>CAWUFW010004061.1:0-1200000 GCA_963921515.1 Calotriton arnoldi
ACCATGAACTGCATTTACCATAATGCTAAGGGGCGAACTGTGCTGGGAGGTGAAGCAGTGTGCTCCCACCCCTTTTTTGTTTAAAACCGAACAAGTGCCTGCTGTCTGGATGGATCGGGATACTAAAGAATGTGTTTTTTTAAATCAATGACAGAAAAGAATTTAGCAGAAGATTGAATCATTTTTAGAAGAGCAGTAATGTCAGGGACCACCGGGAACTGAGGGACCACTATTTTGTTTACTTCGCGCAAGTCAATCAGAAAACGATAAACATCTGGATGATCATCAGAGGAGCCTGAAGGTGCCCTCTTAAGAATGGAAAGAGTGGGACTATTACACACATTCGCAGTTGTCTCTTCGACAACCCCTGACTAGACCAGATCCTGTATAATCCGCAACAAAGCTCTCTCCCCTGCTTGTGGTATTTTGTACTGAGAAATATGAGGCAAAACAGCATTGTCCTTAACTTTGATAGAAACTGGGGGAATCTGCAATATTCCTACGTCCGTGTCACCTGTTGCCCACAATGTGGGCGGCACATCCTTAAATTCAGCAGGGAGGGGTGCATCTTTGGACAGACACTGCTTAGAGCTGACCACATTTGGTCCCATTGTCATGTAAACTCCTTCCGGAGATCAATAAATCGTTGCATGCAACTTCTTTAATAAATCTAAGCCCATCAAATTCTCTCCGCAATTAGATGTTAACAAAAATGGCGAATCCATAGTAAAAGGACCTATAGTCAATGTGAGAGGTTTGGAAATGGGGCTCACAACCGGTACACCAGAAAATCCTACCGACACATTATTATGGCCAGACAGAGCCGCCCCGGGGACCAGTGAACGGGAAATAGAGCTATTCATAGCACCTGTAGCCACCAAAAATGCCTTAGCTGAGCCATGCAAATCTGCAGTAACGTAAGGGCCACGCTGATCTACAGGTATCTGAACTGGTCCCTCACCCTGTTCCTAGCTATCCTAGCTGTGAGACAGTCCCGTCACCTCGTTTATGTCATAGTCATCGTGGTAGTACTGTTTGCCCCTAGGGTCGTCAAAGTAGTTCTGATCAGTGCGCCCCTTTGACGTCCCAACTGCATGAACCCTGTTCTGGCCACCGTCTCCATGACCCCGTCCACGCGACCCTCGCCCCCTCAGGACCGCCACCTTTTGCAAAAGCACAGGACACTCGCTGCGCCAGTGTCCCTCCTCTTTACAGTACGCACACTGATTCAGTCCTACAGGCGTAGTGTTCCTGCTAGCACGTGGAAGCTGCCGGTCCGGACCACCACGTCCTCTACCATTCCCTCGAGAAGCCTGTTGCAACAACACCTTCATCTTCAATTCCTTATGCTTTTTTCCACCTTCTCCTCATTTTCCATGTGTTCATAATACTGTGCCATATTCAATATTACAGAAGGGGAGGAGGTGGTCCAAGTGCTCTCCGAGGCCTGGAACCGAGTCGCGATGTCAGGAAGCCGGTTCGTAACAAATCTGTTAACGAACAATCAGACACCTCCCTCCACCGACAAGTCCTGTCCGCAAAAATCCAAAAACACACCATCAAATCGAGTGAAAAAATCAGACACACTTTCATCTTTCTTCTGACGACATGCTGTTAACTTGTCCCAATATACCCTTCTCGGTGGGATAAGAGAGCGCATATATGTAATAATTCGACCAGGCAAAGCAAGTATCTCAGCCTTAGGCTTCTCACTAGGCTTCCTCTCCTGGTCCCATGCTTTAATCTGATTCCAAGTACCACCCAATCCCACAAAGTGGTCCTGTGTGTGCAGCTGCCTCTAAATATCAACGGGCACCAATAAACCAAAGAACATTTCAATGTCCGCAAGCGTCATCACTGTCGAGGAAGCGGCCTCAGTCAATTCCTTATAATATGCAGTAGGATTCTTCCTAGGGTCAGGTAGCTGAGTCTTAAGGGACAAAACCTCACTCCTTTTCCATGGAGTATAAACCCATTGTTCCTGGAACTGGGCCTCTACCTGGGGTCTAGTAACAATGTTATGCTGATCCCGTAGCTCTGGTATGTCAGGGTGATATATGGGGTGGACTTTCCTCATCGGGAATTGGGGATCTTCTCAAGCAGCCTACCTCGATAAACGACCAGCGTTGTGACATTATTAAAAACCTCGCTAGGTGCCATATCAGCAGCATATACATGGTCCCTAATATCATAAATAATCTGGGGTGCTACATCATTGAAACACTGTTCCCAAAGTCCAATCAAAGTAGCTGACATGTGCTTATGGGCATGCTGCTGCACAAACGGCTCATAATCTCTCATCACACTCCACACATCTTCCACACTGTAAATGGGGTGATGAGCCCACTGAGCGGCCTGATTGGCTACCGCCCTTTTCTTTTCATCTGCCACATCAGATCGTATCAATATCTGCCCCAGTCGCTCCCTAGCAGTCGCCCAGTCGTGCTCCCCTATTCCGCGTACGGGCGTTCCGCTACTCAGTAATGTCAGGGAATGGGGGGCAGGGAAGGAGTAGTAACAGAGGGAGCAGGCACCAATGTCGCTAGTGACTGTGTCGTGGGTGTGAGGGCTGGCGAGAGAGATGCCGAAACAATAGGCGTAGCAGGGAGACTGGCAGTTATAGTAGCCACAGAAGGTGAAGCCAAAGAAAGGGCAGGAGGCACCGTGGCCAAAACATGTTGATAAATAGTAGAAGAAACAGAGGTAGCAGAGACAGAAGAAAAAGATGACTGAGGCTATGGGATAGCAGGATATATTTTCTGCGGGGTGTATGGGGGTGGAGGTCGAGCATCTAACAATTCCTCCACAAATGTATCAGTTTCTTCTCGGGCAACATAAGACTTTTCACATTGTAATCGAAATTTTCTATCAGCACACTCTATTCCTTTTTCTATTTTCTCTCTATCATGCGCTACGGCTTTCTGAGTTACTGTCTGCATTCTCCCCTTCCGGGCCTCTCTCTCTGCTTTCATTTGTCTCTGTGTAGCTTCCTTTTGCCATGTTCTGAGGGAATCAAACATCGACTGCCTACTTCTTTTCGCAAACAATTTATCCTGTAGAAAATTAATTTTCTATTCATCAAAAGTGCCCGTCAACGGCCACTGCAACTCGGCGTTGTCCCTTGTATATTTGTGCCATAACGTACTAAACATAATAGGGCCAAGGCCATGTTTTACATACATGTCGAAATTTGGAGTGCCTTCTGGAGGCGCTGGCTGACTTTCTTCCAATCGAGCATCAGCAGAACAACAACAGCCCAAACAAAACACCTTACTAAGACACAGCATTTTCAAAGAAAACAGGTTCACTATTTACGCCGAGCTGATATTTGCAAATATTTTACCAAAATTGGTCCTCAGACCTCATCAAATGCAAACCAAAATGGTACCATGTTCACAAAAAACTCAAACAAATTCAAGCGCTTGTCCAAAGACGGTCCTCAGACCATGCCAAATACAAATCAATGGCACCATATCCACAAAGAACCAAAGTAAACTCACCTGGTGCACACAGGTTAAGCAAATTTATTCTCCACTGCCGACTCTTCGGACCAAATGGTCAGATCCAAGGGTTTTGCCGTTCAGGACCCCAGTCGGGATGACCACTGGACGGGGCACCGCCCGGTCAGACAGACGGGGCAGCGCGAGTACAAGACTCCCTCGTGAAGGGATCCCCGGTCTGCCCGTCCGACCCGACGTGGCCCCGACCTCCTCACTCAAGGATGGGCCACCCGATGGAGTCCCTGTTTGGGCACCAACTGAAGGAAGTGACTAGATTAGGGCCACCCGGGTCACTCGTGACCACCTCTCAGCCTTCCTAACATATGAAGAGTCGGTCAGACAGTAGAGAATACAAACAAAAGTATTTATTAGTAATACACTCGAGTGGAGTCCGGTTTGACCAGCCTCCTTGGATTGCTGCAGAGGGACTGACTTCTACCCCGATGACAACGTATATTGTACATTTTCAACTCACTAAAGACACGCCCAGACTGGAATTTTCCAGTTGGTAGCTGGTGAACAAAGAAGCCACACAAAGATGAGTTGCAATCCCAGGACCGGGGACATGCTATCTCAGCGTCAAGGTTACTCTGCCTGTACCCGCCGCTCTAAGGGTGGGAGCAGGCCTATCTAGTGCAAAAGGTATGTGAAGGCAAACACAGTCTATTCATTAGTACAGCGAAACTCAACCTTGGAGGAATACAAAAAAAAAATATATTGCAGCTGTTTTCTGCTGAGGCAGACAGAGTGAGACAGAAATTAGCTTCGATCATGACTCAAAATGGCGGCTGAATACAAAATGGTGCAGGGAATGCTAACTTTACATAGAGCAATACACTGGCAGAGTGAATGCATAACATTTACATTTCAACAAATGAGCAAGTTTGGCTGATTGTTAGAGCACTGTATTCAACAATCATGAGGTGCACAATAAGTCCTATGATCAGGATCAATGGCAACACAATCACAAGATATTGTGACAGTTTCACAGAGGAGTTCCTAACATTTAGTTTTGCCTACAAATGTGAGTGGGTACAGCCCAACTCTTTATATAATAAACTCAGACTGAGGGTGCACCATTCAGTTATCATAGCATGGGACAGATGCCACAAAGATGGTATAATGATACAAATAAATGGACCACATGGCCTGTGGGAAAACAGGAAAACCAACACCCATACTGCTCACTGCTGGGTCTGTGGGTCATGCCTGGCCTTCATACTGTAAGCATATGTTATTTTCTTTTTGTCCTCGTTTGTGCAATAAACAGGGATAAAGGAGATATCCGGGGTCTTGTTTCTCTCTGTACTGTCTTCAGACTGGTTTTGTTTTCTGGGGGCCCTTTTGCTCTGGTTGACCCCTTCCATCTTGTCCCATTGGCTCCAACAAAAAAGGGGATCTGCTTTCTGGGATCACCAGTGTGAGAACCTTATTTGTGGATAATTGCTGCATTGCGTAATCATTGGACGTTATGTTGTCCCTTGTTCCGTTAAACCTATACCATATTTTCTTTCCCAAATATCGCAGAAGTCTACCCTCTTACTTGGCGCCCCCCCTCTGTCCAATTTGTTTATTCTCTGGACTGAGGTTGCCCATTCCTCATGCGTGGGCGAAATGTTAGATACCCACTTAATGCAAACCTCCCTCCTAGCCAATAGGATCAAAGTGAAGAGTAAATTTTTATGCTTATTGGTTAATATCGCTTTGCTTTCCTTACAACTAAGTACCCCAAATATTGTTAGTTCTGTGCTTACCTCTATGTTGTGGCTCATCACATCAGTAAGTGTCTTACCCACGACTTGCCAGAAATCTTGGAGCTGGGGGCACTGCCGAAACATATGTATATCGTCAGCCTTTTCTTCTCCGCACTTAGGGCAGCACTTCACCTCTTGCCTGCTCATTTTCGTTAGCTTTTTGGGCGTCCAGTATGCTCTGTGAATAAATGATTCTAACAACATACTAGCATGTAGACATTGATACTTGCCATATGTCAGTGGGCTCCAGCGTCAGAAGATCTCTCCCCCAAACTTCCACTGGCAAGGTAAAGTCCCTATCCTCCGCTGTTATTAAGCTCCAATACCATCTTGCTACTTCCTTTTGTTTCATCAGACTATCTTGCATTGTTTTTTCTAGATCCCTGTTTCCTGAATCTTTGTTGTTAAGTGAGTCTGCCCAGCTTTTAAGTTGATAGTATTTAAATTTGGATGTGTTGCCATTTGTCCTTGCTAAGAGCAGTTCCCAGCCTATTAGTTTGTTTTCCTCTAGTAGTTGACCCCACTTCAAGATACCTTCTTGTTTTAGTGGTCGTGCAAGTGAGTCTTTCAAGCAGGCCGGGGTCCCTAGTGAATCCCTGATTGTCGCAAATTCACTATAGTACGGTATCTTCGTCGTTCTCCTGATCTGGTACCATAATTTGCAGGCTGACCATAGCGTCTTCAGCTTCACTTTTTTATAAAACTTTGGGAGGCCAAATTTATACAGGAAGAAGCTGCCTTCAGGTTTCGTCATGACCAACAAGTGAGGGGGGTACGTTTGTTGATCTCTTAGTAGTACTCTCACATTTTTTAATTGGAAGGCTCTGTAATACTGATAAAAGTCTGGTGTGGCTATCCCGCCACATTCATTTTTACTTCTGAGATTTTTCCAAGCTATTCTGACTCCTTTATCCGCCCATATAAAACTGCTCAGCTCTCCTTGTAGTTTTTGAAACCAGGCCCTTTCATATTCCAATGGTATAGTGTTGAAGATGTAAGTAAATGTTGGGAGAATGGACATTTTTAGAACATTAGATCTGCCTATAAAATTTAATGGAAGAGCTTTCCAACTTTTTAAAAGCTTTCTGGTTTCGAGAACAAGTTTGTTAAAGTTTACCCGGGCAATTTTGTCTATATCTTGTGTTATTTGGATGCCTAGATATTTTATTCTGTCTTTTACCAAAGGGTTGTTGCTTTGGGAGTTCCACACCATAATTTCTGTTTTTTGACGGTTTATTTGGTATCCAGGGACTACCCCAAAGTCTTCAAGATCTTGTAGTATTGTCGGGAATGTAGCTGAGAGATTATTTGTAAAAAACATTAGGTCGTTTGCGTATAAAGCGACTTTCTTTTCCCAACCCTGGAAATAAAAAGCGTGATTTTGGTATTCTGTCTAAGAGAGTGAGCTAATGGTTCTATGTATAGATTAAAAAGTAGGGGAGAGAGTGGGCAGCCCTGTCTAGTGCCCCTTCTTATGCCTATCTGTTCTGTGAGGTCCCCATTAACTAGAGTTTTGGCGGTTGGGTTTTTATACAGAGCTTTTATCGCCCTTGTGAATAGCTCTCCTAAATTATTCTTGTCAATTACTTTGAACAGGAAAGGCCAGCTGACCCTGTCAAAAGCTTTTGCCGCATCAAATGTGAGCACCGAGAGGGGGATCTTTTCTTGGGATGCTACATCTATTACCCCTAATAACTCATGGGTCAGTTCTTGGATTTGTCTTCCCTTGACAAAGCCTTTTTGATCCAAGTGTATCAAATGTGCGGCAACTTCCCCCAGCCTTCTGGCCATAATTTGTGTATATATTTTGTAATCACAGGGCAATAAAGATATGGGTCTATAAGACTCACACTTTTTAGGGTCTTTCCCTGGTTTAAGTATTAGGCATATGGTTGCCTCCTCCCATGATTTTGGAATTTCTTGCCCATCGACAAAAATAGCGTTAAAAAGCTCAGTTAAGAAGGGAGCTATTTCTTCTGTTAGAGTGCAGTAAATTTCATTTGGCAGTGAATCTAGCCCTGGTGCCTTCCCTTTTTTAGGTCGAGCCTCGAGTAGCGCGCAAGCGCTGCTCTGGCAAGACTTTATGTTAGGGGGTTTGAAAAGCTGACCACACGCTCGTGCGTCATGGCCTTTTCCGTGCGGTTACGCACAAGCAAAAGGCCATGGTGCACGAGCGTGTGGTCAGCTCAGCAGGCTGCCGCGCGCGCTCGCTCGCCCCCTCTCCTCTCTTCCCTGTAGTTGCTTTCACTTTCGCGGCCGCATTCTTACAGCGCGAGCAGGGACCATCTGGGTTTAATTATTTTCTTGTTTTTTTCTGTAGGCGGACACGTGCACAGAGACCACGACTGATAGAACTTCCGGCAGCAAGGGGACCAAGAGTTTATTTTCCGTGATTTCGAAGATACCAGGTTTTGCAAAAGCGCAATATGCACATCGCGTACAGTTTTCAACCCGATAACTAAGGAATTGACAGGCTTATCTCCCACCGCTTATCGCTGCTCAAAATCATCCCCCAGGGCAGAAAGAAAACCATATCCTGCGGAATACTGGGGAGGAGGCAGGGCTGACCCTGAGGGCACAGTCCACAATGCCGCAGATCACAGGCAGTTATGGGGGAGGGACAAATGGTTGTAAGAAGGCTGAGGGCTAATTTGTCACGAAAAACGTTTGAGTTCCTACCCATGCCAGGCGCACCCAACCCTCCCTCCCCAAGGTGCTGCGGTACTCACAGGGATGTCTGCCATGGCCAGCATCATCTCTTCCATCAACTCGTCTTCTTCCTCCATAGCCGTTCCCACGGGTGCAGGCGCTCACACGCCCCGGCAGCAGGGATTCCGTGGGCGGGGCTTGAGGCGGGGAGGAGCGGCCACGCGCCGGGACTCAAGCGATTCTTATGATGTGGCGGCTGGCACGGTAGAAGACGCGCACCCTCCCTAGAATCCGCCACTTGCTGGGATGGGGGCGGAACCGCTGTACACTCACCCCCGGCGCGAGCGGTTGAAATCCCTGTCCTCAGTGCCAGATCAGCGGGAAGGCAGAGGGGGGTCTACTGCGTCACAGCCAAACCAACTGCACAATGTGCTGACACAGGGAGCGGGTAGCCCAACTAATGCCTGCGTACAGCAACAGCATCGACGGGCTGGTAGACGGTTGGTGACCGGGGCTAGCTTATTGGAGGCGCATGGCTTCTAATGTGAGGAAGATCGTGTGCTACAGGTGCCCAACCATAGACGCTTCACTTATCCAGGCTCTAGAGGACGCGTGCAGGTGTGGTTCTTCGCTTGCTTAGCTCTTACGTTGCTCCCCCACTCCCCGAGGGATGCTAACTAACCTTCGATTAAGGAGGAGCTATGTGACTGTATTCTGGGGATATTTTAAACAAGTATTCACCTTTCCTTTCTGCCAAAAGATAATTACTTGTATTGCAGCAAAATTGTCCCTGCTTTCACCAAAAGTCTGCATTTCTTCTGTACAGGAGAATATTCAGTATATGTCTTTGAGCAGCTGTTTAATGTGCCCATGAGGCCTCCAGAGGGTGCCAGGGTTGGTGGTGCCCCAAACATGGGAGTAGGGACAACAGTGCTGTAACATGTGTACACACACACACACATACAGACAGACATACATACAAGTAAAACATAGCCAGCAACCCATACATCTAGCAGACAAACAGACCAGTCCAGATGGCTCTTTACACAGCCACAAGCCGTCACTATTTTTCTCATCAGTCACAACTTGCTGCTATGTGTTTATTTCTGCTGTGCTCAAAGGAGAGCCTGGTGTTATGCAGAACTTTTAATCACATGAAAGCAGTTGGCATTTTATTTTATAGACAGACCTGAACCAATGCCCTTTGCTCACATACAGAAGTGATTGAAATCCGAAGTTGAAAGTGTTTTTACAAGTACATTGGGCAACAGCACATTAAACAATGAGTTCTGTCTTTGTAGGGCATGTGAATGAAGTGTGGCACTGCAGGTGCTGCCTCTATATCAGCAATCCACATTGTACAAGACCCTAGAAAATAGATGCCTGCCCCGCTCTCTTTGATGACTGGCACAGCTCTGATTCTCATCTGCTTTGTATTTCGTGAGTGCCATTTTCCTGCGAGGTTTGTACATGCATTTATTTCTGAACAAAAACATATTTGTTTACCAGAGAGCAGAGCATGGTGCGCAAAGCAGCGATATGAAGGATTTCTGGACTCTACACACACTGTGTGTGTGCGTGTGTGTTTGTGTGTGTGTGTGTGTAAGAGGAGGGGGGCTTGGTGTAAACGTTTTTGTCATAAGGTTTCTGCACATACACAGAGCTATGCACAGGAAAATGGGACCCCGGAATACAGTGGTTTGCCACCATATACCGTAGCACCCAAAAACCCCAACCCAACTAGCTTAGCATCCCATTAGCACCCAAGTACTAATGTTTGGACAACCCAGAACACGGTATCTTTATCTCAGGACTCGCAGAAGCAAGAACACTCTTTCGTCACTCACTCGTACTTGTCCACAAGGTGCGTAGGAAGAGACACTGGATAGGTTAAAATGTTTATTCCAACTTACGTGCTCTAATGTACAGTACACGTGTCAGTACTAATAGCATAATGCATATGAATAATATAAGCAGCATGGTTACAATTCCATAGAATACAAACGGGGAAAGCATCTCAGAGCTCAGTGGATAAACGTATAAATAACATTACCACCCTCCCCTTGCAGTAAGATAGTTGATTATAATAATAGAAGACCTCTGGGCTTTGACTAGCGAACCCCCATACCTCAGTCTCTAGATGCAGAATTACATCAGCAGGACATCATAGCTCTTCTCACTGAAAGGGATTTCTCCAAGTGTGTTAAGCGCTAGTAAACCACAGTATTAAAAGCATATCAAATTCTTCATGGCAATTGCACATAATGTTATGTCTGGGTGCGCGAGACTGGCCATATCAGGAAGAACCAGAATACATTGTTATGCGACCTTGTACATGTTTGTGCAGACTGAGCCCAGAAAGGTGAACAACAGAAAATGCAGACAGTGCAAAAGAACTTGGCACGAGCAAAGGGCGAGGAAGGCCCGGCTCAGTGTAACGTGCGCAAAGAAAAGCAGCATGGCAGCCAGGCCTAGGCCAACATAACAAGGCAGGTAACAATCCACAAGACACCCTCCCCTGGACAGTCCGGCGGCCAGGACAGAGGCCCATCAGAGGAGAAAATTGACGTCGGAGCACAGGGAGCGCCCAAACGGCGAAGGGCAGGTCAATCCATGAAAGTGAAAGTGCAGAAAAAAGCCATACCCTCCAAGAGTTCATCATTGGAATCGTCAAAAAACATAGATGCCATCCAATCCATGAGTTCAAAAGAGCAGGAATGCTCCTCAGCAAAGGGAGCATCCAGAAGCAATGCGGGACAGCTTGCGTGATAATTGAAACAGCTTCGTTGTAGGAGATCCTGGGCAGCCGCCCAGATATCCCATTGCGCCAAAATCCCCAGTGCAGCCGCACGCGCCATACAGCCAGCGACGGAACAGTCCTGCTCATGGGCCTCTAAGGGACCCATCAACTGAACAAAATCCGGAACAGACAATGACGAATTGGAGAGGCAATAATCCAGAGTCCAGGTGAAAGGACAGCGGACACAAGTCATCACAGGTTGCACGCAAGTGAAATACGCAAAGCGAAATGAAAGAGTATATGACACACTCAGTGTCGCCAATGGCAAGACACCAAAACCGGCCAAAAGGCGCTCACGGAGCAGCTGGAGGCGTTCTGGATCGAGCAGGTCCCATCGGGGAGCAGCCATTGCGCAGAAAGCAAATTAAGAGCAAGACACCAGCCGCTAAAGCGAGGATCAATGGGAAACCGCCAAAGACACTGGAAAATATAGAATGTATGAAAGCCGGGATGACACCAAAAATAGTCTGGAAGGAGGACACCAAACCCGACCCAACGACCTTAAAAAAGTGTACTAGGCCTTCAGTGTTAGATGCGTTAAAAATACGATGTATTAACTCCCCAAAATGTTGGGGGAGATTAGTGTTTAAAAGGGCCTGTATTTCACTGTGGGTACTCGCCACCTGGAGAATGAATGTCTCCCGGGCGGACGTGAGCATAACTTCCTCGTTTAATAATAGTGCCTTTATTCTGCTCAGTCTATTGAAATCTGCTTCCATGGTAGGGATGGAAGGCCAAATAGAGATATCAACCTTGCCATGAGGGGGAGGAAAAAGCACATTTTTGCAGCAGACAACCCTGTGTGAAACTGTTACAATGTAAGGAATGCCAGCCTGCAGGCCACAACAGTTTTCGTTATTTAAAAGTAAATAACTACCATTGGAAAGGAGAGTGAAAGTAGGAGAAATAACAGGAGCAGGAATACCTTTCAGCACACAAGCAAGATTAGGAGAGGAAACGCTACATGAGCCATGCAATTTAATGTGTTTACAAATAAGCGAATGACCTATAGTCGAGTCGCAGTACTCCCCCGTGAGAAAGACTTCCTTGCCGTCCCGAAGGCATTTATACATGAAAGGCAAGGACCAGAGTTCATGCAGGAAAGCACTGCCCAATGGCCGGTAACGGCCCACAGGATAATGTTTCATGCACGAGTCAAATTCAAACAGGGAAAATGGTAAAGCTATAACCCCATGGACTAGCCATACAGCAGAATCGAGTTCTGCAACAGAGAACGGCAAAGGATCCACCTTTTCGATATGTAATAGAGTGTAAGTTGCATCCTTCATGGACATAAATTGCTGTTTGTCAGTTAAGTTAAAAGGTAGAAATAAGGCAGAGGTGTTCAAAAAATGCCAAGGCACTTTACCTAACTTAAGCGTCTGTAAAGTCCATGCAAACTGCATAACTGAGCGCAATTGATTCTGACCATGATATAACACAGAAACATCATCTTGTACAATATCGACAACAGAGGACACAATATTCTCTAAAGTGTAAATGCGAGAAGACAGGGTATTAATACTATTGTCAACAACAGCAAGCACCTTTTCCATATTTGCTTGATCTATTTCCCGAAGACGGGAAGCAGCTTCCATTTGTGATAGCTTCCAGAGTTCATTATACGTTTCATAAATGAATCTCTTAGGTCGGGGACCACGAGGTCCCAAAACAAAGTCGGACAGATCAATATTGCCTGTAAGGAGGGACAAATGTTGTTTAACAGAATCAAGGGACGAATGTTGCAGCCATTGTTTGCATAATTTACCAACAGAGTATGTAGTGACAGTACGAGCATCAGTAAACCTCGGATCAGGCCTATTCTGTGTGTAGCTAGCACCAGTATCATGAAAACGCATTTGACATGCATTAGATGATATAGGCCATATTAACCAGGGTGACTGAACCAGCTCAGAAACATTAAACGAATTATTTTGTAACATTGCCTGCAGGGACACGAGGGACATATTGAATCGTGAGCTTTCATTTGGAAAACTCGACAGGGATGGTATTGATGGCGTATTCAATTGTTTAGTGGTTGCTAAGCCCCAACATGTAGTCTGATAGATGGAAGCATTTAGGAACATAATTTGGGTAGGGATGAGGCAAGCACGATGCAACGCCTCGGTTCCCTGTACCTGCCATGGCTTGGAGCCCCAAATAGATTTTAAATCCACTGTATTATCCCAGTACTCATAACCACCCACAGCTAGGGCACTCAGAAAGGAACCTGAATATAGCAATTTGGTGTGTGTCAACATAATTTTCTGAGTTGATGTGTTATTAAGTCTAAAATAATAGGATGCAGGGTTCGACCGATTAAAATCAGTAAAATAATTAAACTTATTTCGAAGAGTTTGAGAGCTACCTGGCAAGGGGTTTGGACAATGTTCCCATTGGGTATAGTTAACAGAACCACGCAGGGCACTGGGCTTATGGAGAAAATGATTACCCCAATGTTGGTAACAATACAAATCGGCATAATTAGCAGAATTCATATATAAATCTTCAGCATTAAAAGATGCATAATATTTTAAATCGGCAAACAATGCTTCAACGGCATGCACATCCCAATCATCAGAATGAATATTGTTTTGTACTACATCACCCATTGAAACACGAAGGACATTAGGTACATTAATAATTTCCGTCGGACCATGGATTTGATAGTTCACTGCATCCCATACGATGCCATCAGCAACTGGGAAGGCTGAAATGTTCACAAATGTGTGGTCACGCTTCATGATGTGAGACGAGGAATGAGGAGCCAAAGTTCCAGAAACATAGTCTACAGCAGAGCGTTCAGGTAAATAGTGACCATTGATTAGTAGAAAAAACACTGTGACAAAGCCAATGGACATGAACAAAAATATCAAGAAAAGTACCAACCAGATGTATGTCCAGGGGGAATCAAAAAATTGTCTCTAAACCAGGATATAAAAATACTGAACTTGGATGGAACTTTTGAAGATATGGAATCCGAATCAAAGGAATAACGAGTCGGGCTTAGTGGCGTTGTTGGTTGATGTGCCACCGATTCTGATGCAGGATAAGTATACTCGTCCTCGTCGATATTGGTGAAGAGTTGGGGATCAATCGTAGTTTCAGGCAAATCAACCATCTCAATTACAGCATCAGCGATCGTTCGTGCAGATGGACTATGAACATATGTCCGATAAATGGCAGGACAAGAGACCGCTGGTGTGACACTATTCAGGATCGGCCAGGCGCTGTAGCTTGACATTTTCAACTGAGATGTATCTGTTCTCTTTGCGACCAGGAAGCGGTGGTAAAATGACTGTACGTGTTCCCTTCAGGCCAAGAACTGGAACCGGTGCACGAAAAGAGGGGCCAAATTCTTTTTTGTTTTCAACCTTCTCTCGAACCAGTTCTCCAACTTTCGGAAGCCAGCCGGCTACCGGAATCTGCAACGCAGGATCTGTGGCTGAAGGCAAATGTGTAGTTGCAAGTTTGTCTCGGGCTTCTTGTAAGTCCTGTAACATAGCAGAGTGGTTATCTACATCAAACTTGGCGGATTGCGCCGCGATGTCTGGACCTTCAAGGTCAGGCACAAACATTCTTATGCCAAAGAGCATTTCGTATGGGGTCCGCCCACCCAGAGGTCTTCTAGGGAGATTATTAAGTGCACGCTGAACGGTATACAAATGGGCCAGCCAGTTCCTGCCAGTACCTATAACCCTAGCTGTTAAGGATTGCTTTAAGTCACGGTTCATTCGTTCAACGATAGAGTTGCCCTCAGGCCTATACGGAGACGAAAATTTCACCCGCACCCCAAGCGAAGCCATTGCATCCTTGTAAGCCCTAGAGGCAAACGCTGGACCTTGGTCCGAATGGAAGGTGCCGCATGCGAAAATTCCCACAAAGACACGCAAATCCCTGATTACATTTCGGGCGTCAGCACTCCGTTGTGGCCAGACCCAGAGAAACCGTGTGCACGAGTCCACTGCCACTAAGATGTATTTATAAGCAGTGTCTGATGAGAATGGACCGCAGTGATCCAAGTAAACACACCCAAAGGGTCTGTTAGCAATGCAGAGCGGTGTTTGTGGTGGACGTGTTACCGTGGAAGGCTTAATCTGTTGACAAACGTCGCAAGAAAGCACAAAAGCACGGGTGTCTTTATATAACCCACGCCACCAATAACGCTGCTGCAAGATAGAAACTGTAGCTGACACACCTGCATGAGCCGAAGCCATGCCTTCGTGTGCAGCTGATATCAAGGCACTCCTGCGGTCCGCGTTGGGGATCAGCCGATCTCCAACGTCAGGTATAGTTACATAGGGAACCTGATCGGGACTTAATGTGTAAGAATACTTGGAAGGGAAACCTGTAGGGTAATTATTACCTTCCTTGGTTGCAGCAATAGCTGCTAATATAACAGGGTCTATTTTAGACATGGACCTGGTAACCGCTGCTACTGAACACGTGACTACTGCTGAACGGGCAGCTTCATCTGCCAGATCGTTACCAATAGCGTGTGCGCCCACCCGCTGATGGCCTAAGGTGTGAACCACCTGTGTGAGGGGCAGACGTTGTTGCAATTCTGCCACTCGAACCCAAAGCATTTTATGCTTAATTGTGCTCCCTTTTGCGTCCTTGTAGTCGTTTTTCGACCAGAAAAACAGATTGTCATTGTAAGATTGTACACAGTAAAAAGAATCACATACAATAAGAGTGGTCTCATCCTGAGAAGCGAACTCAAGCGCAAGTAGCAATGCATGCAGCTCGGCCAATTGTGCGGTACTATCTCCAAGTGTGCGAGTATGCACTGCAGAGGATTTGAACTTTCCATCTACAAAGGAACCCGCAACAATAGCACATGCAGCTGAATAAGCGTGCTTGGACCCAGTGGCCGGTTGCGCCGAACCATCGGTGTAGATCACACATTTGTAATCCTCAAGCGGTAATAAAAACAAAGGAGGAGGATGAACAAATTCATACTGCAAAAACTCCTGAGTCTGCAGAGAAGAATCAAAAACAAAAGTGACGTCCGAAGACGTCAAGGATGTAGCCCATTGTATCCAACGGGGATGCATTGCTTTTGAGTTCGGTACACTTGCCTTTGTTACTGCCTCTAGGGCAGGACAGGGTGTTACCACCAGAATCCGCTTTCCCTGCGCCAGTGCGCGTTCTTTTAGAATCGCCATTTGCACTGCAGTTAGAACTTTTTCGACAGATGTAAAGCGCAATTCAGCGGAAGTGTACAGATGTGACTTGTATGCGATGGGTACTGTATCACCTTCATTAAAGGTTAAGTATGTGAATCCCACCGCCCCGGAATTATTCTAATCACCAGGTTTGTGTGGTTATCACGAGTCAAAAGATATTTAGACTCCAATAGGTCTGTCTGCAAAGACTGCAAAATCGAGGTATGCTCAGGCAGCCAGCAAGACCTTGAATAAGTAGGTTGTATCAAAGCATACAAAGGCTTGATACGCTGAGCATATTCGGGAATGTAAGTACGCCCGAAATTCAAGAAACCCAGCAAAGACTGAAGTTTCTTCAGAGTATTTGGGGGGCACAAATGTGCACATTTTTCCAAGAAATGGGGGCTAAGCCCTTACCTTCGTTATTGAGCTCATAGCCCAAGAACAGAACAGTAAATTCAGCAATGTGTGACTTAGCAAAGTTAAATTTGTAACCCTGCTCCGCAAATTCAAGAATAATGCGGTCCACACGGGACAGATGCTGATATAACTCGTCGTCTGTCAGATAAATGTCATCAACGTACGAACATGCGTCTTGATCAATGTCATTTAACAAAGAAACAACACGGGCGGCGAATATACCCGGACTATTTTTATAGCCCATGGGTAATCGCCGGAACTGGAATAATTTACCACCGGATGTGAATGCGGTCCATTGACTACTCTCCGGGGCTAGGTTGTGCGTGTAGAAACCGTTTGAAAGGTCAAGTGTCGTTTTGTATTTTTTACGAACAAGACTGTCTACAAGCGCAGAACTGTGTGTATTTTGCACCGCAAAGTTCCGACAATGAGTATTTAAATGCCGGTAATCCAAAACTAAGCGGTACGATCCGTCGGGTTTAGAAACCACGAAAAGGGGATTGTTCATAGGTGATACGCATGGTTCAATTACTCCCTGATATTCCAACTGTGTCAGAATTTCGGAGACGGGGCTTTTTGCCTGCCGTTTTATGGGATATTGGGGTTGTGGCTGCGGTAGTGACCGCAAAGGTATTGCATGAGGAGGTGATTCTTCATCCCATCCCACATGGTTGCGGTATAACGCTGGTGCCAGGTACACAGCCCACTCAGCTGCAAGTGCTTCAGCTTTGTCTTTTGGGACATGCCGTGAGAAGCTTGGAAGGATTACCTCCTCTCCTTTATGGGCAGCTAAAACGAATGGGGGTGGCCAATCCACCTCTGCTAACAAAATGTCATATGAAGAGGTTAGATTTTCCCAAAAAATCCCTTTTATTTCACGCGGTATGTCACCTTCAATTTGTATAACTATATTATATAGTCTGTCAGGGGGTGCCAC
Organism: Calotriton arnoldi; assembly: GCA_963921515.1. NCBI lineage: Eukaryota > Metazoa > Chordata > Amphibia > Caudata > Salamandridae > Calotriton > Calotriton arnoldi. Next base: position 17,229 of record CAWUFW010004061.1, read on the forward strand.
TCTCGTGTCAGCTGTCTCTACAGTAACGAATGTTTCAGTTGCTGTCGCCTCCATATGAGGACGTAGCGCCTCCCGCACTATGGTAACTTCCGCGGCGCTGTCTAGGAGGGTCACTGCCCACGTCCAATTCTGGAGTCTCGTTCTCACGGTCTGAGGCATATTTCGCTGTAACAGCGGCAACCTTTTTCTTCTGAAATTGCGGTCGAGGAAGATGAAAGTCTTCTGCTTTACCTCTGACTTGTTGTCGAGGTTGGTCTCGCTCCTGGGGAGCCTCTCGGCCCCTTCCTCTATCTTGCCGTCCTCCTCCACCAGCCTGTGACGACGTCTGGGCCTGTGAAGAACGAGGAGAACGCGTATCAGAGCTCTGAAACCTTTCTGGTGATTTAATCCTTGACCTATCACGTAAATCATAAGTACGTTCAGAAGAAACCGAAACTGGGGAAGCGCCTCTCGACCCCGGCTTCTTTTGTTGCTTACCCTGTTTTTTCTGTCTCCAACTCTTTTTAGTGAAGACTGGTTTATCATCTTTCTCAGATGCACTTTTTGTTTGTATAACTTGTGATTGCGATTGAGTTTGCATTTTTACAAAAGGCTTGTTGCCTAGGCTATTTCTTCCAATTGTTTTATAAGCCCGGGCTATTATTTTCGGTAATTCGCGAGGCCTGTCCAACTCTGGGACCAAAGCCAAAGCATTCGCTACTTGAAAGTTCATAGCATCGCCCTTGACATTTCCAAGGATCAGCTCAGCTACTACATCAAACACTCCCACTAGTCTCATCCCTAATTCCACAGCCGCTTCAGGGCCATGTTCATCCTGTACTTTTTTAATTACAGAGGGTAGAACCGTCATGGAAGGAGTTCCAAAACATTTTGAATAAACTGCTGCGAATACCTTACCCCAGTTTTCACATGATGTCAAATCGGGGATTATGTCTTTTGGCAAACTTATCGTAAGGATGCGATGTTTATCCACTGGGGACGTATGTGGAAACACCGCTTCTATCTGATCGAACTTTTCGGCAAGCCAATAAGGATAGTCGTCCTTATTTTGTGGACGTTTGCCCATCACAGAATTTACCATGACAGGACTTATAGTCACTCCAGCTGCAATAGCTGGTTGGCCTGCGACTACAGGAGCAGCTCCATGTAGACTACCTGTAACGTATGTCACTAGGGCTCGATGCACTCGTACCAATTCGGTATGCATAGTGCGCAGTTCCGCAAGCGGTAATGCCAGATAATTTGGATGCGGGGTATACCCGGCCAATACAGGCCAAGTGGCCCCCTGAATTGACAAGGGGCCTAAACGAACTGCGGTAGTTGGTTGTGGTAGGGCGCCATTAAACCAAACACGGTGCTGCCAAGCCGTGAGAGGCACTTCAAGAGCAGTATAGGGTCGATAGGCAGCAGGAATAGCGGTGGGTTTATATTCATGAAACAGCTTGTCACCTGCATCCACCGCTTCAAAAGTGATCCAAGTGTAAAACACTTCAAAGTGATAAGCCGGATCGGCTTGAACCACAAAGACCAACTCGACCCCTGTATCGGGCACTCCATACACAGCTAAGTGGTCTCGGAGTGCTCCTCGACTATGTGCAGCTATCGCCACACCAGCCATGACTAAACAATTATATTCGACAACCTAACAGGGAGCACAAAAATGGGTCTATTAACTAACCTTTTTTAATAATATCAAGCTTGAAAGAACCTATAAAACATTCAATATAGGAGGTATCACCGTCACATACGCCTCCGGAAGCGTACGCGAGGGGTTTTTGGACAAGCACAAGTACTACTCAAGCGTCTCGCAGATAAGCTGCCCCACGGTGGTCGCGCCATGTCATAAGGTTTCTGCACATACACAGAGCTATGCACAGGAAAATGGGACCCCGGAATACAGTGGTTTGCCACCATATACCGTAGCACCCAAAAACCCCAACCCAACTAGCTTAGCATCCCATTAGCACCCAAGTACTAATGTTTGGACAACCCAGAACACGGTATCTTTATCTCAGGACTCGCAGAAGCAAGAACACTCTTTCGTCACTCACTCGTACTTGTCCACAAGGTGCGTAGGAAGAGACACTGGATAGGTTAAAATGTTTATTCCAACTTACGTGCTCTAATGTACAGTACACGTGTCAGTACTAATAGCATAATGCATATGAATAATATAAGCAGCATGGTTACAATTCCATAGAATACAAACGGGGAAAGCATCTCAGAGCTCAGTGGATAAACGTATAAATAACATTACCACCCTCCCCTTGCAGTAAGATAGTTGATTATAATAATAGAAGACCTCTGGGCTTTGACTAGCGAACCCCCATACCTCAGTCTCTAGATGCAGAATTACATCAGCAGGACATCATAGCTCTTCTCACTGAAAGGGATTTCTCCAAGTGTGTTAAGCGCTAGTAAACCACAGTATTAAAAGCATATCAAATTCTTCATGGCAATTGCACATAATGTTATGTCTGGGTGCGCGAGACTGGCCATATCAGGAAGAACCAGAATACATTGTTATGCGACCTTGTACATGTTTGTGCAGACTGAGCCCAGAAAGGTGAACAACAGAAAATGCAGACAGTGCAAAAGAACTTGGCACGAGCAAAGGGCGAGGAAGGCCCGGCTCAGTGTAACGTGCGCAAAGAAAAGCAGCATGGCAGCCAGGCCTAGGCCAACATAACAAGGCAGGTAACAATCCACAAGACATTTTCTTTTAACAAAAATTGTCACGGTGTATTACCACTGTTCTTTAAAACACAACATAAGCGATTGGGTCATCTGTGTCCACTTTCATCTTCAGAAATTAAATAGCACCTGGAAATGAAGCCACTCTATACGGTCAGTGCAGCATCACCTCAACATCAGCACAGCACCATCTCAGCATCAGCACACCCCCATCTCCGCATTAGTGCACCACCACCAGCGCAGCCCCACTTCAGCACCAGCGCAGCCCCCCTTAGCAGCAACTCAGCACTAATGCTGCACCCCTTCAACATCAGCACAGCGCCACCTCAGAATCAGCACATTATCACCTCAGCACAGTACCAGTCCAGGATCACTCAGCACCAGTACCAGCTCAACACCACCACCAGCTCAGCCACACCTCAAAGCCAGTGCTGCCCACCTCAGCAGCAACTCAGCACTAAAGAAGCACCACTTCAGCATCAGCACAGCACCACCTCAGCACAGCTCCAATTAAGCATCGCTCAGCACCAGCTCAGCACCACCTGAGCAATAACGCAGCACCACCACCTCAGCACCACCACAGCATGACTCATCAGCATCACTCAGCACCACCACAGCATTACTCAGCATCACCTAAGCACCAGCACAGCATCGCCTCAGCATCACTCAAAACCACCACAGCACCACCTCAGCATCAGCACAGCACCACCTCTGCATCAATGCACCACCACCAGTTCTGCACCAACTCAGCACCAGTGCAGCCCTACCACAGCATCACCACAGCACCACCTCAGCACCAGCACAGCACCACCTCAGCAGTAACTCAGCACCAATGTAGCACCACTTCAGCATTAGCTCAGCACCATCTCAGTATCAGTGCAGCATCACCTCAGCACCAGCACAGCATCACTCAGTACCACCTGAGTACCAGCACAGCGCACCTGAGCACCACCAAAGCATCACTCAGCACCACCTGAGCACCACCTCCGCACAAGCACACCACCACGTCAGCACCACCTCAGTATCACTCAGCACCAGTGCAGCACCACCTCAGCACCAGCATAGCATCAGTGCAGCATCACCTCAGCATCAATGAAGCACCACATCAGCATCGAACCACCTGAGCACCACCACAGCACAATTTCAGCATCAGTACAGCACCACCTCTGCATCAAGACATGGCTTGGCAGTTCGGGCTGGACTGTTCCCATGAGGCACAGGGTCAGACTGATTTGCATATGGCCATGTCTGAACTGGGGTGGTGGAGTGAGCTAAAGAATGATGATGGATTAAACCCAGATCAGTTGACTGGGGGTGAGTGTTTGATTGGCTCAAACGTTCCGTCCATCATCCCCTTTTGTATCGCTTTGGTCGCCCTAAGTTGGCGGGGTATGCCCAGACGTGGGTCCCTTGCTCACTTTGCCACTGGATTCAAGCAAGCCTGGCTGATGACGGCTGAAATGCCAGAAACCGGTCCTAGGATGCTTGTTTCCGGTCCAGGGAAGACATGGCTTGGCAGTTCGGGCTGGACTGTTCCCATGAGGCACAGGGTCAGACTGATTTGCATATGGCCATGTCTGAACTGGGGTGGTGGAGTGAGCTAAAGAATGATGATGGATTAAACCCAGATCAGTTGACTGTGGGTGAGTGTTTGATTGGCTCAAACGTTCCGTCCATCATCCCCTTTTGTATCAGTGCACCAGTGCAGCACCAACTGAGAATCAGCTCAGAACCACCTCAACACCAGGGCAGTACCCCCTCAGAACCAGTGCAGCACCATCTCAACATCAGCACAGCTCTACCTCAACTGCAATTCAGCACCAACGCAGCACCACTTCAGCATCAGTGCAGCACCACCTCAGCATCAATGCAGCAACACCTCACAACTGCACCAACTCAGCATCACTTAGCACCATCTGAGGACCAACTCAGCCCCGCCTGAGCACCAGCACATCACCACCACCTCAGCATGACTCAGCACCACCTCAACATCACTCACCACAACTTCAGCATCACTCTGCACCACCTCTGTATCACTCAGCACCACCACAGCATCAGCACAGCACCATCTCAACATCAGCACAGCACCATCTCCTCATCAGTGCACCACCGCCAGTGCAGCACCAACTCCGCATCAGTGCAGCACCACCTCAGCGCAGCACCACCTAGGCACCAGCGTAGCACCAGTGCAGCACCAGCTCAGCACCAGCGCAGTATCACCTCAACATCAGCACAGCTCGATCTCAGCATCATCATAGCACCACCTCTGCATCAGTGCACCACCACCAGTGGAGCCCCACCTCAGCACCAGTGCAGCCCCATCTCAACAGCAATTCAGTAACAATGCAGCACCACTTCAGCATCAGCGCAGCATAACCACAGCACCAACTCAGCATCACTCAGCACCACCTGAGCACCAGTGCAGCACCACCACCTCAGCACAACTCAGCACCACAGCATCCCTTAGCACCACCTCAGTACTGCTCAGCATCAACTGAGCATCACCTCCTCACCAGCACACCACCACCTCAGCATCATTCAGCACCACCTCAGTCTGCCCTCGGAATCTGGCATCTGTTGATTCTCCCCTAATGTCTGTCCGCTGCTCGGGTTGTAATTCAGGTCCTATTTCCCAACCTCCACCCTCCTGTTGTTTATGTCCCCCATAATAAAAAATGAAAAGCTATAACAAAGAAGCATTAGAACAGGCAGGAAGAAGTTGCCAGCAATGCAAGGACAAAAAAACTAGAAGACATTTATTATGTTAATTCTTTTTTTAATAGGTTCGTTCAGTTTTACATAATGTCTTCGTTATATATAAGGTAACAAAATGCTTATAACACTTTTTTATTATAACGTTTCAATGTGCTGCACAGCAGCCACACTGCTCTACAACATAGATTAAAGACATTGGCAAAGCCAATAGCTCTGGCTAAACACTTATATGGACCCAAAAGCGAGACCTACTGGCTATGCCAATGCTTGTTTCATTTTGCTATTGTGCTGACTACCTCTTCGATTGTTATTTCCGAGTTGAGTACGTCTCTCTGAACTTCCGACAGTGTTGGAGTTGTTATTTTGACTAAATAATCATTGATTTGTTCCTCCGTGGCTATGGTATCTTCCCTGTAGAGGTCCTGAAAAAAATGTGCAAAAGCTCTCCTGATTTCAGAGTCTTCCGTGCTGGAGGCTATCTGGTCTTCCTGGTGTATTGCTGTGATCTTATTACGAGTTTGCTCTGTTTTTAGTTTCCAGGCTAGTAGTTTGCCGCAGCCTTCTCCATATTCATAATGAGAAAGTTTGCTTGCCTCCCACTTACTTCTGACTGAGAGTTCCAACATGTTAAATAGCTCCTGTTTCTTTGTTGCTAACTCTTCTTTTATTTTGTCTGTATTTTGAGGCTGTTGAGCTTGGTCTAATGCCCCACTCAAGCGTTGCAGCTCGATTTCTATCTGATTGGGCTCCTACTTTTTATTCTTGTGTTTCTGAGCAGCAATGTTAATCAGGCTCCCCCTGAGGACAGCCTTGTATGCATCCCAGGTAATCTGTAGGGAGGTTCCAGATTTATTTGTTAGAAAGTAATCTTTTGTTTCTACTCTGTTTCTCCTTAATCTGGTGGTCTAAGAGTAGTGTTCTGTCCAAAGTCCATCTTGGGGGGGTATATTCTTATTTGCTACTAGTTCCATTTGGACTGCAGAGTGGTCGGACAGGTGTGCCAGAAGGTGCTCGATTTTCCGAACGCTCTTACTTGTGGATTTATTGGTCATGAAAAAGTCTATTCTAGAGGAGTGACCATATTTTTTGTTCTTGAAGGTGAATTTGTGTTCCTTGACCACACATCCTCCATGCCCAAGTCATCCATGTAGCGCTTCAGCCACTCTCTCATTCTCGGGAGGTTAGTTGCTTTCCCTTTTGGAATTCTGTCCTCACTTGGATTAATTACTAGATTAAAGTCCCCACCAATGATTATCGGATCTGAGAAGTCCAGAAGTTGGTTATATAAGGTTTGTAAAGGGGTGGGGTCATCCGAGTTTGGGCCATAGTAGCCTGCCAGGACGAGTGCTTTGCCGGACAATCTGACTTTGACCATGAGCCACCTCCCCTTTGTATCAGCCCTTACTTCTTCCACTACTGCTTTGGCCGATCGTTTGAATAATATAGCTATCCCCTTAACATTGCATCCTTGATTAGTACACGCATATGTGTCTATCCATTTTTGTTTTTTCACTATATCCACCCATTCTACTTTCCTTAAATGAGTTTCTTGTAGAATTATAATTCCAGAATTTATTGCTTTTAAGTACTCCATAATTCTCTGTCTTCTGTTCTTTACTCTAAGGCCATTCACATTCCAGCTTATTATGTTAATTGCCATCTAAATTAGAGATGTTCTCTGCGATCCCCTTTAATCCCTGACTCTTGACTTTTCTCATGAAGGACATTTCATTTTTTTTTCTTTTTTCCCCTCTTGCTCCCACACCCAGTGCAAGTTTATATTCGTGATTTACCATGTGTGCCCTCTTTCCCTGAAGAACCCTCCCTATCTTCTTTTGGGCAAAAACCACTCTCGCCCCTTATGAGATCTCTGCTCTCCAGGCGGTTCGTGTGTCCCTTTTTCTCCCCATCTCTCCTCCCTTTCGTCCCTTTGCCTGAAGTTTGATCTGATCAGTGAGTGCCCCTGCCTCCTTGGGATCCCTTATATTGTGCATTTGATTTTTCCACATCACTCTTAATGTGTCTGGGAAGCGCATTTGCGCTGATGCCCCCAAGGACCTTAATTCCTGGATATGTTGCCCTAATTCCCACTGTCGATCTTGTGTGGCTTTGGATATGTCAGATCTAATTCTGAAGGACCAGTCGCCTTTGGTGTAGGAGCCTGCTTTGAGGGCCTCGTTCAGTATCTTCTCTTTCAGTACGTACGTTTTGAAGTTGATTAAGATCTTCGGTGGATTCTTCCTTAAAGTTCCTTTTCTGAAAGGATCCCGGTGGGCTCTCTGGATATCTTCAGCCAGGACCGTTAAAAGTAAGCATTTCATTCTTACTTATACAATTAGCTATTACTTTACCCATAACGCCATAAGTATTTATGCGATATGTGGAGAGGTGTGGTGCAGCGGCCAGGGCAGCTGACTTCGGAGCACAGGGTTCACGGTTCGATCCCCGGCGGCAGCTCAGCTCAGCACCATGTGACTCTGGGCAATAGCTCACTTAATTTCCACTACGGCCCCCAGCGCCTTGAGACCCGTAAGGGTGAGTAGCTGCGCTATATAAAAACGGACTTACATTTTTACATATATATATATGATACCTCTTTTGATAGATACATCTAGCTATTGGGACGATCATACAGCACCATATAAAGAAGTACTTTGGTACCCTAGCATATCTGGCATTCTTGTCAACTCTGGTGGATATTATTCCTCTTCAAGACCAACTTAGTCAGCTGTTATAATATTGTGTGACGCATACATAGTAAGTGCTGCTGGCCTCATTATTAGTACTCGCATTTGATTTTACATATATACACTATAGAATATGCCCGTTTGTAAGAATTATATTTGTTTTCAGATTTTTTTACCATAAGGAGTTCTCCTTGCTCCTTTCTGAAACAATCAACACAGTATCATATCTCATCCAGGGTTTCAAAGCATTATACATGCTTGAAGTAAGTAATAATTTCTCCTGATTGAGCTTTTAAAAGGCTTTCTATTGTAGGAGGCCCTCCGCCCCGCCCCCCCCTTTAGAATTATTGTTTAATGTAATACTAGAGTTCTTCAGGGCAGCTCATAGTGCATTTTTCATACCATATACTTTTTTGAATTTTGGTCTGGATCTTATATTCTTTTTCTATTAATTATCTCTCTTATTTTGTTTTATTAATATTTTTAGGAGTTCACTATATCTAGTTCTTTCATCTTTGGCTCTACTAAGCTTTCTATATTCTTTCTTTAATGTCTAGTTTTAGTTGTAATGATTTAGTGGCCATTAGTCCTACAGAAAAGTAATTAAAAAAGTATTTCAAAATGTATTACATTATATCATTTAATTAATCATTTTTTAAAATGTATATACATAACTGTATTTGCATTGTAAATTTATATACGTTGATTGTCCGTCTTTGATCGCATCTTTTGCATTGTATTATATATAATAATGAGAGGTATTGCCAAATTCTAGGTTTTGAGCATGTTTTTATATAGTTGTATATAAAATTAGCATTTGGTATATATATTTTGTAATTGTTCTATGTTTTTCACAGTTTTGTTCGCAATAGACGGTTTCCTGACGAAGGCAGAAGTGCCGAAACGCGCGTAGTTGTCATCTACCGCTAGCCTTCATCTAATCTGAAAAAGTTTTTCAAGAAAGATATAATTATTGACCGCATGATTTGTTCTGACCTTTTTCTTTTCATGTATTTATTATGTGTTCATCTTTTCTGTATATATGTATATTTACACTATTGATCAAGAATGGAAAATAATTCCAAGAAAAAGAGACTAAATAACTAAATAAAATATTTTTATAAACAGAAATAAGATTTTGTTTTCAGTTTATAGTCGGTTCATTGTGTGGTTATATCTGTTTACATGATACCTAGAATGTTTTAAACTCCAGATTTAATTGAAAGCTTGCTATTATCTCTTTACCTAAGAGTATCTTCAGCCAGGAGGGCAGGCTCAATACCGGGAACGTATTCCTTCTGAAGATTTATGACGAAGCACCTTATATCTTCCCCTTCGATCCCTTCTGGTACATTCAAGATCCTCAGGTTGTTTCGTCTCGCCTGGTTTTCCATAGTCTCGATTTTTTTCCTGAGGTCTTTCTCGTTAGTTTTCAGTACTTGTATCGCTTCCTGATTTGCCTCAACCTCTCTGCCCAGTTCCTCCAATGATGTTTCCACCGTTGATACTCGATCCGTTAGTGTATTGATCTTAGCCTCTAGGGCTTCACATACCCCTTGTATTTTCTCTTGACTGTTCTTGGACGTGGTGAAGTTGGCCCTCATTTCTGTTATTAGCGTTTCCATCATTCTCTCCATGCCTGTATGACCACTAGTTTCTTGGGGTTGCCGTTCCTCTTCTTGTCCACTGGTCTCCCCCTGCTCACTGTGGGGCTGAGCTAGGAGTTGAGGCGCTTCTTGCGTGGTCGTCTCCTCTGTTGCTAGGACATGGTATCTGTTGTTAGTTAGGATCCTTTCCCCTAATGATATTTCGCCAGCTGCGTCGGAGGTCTTCTTTTTCTCCATCTGGGTAGCTATAGGTAGTTCTGTCAACGAGGGGGGGACTGTTTGGATTGTACTTTGAAAAAGGAGCATAAGGATGGAGTGATCTTGATTTTTGTACCTAAGGATCTGCCCCTTTCCAAAGTGGTGGTGGGATTTTCCGATTGTTCTGTTGTTTTTGTTTTTGTCTTTCTCCTGCCACTTACCGCTGTTATTGTCAGGTTTTTCTTTCCACCCCCACTTGTGGTTTCTACATCCACCCCCCTATTCCACAAACAATAGCTCATTCCTCGTTTCTGGCTCAGAGGTTGCTCTTGCTGCTGGATTTTAGTGGAGGAGAACTTCCTCCCGCTTTTTTTCTCTATACTCTGGCCAGAAATAGTGATAACTTCTTTCTTTTTGCTTTCCCCCCCCCCGACTGGCTCACTTACCAGGCTCATGCATGGGCAGACAGTTGCTTCTTCTTCCCTTGTGGGGTGCGGTCTGTAAGGCACTGTTCTGCAGTCCCTGGGGCTTCCCAGCCTGCCCCGAAGAAAGACCTGAGCAGCTGCCTTTTTCCTAGTGCGGAGAATCAGTGCAGCGTCCTCCCAAATTATATTCTCTGCCTGGGGCTGTGCCAGTGCCTCTCTCTGCTGTGCTATTTTCTGCTTTCCGCACTGCCCAGGCTCCTTGTGCGGGCTCCGATCAGCTCGGAGGGTCGATATCGCCTCCGCGCCTGCCCGGATGGAGTTTCCCTGTAGTGGGCGTGCCCGAGCTGGAGATCCCTCCCGGTGTCTTTCGCTCAGCTCTCCGTGTCGAAGGAGAGCTCCTCGCAGTGGGCTACAACCAGCCCCGATCCGCATGCCCGAAGAGGTAGGGGGGAGGGGGAAAGGGGGAAATGGGGGAGAGTGGGAGAGCGTCTTACGGAACTACTGCTTGTTGTGAGTTGATTCTGTGAGGCATTGAGCCCGGAGAGTGTGAGAGCTCCCGACCGGGCTAGTCAGCCAGCCGCCATGTTCTTCCTATAAGCATATGTTATTCTTTACAGAGGCTTCATGTGACACAGTTTGAAGAGGAGTTTGAAAAGGAATCTGGCAATGCTGGAGCAGTTTGATGAGAAAGCACGTTCATCACATCTGGATATTTTGTATTATTTGTATTACAATGGGTTGAAGTTGGGATTACAGGATGGGTTCCATGGTTAAACAAAGGCTTTAATTCAGTTCTTAATAGAGGCTCGACATTCTTGCACAATAATTTCAGCTCCCAGATAGGCATGCCCTCCATTATTACTGAAGGCTCAGCAGAGTTAGTATGCAACCCTAACCTGGACCATATATAGAATCATATATGATGAACAATGGGACAAACAAGGCTTAGATTTAGAGAGTTTTATATAGCGCTGGCAGGACCCGAGGGTATCAGATCGCTTTACAACAAGTTCACAGGAAATAAGAAAGAACAGACATCATATCAAATAACATATCGAAATGGAGATGGTGGCTAACGGTGTATTGATCCGAAGGTTAAAGGTGCCGAGCGAGGAGGAGATCCTTGAGTTTTTTTTTTTAAGGTCACGAAGGAGGGGTTAGTTCTGAGACCCGCTGGTAGGGAGTTCCAGATTTTGGGGGCATTGCCCGAAAAGGAGCAGGCCAGGGCTTTTTGTTTGCACCTCTTTGGGGGATTGAGAAGTAGGTTGTTGGTGCTCCTCAGGTTTCTTGCCTGGCCTGCCTTGGTGAGCTTGGCTGCCAGGTAGACTGGTTTACCAGTGTGAAGGACTTTGTGGGTGAGACAGGCAGTTTTGAACTGGCAGCGAGCTTCAATAGAGAGCCATTTGAGCTCTTTCAGGGAGGGGGAGATATGATCGTGCCTTTTAGCTCCAGTGACCATCCTTGCTGTTGCGTTTAGAATGGTTCGTATGGGGGCTAGGTGGGATTTTTCTGAGCCTGTGAGGGTAGCATTCCCGTAGTCTAGTCTGGATAGAACCAGGGCTTGCGTTGCAGTCTTGAGATCATTAGGCGGGAGGAAGGGCTTGATTTTGTTTAGTAGTTTTAATTTGTAATGGGCACCCCTTGCGGTGGCCTTAATGTGTGAGCTCATGTTCAGGTTCGGGTCCAGGAAGACACCCAAAGCTTGGCGGAGCAGGCCGGGGTTTGGTCAAAGTTTAGGGAGTCCATAAGCTTAATCCATTCTTGGGCCTGGTGGGTTTGTCCGTTGTTTGAGAGGAGAAGGATTTCCGTCTTGTCTTGGTTAAGTTTTAAGTGGTTGTATGATAGCCAGTTTTGGATTTTTTTTAGAGTATCGTTAAGACGGCGTATGTCTTCTGGGGAGGAGACTTCCCGGTAGAGCTGGATGTCATCTGCGTAGAGGTGGTAGGTGTTGTTGGCTTGATTGATTATGGTAGTGAGGGGCTCCATGTAGATATTGAATAGAGTAAGTGAGAGGACTGAGCCCTGAGGGACACCTCTGGTTATAGTGGAGGTATCAGAAGTTGCCTTGTTTATTTTGATTTGTTGAGAACGGTTGTGAAAGAAAGAAGTGAACCATTTCAGCACCATGCCGTCTGCTCTGATCCGTTGTTTAAGGGTGTCGAGAAGAAGTTTATGGTCCACCGTTTCGAAGGCCGCAGATAGGTCTAGGAGGATGAGCAAGCAGCACCGACCTGAATCCATACATTTATAGATGTCATCTGCTATATTTAGTAGGGCTGTTTCTGTGCTGCAGCCCTTCCTGAAGCCTGATTGGTGAGAGTCCAAGAGATTGTTGGTGTCAATGGGCTGGTTGAGTTGGAGTAGGACACATTTTTCGAGGATTTTGGCCAGGAAGGGCAGGTTAGAGATTGGCCTGAAGTTGTTACGGTCTTCAGGGTCTAAGCCCGGTTTTTAGGTCTCGCCTAGCGATGCAGCGTATGCTCTGCTCGCATGTCGAGATCTATTGTTGTCGATTTTTCGGCCGAAGGGGGACAGGAGATGTGCACGCGCCCGTACAGGCGATGTGCACGTGTACGGCTCGCGTCATTGTATTGGGAGGGAGGCATGTTTTGTGCCCTCCCTGTCTCCTCTCGCCGTGCCTGCCCGGACAGCATATGTGCACGCGTATGGTGTGACCCTGTAGTTAAGCTTCCTGCTTACAGCGCAGCGCAAATACAAACAACGCGCACCTTTTGTGTAATTAGTACAAAATCGGGCCCTGTTATTCCACGCAGAGCTCTTTCACTGGACGTTTGACGCAGCGACACTCCGGGTCAAAGCACCTAAGCGTAAAAACTCTCGATGCAAATTCGTTGGTCGCGTTCATTCACCGAGAGGAAATGTGCAAGTGCTTCATTTTTAAAGGAAACTCCACAGAGCTGTTCAATTTCGAAATGTTTATCTGTCAAACAGTTGCCTTAAGATGCAAAAGAAAGCAGCAACCAGGTTTAAAATATATTATCAAAGCATCGCATTATTAGCTGACGTGACTGCGTAGTGCGCGCGACGGAGAAACGGAGCAGGCTGGTAAGAAAACATGTCTGATGGGAGAATAATGTCGTAAACTTCTACGACAAATCCCGGCCGCTCTATTGTTTAGCCTCTAAATCTAAGTATACTCACGGCGGAGGCAAGTCATGGCCAACATCTCGGAGAGCATGATGAGTTAAACAAGCTACCACTTTTTCGACTTGAAATCTGGGGTCAGTTGCAGTGAAATAGATTATTTTTTAGGTCTTTCTCTTTGGTTACGTTTGAAACATCTGTGTTATTACACCCTATCGTCATTCACATTGCAGTGGTCACAAACACCTGCAAAGGTATGTTCAAGTCTCAACCTTTTTCATCCTCTTAATTCTACCTACAGTTTACTGCTAGAGCACCATTGTTTTACTATCTCTGGGTGAACACCAATGGCCCATTTCTGTGGTATCTGTGGTTACACATATAATACCGCACCCCTGCTGCTAGGGGGACACAATAAGCCTACTACTATGGTGTTCAAAGTTATCCTTGGGTTGTGTTATCTCTGCTTCTGGGAATTTTATAGACGCACTACTTCAGCGTCTGTGGTCATCCATTGGTCATGCCTCCTCGAATACAGGATGACATCTTAGTTTCCTGTCCCAGCAGGTGCCTGTTGACTTCATGGGTTCCACGTTTACCAATTCTGATTGGACCCTGTCCCAGTGCCACATAAACTTACCCAGTTGGTAGAAGACAGTTGACAATTGATAAGGACGTTTTGGAAATGACATCCAAATGTGACACTGCTCCTCACAAATCTCTCCGCTTCAACCAATATTGAAAGTTCAGCTAAATGTTTGATGTGATAAGTTTGTAACACGCCTCGGAATCTCACGCACATTACCAAAGTACTTCTCATATACACCACTTTTCAAAAACATCTATAAGCCATGTAAGCCCTCCAACTAATTGTGGACTGTAAAGAATTTGCATTCTCAAAGTCATCTTACTATTATGTATGGCTCTCATTGACAGCCAACATTATGACTAACCAGATTTTAGAACTGGTTATTCACTGATCTTATGAAGTTACAATTGGAAACAAGCATTTGCAATGCAATAGGTCTTGCATTTACACAGTTTGAGCTATTGGCATTGTAAATAACAATGCCTTTTATTTATGTTTTGGTTCTTAAAACATAAAACATAAATAAAAGCCATTGTCATTTACAATGCCAATAGCTTAAACTCAGCGTACATGTGAGACCTATTGCATTGCAAATGCTTGTTTTAAAAGTGGAGAGACTTGGCCAAGTTTTAGGCAGTCTGGCATGACCCCCGTGCTTAGCGAGCTGTTTATAATCATCGTCCAGAGGGGTGAAATGATGTGACTGAGATTTTTTGCCATGGTGGCCGGAAGGGGTTCTGCTAAGTGGGGGGAGGGTTTTGTATTCGCAATTAGTTTGGAGACGTCCATATCTGAGAGTGGGTTGAATGCTTTCCAGCAATTTTGGGTAGAGGGGGATATTAAGGTTTGGATTCCCACCTTAGTCTCTGGAAGGGGGATCCCTGCTCCGGAGTCCGGGGAAAGAAAGGTGGGATTTCTTGTATCTGTGGGGTGGAGGGAGATTGCGGAAGGCACTTGTGTGTGGCGTTCAAGGGAGTACTCGATCATCGAGATTTTCTCATCAAAGAATTTGGCGAATTGATCGCAACGTTCTTTGGAGCCCTGAGGGGGTTTAGCAGGTGGTTTAGAAGTCTGTTTTTTTATGATGTTGAAAAGGTTTTTTGGTCGATTTATTGCATTTGCAAGGGCATTGCGGAAAAAGGCTGCTTTTTCATTGATGATGTGATTTTTGTATGTTCTGCGTTCAGCTCTGAGTTGGTGGAGGTGAGTTGAGGAAGGGTTTACACGCCAGAGTCTTTCTGCAGCTCTGAGTTTTCTTCTTTCTGTATTGAGGTCCTTGTTGAACCAGGATCTCGAAGGGGTGTCTCTAATACTTTTTAGTTTCAGGGGGGCTACTTGGTCTAGGATGGCTGACATCGTAGAGTTAAAGTGGGTTGTGAGTTCGATCGTTGAGAGGTTTTTGGGGGAAGGCTAGAGATCATTTTTTCTTCCAGATCAGCTAGGGGAACCTGGCTTAGGTTTCTGGACCATTGAAGGGATTTTTTGGTATGGAAGGGGTATGGTTCTTCCAGGTTTAAGTGGAACAGGATGATACGGTGGTCCGACCAGTCAACTGGGAGGATGTTGTTGATGGTTATCGCCTTTTCCTCACCTATAATAGCATCAAGGGTTGAGCCTCTGTTGTGGGTTTGTTCTTTGCAGTGTTGGAAAAGGTTGTGCTCAAGTAAGAGTTCTTTTAAGGATTGGATATGAGTGTTTTCCTCATCATTCCAGTGGAGGTTGAAATCGCCTAGGATTATGTGGTTGGCATCTGAGAGTGAACAGTGTGTTACTAGGTCTGATAAGTGTTCGTGGAAGGGGAGGGTGTTGCCCGGGGAGTGGTAGAGGAGGTGGCAGTTCATTGTTTATTTGGTAAACCAAACAAAACCAAATCAAAAGCACAGGTTACTTCTCTTTAAATATATGTAAATGTACTCATCAATCTGACCTCACAGTGAAGAAGCAGCATGTCACAGTTATGAACAAATGGATAGATGCATAAAATATGAAGAACAAGGAGCTATATGGGCATATAACAAAGGTAAGGGTTTTTCAGATGCTTTGCGAAATAATAAGATAGCAAGCCTATACGAAAGACATTCTTGTATGACACGTCTTGATGGCTGGATCGAGGAAAGTCCTAATTGGATTTGGGGTAGATTTAATATCTCTTTTGTGTGGATGCTACTCCCAGGAAGCTGGCAGGTAGTGATGGGCTTCAAGCATGGTTCACTCTATTGCAACATAACTGGATCTGTGTGTTGCTTTTTACCTGGTGTTTAGTCCTTCACTTGAATCAGTGCCATGGAGACTTCTTGGTTCTGCCTCATGGAATACAATAGAATACAACTCAAACATGGTATATACTTTAGTGAACCTGAGGCTTCATACATTGATTTAACATTGATGTCAAATTAGTGATAGTATACCTGTTGAATAGTTTTGCACCATTGATAAATTAAGACTGACATTGAGACCTCGCTATCAAATGAAATATAACAGAGTGTGTTTTACAGGTAATCACAGAATAATAATAGATGCTAATAATCAGGTGCTCTCGATACATATGAAACATGTGATTTAAAGATGTGGCCATCTCTACTGTGACTAATTCTAATCATTTGAAAATTAATAAAGGGAGGTTGAAAACAAATTAGCAACTTTAAAGAGTGTCACCTTGAATTTCGAAGACAGGCATGATGAATTAAAAAAGGTATGGGATAAATATTTCGACATTTCTAAAAAATTATTTTCTTTTTGCCAACTTTTTTTGCCTTGTTTGATATCTGATACTTTAATAAATTCGACACCCTCCTTCTAGATAGGGAATCCTGCCTTCTTAGCTCCAGCACCTTATGGCCCTTATTATGAGTGACCGTATAATTCACATACAGGAATTATGAGTTTGGTGGCTAACACTCCAGAGGTTTTGCACAGATAACATTTTGGCAGGTCAAAACTGCCAGAAGTGATCAGTAATTCCAGGGACATGCGGTTTTTGGTGCGGTTTTCACCAGAATTCATGTGTTAGTTTTCATTATTGGGGGCACACTTATAATCAGCTCCTCTTCACATGGAAGAAAAATGACTCCTCTACCTGCCTAGCTAAATCCTATTTGTCAGCCATCTTTCGATGGCTCTCCGCCGCTCAGCTGAAATGCAACGAGGAAAAAATGGAAATCCTTGTTTTCGGGAACTTCCCCCCTCAGTTCCGAAAAGCGCTTTGGCCAGACGAATCTCCCATTCTGTCCTCTGAGGGCCAGCCCACGAAAAAAATTGGAAATTTGGTTTGACGAGAAGTTTAACTTCTCCACTCAGATCAAGAAACTTTCAGGGCAGTGCTATGGCACACTTAAATCCCTAAAAAAGTTCCTCCCTTTCCTCCCTAGGTCAGCTAGGGAAACTGTTACCCATGCGCTGGTGTCATCACGCCTCGACTATGCTAACGCCTTGTACGTAGGCCTACCCAGCTATCTTTTGAACAAACTACAGGTGGTTCAGAATGCCGCTGCCAGAACTCTCCTAAACATTCCCATAAAGACCAGCGTAAGACAACACTTGCGCGATCTACATTGTCTACCTGTAATTGAAAGGGTAAAGTTTAAATCCCTTGTACTGGCACATTCTGCCCTTTATGTACAGGGCCCTGCTTACCTGAGAAATCGTTTCAGGTTTTATGTCCCTACCAGGCGGCTGCACTCAGCCACGCAACTTCTCACCCACGTCCCAAGATTTCGCCTTAAGAGAGTTGGAGGGAGCTCCCTCGCTTTCAGGGCAACTTTGGCCTGGAACCTTCTCCCCTTTGACCTCCATAGCGTTCAGGATCCCATGCTTTTCAGAAAAAGGCTCAAGACTTTTCTTTTTATCTAAATAGTTTCTTTCTGCCTTCCTACCTCCAGGTTCGCGCCGGGACACTCTTTTGAGTAGCTAGGCGCGCAATAAATTCCTTAAACATAAACAAACATATATTTACTGCATCCGATGAATAACAACCCAGTGGTGTTGGATTTATGCGTGCGATACAAATGAGCCCAAACACCGGGCCACTCGTAATGAAGAGCTAGTAGGATGCAACATCCTTTCCAGTTGCTAAAAAGACCTGCTTCTACCTCCTGTTCTGTCCCTCCATGCTCCTCCTACTCTTCTTGCAAAAGTTGCAAGCTATTCTCCTATTGCTTGTTATCTGCTTCCACTCACTCTGTTATCAGTGTACGGTGCTGAGCAACATGCAAATTAGAGAGACAGAGTCGCAAACAAATATCAACTATGCTGTTTCATCTAATTCAATATGCTGATGATAATATCATAATAATACCAATAATAATTTAATGATAATGGTAACAATTATAACAAGATTACACGAGCAAACAATAACACCAATAAAGATGATAACATTTTATTAATAATGAATTCAAAACAGTTTTAAAGTAGAAATTACAGTCCCCAAAGATGGTCAGAAACCTATCACGCAGAAAAGAAAATATTTACCAAAACAAAAATGAAATAGTAAAAAGACTTGGGGTCTGAATACAACTTTGGCGGTGGGGCGCCTGGGTCTGTCCCGCCGCCACACTGCCAACGCCATGGTCTGACCACCTGCCAGATTAGAAGTTTCCTCCCGTCTGGTGGGCTGGTTTTTGGCATTCCTACGGCGGTGCCCAAGAAAATGGGCACCGCAATGGGAATGCCGAAAACAGTTCCTGCACGGCATGGACCGAAAAGTCCATGCCATGCAGGAACTGGGGTGCATGCACATAGGCGGGCACATTTTGTGCCCCCCTTCATGCATCCCCATGCAGAGGATGGACAGGGGGCCCTGCAGGGTCCCCTTTGTTTCCTCTCCGCCACAGTGTTCATGAAGTAGGAACCTCCATGACACCGCCGGCGGAGAGGAAACTCGTAATATGCTTGGCGGGACCGCAGCAGTCCCGCCAAGAATATGGTGGCCTCCTGACCGCCGCAACACCGTCATGGAACGGCGATTCCCTGGTGGCTGCAGCGGGGCAATGGCGGTCTGACCGCCCTAATCGTAATAAGGTGGTCGGGAGACTTCCGCCGCCACACACCCACGACTCTGGCGGTCCCTGGACCCCCAAACTGGTAATCGGCCCCTAAGATTTTATGAGTTTCTGCTACTTTTGGTTTTCATGTTTCATGCCTTCTTAATTTAATTAAAATAGAAAAAGCAAAACAATGAGGCTTGCTCCTCTCCTTTTTCTCTTAGTCTCTAAAATCAAGGTGTGTGTGTGCGAAGAGGGGCTGGGAGGTAATGATGTAGTGTGTGTGGAAGGTAGAATGGGAATGATGTTCAAGAATGCCTAAAAAATTGAAGGTTTATGTGGCATAAATGTGTTGAATGGTTTTCAAATGTCAGGTGTAAGGAGGACCCCTGGGATGGTTGCCTCATCATGAAGGGTAGTACTGCATCGCTCTTTTTTGCTGTGCTGTACTTCTCTACTTACATTATGGAGCATTGTCGGAGACTGTCATTTCCCCCTTCCTACAGGGGTGACAAACTCATACATGGTAATAGACCCGATTCGGGTGGGAGACTCCCGACTTTTAAAGCCGACATTCTTTTGACTGTCTCCCGCCTGAAACTGCCTCTGCTTCAATAGATGTCAATGAGAGAAATACATACTCCCGATAATTTTTTTTTTTTAAATTTCCCACTTTCCCCTTCTAAAATGCTGGCATGTATGCACATTGAGTAAGAACTGAACGAGGGGCGATGTGAGGAGTTACCTGTTATCAATACAGAAGAGTCGAACTTCGGTATCTACAAGCTCCGGGGCCGTGCTGGTCTAGCTCTGTTTTTATTGCATACTGGTGATGGTTGTGGAGAGGCTCTGTTGAATATTTGGGACTCTGAGCTCCTGAGTGGCCTGTGCCTGAAAGGGAAACAAATCAGGAGGCGTGGTCTCCAAGGCCACAGGGTGCACTGCATTTTGCAAGTGTTCCAACTCAGTTGAGTGGAGCAAACGATGGGTGAAGTGCTTAATTGTGCACACTCAGGCTCCAGCAGAGGAGGAATGCTATTGCTACGGCGTGTGCTGCTGAGATTGGATGAGAAGCTGCTCCCAGGAACCCTTGTGTTGAGCCAGTGGGTGTTCAACGCGGATGCACCATGCTTTTCCATGTGACAAGGAGTGTTGTGGTCAAGTGGTGGCTCTTTCAGCTTATGCACGGTACAGAAATGTGTGTATCATTGCAGAGAGAAACAGGGAGCGCTAATTAGAGCTGCTCTATTAAAATTTGTGTATCATTGCAGAGAGAAACAGGGAGCGCTAATTAGAGCTGCTCTATTAAAATTTGTGTATCATTGCAGAGAGAAACAGGGAGCGCTAATTAGAGCTGCTCTATTAAGCCAGATAGGCAATCTACTACCTTTTTGGAAGGCAATTAGAATGTGTCCACAGGTGCATCCCTCAGTGCACAGAAATAACATGGGTGACTTATTGGATTACTGCCATTGGCTGCTCAAGGGTCATATTTCAGCAGCAGTTAAAGCAACTAGGCCAGAATCCAAGGAACAGATGTGCTCATTTTTAGGCCTCACTGAATTTTACGCGTGTTCATTAAAGCTATGCATCAATGGTGGAAATGTTAGTTTGGTTGGCAAAAAAGTGCTCGGTTTGTGCCGGGACAAGATCTAGAGAAATGCTTTAGTTTGAGCGCAATGGAATTCAACAATGTGCCATGTTGTACATACTTTGTTGTTTGGAAACAATGTGTGATAAGGATTGATGCAAGTGGAGATGAAGTAGGAACACAATGCAAAATAGGGATATAAAAGAATGATAGAGCAAATTTCCTCATTTTGAAAATTAAACGCATTCAACTGAAAAGTGCAAATTTCAAGTGTGAATAACACATGCATAAGAAGAGCAAAATGTGTAGTAGGTAATCCTATTTAGGCATTATAAGCACACATATGCAGTAAAATATTGTATTGACTTAAGTTAGCCTAACTACTGATGCCGTCTAAAATGTGGAATTTACACGCTAGGACTTGAAGGCCTGTTTTCGTGTTTAAGCTGCTGTTTTGCATGAGATGTTTTTCCTCTTCCCACTGCAGACGCTGTCATTTTCCAGAAGCCATCTGTTAGCTAGTGAATAGGCATTTGTTATGTGCTTATTTTATTGTGTAGAAATTGCATGTCTTGCATCTTGGTGATGTCTAAGGTTTAATTGTGTGAATGTGCATACGTGTTTGATGCTGAGCAGTTGAAGTTGGTATCAGACTGGGCGCAATCCAAGATCCAGGGGTAGGTAAGAGATATTCGGGAATAGGAGTTACAGAGACACCATCTACAAGTCAAAGGAGGGATAGACTCCTAAATGTATCAAAAGTAACAGTAGAACTCGCAGAAATCATCAGGGTTCTCACATCGGAATCAGTACCAGGAAAATGAACTGATATACCTGAGTAAGGAAATTACAAGGCTTGCAGCTATTACACACCAGAAACGAACAGACTTAGCAGAGAAATAGGAAGTAGATCTCTCTAAAAGTATTCCCTTACAGAAAGGTTTTAGGGCACAATTAGATAATGAAGCGATTGTCACTATGTGCTCTTTAGGAATGAAGCTACGCATTGCCGAACTGGTCAAATGCACTCTGGAATGGAGCGATTTTGACAGATTAGAGAGCAAATGGGTGAAAAAGCAGGGAAAGAAAAAGAAGCAACAAGACAATGTAAAGGTAAATGCTAAACCCCCTCCAGTACCCCCAGATAAAGATGAGGCTTTGACATTTCCTATGAGGGAGATACCAGGTGGAGGGTATGTTCATGTGCCATGGAGTCAAGGTGTTATTGCAACATTCACAAACAATGTCCCTAAACTGAGAAAGAATCCTACTCAATGGTATTCTCAGGGTGACAGGTTTGTGAAAATTCTGAAGGCTTTGTGGACAGATTTGAATACCTTTTTCGACATTGTGGTACAGAGTGATCTATGGGCTGAATGTGATATAGCTGTAGTGGCCATGAATAGAGCTCCTAAGTGATTCATGCACCCGTGCACCTTCACCTGCGGTGATGACAAAGTATAATTGTAGGAAAGTAGGATCTGCTTTTATGGTTACCCCACTTTTTGCCTGCTGCTATGCTGTTTCTGACTAGTCTGACTGGGATCCTGCTAACGAGGACCCAAGTCTCTTTGCTTTCTCCCCCGATATTGGTATGGCAAGTACTTAGGTACATCCCAGATTGGATACTGGTGTGACCTTATCAGTCCCTAGTATATGGTACTGCGGTACCCAGGGCATAGGTACACCAGGATTCCCCCATGGGCTGAAGCATGCATTATGCCACTCATGGGGACCACTCAAACTATAACTACAGGCCTGCCATTGCAGCCTGTTTAAGCTGGTGCTAGCGCCACTTACGAAGGATATTGGTTCCCCTATATCTAAGGTCACTGCACTAAAAACCTATAAGTCACCCCTAAAGCAGGCCTTTCATTCCTGAAGGCAGGGTGCTCGGTTCTAAGTGTGAGGGTGCCCTTGCATGAGCAGGACACCCTTACAACCTACGGGGTCCATTCTCCCGGGTTATAAGTGCATCAGCCATTACGATACATAGAGTGGCGATGCGTCATTACGCGATGACCATCTTTGAAACTGGCTGTAAAAAACCATGTCATGTTTGGTATCAAACATGTTGGAATCATACCTCCACACCATAAACGGTGTGGGAGGTATGATTCCATGCACTGTAAAGGTCCTCCGGGAGGCCCTCAGTGCTCTCGGTACTAGTCTTCTAGACCCGGACAGCACAACATGGCTGCTGAGACACAATTCTGCCTTCCTGCTGCTGAGCCAATCTTGAGCAGGGGAAGTCAGAAGAAGAGGTATCCAGTCACAGGTAGGTGTGATCACCTCCCAGACGGGGTTTAGTGTATTGGGACCAGGAGGGGGCTCTTGCCAGCACCACTCAGTCTGCTTGAAGGGCACACTTGGTGCCCTCCTTGCATAGTCCAGTTCAAACCAGCTCAGGGAGCCATTGTCTCCCGCTCTGGTGCAAAACTGGACAAAGGACATGGGAGTATCCTCCCCACTGTCCGACCCCTCCCCTGGGATTCCCTCCCAGGGGAGGGGTCGGGCAGTGGGGAGGATACTCCCCTGAGTCGTCCCAACCCTTTCCTTAGGGTACTTAAGGACTTACCTGAGGGTGGGTCCCTAGATTCGTCATGGGACAAGATTCATTTCACGACACCACTTCATGTTTGACCGTCTTGGCACTCTGGACTTCGCTGGACTTTGCTTTGGGCATCAAGACAGCAACTGGGAAAACTCCTGCTGCTCCTGGTCTCGTCACCCTGCTCATCTAATGCAACGTATGTGCCTGTGCTCCATACAGGAACCTTCCAAGGCCTGTGAACATCCAAGACACCTGAAGGAATCTCCCTTGAAGTGAAGGAGTCACTTCCCTGCATCTGCAGGCACCGCAACTACGCTGATCGGTCTGTCGATCCTTGGCTCCCACGGACTCTGAAAGGCTCAGCAACACAGGTCATGGTTCTTCTCTTTTCTCGAGGCCTGCCCTGTCCCCTCACCAAGCTTGAGGCCAGTATCCCTCGTCAGAGCCGCAGGAACTGAACCCCTGTGTACCATGTCGACTTGCCATAGCAAAGGCTTGTTGGTTTCCTTCCACCAAGATCTTCGGGCTCCAAGTAGCCCCAACCTCAAAGCATCTCCTGTGACCAAGATCTTTGTCCTCCCCACAACACTTGCATTGGGGGCTTGCATCATTGGTGAGCTGCTCTAGGTCCTCTTGCGACTCTAGTGCCTCCGGCCTGTGGGTCCTCTTGAGGGTCTTCTTTGATTTCAGTGGGCTCCCCTGATTAATCGGTGCCTGCTCTGACACCCCTGCTTGTGGTGAGTCACCTGGACCTTGCTGGTCCCGACCCTGCACCTTCTTTGCTTTCCACGTTGTTTGCAGTCGCCAAAGCTTGTTGGTGCTCCCGAGAGACACCGACCCCTCAACTCTCGACATCCGACATGGGACAGCTCGTGAACAGCTCCTGGTCTTCCACAGCATCGCCTGGGCCACACAGCTAAAAGGTCCAAGGTCACCATCGGCTCTCCTGCAACACCCAACATCGGTGGGCATTCATCTTCCGTGCATCCTGGTCACTCCTGAGCGGCATAGACTCTGTCCCATCGGCAAAAAGACCGTCTGTCTGCATGAGTTCAACTCGTAATCAGGTGGGCGGTCCTTGCATGGCTTTGGCGCAGCCGTGCCAGCGGAGAGCCAGTGCAACTGTACCAAAGTCGTAATCAGCCCAAACTCTTTTTCAAAGAGTGTACCTGTAAAAATATGCTCATTTGAAGAAGATCATCAGTATGTTGTGTGTGATTCAAGTCCTATAGATCTGTTAGGAAGGAATCTTTTGTGTAAAATAAACTACACCATTTACTGTACGCCATTAGGTGTTTGTAGGAAAGTAGGATCTGTTTAATGGTTAACCCCACTTTTTTCCTGGTGTCAGTGTGTTTTGACTCTAGTCTGCTGGGATCCTGCTAGTCAGACCCCAGCAACTGCGCTCTCTCCCCTAAATTAGCTCTGGTAAGTACTTTGGTACATACACAATTGGCTACAGGTGTACCCTTTTAAGTCCCTAGTATATAGTACTGAGGTACCCAGGGCATAGGCACACCATGGGTCTCCCATGGGCTGCAGCATGTAGTGTGTGTATTGTGCCACCCATGCTTTCACCTCTCATGACAGATATAAGTTTCCTTATATCTGAGGTCATTGCACTTAGAACCTATAAGTCACCATTATGGTAGCCCCTTCAGTACTGAGGGCAGGGTGATTGGTTGTAAGTGTGAGGGTGCCCCTGCATGATTAGGACTCCCCTACAAACCCCAGAGTTGATTCTCCAGGCTTTGTAAGTGCGGTCAAACATTTTAACCCCTTCGCTGCTAGGCCTTTTCCCCTCCTGTGCTAAGCCTTTTTTTGGCTATTTGGGGTAGTTCGCGCTTAGGCCCCTGTAACTTTTTGACCACATAACGCATCCACGCCAAATTTGCGTCCTTTTTTTCCAACATCATGGGGATTCTAAAGGTACCCAGGGTTTGTAGATTCCCCTGGAGGGGACCCAGAAATTAGCCAAAATACAGCTAAATTTAGGTTTTTTGGGGAAAAATGCGAAAAAAGGGCTACAGATGAAAGCGTCTGATTTTTTCCCTGCAAATGGCATCAAAAAAGGGGTTGTGGTGCTGAAATCACCATCTTCCCAGCTTTCAGGGACAAGCAGACTTTTGTCAGAAAACCAAAAATTTTTACACAGTTTTGGCATTTTTCTGGGACATAGTCTATTTTTGCTATTTTTTGTGCTTTCAACCTCCTTCCAGTTAATGGTAGAAATGGGTATGAAAGCAATAATGGATCCTAGAAAGCCATACATTTCTGAAAAGTAGACAAAATTCTGAATTCAGCAAGGGGTCATTTGTGTAGATCCTTCAAGTTTTCTTTATAGAAACAAACAGTTAAATATAGGACAAATTGAAAATTAGTTGAAAAAATCAGCCATTTGTGTCAACGTTTTCACCTGTAACTTCTTCTAATTATGACAGCTATTTGAAAGCAATATACCTTTACATCCGCTGGACCTTTCTGGTTGTGGCGATATATAGGACTTGTAAGTTCACCAAGAACCCGACGAACCCAGAGCCAATAACTGAGCAGCATCTTGCAATGGTTTTTTATTATGTACCGGGTATATAGCAACTATTCTGGGAAAATTTATACATGGAAAAATCGGTATGAAAGACACCTATGTATTTCTGAAATGGGAACAAAATATAGAGTTTAGAAATAGTAGATATTTGCACATTTCCGAAATTGGGAGTACCCATACTAGCATGAGAATTATAGGACATTTTTCAAAATGACTTCTTTTTACACATTGTCTTTCATTTGGAAGGCAGAAATGCATCAAAAGTCAATAGATAATAACAGTTGCTCTACAATTTTGTGTTACCCTAAGTCTCCCGATAAAAATGGTACCTCACTTGTGTGGGTAGGCCTAGTGCCTGCGACAGGAAACGGCCCAAAACGCAACGTGGACACACCACATTTTCACAGTGAAAAATTACCCCTTTTTTGCAAAGTGCCTAGCTGTAGTTTTTGAACCCTAGCTCTGCCGGCACGTAGGGAAACCTAGTAAACTTATACATTTTTGAAAACTAGACACCCAGGGGAATACAGGATGGGGTGACTTGACTGGCTCTCACCTGGTTCTGTTACCCAGAATCCCTTGCAAACCTAAAAATTGTCAAAAAAACACATTTTCCTCACTTTTCTGTGGTGAAAAGTTCTGGATTCTGCGTGGATCCACAAACTTCCACCCACCCCGCGTTCCCCAAAGTCTTCCGAGAAAAATGGTACCTCACTTGTGTGGGTAGGCCTAGTGCCCGCAACAGGAAACAGCGAAAACGCAACGTGGAAACACCACATTTTCACAGTGAAAAATGACCCTTTTTTGCAAAGTGCCTAGCTGTAGTTTTTGAACCCTAGCTCTGCCGGCACCTAGGGAAACCTAGCAAACCTATACATTTTTGAAATCTAGACACCCAGGAGAATCCAGGATGGGGTGACTTGACTGGCTCTCACTAGGTTCTGTTACCCAGAATCCCTTGCAAACCTAAGAAATTGTCAAAAAAAACACATTTTCCTCACTTTTCTGTGGTGGATAGTTCTGGAATCTGCATGGATCCACAAAATTCCACCCACCCCGCGTTCCCCAAAGTCTTCTGAGAAAAATGGCACCTCACTTGTGTGGGTAGGCCTAGTGCACGTGACAGGAAACAACGCAAAACGCAACGTGGACACACCCCAATTTCACGGTGAAAAATGACCCTTTTTTGGCAAAGTGCCTAGCTGTAGTTTTTTAACCCTAGCTCTGCCGGCACCTAGGGAAACCTACCAAACCCACACATTTCTGAAAAGTAGACACATGGGAGATTCCAGGAGGTATGGCTTGCGTGGATCCCCCAATGTTTTCTTACCCAGAATCCCCCAGAAACCTGAAATTTTGCTGAAAAAATCACTTTTTTCACACATTATGTGTGGGAAAGTTGTGGCATCACCGGGCTGACACAAATTTCCTACCACCCAGCATTGCCCCAGGTCTCCCGATAAAAATGGTGCCTCACTCGGGTGGGAGGCCCAAGTACCCGCGACAGGCAAGGGCCCAAAACGTATTGAGGCGACATCAAAAATGCCTATCACAAAACGACCTGGTTTTGCAAGGGGGTCCCATGACTTTTGGCCCAGGACTCGGCGGCCACCTAGGGAAACCTAGCAAACCCACACATTTCTGAAAAGTAGACACCCGGGGGATTCCAGGGAGGTATGGCTTGCGTGGATCCACCAACGTTTTCTTACCCAAATTCCCCTGCAAACCTGAAATTTTGCTGAAAAAATCACTTTTTTCACACATTTTTGTGTGGGAAAGTTGTGGCATCACCGGGCTGACACAAATTTCCTACCACCCAGCGTTCCCCCAGGTCTCCCTATAAAAATGGTGCCTCACTCGGGTGGGAGGCCCAAGTACGCGCGACAGGCAAGGGCCCAAAACTTATTGAGGAGACATCAAAATGCCTATCACAAAACGACCTGGTTTTGCAAGGGGGTCCCATGACTTTTGGCCCAGGACTCGGCGGCCACCTAGGAAACCTAGCAAACCCACACATTTCTGAAAAGTAGACACCCGGGGATTCCAGGGAGGTATGGCTTGCGTGGATCCACCAACGTTTTCTTACCCAGAATCCCCTGCAAACCTGAAATTTTGCTGAAAAAATCACTTTTTTCACACATTTTTGTGTGGGAAAGTTGTGGCATCACCGGGCTGACACAAATTTCCTACCACCCAGCGTTCCCCCAGGTCTCCCGATAAAAATGGTGCCTCACTCGGGTGGGATGCCCAAGTACGCGCGACAGGCAAGGGCCCAAAACGTATTGAGGCGACATCAAAATTGCCTATCAGAAGACGACCTGGTTTTGCAAGAGGGGTCCCATGACTTTTTGGCCCGGGGCTCGGCGGCCACCTAGGGAAACCTAGCAAACCCACACATTTCTTAAAAGTAGACACCCGGGGGATTCCAGGGAGGTATGGCTTGCATGGATCCACCAACGTTTTCTTACCCAGAATCCCCTGCAAACCTGAAATTTTGCTGAAAAAATCACTTTTTTCACACATTTTTGTGTGGGAAAGTTGTGGCATCACCGGGCTGACACAAATTTCCTACCACCAGCGTTCCCCAGGTCTCCCTATAAAAATGGTGCCTCACTCGGGTGGGAGGCCCAAGTACGTAGCGACAGGCAAGGGCCCAAAACTTATTGAGGCGACATCAAAATTGCCTATCAGAAAACAACCTGGTTTTGCAACGGGGGTCCCATGACTTTTGGCCCGGGGCTCGGCGGCCACCTAGGAAACCTACCAAACCCACACATTTCTGAAAAGTAGACACCCGGGGAATTCCAGGGAGGTATGGCTTGCGTGGATCCCCCAACGTTTTCTTACCCAGAATCCCCTGCAAACCTGAAATTTTGCTGAAAAAATCACTTTTTCACACATTTTTGTGTGGGAAAGTTGTGGCATCACCGGGATGACACAAATTTCCTACCACCCAGCGTTCCCCCAGGTCTCCGATAAAAATGGTGCCTCACTCGGGTGGGAGGCCCAAGTACCCGCGAAAGGCAAGGGCCCAAAACATGTTGTGATAGGCAATTTCAATGTTGCCTCAATACGTTTTGGGCCCATGCCTGTTGCGGGTACTTGGGCCTCCCACCCGAGTGAGGCACCATTTGTATTGGGAGACCTGGGGGAACGCTGGGTGGTAGGAAATTTGTGTCATCCTGGTGATGCCACAACTTTCCCACACAAAAATGTGTGAAAAAAGTGACTTTTTCAGCAAAATTTAAGGTTTCTGGGGGATTCTGGAAGTAAACGTTGGGGGATCCACGCAAGCCATACCTCCCTGGAATCCCGGTGTCTTCTTTTCAGAAATGTGTGGGTTTGGTAGGTTTCCTAGGTGGCCGCCAGCGCCGGGCCAAAAGTAATGGGACCCCCCTTGCAAAACCAGCTCGTTTTGTGATAGGCAATTTTGATGTCACCTCAATACGTTTTGGGCCCTTGCCTGTCGCGGGTACTTGGGCCTCCCACCCAAGTGATGCACCATTTTTATTGGGAGACCTGGAGAACGCTGGGTGGTAGGAAATTTGTGTCAGCCCGGTGATGCCACAACTTTCCCACACAAAAATGTGTGAAAAAGTGATTTTTTCTGTAAAATTTCAGGTTTCTGGGGGATTCTGGGTAAGAAAACGTTGGTGGATCCACGCAAGCCATACCTCCCTGGAATCCCCGAGTGTCTAGTTTTCAGAAATGTGTGGGTTTGGTAGGTTTTCCTAGGTGGCCGCCGAGCCCTGGGCCAAAAGTCATGGGACCCCTTGCAAAACCAGGTCGATCTTCTGATAGGCAATTTTGATGTCGCCTCAATACGTTTTGGGCCCTTGCCTGTCGCGGGTACTTAGGCCTCCCACCCGAGTGATGCACTGTTTTTATCGGGAGACCTGGAGGAACACTGGGTGGTAGGAAATTTGTTTCAGCCCGGTGATGCTACAACTTTCCCACACAAAAATGTGTGAAAAAGTGATTTTTCAGCAAAATTTCAGATTTCTGGGTAAGAAAACATTGGGGGATCCACACAAGCCATACCTCCCTGGAATCCCCCGGGTGTCTAGTTTTCAGAAATGTGGAGTTTGGTAGGTTTCCCTAGCTGGCCGCCGAACACGAGGCAAAGACTCATGGGACCCCTTGAAACCAGGTTGGTTTGTGATAGGTAATTTTGATGTCGCCTCACTAGGTTTTGGGCCCTTGCCTGTCGCGAGTACTACCCCACCCACGCGTGTGAGGTACCATTTTTATCGGGAGACCAAGGGAGCAGAAAGGCTGTAATGGTGGCGGGGATGTGGGCATTGGTGTGCCCACTTCGGGCAGCCCCCACCCTAAAAACAAATGCGCAAAAAAAAATCCCTGCCATCAAGTGGGCTTTCTGCCACCCCGGGGGGGCAGAAAGACTGTTATGGTGGCAAGGGCGTGGGGGCATTGGCATGCCCATTTTGGGCAGCCCCCACCCTAAAAAAAATTGCACAGGAAAAAATCCCTGGTGTTTAGTGGGCTTTCTGCCCCCCCAGGGGGGCAGATTGGGGGCTACAGACCCCATCTGCCCCCCAGGGCAGGGCAGAAAGGCTGTAATGGTGATGGGGGTGGGGGCATTGGCGTGCCCATTTTGGGCAGCCCCCACCCTAAAAAAAATTGCACAAAAAAAATCCCTGGTGTTTAGTGGGCTTTCTGCCCCACCGGGGGGGCAGATTGGGGGCTACAGCCCCCATCTGCCCCCCAGGGCGGGGCAGAAAGGCTGTAATGGTGACGGGGTGGGGGCATTGCGCGTGCCCGTTTTGGGCAGCCCCCACCCTAAAAAAAAATTACACAAAAAAAAATCCCTGGCGTTTAGTGCGCTTTCTGCCCCTGGGGGGGCAGATTGGGGCTACTGCCACCATCTGCCTCCCAGGGGGGGCAGAAAGGCTGTAATGGTGGCGGCATTGGCATGCCCGTTTCGGGCAGCCCCCACCCAAAAAAAAACACGCCAAAAAAATCCCTGGCGTTTAGTGGGCTTTCTGCCCCACCGGAGGGGCAGATTGGGGGCTACAGCCCCCATCTGCCCCCCAGGGGGGGGCAGAAAGGCTGTAATGTTGACGGGGGTGGGGGCATTAGCGTGCCCGTTTTGGGCAGCCCCCACCATAAAAAAAAATTACACAAAAAATAAATCCCTGGCGTTTAGTGGGCTTTCTGCCCCCCGGGCGGCAGATTGGGGGCTACTGCCCCCATCTGCCTCCCAGGGGGGCAGAAAGGCTGTAATGGTGGTGGGGGGTGGGGGCTTTAGCGTGCCCGTTTCGGGCAGCCCCCACCCTAAAAAAAATGCGTCCAAAAAAATCCTTGGTGTTTAGTGGACTTTCTGCCCCCCCGGGGGGGGCAGAAAGGCTGTAATGGTGGTGGGTGGGGTGGGGGCATTGGCGTGCCCATTTTGGGCAGCCCCCACCCTAAAACAAATTGCACACAAAAAAATCCCTGGCATTTAGTGGGCTTTCTGCCCCCCGGGTGGGGCAGATTGGGGGCTACTGCCCCCATCTGCCTCCCAGGGGGGGCAGAAAGGCTGTAATGGTGGCTGGAGGGTGGGGGCATTGGCGTGCCCGTTTCGGGCAGCCCCCACCCTAAAAAAAATGCACCAAATAAAAATCCCTGGTGTCTAGTGGGCTTTCTGCCCCCCCGGGGGGGCAGATTGGGGGCTACTGCTCCCAGGGGGGGCAGAAAGACTGAACATTGGCAATTGTTTTGGGGGGAGCAAAAGCCCTTGCCCAAGGGGCCGCTCCCCCCTCCCTGGTGCCTTAGTGGGTGGATCCCTGCTTGGGGATCGCCCTCCTGGGGCAATCCCCAAGCAGGGATCCACTGGGGAGGGGTACCATTGGAAGGGGAGATTCTCCCTTTCCAATGATACCTCTCCCGTCTTTCTACGTGCTCAGGGGGCTGAGATAGCCCTCTGAGAACGTAGAAAGTGAAACTGAAATGAGCCTAAAGGCTCATTTTAGTTTCGTTTTCAGTGAAATGAAGTCAGCGCGACGTGCGCGCTGATCTTCATTTCACTGAAAGGGAGGGGCCCTGGGCCTCGGGAGCTGGGGAGCTGGGGAAGCTCTTCCCCAGCTCCCGAGGCTGTGGGGGAGAAAAGGAAATCCCTCTGCTGTCTGCAGCAGAGGGATTTCGTGCCCCTGGCCTCATGACGGAATGGTTCCGTCATGAGCACAGGGGCACCGATGCTCATGACGGAACCCTTCCGTCATGAGCATCGAAGGGGTTAAGGTATATAATGTACATCAGTCATTACGAGATGTCTAACTATATAATGGCTGCACCAAACCTGGTCATGTCTGGTATCAAACATGTTGCAATCATACCGCAACATCAATTCTGGTGCTGGAAGTATGATCCCATGTACTGGGGGGCTCCCTAGAGGACCCCCCTGTCCTCCCGGTACCAGCCTTTCAAGGTCTGCCAGCAAGCTAGTGCTGCTGCCGACCACAGACACGATTCTGTCCTCCTGCTGCTGAGCTGGGCTCGAGCAGGGGAAGGTAGAACAATAGGTTTCCTGTCAAAGGGAGGTGTTACCACCCCCAGACAGGACTTAGTGTACTGGGCTGGAGTGGGAGTTTTAGTCAGCGCCCCCAGACTGCATTGTAGGGCCCGTTTAGTGCCCTCCTTGCATTCTCCTGTCTGAGCCATTTCAGGATCCCTTGGCTCCCGCTCTGGCACGAAACTGGACAAAGGACAGGGGAGTATCCTCCCTTCTGTCCAGCCCCTTCTCTGGGAGGGACACCTGAGTAATTTCAACCCTCTTCCTAGGATACTTAAGGGCTCCCCTGTAGGTGGGTCCTCAGATTCATTGTGGAGCAAGACTCACCTCTGAATTCAAGACACTCTTCAACTGTCTGGACATTTGGACTTCGTTGGACTTCGACTGGAACAGAGACTGCATCAAGAAAGACTTCTGCTGCTCCTGGTCTCACTGTTCTTCAAATTTTCTGCCTCAACTGTGTCTGTGCTTCATCCAGGTTCTCTAGAAGACCTGTGGGCATCAAGAACATTGGAAGTAATCATATTGGAGTAAAGGAGTCCCTGCCCTGCATCTGCAGGCACTGCAACAAACCTGACCTGTCGTCCTACCGACTTCCCAAGGCCCGGAAACACAGGTGGTGGTTCTGCAGCTCCCTAGAGGCTTGACCTGTCTTCTCTGCAATTTTGAGGACAGCATTCCTCATCTGAGCCACTGGGACCAAACCCATGTGCACCACGTTGAATTGTCGTTGCAAAGGCTTGATGGCTCTGCACTCCAGAAATCTTCGGGCTAAAAGAAGCTCCTGCCTCCAACACCTCATTCCTTGAAGATCAGCATCCTCACTGCATCCCTTGCACTGTGGGCCTCCATCTTTGTAGAGCTGCCTGAGGACCTCTTGTGACTCCTGTGCCTACGGCCTGTGGGTTCTCTTGAGCATTTTCCTGTGCTTCAGTGGGCTCCTCTGCTTGCTTGGGGCCTGCTCTGACTCTCCTGCACTTGGATGGTCCCTTGCTGGTCCCAATGTTTGAATCTTTTCACTTTCCACACCAGTTGCGGCTACCAAGGCTTGTTGGTGCTCCCACCGGACACTGACCACCTAGTCACTGACATCTGGCATGGGAAGCTCATGCACGGCTCCTGGTCTTCTTCAGCATTGCCTGGTCCACACAGCTGCAGCGACAAAGTCATCGTCTTCACTCCTGAACCTCTTGACATCGGTGGGCATTGTGCTTGCCTCCCTCCTGGTCACCTCTGAGTATCATAGATTCTCTCCCCTCTGCTTGTAGCCCGAACCCTGCATAGATGGATCTCGGACGGCACCAACACCATAGCCGCCCTCAAGAAAAACAACAATACCCGCGCCAAGAAAGCCAGATGGTTTACCACCGAACTTCGAGAGACCAGAAGCACATGCCGCCGCCTCGAAAAGGCCTGGAGGAATACCAAATCCACAGAAGCCCACGACAACTTCAGAGCCGCCACCAACGCCCACCATCAACTCATCAGAGAAACGAGGAAAAAAGCGATTGAAGACAGAATCTCCACCCACGCGCACAACAGCAAGGAACTCTTCAGCATCATCAAGGAGTTCGCCCAACCCACTAGCGAGTCTACCGACATCCCTCCCTCACAAGACCTCTGCGACAAACTCAGCACCTTTTTCCACCACAAAATCAAGAGCATCTACGACAACTTCGACGAAGACAACCAACACACTGAACCCTCACCAACCACCCCGACACCCGGAAACCAGCGATTGACGACTGGACAGCCCTCACCACCGAAGACACACCGAAGACAATGAAGTCAATCCACTCCGGGGCCCCCTCGGACCCCTGCCCCCACCACATCTTCAACAGAGCCGCCGACACCATCGCACCCATGCTCCGCCACACCATCAACCGCTCCCTGGCGACCGCCTCGTTCCCCGACGACTGGAAACACGCCGAGGTCAACCCCCTCCTAAAGAAACCCTCAGCGGACCCCACCAACCTCAAAAACTACAGACCCATCTCCCTGCTCCCGTTCCCAGCGAAAGTCATCGAGAAAGCCATCAACAGCCAACTCGCCACATTCATTGAAGAACACAACATCCTCGACTCCTCCCAATCCGGCTTCAGAAAAAACCACAGTACGGAAACCACCCTCCTCGCCGCAACAGACGACATCCGCACCCTACTGGACAAAGGAGAAACAGTAGCCCTCATCCTCCTCGACCTATCAGCGGCGTTCGACACAGTCTCCCACCGCACCCTAATACGCAGACTCTATGACGCAGGAATCCAGGACAAGGCCCTCGACTGGATCCTCTCCTTCCTCTCCGGCAGGACGCAGCGGGTCAGACTCCCCCCTTTCCTCTCAGACCCCACACCTACCACCTGCGGAGTACCCCAGGGCTCCTCCCTCAGCCCGACGCTCTTCAACGTCTACATGGCTCCACTCGCCCCCATCGTCAGAACCTACGGACTCAACATCGTGTCATACGCAGATGACACCCAGCTCATCCTCTCCCTATCCAACGAGCCCAACACCGCCAGATGCAACTTTCGAGAAGGCATGGAAGCCGTCGCCAAATGGATGAAAAACAGCTGCCTACAACTAAACACCAACAAAACAGAAGTACTCATCATGGGCCCAAACCCCGATGCCTGGAGCGACACCTGGTGGCCCCCCGCCCTCGGAAACCCACCAACCCCCACGGACCACGCACGCAACCTGGGAATCATCCTGGACTCCGAGCTCAAAATGGACCGCCAGATCAACTCTGTCTCGTCTTCCTGCTTCCACACCCTCCGCCTCCTTCGTAAGACCTTCAAATGGATCCCCCTCGAACACCGAAAGACCATCACTCACGCCCTGGTCACCAGCAGACTCGACTACGGCAACGCACTCTACGCCGGAATAAACAAAAACCTCACCCGCAAGCTACAGAACATCCAGAACGCCGCCGCAAGACTGGTCCTCAACCTGCCAAAACACTGCCACATCTCCCAGCACCTGCGCACACTCCACTGGCTCCCTGTCGAGGCGAGAATCACCTTCAAGATGCTCACCCACGCACACAAGGCCCTCCACGGCACCGGACCAGCATACCTGAACAGCCGACTCAAATTCCACGCACCCCAAAGGACCCTACGATCAGCCCAGCTCTCCTACGCCGTGGTCCCCCGCACCAGAAAGACCAGATCGGGAGGCCGCTCCTTCTCCTTCCTCGCGGCCAAAGCATGGAACGCCCTTCCGCTCCACCTCAGACAGACAACATCGCTCCCCATCTTCGCAAGAAACCTCAAAACCTGGCTCTTCGACAGACCCCCTCCTTGATGGATGGAACCTGCACCCCCCCCTAGCGCCTTGAGACCCTTACGGGTGAGTAGTCGCGCTTTAACAAACCCCTGATTGATTTAACAAACCCCCTCTTCAATAATCCACTCTTGGATTCCACTGGACATCTTCACGAACTCCTCTAGAGGCCTTTTCTCCGAAGTATTCCATTGTCGTCTACGTTAGGTTCCGACGTCACTTCACTCCTATGCACCCGGCTTCTCTGGTGCAGGTAACCTGGTTCCTGGGGCATCCACGGGTGGGGTGTCTCTTCAACCCTCCCTCTTCCAAAGGGTTTCTTCGGGATCCTCTGGGAAGGGTCCTTCTTCTTTAAAATGACAACCACAACTTCTCCATTGACTTCCATTGGGCACGCAGCTGTGTTTCTCCTCTGCACAGAGCCTACGTCAGGTTCCTGGACACTTACCTCGGGAGATTCCTTCTTTCCCCAGCTCCTCGGAGTCTTTTGGTCCAAGTCCCGTTCTCCGTTGCAGTTCGTATTCCACTTTCTTAGTATATGGTTTGGTCTCCCCCTGGAAACAGGTGTATATTTGTGCTACTCACCTGATTATTTTGAAATATTCTTGTGTGTATTGTTGATATCTCTGGGTAGGAGATATACCAATATGTTAGTGATTGTGTTGCATAATAAATAGACTTAATTTTATAAACACTGTGTGGTTCATTTTCATCTAATCTACACTGTCTATTTAATGTGGTAAAACAAGCTGCTTTACACTCCTTCAAGATAAGCCTGAAGGCTGCTCTCCAAAGCTGCCACTTTGAGAGATTTCTATGGTTATCAAAGACCACTAAAATCACCATAAGTATTGCCTGGATTAGTGCAAGGTGCATCACTCGTTAAAGTATGCACCACATACTAAGCCAGCCTCCTAAAGTGTTGAATTCCAAATGCATGTTGAAGATGTTGAATTCAAAATGGCCAGACAATGAACAGCTGTTGGATTGTTCCCTGTGAGGACAGTAGAGGACTTACCGCCCAAATTGCGAGATACTGTAAAACTTGAAGTATAGGATTTTTTAAGGAAAGTCATCGACTCTTTAAAGGTGTACAAGCTTTCACAATAATGACTAAACCAAATGCTGATTTTCCAAGAACACCACTATACAATCTCACACCAGAGACAGGGGCTGGAATCACTCTGGGGATTGAATCAATTCTACGATAAGGAATCTTGGGAGAGATAGTCAGAACTCCTTGCAATTCACTGATCATGGGATTATAGAAGGTGAACAGCAAGTATAGAATTGTGCAGGACTTGCGAAAAATGAATAGTATAGTCATCATATGGTGTCCTGTGGTACCAAATTCTGCCACAATATTGTTTCAGATTCCCTGTTATGCTGGGTGGTTCACTGTAGTGGACCTCTGCCAGGTTTTTCTCCAACCAATTTTATGAGAATAGTCAATTTGTATTCTCCTTCAGATTTCAAAACAGAATTTTGTTATGGTGCCTGGTCTCACAAGGGTATACAGAAATACCATCAATTTTTAATCATGTCTTTAAAAATAATCTAGAGATTTCACAAATACCCTAAAATTCATTTTTTGTACAATACATTGATGACTTACTTATGCTGTCAAAAATACAAGAAGCCTGCAAACAGGATACAATTTCTTTGCTAAATCATTTGACTGAGAGCGGACATAAAGCGTCCCTGAGTATGTTACAATACTGCCAACAAGAGGTCCTGTATGTAGGACATCTCATTGAGAAAAGAACAAGGAAGGTGTCACAAGAGAGAATTACTGCAATTTTGAAAATGAGTCTACCCAAAACACAGAGAGAAGTCAGAATGATTTTGGGAATGGTGTGCTACTGTAGACAGTGGATACCCAACTTTTCCCTAGTCGCCTAGCTTTTACTGAGACTGACCAAATGATATCTACAGAAAGTATAATATTAGTTTTGAAAGTGTTCCTCTTGAGATCTTAACTGTATACATAAATTGCAAAGTCAATTACATTCCTGCTACAGACATACATCTAGCCTTAATCAGAAATATTCTTCACCAGTTCCAAACAATTATGTCACCTATAAAGCCACACATCTATTCATATCATTACTATGCCGTATCGGCGGTGGTGATCCCAGCATGATGAGCTTGGTGGTCCGACTACCGTATTACAAGTTGGGTGGATCAGCTTTGGGAAGACCACAGCTGGACTGCCGAGACTGCCAGCAGACCGTCGACCACCGGGTTCATAGTCGGGGAGAGGCAGCCACCATAGGGCGGTACAGGGGAGCTGCACCGCCATCCATATTACGAGTTGCCTGATCCATTAGCGGACCGTGGCGGTCTGACCGCCTGCTTCAAGGTTGCGGTAATGAAGGATTTGCGGTGTGTACTCACCCCTTTCTTTTTCTTCCAGGCAGAATTCAATGTGTATCCCTTTCTCCAGATCCCCCTTCACTGCAGGATGTTCACCCCAAGGATTACAACCCTGTTTGCGATGATCTTCAGGTGAGTCAGTTTCGAACCATATACCTATTGCCAGGACTGCCCATATATGGGCTGAACCATGACAATGGATATATGTTTTTTCTTCCCACATAGATCATGCATATGTGTGCATCCGACCCACCTGCAGTCGAAATGCGAACACAGGCATCGATATATTTGTGAAAAATACCCACCACCACTGCAAGATCCCCACTTCCACACCGCTGGACCCTTGGTCAACTTGTAATACGGCAGTCTTTGGACTGCCAGCGTGGAATTTCTATGTAGCAGAAATAGTTTGTGTTATTTTATTAATGCTGTTTGTGTTTATAAATATAATAACAAATTAGTAATGTGTATGTTTGTAGGCAATAATATCAATGCAGTTTTCTCATTTTATTTATGATTTCAACGTTTATTGTATAATTTTACATTTCTAAATATATACATAAATATATATATGTATATATATCAACTTAAAAATAAACATTTATATAAAGTTACGTAAATAAAAATAGTTTTTCCCTAGATGATATCAAGACATACAAATACCTGAATACCTGAACATTTAACAATGACACGTAATGAAGAACCTTTCCTTTTACATGACAACCTAAATAATGAGAAGCAAATCTTAATATTCTCCAAAGCAAATAAATTACTAAAACATAGCCAATGTTAAACGTAAATGATGGATGGGACCTTCAAATATGTCCCAAACCATTCACTCAGAAAAACATCACACATGGTGAATATCAAAATGCATATATCCCTTTGCTATATGCCCTACAACCTAATAAACAAAGCAGCATTTACTATGGGAGTTTGGTTGTAGGTTCCTGCGAACAAGTGCTTGCCTCTCTTATATCTTGTTATATCTCCCTTACTTCGATTTCTGTCACATTTTGGGGGGTGGTTGTGCTATCCTACATGAATTACAACATCATCTTTTGTAGTTCCCCTCCCATAGCATGCATTAGAATAATATCTGATACATTTACAGTTTAAATTTTGTGTTGATGCACTTTCTTGACTGTAGGTGTAGCCCATGTGATTAAGTAACTGCTTTACTTTCTGTGAAGTAATATACTTCGCTACCTCTGTCATTGTATCTGAAAGTATTGGAATAGTCTAAATATATACAATATTTTAAAGTTTGCATGTTTGTTATTTATATTTAAAATTATGAAGCTATTTCTATTTTGTATACTTACATGTATGTCCTGTTAATGCGTTTCACACAGTTTTACAGCTTTTCTGTTGGGGATGTTCTAATGTGGTGCAGGTGCTTTCTTTTGTGTTGGATGAAAAAAATGTTAGCTACATTTTAAATGTTAATTTGGTGGTAGTGTGTAGAAGTTGAGGTCATTAGGTTTATTTTTACTTGCTTTTTGGGTGAGTTTACAGTTTTGTAATAATTTATTTATGCTTACTTACATTGTTTTGTTGGTTTATGGTGATTTGTTTCTGGCAGTTTGTCAATTTTTCAAGTCATACTTTTGTCTTTTAGGAAGTCTATGTAAAGTTTAAGAGTATTTTATTAATTTTGTGTTATATTAAATTTTTATGTTTATTAACAAGTACATTTTAGTTTAAATATAAGTTTTACTTACTTGGGGGCACATTACGATACCCGGCGTAAAAAAATCCGCCAGGCATGGAAGCGGCAAAAATCCGCCCGCACACACCGCCTGAACACCGACCACGCCATTATGAGTACACAAACTGAAAACCGCCATCGGCGGAAAAATCATACAAAATACCGCCCGCCATCGTCCGAGTCGGAGTCAAACCGCCCGCCACGGACGGAAACACGCACGACAACACAAAACCGCCCGCCCTCACGGCCGACACACCGCACGTGAAATTACGATCGCACCGCCATGAGCGCGGAAAAACAACAAAAATACTGCCCGCCAGCGCAAACAACGCCGATGAGAATCGACACGGCAGAAGCCATGGCGCCCACGTACCTGCACAGAAACCATCCGCACACAAAACCAATAGCACACAACATGGCCAACAAGTCCACACAGCAAGGCACGTACAAATACACAAGCACAGTACACATCCCGAAAACACCCCCGGACAAACAAAAAATACAAAGGCCAGAACCCCAGACACAACACACCTGAAAACAACAGACCATGAGGACACACCCACATAGGTGAGTACAAAAGCAGCACTCCCACAGACCACAACCCCTTGCTACATTGCAAACCAGAGAGGAGAGGAGAGGACACAGTGACACAGCAAGGACAGCAGCACACCACAGAAACGCACACATCACAACCACCACCACCACCACCACCACCAAACACCGGCACCACAAACCCCCTGCACATTACACAACACACACCGCACCACCACCACAAACACCATGGCACCACAAAGGATGCCCAAGTTCACGCCCATGGAGCTGACGGTCATGGTCGACGAGATCATCAAGGTGTACCCACAAATCTATGGGAACATGGTCCAGCACACACCACTAGCCACCAGAAACAGAATGTGGACCCGGATCGTAGACCAGGTCAATGCAGTCGGGACCCTGCCCAGGAACAGAACCGAGATAAACAAACGTTGGAATGACGTAAAGAGCCTGGTCAAGAAGAAGGAGGGCAAAAACAGAGAGCTGGCTGCCGTCACTGGCGGAGGGAATCCCGCGCTCTTTAAGACCTTCAAAGCGTGGGAGGAGAAGGTGCGAGTCGTAATACATCCGGATATCCTCGCCGGATTAGCAGGTGGAGTGGAGGCTGGTAAGTACAAACTAATGTATACCAGCACACCGCTATGTACTCACATGCGCAACTACCATGCCACAGCTCCCAGGGACAAACACCCCCATGTCCAGCACACAATACACAACACATCACACACACATGCAACAGACACTACCACACACAGCCCAAACCGAACAACTGTAAGATGCGTGGGGACATGTGTACACTAAGCCAGCCACGTAACCACCAACAGGTCCCCAAATATGCCAGAAGCGCCACAACGAGCACCCACCACACCCATGTGTCCGCCACAGCTGCACTAACCGACAAGTAACAGGTAAGTGGCAGGAACACAAAGTGCAGTGGGTCGGAGGGGGACAGCTGAAGTACAACACCCACCAGAACCCCACTCCCACAGACCAGCAAGGTGGAGCACTCCCCACACCCATGTGTCAGGCACAGCTGCACCAACTGACAAGTAACAGGTAAGTGGCAGGAACACAAAGTGCAGTGGGTCGGAGGGGGACAGCTGAAGTACAACACCCACCAGGCCCCCACTCCCACAGACCAGCAAGGTGGAGCACTCCCCACACCCATGTGTCAGGCACAGCTGCACCAACTGACAAGTAACAGGTAAGTGGCAGGAACACAAAGTGCAGTGGGTCGGAGGGGGACAGCTGAAGTACAACACCCACCAGGCCCCCACTCCCACAGACCAGCAAGGTGGAGCACTCCCCACACCCATGTGTCAGGCACAGCTGCACCAACTGACAAGTAACAGGTAAGTGGCAGGAACACAAAGTGCAGTGGGTGGGACGGTGGACAGCCCAAGTACAACACACACCAGGCCCCAGTCCCACAGCACAGCAAGGAGGAGCATCCCCCACACCCCACACCCACGTGTCAGCCACCGCAGTGCACAACGACAGCCGAAAGGCAGACATCACGGTCCACAGCAATCGGTGTCAGTGGGTGTACAGCCACCCCCACGACCCACTACACCCCCCACCCCCACAGACCTGCAACATGGAGCACCCCCCGCTAAGAGCCATGTGGCATCCAGTACAGTGCACGCACGAACAACTTGCAGGTGGGAAACTGGACAGGGCTGGATTACTGGAGGCATGAGGACCATAACACCACCAACACATGGGACATGTCACGTAGCACACGAACACGCAGCACCGCCCACCGTCACGAACAAGTGAACAATGTGCACACGGACATGAACAGCAGACTCACACCCCACATGACCCATCACAGACATAGCAACACCCAAGGAGCCACGTCTGCATGCACAAGCCACACTGAATATAGTCCCACACGGCAGCCACTGTGCAACTCATCACACACAACCGAAACACCATTGAAGTCCTGTCCATGTAGCCCCTACTGCCTGTCAACCACACACCCCACAACTACGCCTATGTAAGACAAACAACACTAGACGCAACAGAGCGGAACAACAGAAATGCCAGCCCCAGTCTCATGAAAGGCATGTCATCCGCACAGCTGCCACACATACAGCAGTCACGCTAAGACACATGCCCATGACCAACCATGTGCCAGAAGTCAATTAAGCGCACGACACACTGTGAGCAACAACACACAACATGGGCCACACCCCCCGAGCACTGCAGTGATGCACATGGCACAGGGCAGCACGCACACCAAGGAGATGGGACAACTGCAATACGTTGGCTGGCACACAACCATCACTCACTCATAACGATGCGTCCAATGCCATGTCCAGTAACCACAACAGACAGCAAATATGCAGGGCATGTCAGGCATGCACACACCTCAGACCATGCACTGTCATGCTGCCACAACACATGTCACGTTCGGCACCCATGGCTCACAGCATGTACCCCAAAAGCATATACCCTCCCAAATGCGAATCTGGGGCATAGCCCCCATGTTGCCATATGCGTTCCTAAGCGTTCCATTTGAACCCCAAAAGCATATTCCATCCCAAATGCGAATCTGGGGCATGGCCCCCATGTTGCCATATGCGTTCCTAAGCGTTCCATTTGAACCCCAAAAGCATATTCCATCCCAAATGCGAATCTGGGGCATGGCCCCCATGTTGCCATATGCGTTCCTAAGCGTTCCATTTGAACTCCAAAAGCAAAGTACAAACCAGACCCAGGACGGGTCAGGAGCCCGCATACACCAGAGTCACAATGAGTAGGGGCAAAGCAACACACCCATCGGCATGGCCAATCCGTCCCATGCCACATGTGCACAGCACACAGTCCCATTGCCTAGCACACACACCTACAGATGCCACAGCCACACACTCGCCTCCGGGAAACCCATGTACGAGATTGCACGAACTGCCAATGTCAGACGACTAATACATACTTCGCCAGGTGCAACACAATAACAAATCTCATTCTCTCCACAGGTGACGAACTGCTGGACGCTGGGGATGGAGACAGCAGCCAGCACAGCCAGCCTACAAGCCCCCAACGAGGACACACGGATCTGGAGGATCTGTCCACCTCTTCGGACACGGACCACCAAGCTGGCCGGTCTGGCGTGGCAGGGCCCAGCCGCTCCCCAGGACCCCTCCTACCCACCAACCCATCATCCAGGGATGCTGAACAGTCCCAGTCCCCTGCTGCCACTGTCGTTGCGGCCACACCCACGGTCATTGCGGCCACTACCACTGCCGCAACCGCCACCATCGCCGCACCGACCACCACCGCCTCCACCACCACCACGTCTTCGCTGGCACCAGCCCCAGCGCAGGTGGTGGCCCGGCCGACTGGATCCACCCTGGGAGCCACAGCGAGGACCGTGGTGAGCAATGTGGCTAGTGGGCAGGCCGGTGGCAGCAGGACTGGTAGGAGGAGCAGGGTCAGGGAAACGCCAGCCTCCCCTGGGAGCCATGCCCTGCCTCAAATGGACAGAGTCCTTGGGGCCTATGAAGAGGCCCAAGGACAATGGGCCAGGTCTGCTACTGACACGCGGGAGGTGCTGGGGGTGCTGAGGTCCATGGACGCCCATATGGGCCAATTCGTGTCCCGTATGGACCAACTCGTGGACCTCATGGGCCAGCTGGTGGTGGCGGTGGGGTCACAGGCA
Organism: Calotriton arnoldi; assembly: GCA_963921515.1. Classification (NCBI taxonomy): domain Eukaryota; kingdom Metazoa; phylum Chordata; class Amphibia; order Caudata; family Salamandridae; genus Calotriton; species Calotriton arnoldi. Next base: position 61,014 of record CAWUFW010004061.1, read on the forward strand.
AGGCCAGCAACACCACCTCCGCCACCACCTGCTAGGGCGCAGGCTCGGGCAGCAGTGTCCACTTCCCCTGCGTCCACAGCCAGTGAGCACACCTCACCCACCACCAGCAGGTCGCCACCACACACCCCCCTCCCAAACGTGGAAGGGGCCGTCCGAAGAGGAAACAGATCTCCCGGGAGGACTTCGCACGCTCCAGTCGCAAGTGAGGCAGCCAGCCAGCCTTCCGCCAGCCTTCCTTGACCAGCCACTGCATTGACTTGCTCTACGATCCCACTCCACACAGCCATCTGGATGGCATGTGTGTGTTGGACTATGGACATAGAACCAGTGGGTACACCCTGATCATCACGCAGCCATGACCGACAGCTCATTGTCACTGCACGCACCACTTTTGTCATCACCTTACACACAATCACATGTCACAGTTCGTAATAAATGCACCTTTTTCACTAACTGCTGTTTGTGCCCTGTGTCTTTATTGTCCGGAATACAACGGCCACCTTGGGCGGAAAGGCACCTGATGCGTGGCATGGAAATGGAATCCGGAGGGCCTGTAGGGACCTAGGGGTGGGAGACAGAACAGGAGCACATTCAATGAGTGTGTCACACACCCATCACACAGTACATGTCAACAACTACAAGCAATGTACACACATCGCACAGAGCAATAGGGCACAATGCCACAGCCACCAACAGTGGCATACTACCCTGGCCATGGAGCGTTGACACACTGCACGCAGTGAACATACGGCCACCCTGACACAGCACACACACACCTGCATAGATACAGACACATCATCCGTCGTACATGGACACTCACCGTCAAGTGAAGTAGCGGGCGATGAGCTGCTGGCGCACATTCCCAGCTTCCTCCTCTCCGCTGTCCACCTCACTCGAGCTGTCCTGGTCTGCGGGCTGGGGCCCTGGTTGATCTCCGTCATCCACAATGAGGGGGATCTGCTTCCGAATGGCCAGATTGTGCAGCATGCAGCACGCCACCACTATCTGGCACACCTTCTGTGGGGAGTACGCCAGTGCACCCTCGGTGCGGTCCAGGCACCTGAACCTGGACTTGAGGAGGCCAAAGGTACGCTCGACCACACGTCTGGTCCTCCCATGTGCCTCATTGTATCGATCGTCTGCTGGGGTGCGAGGATTCCTCAATGGACTGAGCAGCCATGCCCCATTCGGATACGCAGAGTCACCTGGGTGTGAGGGACACAGAGAACCGTTGCTATTCCAACTGGACAGGGGACAGCATCGCACAACCAGCACGCTACACCACTCCACATACTCACCGACAATACAGCCACGATCCTGTTGCAGATTGGCCATCAGTCGTGGCAAGATGCTGTTGCGCATTATGTGTGCGTCATGGGCCGAGCCTGGAAACTTTGCACACACGTGGGTGATCACCATGTCCGCAAGGCACACCACTTGCACATTCAGGGAGTGCGTGTGCTTCCTGTTGCGGTACAGGTGCTCAGTGGCCTGTGGTGGAACAAGGCCAACATGAGTGCAGTCAATGGCTCCCACGACGTGTGGGATTCTGCCAAGGGCATAGAATGCACCCTTCACTGCCGCCAATTCACGAGCCCTGGGGAATCTGATGTACCTGTTCCGGTACAGCATCATGGCTGCCAGTACATCCCTCAGCACCTTGCTGAACATGGGCTGGGACATCCCTCCTCCACTGCCCACTGTGTGCTGGAATGACCCAGTGGCGAAGAAATGCATGGCGGCCATCACCTTAGCCGTGGGGGTGACAGCAGTCGGATACACCCTGCGGGGACGGAGATGGGGCTCTAACATGGCACACAGTCGATGCAGAGTTGGCCTGTCCAGCCGAAACTTCCTGATTACCTCTGTATCGTCCATGTCCGCCAGCAATTGGTATGGGCGGTCAATGTTCGGTCTCCGCCTGGGTTAAATGGCAGAGGACACATGTCAAAGCAACACGGCACATAGCAATTTCGCATACACATCACTGACATGACTGAGCAAGCACATGAGCCACAGCCCAGCTGTCAAGCTGGGACGGCACGGCCACAATACACTTACACAGGTCTCCCAACAATGGCAATGGCAAGTGAGACATACCACTGCCATGTGCATGCACATGGGGATCTAGGCCCCAATGACTTGCGGGGCGTGCTGATGGGGACTGACTGCATATTCGTCAAGCGGCAACGCCACGGCAACATGAGTGTCTGCTGTGCATGGTACTGCTTCCGAGGCTGGATGAGTATGGCACACGACGACGACGATGTGGGCACGGGCTGAGCGGCCAATACAAGTGGGACCTGTGGCACGAGGGGATATGAGACAGTAGTAGGTGTCAGCACTGCACCCTATGTACAGCACTGTACGGATCACAGCTCCCGAAACATTGACTGGTGTCCACATTGACAGCCCCATGCCAAGACGGCTGTGTGCTTGCAGTCACACGTCACAGGTGAGAGGTTACATTGCACGTGCCAGGTGGCAGACGTACATAGTGGGAGCTGGCATGTGTGTGCATGTGTCTCCTGTTCAGGATCCACCAGATGGGCGCTGACTCTGTACTGACCATTGGACACAGCATGTTCCGTGGAAGGCTTGTGTGTGTGGGATGGTGGCACTGGATGTGCCTCCGTTGGGTGGGGGGCCATGCACAGGGCGGGTACGTCGATGATTGCGCATTGCTGGTCACGGTGGGTGCACCAACTAAGATGTGTTGCCCTGTGTTCAATTCCTATGTCCGCATGATGATGGACTGTGGATGTGGGCAGACTACACATTGGTCGATGTGCTGTCTATATGCATGTGCCTTCACACCAGGCACAGCTGCCCCTGCACATGTGACCCCTGCTGGACTCGCTGCTGGGTCTGTGGAGCTGATGCACCTTCTGCGCGTGGGGCGGACAGCTCTCCTCACTTCCCTCATTGCGCATGTCATGTCTTTGCCGCAGGTGACATGGATCATGGAGGGCCCACATGTACGCGTGGGTAGGCTACACATGATTGTTCACTGGTCGCCACCCCCAGTCAGTGTTTCGAATGGGAAGGTTGTCGTGCTGGTGGTATGTTCGATGTGGCGGATGGGCGGGCCTAGGTGCGGGCTTACATTCCGGACATGGGGGTAGTTGGATTGGCGACTAGTTGCAGTACACACGGGACACGTCTCTTCCTTTCCACATCTGGGTCATCCCTTGTACTAACTGACAGTGATACAGTCATCTTCGCCCCAGCCCTCATGTCCTCCCCTCGCCCCCCAATATGCATGCTCACCTGCGAGGCTAGCGCTTGCACAGGCAGCCCCAAGCTCGCACCAGAGAGGGCAAGGAGTGTATGTGTGGGTCCAGTTGCACGAGTGGGCTGTCTCAGGGTATGATGTGTGGCGGGACGCCGTCCACCTGCGTGGTGCCCCAAATGGAGACCCGGCCTGCATGGACTATGCATCACAGTCTTCGCCTTCCGGATCCGCCACCTGCGACACCCAGTGGCTGTGGCTGCCCTTGCGGCCATGCCGCGTCCGTCTGTGGCTGATGGCCCACACATTCACTCTTTGGCCTCTCTGGGGAGGGCTCAGGGGTGGTGGCGCACGCGCTTGCACTTAGTCGCAATGGCATGTGTCGTGGTTGGTATGATGGGCAATGGATGGGATGGTGCGAGCCACCTCCCGTGACGTCAGTGCTGCTCGTGCTGTGGTGCGTCCCCCTACACTTCCATTTGACTTTTTGCCATGCTGGACGTTGAGGTTCTATTGCCTGCGTGATATGACCAGGAGGAGCGCGAGGAGACCTCTCACACACCATGCTCCACTGCCATCCCGTGCCCTGTATCGCCTGTGCGGATTGACTATGTTGGGGTTACACCTGGTCGACTGGGGCTGTGTGTGCCTTGTCAAGGGGCATGGCGGGCGCACAACAGGATCCAGCTCGTCCACAGAGGGTGGGCTGAGGTGCGCCTGGTACCGCTTTGTACGTGTGCCCGGCTGCTGTGCACACACGTGTTCACTCCCCCGACAGGTGTCCTCTCACAATGCCCAGGGAAGCGGTGGTGTACTGTTCATGAGCCCTCCCAACACGGCGTGCTCCAACTTGGCATGTGCGCATCTACCCGTCGCACCCACCCACCTGAGCACTGCGTCCATACGACTTCACACGACACATGTGTGTCTTCCACAGTAGTGCTACTCATTTGCGTTGACATCCAATACCAGTGGACTACATGGTCATGTCACGACTGCCGTGTACTTCACATACTCTCATCCTCTCTCATTCGTACTTGTGAAATGAGTCAGCGGAGACAGTTCTGGTTTCAAACATTATATTGAGTCTTCTGTCCTCTGTGATGCAGTATAGTGGACACTACTGGCAGCGGAATACATATTGAGGATATACTGAGCATGATTACAAATGGGATAGGGTGTGGGGTTACATCTGCTTGGCCAAGGCTGTGCTAATGTACATTTACGTATAGCTGCGGAGCTGCGGACTTTGACACAGACGGTATACATGTAGCCTACCAGACCGCTCGGCATCATGGGCACAGTCCATCTCAGTTCCATGTGACAGGTTTGCTGCGGTTGTTCCTCATGCACGCGTGCATGTGAGATGACATCAGGGCATGTGCTTGCGTGCATGCAGCGGCGTGCCACTTGTTGTTGCACTGTGGTGGTTACTGGACATGTCACAGTCACTGGGGTCGTGTTGTTGTTGTATGCACTTGTCGTCCATGCAAAGGTCCTGGTATGGGATTCCCGGGGCGGGGGTGGGAGGGGTGCAGCACCCACAGACTCCAGGCGACCTATTCATGTCCACTGAGCGGTGTGTGTGTCCATGTGCGCTGGATCCATGTCGTGTCCTGGTTGTTCGTGCAGTTCCGTCCATGTGGGTGCGATGCACAGAGCCCATGCCACTGCCTCCCACGATGCATGCGGTGTTCCTGGATGTGATGGGGCACAGTGTGCATGTCCCGGTCATATCCGATGTCATGGCGATGTCGTTGATGGTGTGGTTACAGTTGCCGGTCGTTTGGTATGGCTGTTGTGGTGGTGACTGGCCAGTCCGTGCGGAAGCTGAGCATGGGTGCGGGGTTGGACTTCATAGGTCACTCGGGGAACCTGCGTTGTGGTCCGACGTATTTACAGGTTGTCAGGTATGCGATGCCGTCCAGCAGGGCTTCCATGTCATTGGTGGTGTACATGTTTGCCAGCCAATGAAGCGGATGGTGGCTGTCAAGGTGTTGTTCGTAGGTTGTCCCTTGGAGGACCATGATGGGGCATGCTGGGTGACATTCGATGTAGCTGTTCTCGATGATCCGTCGTGTGGAGGCACAGTGGTTCCATTTCAGTGCGCGTGCGATGTTGGCCACATACGCCATGCCCCCATAGGCAGAGCAGGCCCTGTCGTGTGCGTCCAGAGGGAGGAGTAGTGGTAGCAGGTCCGCCTTCAGACATGCCGGGTTGGAGAGGCATATCTCGACGGGATGCTGGTAGGGACACCTCCGACAGTAGAAGACGGGCATGACGCAGCTGAACAATGTGATGCGGTAAGTCAGTCGGTAACTTACGTTCAGCAGGGACAGGAGATCGCATCCCAATGTATGTATCGTGCTGGTTTGGTACAGCTTGAGCTCTTCGGCGTAGTTGGGTAGGTGTGTTGCGGTTGCCATTTCGCAGCGGTGCGTTGTGGTGGCGTGCTCCGGCTGTGTGTGCAGTCTGCAATGTGCACACTCCGGGGTTGCTGTGAGCTCTGTGTAGTCGTGGGGAGACAGGACTTGTGTTCTGTTGGCTTGTTTGGAGGACACGGGCCCTCTTCAAACATGCTTCTCAGACAGTTCAAGGTCAGTGCTGTGTGACTCCTTCCAATTAACTTGCATGTGGCCGACATGGGGGAGTGTTTTCTTCTTTCTTCCCCGTCCGTTGTGTGCTTCTGTGATATGCGCTATCTGCCCTGTGGTCGGTCTCCTCGGCAAGCCTGTGTTGGTCTATTCTTGGACAATGGCTGTATTCACCGGCTTCTGTCGTAGGGCTGTGGTTTCGGTGTTGGAATGGAAGGTCATTCAGTGCTGTCTGCTCTCCCTTGTGTGGGCGGCAGCCTGCCTTTCCGCTCTGCGTTGGGCCTTGTGTGTGGATGTAATTCTTGGGCCACCTGTTGTCGGTCACCGGGCTCTTTGGTGTTCCGTTTCATGTGTCTTGTTCATATGGGCAGGGTGGTATGGGTTTTTGAGTGTGGTACTGGCGTTCCTCTTCCCGAAGGGGCCCTGCTTCTCCTAGTTGGTGTTGCCGCCGCTGTGTGCTTCGCCATGTTTGTTACACTGGGGTGTGTCCTGCTGTTGCGTGACTTCACTGACATGTGTGCGTCGGTTGTGTGGCGTTGGGTGTTGTCCGTGAATTGGGCGTTGGGGACATGTCTGTGGCCGGCCTGTCACGTGTCATGTGCGTTCGGGGTGGGGCTGATGTGTGTGCTGCTTGGTTGTGTCCCTGTCCCTGTGTGCGACGCATGCATGGCGCTGCGGTTGGCCTCTGCGTTGTGCGCATGTGTGGCGGCGTCATCGGCGCTTTGGGGCCGTGACGGGGTGGTTGGTTCCTAGTCCCAGGTGGTGTGTACACATGTGTTCTGCGATGTTAGGATTTGGCCTGTGTGTCATATGTGGATGCAATGGTGGATGTGTAGTGTGCACGCGCTGGTGGGGGGTTGTCCGCTTTTTCCGCCCTTGCACTGTGTGCGCTGTTTGCGTGCACTTGTTGTGTGTGTGCCTACCTGCGTCTCCGCGGTACGTTGCGTCCTTGGTGGTGCATCAGCAGAAGCATGGGAAGGGCCTGCAGTGCTGGATTCATGCCCGGGGTGCCGCTTCTTCGTTGTCCGTGCTCTGCGTCCGTGTTTCCGCCTCTCTTTCACGTGCGGTGTCTCTTTGCCGTGGGAGCCGTTTGTTTGCGGCATCGTAATTTATGCGCCGGGCGGGACGTGTTTCGTCGGACGGTGTGTGTCAGTTGTGCTGCGCCGCTACGTGTGCGGGCGCACTTTGATGGCGGACGGTGTTGCTGGCTTGCCGGCGGTGTTTGGCCTGCTTTTCGCATCGTAATTTGGCGGGCGTGTGGGCTGCGGCATGCGGGCGGTAACTGGTGGTTTTTGCATCCGCCAGCACGGCGGTAGTGCTTCCGCCCGCCATCGTAATGGGCCCCTTGGTTAGGTAATTGTTGAGATGTATATATATTTTCTATAATGGTTTGCTGTGAGAGTCCAGCAGAGTTTCCTAGTCTTGCAGCATTTGTCCTTTTTGAAGTATTTAGTTGTTTAAATTAGTGTGGCTTTCATATTGTTGATTTAATTGTTTGTCTGATTTTATTGGTTAAAGTTGTTTATATTTTTATTTTATTGATTGGTTTAGTCTTAATTAGATGTTTTTTAATCAGTTATGTCCTTCTATGGTAAACGCTATTTAAAATTTTATTTTTAATGTATGATATATAGTTTGATAGCTTTGAATATAAATGTATTTATATATATTTATCATTGCTTAGGTTGTTGTTTAAATGTTTGTAGTTAATGGTAATTTTTGTTTTGATTGTACTGGTATGATTTTAGGTATATCACTTATTGGGGTGTATGGTAACAATTTTGTTGATGTAACATATTTATATTTAATTTAACAATGGGTATAAAATGTTTAAGGTTTATTTCCAATAAATGTGTTAAGTATAACATTAAAAAAATATATATATTAATCATTATTTAATTATTTAAGCAATAAAATTGTAGTCAATATTGTGTGAATTGATATTTTTGATATATTACATTTATATTTAAAGGTAGCAATATTTTTGCATCTGATATTTCTGTTTTCGATATAGGTCAAACATGGTATTTTTAGCAGCGATATTTGTGTTCTCAGTATTTGCGGTTTTGCTGGATAAGTATAGAAAGTCAATATTTTTGTAATTGATATTCAATTTCTGATATTTTTGTGTTTTGATATGGTATGCATCGATATCATGTCAGTGATCTGTTGTCAGTAGCTGATACTTAGGAGGAAATCAAGAGATTACAGGAAGACGTGTCAGAGGCAGATCAGCAAGGGTGGGTCAGAGCAGGATGTGTTAAAAATGCATATGAGATCTGGGTTTCAGCTGATGGAAGACCTGTGTTGCCTGATAGCCTGGTATTTGGTATGGCAAGACATTTTCATGGCCCTGCACACATTGAAAGGAATGCCATGGTGAGACTATTTACATGGTGAGACTATTTAGGCAGGATTTGTTCGATCCCCAATTTAGAGCTCTAGCTGAGTAAATGTGCCACAGATGTGTGACTTGTCAGTGAATGAATGTAGGAGGAAGAATCCGTGTAACTCTGAGTCACATAGGTAGGTCATGAGGATCCTTTAACAGGATGCGGTTGTATTTTATCGAAATGCCTGTATGTATCGGGATGAGAAATATCCTGGTAATAGTGTGCATTTTCTCCCGATGGGTGGAAGCCTACCCTACACGGAGAAATAACAGTATCACTGTAGCCAAACTGCTGTTGCAAGAATTCATACCAAGGTTTGGATTCCCGGTTTCTCTGGAGTCAGACCAAGGGACTCATTATAATAATAAGATCCTTAGAATTCTGTGTGTGGCACTACAAGTGGAACAGAGAATGCATTGTAGTTACTGACCAGAAGCTTCAGGAATATTCAAGAAAGTTAATGGCAAAATGAAATCTCGTTTGGCCAAAGTATGCTCATCCACTTGTCTGAAATGGCCAGATGCCTTGCCCTTATTGTTGCTGAGTCACCAAAGCACTCCTGACAGAAGAACAGGATTGCCACCACACAAAATACTCATGGGACATGCCATGCGACTGCCTGCTGTGCCTGCAAATGCACTTATAGATATCACAGATGACATGATTCTGGACTGCTTCAAGGGGTTTGCTGATGTGATACGTTGTGTCTCTCACCAGGTTAGATCTGCTACTGCCATACCAATTCAGGAGCAGTTCCACAAGCTTAGCTCCCCCGATTGGATCCTTATTAAAAATGCACATTCGAAAATCCTGTTTGGAGACAAGGTGGAAGATGATCCTGATTACTAACACTGCTGTGAAATGTGGTAGGATACCCAACTGGATTCATGCCTCACAACCTAAGTGGGTGAGGTGCCCACTTGATGAGTTTGTGACATTTGATCTAGGTCCACGACCTTTGTGTCTATACGCCCTGAAGGGCCAGAGGAGAATGTGACAGCTATCAGAGTTACCTGGGTTCCTGAAATCTCACAGAGTGGTGTGGAAGTATCCCCTGAGAAAACAGATTTGAGACCTGAAAGAGGGGACCCTGCAGGACCACCACCTGAATTACCCTGGTGAAGGAACAAGTATGAGAATTGAGAGACTTCAAAGGAGAGAGGTATGCTCGAAGATTAGGAGACAATTAAAATCTAATGTGTCAGTTGAACGTATACCACAAACCATCACCGAAAGAAACAGACTCCAGTGATATAAGTGATATGGAATAAGATCAACAAAGACCTATTAGATCTCAGAGAGCAAGAGTACCTTTTTGGAGGTATTCAGCACCTGAATGGACTTGTTACACAGACAGTGTGCTTAATCAGATAGCCTATGATCCAAATGAACTGAGAGCAGAACCATTTGAACCTCTCTGATATGCCACATAATCCCAGCACCTGATTAAAACCCTTGAAACAAAATCAGAATTAAACTTGACATTTGATGTCTGATTGATTCAATTCAACAGTAACTTGTTCTCTGAACTATGAGCTCTATCTGAACCAAACTATTGAAATAGAGTGTGACAACTGCTAAATGAACATGATAATTATTGTGTAAGAAATTAAAAGAAATAAAAAGAATTAAGAAGAATTCCCTAGGGCCAAAGTTGCAGTACAAGAGTAGGGTTGACATTCTTTGAAGAAGACAGAGGACAGCTAGGGGTTCCTCAGGAAGACTGCTATATATCAGCTGAATTAAACAATTGCAAAGTAACCCTTACAAGTGTTGCTCGTTTTGCACTAATAGAAACAAACGCAGAATAAGAAGTCTGCCTGCTGCTATATTCTATTGAAGGTCTGACTGTAGATAAACTTGTGTTTCCTTACCAAAGCTAGATGTCGAGTAGTGATTGCTGTAACAGCAGTTTTGGGTTAGTATTCATAATCTTCTTAGTTGGTATGAGCACCACACCCGAGACAGAAACATTTAGATTTACTTCCGCACCTATATCGCCTGCACATACAATAGATGAGAGAAAATTAAATGCTTCATTTATAGATGCTTCAGAGGAGTTTCACTTTAAATGTTTATTATAGATAAATTCAAGAGTGCACACACGCTCTTTAGAGGCTATAAATTGATGCGTTTGTGCACACTTACCTTCTTCAGCTACTGAAGATTTGACCTACCATCATATCCCATCTTCATATGCAGTATATGTAGTATATTGCTTTGTTTATTTTATAGACAGAATCATTATGTATATTATTTTTCCAATTATGATTTTATGATTTCTGGAGTTCCTCTTCACAAAATAATGAATCATCACCCACAGGCTAAGGAGATGGAAACAGCTTGGTTATTCTTTATGTCCCCTACAATGATAGACACTGTTAAGGCATATGAATGAAATTTGATATGCTCAATGAAACCATTGGAAAAGAAATGTATCCTAGCTTTAGAGGAAAGCAGAACTCACATGTTTCATAAGGCAACAAGACAGGAAACTATTTTAAAGAATGTGTGAAAAGAAGAGGAACATGAGTATAAAAATAAAATAGTGTTTCCCAGATTGAAATTTGACAGATGACAGAAAAGGGAGCTATGCTTTCATAAAAGAAGAAATTACATCAGGACTGGGCACATGTGAATAAGTAGCAGTGAATGCACCTTTGAAGTTCTTGGAGGACCTGCTCAAAAATGAACTGGAGAAGAACCAGTCATCCCTGTAGTATACCTTATATGTGGGCAAGATGCATTTTTCCAATTGCCTGCTGATTAGGAAGGTGTTTGTTATTTAGCGATATGGTTTCCTAAAATGTATCATCTGAATAGCATAGAACAGTGATTCCCAATCTGTGCGCCGTGGCACCCTGGTGCGCCGTGAAAGCGAGCCAGGGGCGCCGTCTACAGATGTGCACCAAGATAGTGTTCAGTAAAAGAACAGAAGCATGTATTGTAATTTATAGTAGTACGATGAGGCTAAAGCGTGTACAAAAGATTTATAGATAAAGGCATACCCGCCATACCGTATTCTGAAGTCATTCGGAGCACAAGACGGCACCCTGATGACACGTGGAGCAGGAGACCTGAAAATAACACCATGCTCCTTTGATGTCATTGAAGTGTCAGCAGAGTGTACTGTCCGGAGAACTTGAGAGGAGAACAGATACAGCGGGGACAGAGGTGCCAATTAACTCTCTCTGAATGCGCAGGTAAAAAACGAGAGCGGGCTTACCTTTCTACCTGTAGAGGTGAGCGCAGACCTGCTCCGAGACTCCTCTATCTTCTGGCACTCAGAGCTGACGGCGCTAGCTTCTATGGCTTTAGTTACCTAGCAGCTATTGAAACAATATTGCGAGATTTAGGGAAAAAATAAGGGGCGAGAAGAGCACGAGGGCTTTCCTCAAGAGGTTCGTTGAACGTCAGGCACTTTCACTCAATTTTATAGAAAGCACTTAGTTCCTTTTCTCAAAAGTAGTGGTTTGCTGAAACATATGCTTTGAGAAGCAAGCACACAGTGTCAGGCTGCGCCTATTTGCTAATGAAACACACTGCGGGTCTCTGGCACCCCTGTGAAGCAGAAAAATGGCAAGCCATAGAAATCAAATGAAGTACTGGCGCCTACTAGACTTTAGCGCTACTGCTTTCATTACTGATCTCGTGAACTGCTCTATAGTCCCACTACTTTTTAAAACCATTTTAAATCTTTAACTTATTTTTATAGAGAAATTGAAGTAATGACCGGGTTCCAGCTAAAAATAAACGTAGTTTGTTTTGGCTCAGTAACTTGCAGGTGGCATCACACTGGCACACACTAAAAAAGCCCACTGTCAGTGACTCAAAGAGAGCCTCTATGATCGTTTTTACAATCTCACTGTGGAATTCTTTGTGAGTTCCAGAGTCTTGAGGTTACAGTCCCAGTATAACACACCCCATTCTTTGTATAAACCTTTAACAACACGAAAACAAAAGAAAAAAAAGGGGCGAAGGAAACCATACTTAGCTTCACTATTACATTGATTATAAACAAATGCGTGCTGAGCAAAAACGTGAAACTTCACTAACCCAGTTACACAGTTGACAGCCTAGATAAGAGCGGATGATGTACAAGTCTGCCTTTAAAATTAAAAACAAACTCTAGAGCAAAATCAGCACACATAGCTCGTTTTGGTTTAACGCTGTGCATAGCACTCAACATTGCTTCAGCATTCCCTGCTCCATAATCTCCGACACCATTTTCAACCATGGTGACTCCCTTAAACCTCCCTTGCATTCAAAGTCCTTCACCTACGCAACCTTAGTACAACCTTCATCTTCTTTCTTTTTCATAACTGCACTCGCATTCCCATTTTCCTTCTGCCCATTTCCAATTCCATATATTTGTCTCCAATCCCTACTATTTTATAAGGTTCTTGAACTAGGATAATCCGTGCCCTACTCATCCTGACTTCACCTTCACCTAATCATCTTTCACAATCCACACTCGCATTCTTCATTTTTTGCACATCCTTTTTCACCTCTTTTTCTTCAACTACTTTTTTACTAACTTTTTTACTACTAACTTTGAATTAGTCTCTCTTTGTCTCATTATGCACTGTATGTACAAAACTTGTCTACCACATATTTCTCTATATTCAGCCTGTTTTCCCATGCCATCCCTATGCAAAAGCACAGCATGTTTGAAACCCTGCTGATTGGCAGGAAAGCTGCTTTTAAATATGTTCTAGTGGTATTTAAAGTGAAATCAATTTCCTTTCCTTGATCTGGAAGACCTCTGTCATGTTTAACAGCAGCCAGTTCTGACTTTTTTTACATCTCTTTGCACTGTGGGTCATGCTGTTTTACTGACATAGTATACCGGGGATTACATCTATAATTATATAATACCTTCATCCCAATAATTTTCAGAGAGAAAAATAAAAGAACGCCAGAGGCTGGACTTATATCCCCGCACCTGCCAAAAAAAAGTAACATAATGGGGAGCCGCAGCCAACGGTCCATATGTCAAGGGAGCCACGGGTTGAAAAATGATTGCTCCTTATCATCTCTACATTGTTTCCTAAAAAAGGTCCATATGACCAATGACGATGATTATACTCAACGATTGAGATACATGATTGACCGCTCCAGCAGGTTGAATTGTAAGCGTCCTGTGCATTGGACTGTGCTGAAATTAAGCACTGTGATTGAGCGCAAGCTATTAGCATGTACTTGGGCAGCCGAGCTGTTTTGCACCTAATGAAGAGGAACTACGGGGCATATTATCTAAAAAGTGCACTAAACATCGCAAAGCGTGTTTAGCGAGCACTTTTTTATCGCCGGCTATCGTCGGAATAATTTGCCATGCTAACGCTGTATTAGCGACATTTAGCGCTATGGCGATAATTATTCCAGCCATAGCGGTGTTTTCCATGAAACATCGCTGGTTTTCCAGCGATGTTTCATGGAAAACGGCGATAACCTTGCTGATACGACCCTGTGGTCGTATCAGCATAATCCACCCCCCATGTTAGATATGGCTAACACCTGCTAATTGCAGGTGTTAAATAAATGGCGATGACCCCGGTTAGCGCGACTTTTCACGTCGCTAACTGGGGCCATGGCCACCTTGCTAATAGGCGATAGGCCTGTTAGCGGGTGTTTCCCAGGTTTGTTAGTCGGAACGCCCACTTTGCATGTCATTAGCGATAAATATCGCTGACATGCAAAGCGGTAAAAACACGGGCGCTAATGCCCGAAAACTGTCGCTAACTGCTGTTAGAGACAGTTTGCTGATAGGACGATCAGAATATCGCCGCTTTAGCGGCAAAAAGTGCCGCTAAAGCGGCGATAGTGCCCTTGCTAATATGCCCCTACATTTCTTATAACAACAGATGATAAACGGCTGGTGAATATGTTGACACTTGGGTAAGAGGGCTGAAAGCTGTATCAGCTATCTTGGACCAGCTTGCTTAAAAATTGCAAGCTTTATAAGATGGTTTTGAGTACGTCCCTGGGAAATTGAATAGGAAAGCTGATGTGCTATCCAGGTCACTTTTAAGTCTGAATTAAGCAAATGAGAAGTTTGGTAAGGAGGAATATGAAGTACCTGCCCCCCACACAGACATAATGAATCATGTAATGAATGTGGGCCCAAAATGATAATGGAGAGTGAATGCGCTTATGAAATACAGAAAGATAGGGCCTTAGGTGATGTTAAAAATATTTGCTTAAGGATCAGACACAGGAGGTACTTGAACAGTGTGCCCCTGGTTTACTGTAAAAGTGAGGATGAATTGATGTTAGACCCTGAGATTTTAATAAGGGGTAAGACAATCACACCTCTGCAAGGATTGTGGAAGGACATTATAAAACTTTGTTATGAAGGTCTCTGCACAATAGCTAGTGCTAAAAGGAATGGCAGGGCAGGGATTATTCCAGGTGGCCAATTATGTATACCATGATTAGCAACTGGTAATTAAAATGCGTTTTCCAAATTGGTAAAAAGATCAAGGCTTCTAAAGTCCCTGCAAGTTCCTTTGAATTGCCTGAAGACCTATGGACGAAGTTGGCATTACAGTGTTGTCTCAATAGTCGTTTCTGATATTGGTAGTTGATTTTTTGTTAAGATGATTGTGTATGTCTTAAGCTCTACTACAGATGTGATTCTTGACTTGTTCGAGGACATAGTTTGCTGTGAATACATTTCTGAGGTGATCTGAGGATGGGTTAAAGTCTGCCTCCAGTAAAATGCAGGACCATAAGCATCACACATTCCTGCAATGCCCTACATCACCCTGAGGTGAATAGCCAGGAAGAGAGGTTGAACAGGGAAGTGAATGAACTCCCCGGTTGAATGTTAAATCGGAAATGTGTTGGAGGAAAGCCATATAGCTTAGATTGCTATCCTATAGATCTAGGCCCAATGCAGCTATGGGCGAGTCGACTTTTGAAAAGTAAGATGAAGGAATCCATCAACAAACTTGTTCCTTAGTGGTTTATTAAGTGGATAGGCAGAATGGACGATCATTTGGGCTACAAGGAGTTAAGGAATAAAGTGGTGACGTATTAAGGGACAATGAATAAGAATGTCAACATTTAGAAAGATGTGCAACAACAACTTGGCCTGTGATTAGGGCAAGGCAAAAAGTTAGGATTATGAAATTGCTTTAGAAGGGGAAGAATGAATAGTAAAAGTGTTTAAATTGGTTGTTAGGGTAAAAGATTGAAGAATTTGGAATTTTAATACTGTTGGTGTGTCATGGGGATAGTGTAGAAGGGGCACATGGGAACAACAGTTGGACAATAATAGTGGGTGGGTTTGTAACATGCAGATTAATGAAAAATCAGTACATGACAGGACAACTTCAAGTGGTTGCAATGCACTTTCTTCAATTATGGTACCTAGAAATAGTGTTGTGGGTCCGGAGTGAGAGTTTAGAGAGCAACGAGTTAATGAGAGGTTCAACGACTTTATATTAGAGTAGGACCAATAGTGATCTACAGTTAATTATGATGTTATTCTTTTGTTGAATTTTAAGGGGGAAGGGGTGTGGTAATATGTGCAAGAAGTTAGTGATATAATTTGTGTGAAATGAGTGTGGAATGTGGAATGGGTGATGATGTTGGGGGAGGAAGGTTGCCGAAGGTCAGATTTCAGGAGGATGGTTGGTTTATCAGCTGAATGATAGTCTTACAATGCTCCGATTTGCTGTGTTGTATTTCTTTCCTTGAATAAAGAAGCATTCTCTGGAACTGTCTCTTCGCTGTCTTTTTGCACTTTCTACAAAACTTCCAGCTATTTCAAATTAAAAATGTAAACAATTCACACAATTTCACTGATGAAGGTATGCATATGTTACTGACAGACACATTATAGGTTCTACTATATTTCTTGCTGTTGTGTAGATTGTGTCATACATGTTTAATATTGAGGAAACTTGTGTTTGCAAAGATGTGTTTTGTATTTTATGTTTATCTTCAAAACCATAAAAGAATAAACCTCTCTTTATTTAAACACTGAATTGAATACAACCCGCATGAGCCACCTTCTAATCAACCAATAATTATCTAAACACCCACTTGAATCCATGAGGGGTACCACCAGATTATGGGAAAAGGTCTACTAGTCAGACTAGTCAAATACAGCTTAGCACCCGGCAAAAAGTGGAGGTCCCCATAGAAGCAGATCCTACTTTCCTACACAACCCCCCAAACGTAAGGAGATGAGACTAACCTTGCCCAGTTGAGTCTTCATTTTCTAAGTGGAAATACCTGGAGAGTCCATCTGAATTGGCAAGGTTACTCCCAGGTCTATGTTCCACTGTATAGTCCTTCCCCTGTAGGGAAATGGACCACCTCAAAAGTTTGGGGTTTCCACCCTTCATCTGTTTAAGCCATAAGAGGGGCTTATGGTCTGTCTGAACAATGAAGTGAGTGCCAAACAAGTATGGCCTCAACTTCTTCCGGGCTCCGGCCACAGCAAAGGCCTCCCTCTCTATAGCTGACCAACATTTCTTTCTGTGGGTCAAACTTCTGCTGATAAAAGCTACTGGTTGATCCTGGCCCTCTGCATTAAGTTGTGACAACACAGCCCCTACCCCCAACTCAGATGCATCTGTTTGGAAAATGAATGTTTTAGAGTAGTCAGGACTCTGCAGAATGGGAGAAGTGCACATGGCCTGCTTAAGATCATCAAATGCCATCTGACAGCTAACTGTCCACTGAACTTTCTTGGGCATTTTCTTTGATGTGAGATAAATCAATCAGGGATTTGTGAAGCGCCCTACTCACCCTGAGGGTCTCAAGGCGCTGGGGGAGGGGGGGGAACCGTGCAGCTCCATCTTACCCAAAGAGCCAGGTCTTGAGGCTCTTCCTGAAAGCTTGCAGAGTGGGGGAACAACTGATGCTGAGCGGGAGTTTGTTCCAGGTCTTTACCACGCTGTAGGAGTAGGCCCTTCCACCCGTTCTGGATCTGCGGAAGCGAGGGGTATCGGCAAGGGCGAGGTCGGCAGAACGGAGGCTTCTTTTGGGTGCATAGAAGGAGACTTTCATTGAGGTATTGGGGTCTGATGTTGTGGAGGGATTTGTAGGCATGAGTGAGTAGTTTGAAGGTCATTCGCTTCTCGATGGGGAGCCAGTGGAGGTCTCGTAGGTGCTGGGTGATGTGGTCTTGTCGTGGGATGCCAAGGACGAATCTGGCAGCGGTGTTATGGAGTTTTCGGAGCAGGGATTTGTTATTTCCGGTGTAGAGGGTGTTTCCATAGTTCAATCTGATGGTTATGAGTGCGTGGGTGACGGTCTTTCTGGATTCGGAGGGGATCCATTTGAAGGTCTTGCTGGGGTGCGGAGGGTGTTGAAGCATGTGGAGGAGACGGCATTGATCTGTCGGGTCATGGAGAGGGAGGAGTCGAGAATGATTCCGAGGTTGCAGGCATGGTCCGTGTGTGTGGGGGGGGGTTGCAGAGGGCGGTAGGCCACCAGGTGTAATCCCAAGCGGAGGGGGTAGATCCGAGGACGAGGACGTCTGTCTTCTCCGAGTTGAGCTTCAGGCAGCTGCTGCTCATCCAGGATGCAACGTCTTTCATCCCTTCCTGGAGGCTGAGTCTGGTGGTGTCGGGTTCCTTAGTGAGGGAGCGAATGAGCTGGGTGTCGCCAGTGTAGGATACTATGTGGAGTCCATGCTCTCTGACGATGGTGTTGAGGGGGGCCATGTAGATGTTGAAGAGCATGGGGCTCAGTGATGATCCTTGGGCTAATCCGCAGCTGATCTCTGTGGGTTTGGAGAGGAAGGGCAGGAGTCTGATTCTTTGGGTTCGACCGGTGAGGAATGAGCGGATCCAGTCAAGGGCGATTCCCTGTATGCCGATGTCGTGGAGTCTGTCGGTGAGAGTGCGGTGGGAGACAGTGTTGAAGGCTGCAGAGAGGTCTAGTAGGATGAGAGCCACCGTTTGGCCCTGGTCGAGGAGAGTGTGGATGTCGTCTGTGGCGGCTAGGAGGGCGGTCTCAGTGCTGTGGTTGCTGTGGAATCCGGATTGGGAGGAGTCGAGGATGGAGTTAGCTTTGTGGAAATTTGTGAGCTGGATGTCGACAATCTTTTCAGTGACTTTGGCTGCGAAAGGGAGGAGCGAGATGAGTCTGTAGTTTTTGAGGTCAGTTGGGTCTGCGGAGGGCTTCTTGAGGAGGGGCTTGACTTCTGTGCTTTTCCAGTCATCGGGGAAAGTGCTGGTTTCGAAGGTGGAGTTGATGGTGCGTCGTAGTTCGGGTGCTATGGCGGCAGTGGCTCTGTGGAAGATGTGCAGTAGGCAATGGTCTGTGGGGGCTCCTGAGTGTATGCTCTTCATGGTCGTGGTGGTGTCTTCTGTAGTGACCGGGGTCCAGGCGGAGATGGTTGGCTGGCTGGCTTTGCTGGAGCTAGGTGTGGTGATGGTGTCTTGTTTCTGTTCGTTGAAGTTGTCATAGAGGGACTTGATCTTGAGATGGAAGTAGAAGCCGAGTTTGTTGCAGAGGTCCGGGGAGGGCATGACGTTCGAGGCTTTGCTGGGGAGTTTGGTGAATTTTTGTATGATGGTGAAGAGCTCCTGTGAGTTGCTGGAGTCGGCGAGGATCTTATCCTATGTAAAGTTCCTTTTAGTGGATCTGAGGCGTTGGTGGTATTCTGTCATGGCGTCCTTGTAGCTGGTCTGTGCTTTCGGGGTTTTGCTGTTTCTCCATATTTTCTCGAGACGTCTGCAGGTGCGTCTGGATTCTTGGAGGTCAGTGGTGAACCAGGTGGCTTTCGTGGGGAGCTGTCTGTCGGAGATCATTCAAGGGAGTCACTATGGACCCATATCCCTTTACAAATCTTCTGTAATACCCAGTCAGGCACAAGAAAGCTCTGACCTGAGTCTGTGTAGTTGGAGCAACCCATTCCATTATGGTCTGGATTTTGCTCTGTAGTGGTTGAACTTGGCCTCCACCTACCAGGTGGCCCAAGTACATAACCTTACTCTGCCCCATCTGGCACTCAGTAGCCTTGATAGTGAGGCCTGCCTTCTGCAGAGCCTCCAAAACATTCTTCAGGTGGACCAGGTGATCCTCCCAGGTGGAGCGTAAGACAGCTATATCATCTAGATATGCTGCACTATAGGCTTCCAGGCCTGTGAGAACTTTGTTCACCAACCTTTGGAATATGGCAGGTGTATTCTTCAAGCCAAAGGGCATTACAATAAATTGATAATGCCCGCTAGGGGTTGAAAATGCAGTTTTTGGTTTGGCATCCTCAGCTAGTCTGATTTGCCAATAACCAGCAGTTAGGTCATGCCGCCCTGCATGATACACAATCTGGTTTTCGGGCAGGCTACAGCACGGAGACTGCTCTCCTGGAGGTGGCCGAGTCGGTGAGATGGTCGTTAGATTCAGGGGCTTCAGTGGTACTGGTGCTCCTGGATCTGTCTGCAGCTTTCGACACCGTCGACCACACCATGTTGGTGCAGAGACTGCAAGACATAGGTTTTGGGGGGATGGTCTTGTCCTGGTTGAAATCATACTTAAGCGGCCGTACTCAAAGAGTCGCTTTACAACCATTTGAATCAAAACCTAAAGCCCTATGGTGTGGCGTCCCTCAAGGCTCCGCATTGAGTCCTTTACTCTTTAATTTGTACCTAGCCCCTCTTTTCTCTCTGATTGCCAACTGGGGGTGAAGGCAATCTCCTATGCTGACGACACCCAGCTGGTTTTCCCTTTTCAGGAGCAAACGACAGAGTATTTTATGAATTTTAAAGGCTGCTTGAGAGACATTGCTATTTGGATGAATACTAACAAACTAAAACTCAACGCGGGAAAAACAGAGGTGCTGTTTTTCGGCAACGGCCCTGTGCCTGCTTCAGATCTGTGGTGGCCAGTAGAAATGGGCCCTCCGCCTTCGCCTAGTACAAGTATTAAAAATCTAGGGGTGAGATGGGAGGCGGATCTCTCTTTCTTGGCCCAAATCCAACAGGTCACCGCTTCATGTTTCAGTAAAATGAGAAATCTTCGTAAATTTCTACATTTTATGCCAGAAGATTGCTGTAAGGCCGTAGTCCATGCCACAGTGACATCCAGGCTGGATTACGCAAACGGCCTATATCTCGGTCTGCCTAAATATTCGATTAGACGTTTGCAGATGGTGCAGAATGCGGCTGCGAGACTAATTAGACGCATTCCATTTTGACATCATGTCTCTCCGCATTTACAGGAACTACACTGGCTTCCGGTAGCCAAAAGAATTGAATTTAAGGCCTTGACGCTGGCCTATCGGGCTCTTCAGGGAAGATGCCCTAGCTATCTTAGACAAAGACTTGGCAGGTATAAGCAAGATCGCTCCCTGCGGTCAAATTCTCAGAACTTGCTCATCGCTCCTCGCTTTGTGAAAGCTCGTCTGGGCGGTAGGGCGCTCTCAGTTAGAACGGCTAAATTGTGGAATGCCCTACCAGGGTTTCTCCGCCAAGCTGACACTGAGACTAGTTTTAGAAAAGCGCTGAAGACATGGCTTTTCAGCAATTAATCAGGCCTGACTTCGGAGCCTAAACTTTGTGCACGCGTTGCTTGCTGCTTGCTGCTTAGCGCCAGGACACCTCTGTTTGAGGTAGCTGTTCGCGCTATATAAATTTCAGTATTATTATTATTATTATTTAGGTCAAATGTACTTAGAAACTTGGCTGAGGCCAAAGTATCAATAAGCTCATCTGCCCTAGGAATTGGGTGAGCGTCAGTCCTAGTGACTCCATTGTGTCCCCTGTAGTCTACACAAAACCTCATTTCTCTTTTTCCACCCTTGGTGTGAGGTTTAAGTACTAGGACTACTGGGCTATCCCAAGGGCTATCTGAGGGCTCAATCACTTCCAACTCCAGCATCATTTGTACCTCTGTCCTGATGAAATCTCTGACATGGTCAGGCTGCCTGTAGATTTTCTTCTTAACAGGTAGACTCACTTCATGGGTACACCAGGTGTTTGGCTGGGAGTCAGAGAAAACATATGCCTGTATTGATTGAGGACCTTCCTACGATTAATCTGCTGCTGATCAGGTAGGCTGCCTGCCAAGGCTATTCCATCAACTGATCCATCATCAGGGTTTTGTGAGAGGAGATCAGGGAGAGGGTCATTCTCTTCCTCCTGTCCCTCATCAGTTGCCATAAGCAAGCCCATGTCAGCCCTGTCAACAAAAGGTTTTAGCCTGTTCACATGAAGTACCCTATGGGGACTTCTGGGAGTGCCATGATCTACCAAATGGGTGACTTCAAGTATGGCGTGGGGTCCACTCCCTTTGTCCTAGAGAGCTGCTGGGGCCACAGGCTCCAACACCCACACCTTCTGACCTGGCTGATAAACAGTCAGGACAGCCTTTTGGTCATGCCAATCATTTTGGAGTTCTTGGATTGCCTCCAGGTTTTTACTGGCCTTCTTCATGCACTCAGCCAAGCGGGAGCGCAGACCAAGTACATAGTCCACTATGTCCTGTTTGGGAGGTTTGAGAGGTGACTCCCATCCCTCCTTCACCAGACACAAGGGACCCTTAATTGGATGCTCAAACAGAATTTCAAAAGGGCTGTAGCTACCCCCTTCTGAGGGACCTCTCTGTATGCAAAGAGAAGGCAGGGTAGTAGGATTGTCATGTCCCTTAGGATAGGCCTGTCATGTATACCCCATTTTTCATACATTGATCCATCCACACGACAATAACTATTCTAAACAGGTGACCTTTTACCTAGTAGCTTGCTCCTGCCTCTTCTACACCAGGCTCTCGGTACTCTATCATAATTCCTGTACCTGACGTACATAAACATGTCCTCAGGCACAGTATAATTATTCTGCATAAGGATCACCACTTTTTTCATCCTTGGCCAACAGCCAGCTGTGCATGATCGCATTTGTTTGGAAAAACATTCATGATTGTTTCCAAAACATTTATGGTTGTTTTAAAAACATATTGATTCTAGAAAAAACCCTGGAGTGACCACTCTAGTACAAAAGACCCTTATTTGCCCCTGCAAATTAGAGGATAATTCTTTCCAAGTTGACACGGGGTCCTGCATTCTGAATCTTCAACATGCAGCGGTCTGACATCCCTTGTGGGGTGCAATCCTTGAAGCAGAGACGGGGTCCTTCATTCCAAACCATCAGATGAGGGGAATGGTGCTTCCCTAGGGGATTCTTGGCTACATATACGCACATACATGCTACACATGCATATCTAGGCTAGGTACATTTAGGCAAATTACTTAGGGCGCTCATTTTAGGAATATGCACTTGCTATTGTTTTTATCTGAATTGCTTATGTTCATCTCATTAGCACTATGGTAGAAATATATCTACTATTCACTATATTGGTACTTGCAATCTCTTTTGTATGCCTCTGTCTCCTGATTGTCGCAGCATATATGTTTTACACCAGATTGTCGCTGGACCAATCAATACTTATTGAAACGTCCTAATCGCCAACCTGTGTATTTTCTGAGAGTAAGCAAGAACGAGTATCTGAGCGAAACGTACTGTACTGTTTTCTATGATCCCTGAGGAATCAGGGTTGTCATGTTCAGTGGTAGCCAGAAACTGCTTACACCACTGTAAGATACAGGGGGGTGGTAGTGGCACTGTAGAGCTAGCTGGTCTAACGGCTGACATATCCTGTGGGGGTGTCCGGAAGCAGTTTGGACACAAAGCCCTCAGTTTAGGTCATCCAAAATGTGCACGTCCTGGGGATTCCTAGGAACTACATGACATGGAACCGCCAACGTTGGTTTGGTTCTCGGTCCTCTCAGCATAGAAGGAGCAACCTGGCCGGTCTTAGCGACATACACTCCACATCCTGAGATAGATACACTACCAGTGGATGAAGTCCGTACAATATACAAAGATATAGTCAGGCTATACAGACACATTGTCCAGTTCGTCATGCAAACTTTGACAGTCCAACCTGCGATAAATGCTCCAGCTGGTCCACATCAGAACACACCTACAATTAACCCACAGACACTGAAATCAGTAATAGGGACAATTCCTTCTAAACTGGAGCAAATTCCATTCTGGATTGCACAAAAAATAGCACAGCTGGAAGCAGTGTTTCCCCATACGGGTCCGCAGGAAAAACACAGAAGGCTAACCATTTGCTTGCCAATGGGGATGGTTCCCTCCATCAAGGATTGTACCACTTGGGGAACAATCTTTGCTGCTGTCTACGTCAGAGTACACGGTACCCTTACTTAGCAGTTGTTAGTGAAGTATTGAAACATATACAGAACGAGTAAGAGGAAGGACCTGCCCTGGACCTGGGGATGAAACTGATGTGTAATTTTGCTCAGGTCTCTGCAATTATGCTGAGCAACATAAAAAGGGAGGCAGCAGCAGTGGTCATACACAGCCACCTAAGGGAAAGAGCACCTATAAATAAGGAGCGAGAATTACCAAGGGTTATCGAAGAAACATATGCTGCATTAGGTAGAGATAATTTGGGAACCAAAGCAGGGAAACCACAAATGGCGGGTAGTACCGACAAGGACAACTTGAAGCAAGTTCCCGCTTCTTCTAAAAAGAAATGGGAAAATAAAAATTCTAAAAATAACAATTCAGAAAAGAATTCACAATCAAGGGGTTAGTCTCCCCAACTGGAGTCCTTCTGAAAAGAGGTATAACCTCAGGAATCGTGATAACATTAGGAAACCTGACAGGTATCAGGACACTGATACACATTCCTTTCGTTCCTTTCAGGGTTCATCAAAAAACTCGGAGACGGACGGGCGACCAGAACAAAAGATTAAAGATCGACCAAAGACAAAAAGGGAAACACATCGTACTTCAGATTACATTATCAAACAGGAAGAGCAACCTAAAACAAAACCTCAATTCAAAAAGAAGAAAGTAGCTAGCTTAAAAATTAGACATGCCCAGGTTACTGAGGACTCGGCTTCTGAACAGGGAGTGGGCTCTGACGATGCTAGACAGCACGGCAGAAGTAACAATAGCTCGCTAGAACCTTAAGGATTTTCTGGTGACAGCAGTATTGAATGAACACATCATAGTGGAAACACCTGATACAAGAGTTAGTGTCCCACATAGACTGTATGAAATCACACTCCAAATAGAAGGGGACATCTCAAGAAAGGTTAAAGGTCTCTTTTGGGAGAACTTAACCTATGGATATGACATACTGCTAGCAGAAAAAGATTGGCCGCCTGAGTTTGTGATGGATTGCCCAAAGGGGGAAATTGTCATTTTGCCTGCTTTCTCTGACCTCGTTCCAGAATCTTTAAAACATTCATACGCACAGGAGTGGGCGCTAGCGCTAGCACCGGCATTATACCGCATCCATGTAGGGTGGGACGTGGAGTCTACCCACCACGAAATCCCATTAAAATCTACTCCAAATCCACAGTGACAGTACGCTATAAAAAACGATGCAAAAAGAGAGGTCAAAGAAATCTTAGACCAACTTGAATACCAAGGTGTAATTGAGACTTGCACCTCCTCGATGAACAATCCTTTGTTTCCCGTATTGAAACCAGACAACTCATATCGTCTAGTTTTAGTTTACAGACATTTAAACACATGCACGTGAATAGTTGCAGTTCAAAATGCACACAGTGCCGCATTAATGAATAAAATTGCGCAGAAAAAATGCAAAACAACATTAGATATCTCAAATGGATTTTTCTGCCAAAATATAGCTTAGAAAGCAGATATTTGACAGCATTTTCTGCCACCGGCACTCAGCGTCACTTCCGTTGTTTGCCCCAAGGGTATAAGAACAGCCCGGGGCTATTCTCGGCAAGAGTGTTGGAAATATTACAAACATGCTATGAGGAAGCAGTGTCCTATGTAGATGACATCTATCTGATGGACGATGAATTACTCGAACACTTGTGCAGGGTGAACAACATAATTGTGGGATTCGCCAATTTGGGCTACAAATTTAATTTCAAGAAATCAAAAATTGCCCATCTCAATGCCCTATTTTTGGGATATGAGCTATCAAGTGAAGGCAAGAGCCTGGCAGCCAACTTTTTAGAAAAGTGTGCGCTGCTCCAGCCTCCAAAGAATCTAAAAGGTTTGCAATGCATTTTAGAATTTCTAAATTTGGCAGAACATACATTTTAGATTACGCAGAAAGAGTAAAAACTTTCTTCGACTTAATCAGACCTGATTTCACAGCACATCAGTGGACACAGGAGCTTACAGATATACTATGTTCAGTTCAGGCTGATATGATAGCATCTAAACATTTGCACACACGAGTAAATTCTACAAACTAGGTGATCAGGGTGGTCCTGGGTTTATCAGGTTATACTTATGTCACTTTCAATGAAGGTGAGACAGTCCCAATTGCATACAAATCACATTTATACACAAATGCTGAAATGCAATTTGCGGCAACTGAAAAAATATTGACCGCGGTACAGACTGCTGTAGTGAGAGAAAGAGCACTGGCACAGGGGAAACGCATAATCGTTGTAACCCCGGTACCAACTTTAGAAGCTGTTACCAAAGCGAGCATTCCAAATGCGAAAGCACTGCATCCACAATGGATAGAATGGGCTAATTCTCTCACTGTAACAGATGTAGATTACAAATATGATCCTACAATAAAAACATAAGCGTTCCTGCAGTGCGAACAAGAATACCCTCTCCCGAATTAAATATTGCCTCTCGGAAAATATGAATACATCATTTATACTGATTTTTCTGCTCAGCCTGCCATAGGAAGTAAACATCAGTATAGTGCAGCTTGTGCTATGGTGAAGGAACGTATGCGGGACGGTAAGTCCCATCCCAGCAATACGACAACGCTATCGCTAAAAGATTGTACGGCACAGTTGGCAGAGCTGAAAGCACTGCTACTACCACTACAATATACGGATCAGGAATTCCCCACACTGATAGTGTGCGATTCGTTCTACTGTGTGCAGTCTTACAATAAATATCTTCATTACTGGGGCCAGAATGGGTTTAGAGATTTCAAGGGTTGCACAATTAAGCATAAATTGTCATGGGAACAAGTGGCAAAGCTGAAAGCATGCCTGCCACGAGCTCAAGTTATTCACACCTTGAGTCATCAGTGTGTTGGCGTACACATTGAAGGGAATTCACTGACTGATGAAGCCGCCAAGGCGACAGTGCGAACTGCTGCCGTTGCTGCAATCACACGTTCTAGCACGAGGATAGACGGAGACATACTGATAGCTGTCAATGCCTCAAAGAAGGGCTCTGCTGTTCCGAAGGGCTTTCCACTCAAATATTCCTATAAATTAGATGTGCAAAACACACTGTATGCTCAAATTCCAGGAGTGGGGGATAGAGTTATACCGAACATGAATCACAGATTATGTTTAATACTAGCTGCACACGAGGGTCCAGCCTCTGCACACACAGGAGTCACCACTACAGTTTCATTACTAAAGAGGCTATTCTGGTGGCCAAGTTTGTCTAAACAAACTGAAGCTTATTTCTTAAAGTGTGACATCTGTCAGCAGATGAAATGTTCCACCGTAGCACGGACACCAAAAACACCATTACTCAATTCAGACAGACCTCTCGCATGTGTCTATTTGGATCACTGCAGCCCCTTAAATTCAGATGGGGCTTACAAGTACATCTTGGTGGCAGTAGATTCATGCTCTAGATTTCTATGGGTTTGGCATGAGCGCTCAAGCTGACGCTCGAACTGTTATAAAGGATTTGCGAGTCTTCATCGGGACATACACAATTGACACCTTACATTCCAACCGTGGCCCTGCGTTTAGCTCTCGGGCTTACAAGGACGCCGTGGAAAGTATGGGCGTGGTCTTGCGGAACTCCACCCCCTACCATCGCGAGGAAAATTCGGTGGTTGAGAGGAAAAAAAGGGACCTAAAGCAATCCTTAACAGCAAGGGTATTAGGTGCGGGCGGTAGTTGGGTCGATCCCCTATATGGGGTCCAGAGGGCACTAAACAATATGCCAAGAAGTTCCTTGGGAGGACGTAACCCCTATGAGATCCTGTTTGGGACAAGAATGTGGGTACCTGACCTCGATTGTACCAGCACAGTGGCAGATGTATAACCATTTGAATTGAATGATCATTTGGCTGTTTTACAGGAACTCAATGAATTCCGGGCATTACAAAGCAACGTCCAAGTAAAACGCACCGCCACTGGGTAAGTGAAACCGCTTCCGGCATGATCTGCCTGGGTCCCAAAGATTGGGGACCAGGTCAGAGAAAAGATCGTGAACAAGAAGGATTTTGGGCTATCCTACAGAACACCTGTACCTGTCCTGGCGGTACAAGGAATAAGAACAGTACTACTTCCGCCTCTTGCTGGCAAAAAAGAAAAAAGATTTGTCTCCATTGATCTGATCAAACCACACTATATAGGCGATTCTCAACAGCAGGCCACGTGGAATCCTGAGTAGCTTTAGATCTCCTCTCACTACTATACAAGAAGTTCAGATGGTAAGGCTAATAACGTTTCAAGACTCCTCTGCGCAAGATGCAGGAGTATCAAATAACGGAGTACGAATTACACAAGTCGAAGTTGGAAAACAAATAGATACAAATGAAACGCAAATTGCAATTCGGCCCAATAATGAACTTTACATCAACGTGTCCTCACAAGAAGCAACTGCCAGTTCTACAAACACTGCTGAGCTACCAAAGATAGATCGAACTGCGTCTGGCTACTTCATCGACTTTCATGACTTCTCTTCAGATCCAAGTGAACCTGAGCAAACGCCACCCATTTCCAAAAAAGAAAAATATAGACAATTCTATCTCTGGCTGAAAAAGACTTACTTTGTGTCTCCTTGGCTACATCTTTGGTTTGCATTAGGGATGCTGTTCCTGTTAATTTGGATTGGTATAGTAACTGTCTTATTTCTACTACTCAATGGACATTACCTCCCACAACACTCTGCAGTACAACATGTGAACTTGGCCCTGAAACCTCATACGTCATCACACCGTGAACAGAGAGACTTGTCCCTAGTGAACATTTCAGCAGTTCCAGTACCGGATGGTATAGTTTGGGATAGAGTTTCATATGATGTATTTGGTCCTACTGAACATTTGAAAATTCCACACATATTTAAAATTTCAATGAATGATTTCATTACCCCGAGTACACTCTCTGATGATTGGGACATTGAGACTGTAAATACTATGCTCTCAGATTTAGAACAATCTGCTGCATTTTCTTATAGGGAATTGTACGAAGATACACCTGACTTCGACAGTATGTATTGTTACCAGCATTATGGTAATCACTTTTTGCACAGAGCTAGTGTCCCACGCACTGTGAACACTTACCATCAA
The DNA here is from genome assembly GCA_963921515.1 of Calotriton arnoldi. Classification (NCBI taxonomy): domain Eukaryota; kingdom Metazoa; phylum Chordata; class Amphibia; order Caudata; family Salamandridae; genus Calotriton; species Calotriton arnoldi. The sequence continues at coordinate 89,504 of CAWUFW010004061.1, forward strand.
TGGGAACATTGCCCAACACCACCGAAAGATAGTTCTGCCACATTCGCACAGAAATTTGCGTACTTTTCAGGGTTCAATACATCAGACCCAACATCATATTACTATAAGTTAGTACAGACGAATGCAACTGCGAGGAAAATGATGCTGACAAACACCAAGCTCATATATTCAGCACCTTTTATCTCCCAACTGTCTATACAAGGTTTCGCCTATTGGAGGGATACGATAGACACAAAATCCATCTGGGGAACCAAAGATTGGCAGGTTCAGGGAACAGAGGTTTTATTTAGAACTTGCCTCATACCATTACAGATAATATTCCTGAACAGAACAGTGCAACAGACAACCTGCTATGGGTTTGCAAAAATAAAAGACCTGAAAACACCACGCATTCCCTTACCAACACCTATTGAAGGTTTATTAAATGACACACTGATAAGCAAGGAGATGCTGGGTGAAATGATACAGAATGGTACATACAGTTCCACTACTCCCAACTGGAAGGGATGGTTAGTTTGGCCTATCGACACAAATAGGTATCAGTCAAGATTCAAGAGTACCATCGGAGGGTTTAGTATCCATAGGCCTGACCCACTTTATGTACACACAGGCGACTCAGGGATGGTGACTTCTTATATTGTTGGGAAGTTGTGCCTAGAATGGCTTAAAACCTCAACACTACAACAGGTGAAACAACACTTGTCCCTTCTAGCTAACAATATGGATCTTAGGGATTTCTTGCTAGGTTCCAAGAAACCGTGTAAGAAATGCTTCTTATATATCATTTACAATGAACTGTGGAAAGTCTCCCAACAGGATGCTGCTGAGAGATTACGTGAGATAGATAGACTTAACCTAGAAAAGGCCTTGGCTGTGGTAGACAATGGTATGACCACACTTTCTTCGCGTATTTATTCACTGGACAACATTGTGTCCTCAGCAATTGACATAATGGAACTATATTTTTCTATTTTACATCATGGGCAATCTCAATTGTGCTTTTAAGCTGGATGCTACAATCACTGCGTTCTGGCCACGTGCCTTGGCGGTACATTAACGGCTCAAATTTGTTTTCGGCTTATAATTTGACCAACAGACAGTTGACCATGGCACGCAGAGATACAAAGTACACCATGCTGCTCATTGAAAAATTAAAGAAGTTACCTTTTACAGTTGCAGAGTCACCATCTATGGAATGGTTGATTCATGGCTATATCACACTGCCAATCACAACATTCCAGTTCCAATTCTGCCTTAGATACATCCAAGCAGGCAGGCATGAAGCGTTGGGTGAAGGGTACATACAGGAAACCTGGGAGTTACCGTATAGATATAGGTGCAGAAATAAGGACACTGAAGTTTTCTTAAGTGGTACAGACTGTGAGAGGGCTTTAAGTGGGTCTTTAGTGTGCAAAGAGGTGTTGCTTCATGGAGCATGTAATGCGTCAAAAGCGAACTTATCTTGTTACTTGAAAGGCCCCCCAGCTGCAGTGATTAATCCAGTTTTTGAGTTACTCTCGAATGGGAGTTATTTAATGGTGCATGATCAAGGCTGTTGCGGGATGGCGCCAGGCAACGCATATCTAGTCACAGTAAACATCAGAGTTGTTTGCTGTAAGCAAGTATTGTTTCCCCCGGCTCGCACAGTAAGGGAGGCACCACTGTGGCCTTCATTGAATGTTTCCAGTATATGGTTTGATTCACTTAGCAGACTGAAAGCCATGTTGTTTCAACAAAACGTGGCCTTAACTTCAGCCCGAGAGACTTTTGATCTCCAGGTTGCAAGGTCTTCAGCAGAGATACAGGCCCTGGTCCGTACAAACTTCCCGATCAATTTCGGAGAAATGGTTCATCGTATCTTTTACATGTCTGATACGAGTGGGATCGTACACTTATTTAGGAGTCTTGGATCAGGTCTCTTAACCTCTTTACCGACCATTTTCAGAGTATTTCCAGCTTTCATACACTCTGTACTTGGAAGCGTTTTTGGAGGGCTTCCTATGGTCCTGCTATCGGTAGCGGGCATCCTGATTTTAATCCTATTGCTTCACAATGGATGTCTCAATCCCTCAAGACATGGAGAGAACACTGCTGGAACGACGTTGTTGTGAGCGAATGGTGTTCTACCTGACTACGCCCCGGCTTCGAGAGCTGAGTGAGCATTGGTTCCTGTCTTTCAGACTGGTCTGGCTATACTGTGTCCTGCCTGTGTTCCGTTGCCTCTTCTGCGGATTTGGCTGCGTGTTGGACCTGTGTCTGACACTTCCATCGGTTGCGCCGCCAGACAGCCTTTGCAGGCCCACGTGCGCAGTTGTACTCAGCATATTCCCATGTTGATGATGGCATTTCTAGAGCCTCCAAGGGATGCTTCCACTCCTGTTGGATGAGAAATCGACTCTGCTCCAGAGGTACAGGCATCGGTATCAGGCATGCAGGCATCTAATTCTTCCCCGGTAGCTGCTGTGGGAACCAGAGATGACCATCTTTGCTCACTCTACATGATACTGGAAGTTCTGGAGGGATTGCCACCTGTGGATACGATGTTCAGTGATATTGAGTCTTCAGCGCAGGATTCTTAAACAATCTGGCCTCTACTGTGCTGGGAACCGTTTGGCTACTTTTTAAACATTTACTATATTAAAGGTCGAAATTTACTTTGTTTTATTTTTACTTCTCTGCTCTAACTGAGCATAATGGCTTTCAAGGTGCTCGGTGTAATAACAACCACATATACAAGTTTAGTGGACCTTTCTGAACGCTTTTAGGGAAAAATTACTTTATGGACATTTTTTTAGGCTTTTAAAGTGCTCTTAGTATGTTTTATTGTAAATAATTTGTATGCCTTTTTAATAGCGTTAGCCTTGTCATTACCTAGCTGACCCTGTGGACCTTTTGATGAGGAGTGGGTGTCATGTCCTTTAGGATAGGCCAATCATGTATACCCTATTTTTCATACATTGTCCCTTCCACACGACAATAACGATTCTAAACAGGTGACCTTTTACCTAGTAGCTTGCTCCTGTCTCTTCGACACCAGGCTCTCGGTACTCTATCATAATTCCTGTACCTGACGTACATAAACATGTCCTCAGGCACTGTATAATTATTCTGTATAAGGGTCACACATTTTTTTCATCCTTGGCCAACAGCCAGCTGTGCATGATCACATTTGTTTGGAAAAACATTCATGATTGTTTCCGAAACATTTATGGTTGTTTTAAAAAACATATCGATTCTAGAAAAAACCCTGGAGTGACCACTCTAGTATAAAAGACCCTTATTTCCCCCTGCAAATCAGAGGAGAATTCCTTCCAAGCTGACACGGGGTCCTGCATGCTGAATCTTCGACACACAGCGGTCTGACATCCCTTGTGGGGTGTCATCCTCGAAGCAAAGACAGGGTCCTTCATTCCAAACCATCAGGTGAGGGGGATGGTGCTTCCCTAGGGGATTCTTGGCTACATATATGCACATACATGCTACACAGGCATATCTAGGCTAGGTAAATTTAGGCAAATTACTTAGGGCGCTCATTTTAGGAATATGCAAGTGCTACTGGTTTTATCTGAACTGCTTATGTTCATCTTATTAGCACTATGGTAGAAATGTATCTACCATTCACTATATTGGTACTTGCAATCTCTTTTGTATGCTTCTGTCTCCTGATTGTCGCAGCACATATGTTTTACACCAGATTGTCGCTGGACCAATCAATACTTATTGAAACGTCCTAATCGCCATCCTGTGTATTTTCTGAGAGTAAGTAAGCACAAGTGTCTGAGCGAAACGTACTGTACTGTTTTCCACGATCCCTGAGGAATCAGGGTTGTCATGTTCAGTGGTTGCCAGAAACTGCTTACACCACTGTACCACAGGGGGGTGGTAGTGGCACTGTAGAGCTAGCTGGTCTGATGGCTGACATATCCTGTGGGGGTGTCTGGCAGCAGTTTGGACACCAAGCCCTCATTTTAGGTCATCCAAAACGTACAGATCCTGGGGATTCCTAGGAACTACACGACACAAGATCCCATTTTCGCCTAAGCTTTTCTGGGAGGCCCATGATCATACCCTTTAGGGTCGTGTTGAATCTTTCAACTAACCCATTGCATTGAGGATGGTAGGGTGTGGTGAATTTGTAATTCACTCCACACTCTTTCCACATTGCAGTTATGTAACTTGACGTTAAGTTTGTACCTCTGTCAGTTAAGACCTCCTTAGGGAAGCCCACTCTGGAAAAAATTCCTAAGAGGGCCCTTGCTGCCACATGAGTTGTAGTGGTCCTAAGGGGAATAGCTTCTGGGTATCTAGTGGCATGGTCCATCACCACTAGAATATAACTGTGCCCAGATGCTGTTGGAGGGTTCATGGGACCAAAAATATTAATTCCAACTCTTTCAAAGGGAACCCCAATCACTGGAAGTGAAATTAAGGGGGCCTTTGTGATGCCACCTGACTTGCCACTGGCTTCGCAGGTGGCACAGGAGCGAAAAAACTCCTTTGTGTCCTCAGACATATGGGGCCAGTGAAATTGAGGGACAAGTCTGTCCCAAGTCTTGCTGTGCCCTAATGTCCTGCCAGGGGAATATCATGTGCAAGGATGAGTAGAAACCCTCTAAACTTCTGGGGTATAACCAACCTCCTGGTGGCACCAGGCTTGGGGTCTCTACCCTCTGAGTAAAGAAGTCCTTCATCCCAGTAGATCCTATGGGACCCACAGATATTCCCAACAGCCTCAGCAGCAGCTTGCTGTATGAGGGGTTCAAGAGAGGGGCAGGTTTGCTGTTCCAAACTCAAGTCTGCTCCTGAAGGGCCCCCTACCCCCAAGAACTCAACCTGATCAGGTTCAAGCTCATCTGGGGCAGTACCTTCACAGATGCTAAGGTCATCTCCCTCAAGAGATTGATCCTCACTCTGAGTCTAGGGGGAAGACACAGCCTTACCCCTCCTGCTCCTTTTCTTGGAAGGCACCTGGTCCATTGTTCCAGGATCCAGGGCCTGCTCAGTGGAAAGCTGTTTGGCTTGTGACCTGGTCACAGCAAACACACTTTCAGAGATGCCCAACATTTCTGCATGAGTCCTGAACTCTACTTCCGCCCAGGCTGATGTTTCCAAATCATTGCCCAACAAGCAATGTACAGGTAGGCCTGAAGATACCATAACCTTTTTAGGTCCAGTTACCCCTCCCCAGCTGAGATTCACAACTGCCAAGGAATGGTCAGTCCTGACATTGCTAGCATTGGTCACTTGGTACACTTGTCCAAGTATGATCTGGTCAGGAGACACAAGATTCTCTGTCACCATAGTGACACTGGCACCTGTGTCCCTGTAGGCCATGGCCTCTTTTCCATTTATCAAAGGCTGTTGCCTGTACTTGCCCAAGTTAGTGGGACTTACTAGTAAGGTGGCAAGATCTATGCCACCATCACAGACCAAAACAGCCTGAGCTGGAGTTTTGACTAAGTCAGAACCCACCTCAGAACCCAAGGCTAACCCCACTAATCTCTTGTATTCTGTACTACCACTTGTACCTGTACTAGGGGGCGCAGTTGCCTTAAGGGCAGTGGTAGTAGGAGTACTCTCCTTGGCGTTTGGACAATCAGCATCCTTTGTCCAATGGGTTTTCACCTTACAAAAGTTACACCAAGGTCTCTTCTTGCCTTTCTTCTATGTTTGTGACTCCCCCAAGATGCAGGGTGGTTTTGGGGCCCTTGGGAAGACTCTTTTGTTTATCTTTTCCCTTGTCCCCACCCTTACCTTGAGTTTTAGAAGAATCTTGTTTCTTCTGGTCACCACCATTGCTCTGATTTTTCTGCTTAACACTGGTTCTGACCCACTAATCTGCCTTCTTTCCCAATTCTTGGGGAGAAGTCAGACCTGAGTCCACCAGGTACTGATGCAAACGCTGGTTCTGACAATTATTAAGGATCTGCTCCCTCATAATCAAATTGTACAATCCTTGATAGTCATGCACTTTGCTGCCAAGTAACCAACCCTCCAGAGCCTTAATGGCACTATCCACAAAATCTACCCAGTCCTGGGTTTGTGCTTTATGGGTGTCTCTGAACTTAATCCTGTATTGCTCAGTGGTTAAGCCAAACCCATCAATGATAGCGCTCTTCAAAACTGAGTAATTATCAGCATCCTTTTCTCTAACAGTGAGGAGCTTATCTTTACCTTTGTCAGCAAAGGAGAGCCACAAGATAGCTGCCCACTGCTCTTGAGGGACCCTCTGAACTTTACAGGCCCTTTCTAAAGCAGTTATTCATTTGTGGATGTCATCCCCAACATGGTAGGGAGGGACAATCTTGTTCAAGTTCCTATGTTCAAAAGAATATTTCTCAACTCTAGGGCCACTGTTGCTGTCACCATGGGACTCTAGTCCCAATTACTTCCTTGCTCTCTGGACTTCTAGGGACTCTCTGTCAAGAGCCAACTGCTCTTGCCTGAGCCTAAGCCTGGCTTTCTCAAGCTCAAGAAGTTGGTACTCCCTATCCAAAGAGTTCCCCCTCTTACTAGAAATGGAGGTCCCTACTGAGTGTCCAGAGGCATTGGATTCTGCAGAGGAAGATCTAGACCTCCTTGGTCTACTCTGCACTTTCCCAGGAGGAACAAAGGAGGCTTCCTCATGGCCACCTGCTGTATCCTCTGGGAGACCTAAGTTCTTCATTTGGGAGCCATCAAGCTCCTCCTGCTCAGGGTTAGATTCAAGGTCATAGGGGGCTTCCCCTGCTGGACTATTATCTTGTCCCTGCCCACCCACTCTGTCCTGTTCATCTGACCCACTAGTTTTCCTGAGGTCATCTAACAGTAAAACCTCTAGGAGGCGTTGAGTGTTGGCTCCTTTCCCTGTCTTCAACTTTCTAGAAGCACACAGTGCTTTCAGTTCTTGGAATGAAAGTTCAATCAATCATTTGTAGAGCGCACTAATCACCCGTGAGGGTCTCAAGGCGCTGAAGGGGGGTGCAGCTACTGCTCAATCAGCCAGGTCTCGAGAAGTCTCCTGAAGGTCAGCAGGTCCTGGGTCTGTCGCAGCTGTGTGGGGAGGGTGTTCCATGTCTTGGTGGCGAGGTATGAGAAGGATCTGCCGCCGGTGGAGGTCCTGTGGATGCGTGGGACGGAGGCGAGGGCGAGGTCGGCGGAGCGAAGCTGGCGGTTCGGGGTGTAGAAGGTGAGACGTTTGTTGAGGTATGCTGGTCCGGCGTTGTGGAGTGCTTTGTGGGTGTGGGTGAGGAGCTTGAAGGTGATCCTCTTGTTGACTGGGAGCCAGTGCAGGTCTTTCAGGTGGGCAGTGATGTGGGTGTGGCGGGGTATGTCGAGGATGAGGCGTGCGGAGGCGTTCTGTATGCGTTGGAGTCTTTTCTGGAGTTTGGCCGTGGTTCCTGCGTAGAGGGTATTGCTGTAGTCCAGTCTGCTGCTGACGAGGGCCTGGGTGACCATCCTTCTGGTTCCGGTGGGGATCCATCTGTAGATCTTGCGGACCATGCGGAGGGTGTTGAAGCAGGAGGAGGAGACATCGTTGACTTGCTGGGTCAATGAGAGCGATGAGTCCAGGATGAACCCCAGGTTGTGTGCGTGGTTGGTGGGTGTGGGTGCGGCTCCCAGGGCAGCGGCCACCAAGAGTCGTTCCAGGCGGAAGGGGTGGAGCCGAGGATGAGGACCTCTGTCTTGTCCGAATTAAGTTTCAGGCGACTGTTCTGCATCCAGCTGGCGACGGCCTTCATTCCTTCGTGGAGGTTGATTTTGGCGGTGGCGGGGTTCTTGGTGAGTGAGAGGATCAGTTGAGTGTCGTCACCGTAGGAGACGATGTTGAGGTTGTGCGAGCGGACGATGTTGGCGAGCGGTGCCATGTAGACGTTGAAAAGGGTAGGGCTGAGGGATGATCCTTGGGGCATGCCGCAGATGATTTTGGTGGCTTCAGAATGGAATGGGGGGAATGCGGACCCTCTGGGTTCTGTCGGTGAGGAAGGAGGTGGTCCAGTCCAGGGCTTTGTCACGTATTCCTAAGTCATGTAGGCGTGTGCGTAGGGTTTGGTGGCAGACGGTGTCGAAGGCGGCGGAGAGGTCCAGGAGGATGAGGGCCGCGGTTTTGCCGTTGTCCAGTAGGGTCCTGATGTCGTCTGTGGCAGCGATGAGGGAGGTTTCGGTGCTGTGATTGCTGCGGAATCCGGATTGGGACGGGTCCAGGATGTTGTTCTCCTCGAGGAAGTGGGTCAGATGCCTGTTGACGATCTTTTCGATGACTTTCGCCGGGAACGGGAGCAGGGAGATGGGCCGGAAGTTCTTGAGGTCTTTTGGGTCCGCTGTGGGTTTCTTGAGTAGGGCGTTGATCTCGGCGTGCTTCCAGCTTCCCGGGAAGGTGACGGTCTCGAAGGAGCTGTTGATGATCTTCCGGAGTTGGGGTGCGATGATGCGGTTTGCTTTGTTGAAGACGTGGTGAGAGCAGGGGTCGGATGGTGAGCCGGAGTGGATGGTGTTCATGGTCTTGATGGTGTTGTCGTCGTTGACGTGGGTCCAGGAGAGCAGGCAGTTGGGGAGGCTGGGGGGTGGTGAGTCTGCGGTGTCGGCGGCTGTAGGGGGGATCTGGGTGTTGAAGCTGTTGTGGATGTCTGCGATCTTTCGGTGAAAGAAGGTGGTTATGGAGTCGCATAGGTCTTGCAACGGCGGGATGTCGTTGGAGCTGGAGCTGGGGTTGGAGAGTTCCTTCATGATGTTGAAGAGCTCTTTGCTGTTGTGTGCGTTGTTGTCAGTGCGTTCCTTGAAGGAGGTCCTTTTGGTGGCTTGGATGAGTTGGTGGTGCTTGCGGCTGGCGTTTTTAAGGGCTGTGTGGTTGTCCGGTGTCTGTTCGTGGCGCCACTTTTTCTCAAGTCTTCGGCAAGTCCGCTTGGATTCCTGGAGGTCAGTGATGAACCAGCTGGCCTTTCTGTTGGTGCGTCTGTTTGAGGGTTTTTTGATCGGGGCGAGAGTGTTGGCGCAGCCGTCGATCCATTTCCTGAGGTTGCTGGCGGCTGTGTTGGTGTCGGTGGTGTCTGTTGGTGGGTCTCGGGCGAGGGTGGTGATGAGCTGGTCTTCGGTGACCTTGTTCCAGCTGCGGAAGGGGATCCGTTGCGGGTGGTGGTGCGTGGTGGGTTTCTTGAAGGTGAAGTGGTTGCAGCGGTGGTCGGTCCAGTGGAGTTCGGTGGTGTGGCTGAAGGTGACGTGGCTGCTGGCAGAGAGGATGGGGTCGAGCGTGTGGGTGGGGGTCGTGACGAGCTGTTTGAGCCCGAGGTTGGCGAGGTTATCGAGCAGCGCGACGGAGTTGCTGTCGTCGGTGTCTTCGAGGTGAAAATTCAGGTCTCTGAGGAGGACGTAGTCCATGGAAGCAAGAGCGTGCGTGCTGACGATGTCGGAGATGGCGTCGATGAACTGTAGCCGGGGTCCGGGGGTCTGTAAACGAGAGTTCCTCTGAGGGTGGTGTTGGGGTCGGTGTGGATCTGGAAGTGCAGGTGTTCGGCAGTGTTGGAGGGGTCTGTTGTGCAGGTCGAGACTCTGAGGGTATTCCTGTAGACGATGGCAGTTCCTCCTCCTGGTCTGTTGGTGCGGTCCTTTCTGGTGATCTTGTAGCCATCTGGGATGGCTATGGTAATGTCGGGTGACTGTATATAGCAGTCAGAAAGAAACTGGCATCTCCTTTAGTAGGCATACTAACTGTGGTGAGGTGTTGCACCTACCTAACCTAGTAGGAACTAAACTCTTTGAGGTTGGAGAAAGGGTGTGCTATACCCTTAACTACCCAACCCTAAGTTCAGTAGAACTTACTTATTCTAAGCTTGTGTTGTATGTGCCTGATGTTAGTGATCATTTTTCAATTAATCAAAACAAAGATTTATCTGGTAAAACAATGCAGGCTTGAATCCCAACCCGCTGCACACCAATGTGAGAAGCTGGCCTGGTATATGATGTACACTTATGTAAGTGGACACCTTGCACCAGTGCAGACAACCTTTATGGTGATTTAAGAGGTCTTAGACAACCTTAGAAAGCTCTCTAAGTGGTAGCTGTGGAGAGCAGCCTTCAGGATTAGTTCAGAAGGAGTGTAAAGCAGCTTGTTTTACCAGAATGCAATCTTAGAGTATAGATTAAGTGAAAAATAGCCACACAAGGTATTTATAAAAATATGAATTTATTATATAATACTCTCTAACACATACAAATTTCTCCTACCCGGAGATCTGCACAATGCACACAATACTTTGCAAAGAAACACAGTAAATAGCACGTAATACACAGTGGACCCCAAGGGGGGACCAAACTATAGACTAAGAAAGTGGTATAAGAACCAAGACTCAGATCAAGACAGTGTTGAGAGGATGTAGAAGTGCTGGGGAACCAAGGAACCACCCAAGGTGGTGACTAGGAACCCCATGGAGAGCGTGTGCAGTGTGGAAACACGACCCGGGCTCTGTAAAAGTCTATGTGTAAGTCGTGGTTGGATTTTTAAAGATTAAGGACCCTTCCCAGTGGACCCTGAAGAAACCCCGTGGAAGACAGAAGGTTGGAGAGCTACCCCACCCGTGGATACCCTAGTACCCATGTTACCTACACCAGGGAAACCGGGTGCATACATGTGAAGTGGTGTTGGAAACCGCTGTCGAGCCCAATGGAGGACTTCAGGAAAGTGCCGCTGCTGAAGAAGGAAAAAGTGTCCAGTGGAATCCGAAGGTGGATTCACATTGAGAGGTTCCTGCAAGCAGAGGGGACAGAGTCTATGTCACTCAGGAGTGGCCAGGAGACTTGGAAGACGAATGCCCTCTGATGTCGGGTGTTGCAGGAGAGTTGACGAGACCCTTGACTCTGCAGCTGTGAGGACCAGGCAATGCTGAGGATGACTATGAGCCGTGAATGAGCTGTCCCACAAAGGATGTCGAGTGCTGAGGGGTCAGTGTCCGGCGGGAGCACCAACAAACCTTGGCAGATGCCACCAATGCAGGAGCTGAAGAAAGAGCAACTTCGGGAGCAGCAAGGTCCAGGGGACTCACCACAAGCAGGAGAGTCAGGGCAGGCCCCGAGCAATCAGAAGAGCCCAAGAGAAGCAAAGGTGACCCTCAATTGGGCCCACAGGCCGGAGGCACTAGAGTCGCGAGAGGACCTCAAGCAGCTCACCAAAAGATGCAGGCCACAATGCACACAATGTGGTATGGCTGAAGATTCTCATCACAGGAGATGCTCGAGGTTGGAGCTACTTGGAGCTACTTGGAGCCCGAAGATCTTCTTGGAAGGAAGCCAACAAGCCTTTGCAACTGCAAGTTGACGCTGTGCACAGAGGTTCGGTTATTGCAAACCCCACGATGGTTACTGGCCTCAAACTTGGTGAGAGGGCAGGGCAGGCCTCGGGAGCTGTGGAAAACCATCACCTGTGTTGCAGAACCTTTCGGAGTCCGGAGGAGCTCAGGATCAGCAGACCGGTCGACTTAGTTGCGGTGCCTGCGAATGCAGGGAAGTGACTCCTTCACTCCAAGGGAGAAAGCTTCAGGTGTCTTCGATGCCCACAGGCCTTGGAAGGTTCCTGTATGGTGCACAGGCACAGACGATGCAGCAGACTGGAAGGGAGACGAAGTCGAGCCCAAACGAATTCCAGCGAAGTCCAGAGCACTCAGATCATAGAAGAAGAAGTGGTGTCTGATCTGAATCTTATCCCACGACGAATCTAGGGACCTACACCCAGGAAAGCCCTTAAGTACCCTAGGGAAAGGGTTGGGATGATTCAGGGGACCCTCCCAGGGGAGGATCTGGACAGAGGGGAGGTTACTCCCATGTCCTTTGTCCAGTTTTGCACCAGAGCGGGAGCCAACGGCTTCCAGGACTGGTTTGAACTGGACTATGCATGGGGACACCAAATGTGCCCCTCATGCAGACTGAGTGGCGCTGGCAAGTGCACCCACCCTGCCCCAATACACTAAATCCTGTCTTGGAGGTGGTCACACCTCCTTGTGACAGGATGCCTATTGTTCTGCCTTCCCCTGCTCGAGCTTGGCTCAGCAGTAGAAGGGCAGAATCGTGTCTCTGGTCGGCAGCAACCATGTTGTGCTGTCCGGGTCTGGAAGACTGGTATCGGGGACATGGAGAGCCTAACGGAGGGCTCTTCCAGTGCTTGGAATCATACCTTACACACCGTTTATGGTGTGGGGGTATGATTGCAACATGTTTGATACCAAACATGATAGGATTTGTTGCAGCCAGTTTCGAGATGGTCATCGCGTAATTACGCGTTGCCCCTCTATATGGTATATGACTGCTTCACTCACAAGACAACCCGGGAGTATGGACTCCGTAGGCTGTAGGGGTGTCCTGCTCATGCAGGGGCACCCTCTCACTTAGAACCAAGCATCCTGCCTTCAGGATTGCAAAGGCCTGCTAAAGGGGTGACTTATAGTTTTTAAGTGCAGTGACCCTATATATAGGAAACCTATATCTTCACTAAGTGGTGTTAGCACCGGCTTACACAGGCCGCAATGGCAGGCTTGTAGTTCCATTTTGAATGGTCTCCCAGGGGTGGCATAATGCATGCTTCAGCCCATGGGGGACCTCTGGGGTACCTATGCCCTGGGTAACTTAGTAGCATATACTAGGGACTTATAAGGGTACCCCAGTATCCAATCTGGGATGTACTCAAGTACTGAACATAGCAATTTAGGGAGAAAGCAGATAGACTGGGGTCCTGATTAGCAGGATCCCAGTCAGACTAGTCAATAACAGCTTAGCATCAGGCAAAATGTGGGGGTAAGCATATAAGCAGATCCTACTTTCCTACAGGCGGAGTGACTCACATTCCTCGTGACATGAGCTTGCATGTTCCACTCTCAGGCTGGAGGCACCCCTCACTGCTCACTCCTGTGTCCACAGAGAGGCTGCACATGGACACCACTGTGTTGGGGGTGCATATGCCTGCCAGGGCCCCACGTGTAGTAGGCCCCGCTCCCGTAGACATTCACTCTGTACTCAGCATTATAGTGTTGTAGTAAGACCACAAGAGGTCTTCTCCTGTTAATTTAAAGTCTTTGGCCACGCTGGCCAGAGGGTGAGGTGCATATACATCCGGGTGGTCCACAGAAAGAAGGACCGCTAACCTGCTACACCCCTCTCCAACTTGGTTTTAAAGGTCAGAGTTTATTTTATTTGACATGCAAAGTCTTTGAGCTGCTGGCTGGCCTGTGGATTGGGTCGCAGGTTGTACCGATGGGGTTGACTGCGAGTGGGTAGATCACAGGCGGGAGGACTAGTTTGCGTGCCATCTCGCCGGTTCTCTGCAGGACCCCAAGAGCCCCGGTCTGCAGGCTCATTACCCACTGAGTCGTCTTCTCCGTACTCAGACCAGCCAGTGTTCTCTTCATTGTCACGTTGAGGGGTATGCTGTGGTGAGCTTTCCACCCTTTTGAACGTTGATATGTTCCTCGAGACTACTTCTTGCCCTTTGCTGGGCATCACAATGGTTCTGTCACTTCTGATAATGGTCCAGATCTCAGGCTCAAATGGTGTCCTAAACTTCTATCCAGGCTTGGGGTCCTTGATGATTATGTGGTCACTGGGTAGGAGAGAGATCGGGCCCTTGCTTGCCAGGTTTTTCTGGTGAGGGCGTTGTGCCGCTCTCGAAGTGCTTGAGTCCCTTGAACTTTGTGAGGCGGTGGTGTCCACTCTGGACACGTGGGGATCAGGTCTGGTCCTTCCATGTGCTAGTAGTGTGACTTGGTGCCTCAAAGCCTTAGGTGCTATGATGCAGGACCCCTGCAGGAGGATTCTGTATGAAGTAGTGCTGAATTCATCCCGCACCTGCCACATCTTCGTCAGGTTCTCTCTCTCTTTGCTCAGCCAATCATTGACATCCCAAAGGAAGTCTTGCCAGGTGTCACCTTGAACAGCTGCTCACACCTTAAGGACAACAGGGTCCGTCTTGGCGGCTTCCTAGATGTCTTCCAGCCATAGAGCTTAGGGGCAGGTGGCATCTGAGACCATCCTGACATATTCTTCCACTCCGTCCTGGCTGTCGTGAACGTCAGAAAGCATCGGGTGCTGAGGTAAAGAGTCGGTGGGGTTCTTCGTCCCTGGACGGTAGACAACTTCCATCCAGTAGTGTTGCAGTTGGATGGCCCATCTCTTGATCGAGGGAGGTGGATGCGGGGCAGACCCTTGGAATAGGGAGACAAGGGGATGATGGTGTGACAACCCTGAATGGTTGGCCGCTTATGTACAGGTGGAAATGTCTGCAGGCCCACTTGATTGCGAGGGCCTCTTGCTAGATTTGGGTGTATCGTGTTTCCTTCGGTGTCAAAGCTTGCTGGCAAATGCCAATGTGGCCCACCAACCAGGCTCATGCTCCTGGGCCAGTATTGCCCCCAGTCTGACAGGGCTGGCATCAACCAACAGCTCGGTACGCTTCTCAGGGTCAAAGTAAACGAGCTGGCCCATGTCCACTGTGTGACAGATCGCAGGGGTTCAGCCAGGGTAGCCAGGTCTGGGATAAACCTCCGCAGTATGTAGTCATCCCAAGGAAGCTTCTTACTTCAGGGACAGTGGTGGGTGCTGGCGCTTGCTTGATCATCTGTGACTTGAGGGGGTCGACCTGTATCCCGTCTTGGTTAAAGACATACCCAAAGAACTCGATGGATGGCTGGAAGAATGAGCACTTGTCTTTGTGCAGCGTCACCCCGTGTTCCTGGGGACATTTGAGGGTGGCCTTCAGGTGTTTATGATGTTCTGCCACGTTGGACATTCAAGACGCCTGACAGGCTGGACAAAGTCTCACGTATTGCGTTCAAAAACACTTCAGTGGCCAATGAGATGCCGAAGTTCAGGCGTTTATATCTTCGCAGTCACAGATGGGTGCTGAATGTAGTAATGTACCTGCTTTCTTCTGCCAGTGATGGCGAGTGGTACCCGTTATTGAGATCCAGCTTTGAAAACCAGCGGAAGCCATTGACATCTGCTATTATCTCGTCCATGGTGGGAGCGATGTGCTGCTCCTGTTTAATGGCGCGGTTGGGAAGTAGCATGTCAATACATAGACGGATTTTACCCAGTTGCTTGGATTTCTCTGCGATCACCATTGGGGAGACCCAGTGGGTGAGTCCCGAGACTTTCTCTATCACGCCTTGGTCTTCTAGCCTCTCGAGCACTTTTTCCACCAATGGACGTAGGTGGAACGGGACGCGGCGATGTCGAAGGGTCACTTGAGCAATCTAGGAGACTGTGTAGCTTCACTGGTGGATGCTTGAGTCAGCCGAGTCCTCTGAACAATTCAGGAAACTGGTCTAGCAGAACATCGATTTGGTGTGATCTCTCTCTCTTGGCAAAGGAAAAGAGACTGAGTCCTCTGCTGATTAGCATGTCCCCTTCTTGGTCGGTGATGTGGAATGTTGTGGTGACCTCCTGATCTTCAGACCGTACTGGTACTGACATTTGTCCACAGAGGGGTAGAGGTGTGTGACTCCCATAGGCGAAGATCTTCATATAGGACGGCACTAGTTGAGGCTTGGGCTGGAGGCAGTTGTATTGTTGTGCCCCCCTTAAGTTGACTGAGGCTCCAGTGTTGAAGATTTCTTTTACTTCTGACCCTGCAACTTGGACGGTGAACGTGGGTTGTGGCCTCCTGCGGTACTTTAGTTCTCTTGTGAATGAGATGAGGAACGTCTCTTCTTCATCTTCTTCTGGAGATGAATCTTCTTGGTGGCGATTTTGTCTCGCCAGGGTCTTCGCCTCATTTGGGCATGTCATGTTTGTGAGGGATAGTTGCCGCACCATCTTTGACAGTGATCTGTTATCTCTGGGGCCCTTGTTCCTGAGCTTCTTTCTGCACACTGCCGCAAAGTGGTTCTGGATTCTGCAATTTGAACTGGTGCAGCCTTGGGCTGGGCAGTTGCTGGCTTGGTGTTCTTCTCAGCCACAGTACCTGCACTTTGACTTGCCTGACTGGGACCTTCTTCTCTTGGTCGTGTCCCCTCGGCCCTTGGTACGAATGGTGTCGGCCCGTTTGTCTTGATGTTTGCTGGCTTTTCTGAGGTCTTTGTGATAGCCAGGTCCATTTCATTTGCTCGGGCCGCAGACAGGTCATGCGATCGCGCCAGGATCAAGATGTCGGTTGGCACAGGATAAGGCTTCGTAGGGTTTTATTTCGGCATCCTTGTATCAGCTGCGCCCGGATTTATTTGAGCTGGTCGTCCTCTGTGCAGGTGCTGGCCAGCTCGCGTAGCCTCGCAAAGAAGTTGTGGATGGACTTCCCCTTTCATTGGTGGGCTTGGCGCAGCTTGAATCTTTCAAAATCCAGGTGTAGCTGGGGGTCAAAGTGGCGTTGAGTGCCTTTACAACTGCGTCATAGTCGGTGACTGGCCCGGTAATTGGGAGATGCTTGAACAGCTTGTAAATTTCTTCTCCTGCATGATGGAGAGCAGTGACCTCTTGACAGTGCCATCCTCCTCCCTTGTGGTGACGAAGTAGTTATCCACTCATCTCATCCATACCAACCACCGCTGGGACATGGTAGCTGGGTCTGCCAGTTCGCTAAATGGTGGCAGCACCCCTGTGAAAGCGTGCTGTGTGGGGGTTGACTGGATCTCAGGGGCTGGTGGGCAGCTTGCCGGCCTAGGTTCCGTGCTCCAGGGACGTGCGCAATTAAAGTGCACTCCACCCTGTATACTGGCATGACTGGTGGTGTAGATATGGGCCCCTCACGGTGCTTCACCCTCTATCTGTTGATGGGGTTTTGCCAGGTATGTATGAATTCTTTTTGTCTGTTTAAACCTTACAAAAAGTTTCTTCTTTTTCTTTTTTATATTTATTTATTGCCCTCTTTTATTGATGCAGAGAGTGAGGTGGTATACAGATGCGCACAATGTGTGTGAGGTCATGTAGGATCCACTGGGCTGTGTGCTGGCTCTCCTACGGTCGAGGTGTGGTCGGGCCGTACGTGCTTCCTTGTGTGCTGGGTGGGGCCTAGGCCAGCTGCTGCTCACCTCGAGGCTTCAGCTTGATGCTTTGTGTTGCCCTGGGATCTGGTTGCTTCACCTCGCTTGACCTCTGCTTGACAGGGAGGGAGGGAGGTCAGCCCCAGGCACAGCGCTTCTAGCTGGGTGGCATTTGTGGTGTTCGCCTGGGTGCTGCACACAGTGGCAAAGTAGACTGCTGGGTCCAACCCACTCAGGTGTCGGGTTCGGCTGCTTCAGGTACTTGGTTGTTGGAGGTGCGCAGGACCTCATCCCACCCTCGTTGCTAGGGTTGTGGGGGTGCATATATGCCTGCCAGCGCCCCATGTGTAGTAGGCCCCGCTCCCGGGTCCCATAGACATTCACTCTGTACTCAGCATTACAGTGTCGAAGTGAGACCACGAGCGGTCTTCTCCCGTTTATTTAAAGCGTCTGGCCATGCCTGGACAAAGGTTGAGGTGGAAATACATCCGGGAGGTCCACAGGAGTCAGGACCGCTAACCTGCTACAACCACCTCCATCCCTTTATTTTGAGCTGAGTGCATTCATACAATGAGCCTTGTTGACTGTCTTTACTGAATCACAGCACTGCAAAGGCACAGGTACGCAGTGACAAAGCCAGTGTGTCATGGGCTTAAAAACAGAGCCCGATAGACACCCATTTCGATACCCATTTTTAAAAACTGCCAGTGCTGAGCACCGGCAGGACCCAGCCCACTTAAACCATGCATCCAGGTATTTACACCTAGGTAGACACAGAGTTTGCCGTCTTTGTTTTCCACCTTGATCCCAGTTTGAGGACCTCCCTCCAGAAGCAGCACCTTTCCTTTAGACTACAGGCAGCGAGTTTGGCTTCTGGGCTTGTGAGTGAGGTAAGTATTCAAGGAGGGTCAGGATAACTGTTGTTCTTCAAAAGTATCTGCTCACACTTTCATGCTTTTAGAGAAATGGGGCTAGGAATGTTTACTTGACTTCATTTACAGTCACTCGGTGTGAAATTTATGTTGGCATCTTGTAGGGAGGGATGAGACTGGGAAGATGTGAAGTGTGCTGTTTGGTGCAGCAGACATATATCATTCTTAGATCATGGGGGGATAATCAAGGTTGGGACAGTGATTGTATTATGGACTCTCGGTATGCCCCCAGGAAGGGTATTCAAGGTAACATCCAGTTTCTCCCACAATGGGGGAATGTAATCCAAATTTCACGGCTGTTAATTATGGGCTCCTTTGGATGCAGTCTTTGGGGTATGTACAGTGCATGAAGTAAGTGTGACAAGCGAGTACATTTTATGGACCCTCCCTTGCCCAACAACCAGGACTGAGAATACCAGATTTAAATGGAGAAGAAACACCTTGAATCCACTCAGGCACATGGTGCTTGAAAAAATGTACAGAACTGTCCCCGACTACCATGGCATCAACTAGGTAGAAGGCCCCAAAGAGAACACAGAGGTTGCCCGGTAAGTTTCACGACCATTCTCAGGCCCCTTCTCCCTTGCCCTAGGTGGGGCAACAGGTTATCCCCGCCAACACACTTTAAAAGGGAGGTGAGTCTGTGCCCATGAACAACAATGATGAGCAACTCCTGCGCAGCCCTCATCCCCAGACCAGGCACAGTACTGCTTAGCTCCTAGCATAGGAGGGACAGGTGTCATTAGGGGAGCTGTGGGTGGGGTTTCAAATTACGCAGTCTCCACCACCACAGTGGGGGGTTCAAATGAATGTTGAGGTCAACAGAGTGCAATCACTGGGGCTCACTGACATGATACTTCAAAGGAACTCCCCTTACCAGCAGGCAGCAGTCATTGTAGCCCCAGAAGTCAGTTCTGTTGTTACCAGGCCAAGCTCAGCCCCAAACAGTGGGTGCAGGAGCGCATCAATATACACCTTTAGTAGTACAGGATGGAGGTGCGTACTGGTGGCCCTGCACCACAGCGAGTCCACCTGTACAGGTTTGGGAAATCTCTCAGTGTCAGAGTCCTACCAAGAGGCCAGTCGGGGGCACTGGTGTGGCACCCCCACAGACAGCAACGGCACTGGCTTGATCATATCATCAAGCCAGCATAGTGAACTAGGTGCCCCACAGAAAATAGCCAATCAGTCCTCTACACAGTCCTCTACACCACTCTCTCAGGCCTCTGTGGGCTGCTCACCTGTGGTGCAGTTCTCCACCAGACCTGTAATGCAGCTATCTGGCCCTATTTTGTTTGACACTGGTTTACCAACTCTGTCATCTACTGTATCCCTGACATGGCACATACCGATGGATGTGAAGGAGAGGATCTGGAAGGGGAAATTCGGTGATGCATTCTACTTAATAAACTTGGGTAGTAATTGAGGAGAAGGGAAGAGTAGGAAAAGAAGGGCAGGTGAAAGTAAAGAAGGCTTGGATTGACAAGACCATTGGTAATTTGGTCACAGGCTTCACCATCTATGGTTCAATTATATTTAAAGCATATTGTGCAATAGTGCATCAGCTTTTTTCCTACATGAGTCAGTGTTTACCACTACCCCCCCATTGAGCAAGCGAAACAATTGAGAAAGAGATCTCCCTAGGGAGTTTGGTAGGCTCTTTTGGGGACTGTCCTATACCAGTAGATATTGCTTGACCCACAATTTATCATACCCAGTGAGGGCATCTGTAAATGATGGGTTGTGTCCTGAGCAATTCATAGTAAAATATACTTAATTTGATCAAGCCATTGAGAAGCTGCAGAGGTTGGGTGAAAAGGGATTCATGGTCACATCTGAAATAGAGTCGGCCTTTAGACTGCTGCTTGCCCATCTGCAGGGTTTGAAGTTCTTGGGTTTCACATTTGAGGGCAAGTATTTTGTGCACTTTTTGAAACATTTAGCTCCTTACTTGTGTATACATCCAGGGACATGACAGGGTCCAGTGACATTATTCACTATTTGGATGATTTCCTATTTATGAGCACCTGAGTCTCTCAGGACTCTGCAAAGTATTGTGTACCTCTGTGGAACCCTGGGGGTCTCTTTGACCCTGGATAAGACCAAGTGCCCATCTACCAAACTCTCCTTTCTGGAGCTAGATGCAGTCTCCCCAAGCAAAAGATCCTTGAAGCTCTTTAATCCAGCCTGGCTTCCCCTAAAGTTACTTTGCATCATTTGCAGGTGGTGGTAGGGCTCCCAATGTTGCCCTGTGGGTAATTCCAATATGCCGACTTTCTTTAGAAACATTGAAAGGGCTATGTCTGGGCTTAAGACAAAGCACCACCACACCCTGCTTCCCCAGGAAGTAAAGGAGGACATGGAGTTGTGGGCCCATTTTCTGAAGGATTTTAATCATCAGGCTGCTTTCACAAACCATGAGGTGCCACTTCATGCTGATGCAGCAAGGATTGTGTAATTCAGGTGGTATTTAAAAAAGGTTATATGAAGCTGTGTCCCAGTGAATGGCACAAGAAAAATGTAACCAGGAACATAACACTCCTTGAGCTCTTCACTATAGTAGTGGCAATAAATGTGGGGGGAGGGGACATTTCAGAAAGCGCAAAATAGTTTTCTGGTCTGATAGCATGTCAGCGATGGTAGCAATTAATAACCAGGGGTCTGAGTGTCCTTTCATGCTAAGGCCTTTAAAAGCCCAGAACCTGGTGTGCCTGCATCACAACATTGTGTAGCCACACATGTCCCAGGAATGACTAACACTTTAGCAGATGAATTGTCTCACTTTAAGATGGCAGAATTCAGAGCCCAAGCCGAGAAGCACGTGTAATGAAGAATCCTATCCCGCTGTACCTATGGAAGCCTGGTGCCCCATGCTTTCAGACCTGATGACCCCTGCAATTGCACCAGATTCTAAAAAAGTCTATGAGCGAATGGTGCAGTACTTTCTTTTAGGCCAAATGGCAGAGGAAAGACAACACCCCTTTACCACAGGAAATGTGCTCAAGTTCCTTCAGGATCAAATGGGTTTAGGGAAACAGCAGTCTAGGATTGCATTTTTCTTTAAAGTAAAAAGGGTTCCGGACCCCACCAAATCATTCCTGTTTGTAAAACCAATGAAGGTTGCGAAAGAATGTCCCCATTGGTGCCTGACACTACATGGCCCATAGTCACTGATAGTTGGGGAGCCTTCTGGGAAGGGTGCTCAATATATGAAGATCAGGGTTTGAAATTCCATTATTCCATATGACATACTTGCTAGCGTCCATTGGAGCTGTTATGATTTCTGAGTTGGTAGCAGCTGAAACAAGAGACATGTCCCAATGGATCAACTTTGAGAGGGTGAGTCTTCAGTGTCATACCTTGTCTATAAAAGTGCTCAGATCTAAGAACAAAAGGGTGGGGAACAGGATCTTAGTACACCTGGTTGCCACAGCTGGCTGCCCAGTAAGACTGGGAGGTTGCTATGCACCTACAAGACCTTGAACCCAACTTTGAACTTTGCACGAGGGTGGAATACATGTAACCTATTTCCAATTCATCAAAGTATTTGAGAAACTTAGTCACATTTGGGGGAATCTGCAGTGGGCTTCTCATCTCATTCCTTCAGAACTGGAGCTGCAGCCTCTGCTGCCTTTCTGGGGTTGCCTCCTCATCAGATCCAAGATGTTGGGCACTGGAAGTCTAACTGTTTTGAGCAATAAGACCAGCCTCACTTAGTTTAGGAGCAGAGTACCATTTTGGGATTTTGCCGAGGTATCGCAAGATTCTTTATTTGTTCTCTTGTTGTTCCATCACTTTTATGCAGTATCCCCTTTCTTAGTCTCTTTACAGAAGGGTCAGAGAGTTTCCTGGCAAGGGTTCTATGGTGTGGGCATTCCTTCATTCACTGGGCAGCACTAAGATTTGCATGCCAATGGCAGCATAATCCTCTGCATATAGGAGGTACTATTCTCTGTTGGCTTGGCTTTGGCAGAATGTGGGTCCATTGGCTATTCCACACATTACAATCATTGTTGGGACAGAGGGACTTCTCTGACCCAGATATCTTGATCATCCATGTTGAAGTCAGCAGCATGGTTTCCTCTGGGAGAAGCGGAGGGGTCTTGGATGCATTATCACAACTGATGAGGGAATAAGGCATATCATACCCCAAGAGGTCATTAAATCTGGTGGGAGATCATTCCTGGGGCATATTGTGAGCACAGGTTTGCACCAAAGCCATGAAATGTTTTCTAAAGAGGGCGACTCACACACTCTCAAATTTCTCAGGGGTACCTGCTTCCATACTGTTAGGCATGTGTGGTTACAACTGCATCGCAGCGACTTGTTTGCAAGTGAGGGTATCGATCTATCTGATACAGTTAGTGGCCTGTTTTTTGAGAGCCTTCTGGGCCGCTCCTCCATACACCCTGTGGTGGAAGGGTAACACAACTTGGAGGGGTAGGCACAGTACGCCCCAGATTTATCATAAATCATCTCGTTAGCAAGGGCTTGGATGTGAGTTTGTGGTTGGTTGGCCATAAGGCTTGCCTAAAGGCAAACTGATGTCCTAACCCTATCCTGGGTGCTCACATTGGGAGCAATATTTCAGGATGATGGATTGGTCGTGCTCAGCTACAGTTGCCTATAACCCCATGAATGTTGTGTGTCTTACAGTTAACTGCAAATTGCTATAACTAGTGCTAAGAATCTGCTGCAGCATAAGTTGTTATTTTTATTTATGTTTGAACTTTTTCAAAAACTTTTCCTGTATTTTTCCCGTGTCTTTTATTGAGGTGTAAATGGCCCTAAGAATTTAAACTCTGCGCTGAATATCAATTTTGTTTAGGAGGTGATCACTGGCTGTGATAAGTCATAAACCATTCCTATCCCATAACTACCGTCCTCTTGTTCATACACCAGTTTGTTATCACAGGAAGGTAAAGACAACTGCTGAAGTCCAGGCCCCCTAACCATAGTTTTCAACAGATGCACCACACTGCTGCACCCTGGAAGCACTGCAGGGGCAAGGGTAGCAAAATAAATAGCAAATACAGAAATGCCTGCAGGAACAACAGCAGCAAGTGCAAACAACGCATGACCCTTGCAACACTGTATAGGAACAAGTCTAAGACTATCACCATCATAAACAATATTACCTTCAATTTTTGACAACAAAAATGTTATTTATAAAACAAGTAAACCACTTGCCATGCAACACTAACCAGGACTGTATAATGAATATCCCAAAATCACTGTTGTTGAAAGGAAGAGGAAATGTGTTTTCTAAAGCAGAATTCTGTTGCTGAAGCCCTCATTTCAAGCTGCAAGAGTTCCAGCTCTTAGGTGGATGTATGAACATCTAGCATAATGCCAGTGCCAATATCAGCTACTCCTACAGCTTTAGGTTCCTCTGTCAAGACCAGTATTTTGTTCATACTTTTCTCTATGTCGATCTGGTGTGCCTCAGGCTGGCCAAAGCCATAATTGACAGTAAGAACAGGCACATAAAGGCTCTCCTCTTCATTCTTCTCCATGCCTTCAGTATCACTGTAAGGGGCATCCATATCTATAAATAGGACATTGCTGTCTTTATCCTTGCTTCAATATATATATAGAGCCCATATGCCTCCATGCGTTCTTACAGGCAAGAGGTGAAAACTACAAGGGTGACTTGTGACTAGATCATTCAACTCGACCATCTGCTTCTTTCATCCCATTCTCACTTTCAAGGATATTCAGAAGGTCCTTCCTTATACCAGATCCATTTGCCCCATGCAAAGCCACATGATGTCTGCCAAACAGCAGGTCTTTAAAACATGAAGGGCACTTTTGATGGCTTCTACTCCCCATGACCTGAAGCACAGGCACGTCAGATATGCAGAAGCTGATGTGCTTCAGAGGGCAGCGCTACTTTTATCAGTCATTACTTAGGCAACAAAATATATCTTTTACAAATAAATATCATATGAATAAATGGCATTGAAAGGAAAAACGTGGCTCATGTAAATAATCAATAGAAACACATCATTTTATACAGTGTACACAGTGTAGACAATGAAGTGACTTTTGCAAAATTATCTCTAAGAGCAGGTAATCCTATCAGTTGTAAAATGTTGGCAAAAAACAGCTCCTCTTTCGCTGACCATGCTCTCTAAAGAATATAGGGCCACATGTGCAAAACTTCAGAACTGCGATTTCCTAATTGCGATTCTTAGCATATTGCAATTAAGAAATTGCAATTCGTAATGTAAGAAAACGTAAAAGTTTCAATAGCGATTCCAAATAGGTCGCAAACCGACCTACCTCATGAATATTAATGAGGTAGGTCGCATTTTGCGACCCATTAGGTATCGTTGCCATCACAGGGATGGTGGCCTGCTGGGGTCAGCAGACCACCATGCCTGTTATTGCTTTTAAATAAAGCAATCTTTTTTTTTTAAATGCATGCCATTCTCCTTAAAGGAAAACGGGATGCGTTTCAAAAAAAGAAATGGAAAGTGTTCATTTCATTTTTTAAGAGTATGCAGTGGTCCGTGGGACCCCTGCCTGCTGTTAAAAAATGTTTTACCAGCCATTCTCAAAGGGGAAGTTGTCCCTTGGGGACCCCTTCCCATTTGCGAATGGGTTACCAACATTTTTCAAATAGCGGTAATATGCAAATGTTGTGCGACCGCATTTCGGTCGCAAAACATTCACACATACCACTGCAATTTGTTATTAGGGAAGGACGCCTTAACATGCCCCTTTCTAATACCAAATCACAAAACCCAAATTGCAATTCGGTAACATGTTACTGAATCGCTATTTGCGCTTTCTACAAGCCAAAAAGCATTTTTGTGGTCGCAAATGGCCATTTGCAGCAACAAAAATGTGGCCCATAGTACCTATAGCGATTCCACAACATTGTTTAACCAAAACATCCTGCTCAAAATATTTTGTGACAGCATAATATCGTGGGCATAAGACTGGAGACAAGACTATCATTTTTTCTTGTTTTTTCTAGTTAAAGATATTGATGTTTAAAATAGAGTATAATAAAATATTGTACTACTTAATATAGTTTTCATTAACATCATAATCTGTATATTTTGTTTGAAATGTAGATATCAATATATTTTAACTTAGATTATAGTAATACTTTATGTTTTTGCTCACGTGTTATTTTTTAAATTGTGTTATTTATTAAATTGCAGTTATTTAGAATTTTTTTTTATATGGGTTGTCGGGTTTATAATGGGATTGAGTAGGTAGTGATTTAATTTAAAATTATTTTCAATAATGTTGTTACTAATTTTTATTTTTATTTTTTTAAAGTTAATGAAAATGACATAAAAGAAGCATCATAGATTTCTAAATTTGGTATTAGGGTTAATTTTTTCGTTTACTCTTCCAATAATGCAATACTTTTTTAAAACAGTCTGTGGGTTCTGCTGAGGGATGGGGTTGGCAGTATTTTAATATTTTGATGATTAATTTCATAACATATTTGGGTAGTTCAAAAACTTCTAATGTTTTTCTGAAACATTGAGGGGCCTATTAGCAATAACCGGCGATAATTATCGCTAAGCGCAGTTAGCACTTGGATAATTATCGCCGGCTATCGCAGGTTTCTATCGCGGAGATAGCGTGCTATCAGCAACGCTTATCTCCTAAGCGATAGAAACCCTGGAGAACAGTGTGAATATCGCTTGAAAACAAGCGATATTCACACTGTGACCAGTGTTAGCTAGGTGATAGGGCGAGGGGATTTAGCCATGTAATCCACCTCCCATTGGATTACATGGCTAAGTCAGGTCTGGACCAGGCGTTAACAAACCAGCGCTAAACGTGTTTAGCGCTGGTTCGTTAATCACCTCCCCTGCCTCGCTAATAGGCGATAGCGAGCTTAGCGACTGTTTCCAGTCGCTTTTAGGTTGGGAACGCCTACTTTGCATGCCATTAGCGATAAATATCGCTGGCATGCAAAGCGGCACCCAACCCGGTCGCTATCGCCTAGAAGCTGTCGCTAACAGCAGTTAGCGACAGCTTGCTAATAGGGCGTTAGAATTATCGCCGCTTTAGCGGGAAAAAGTCCCGCTAAAGCGGCGATAGAGCCCTTGATAATATGCCCCTATGTTTATTAATTTTTTAAAGCATAATTTATATAGAACAAATCAGTTTTTTGGACTTTATATGTATGCGTGCAACAACATATTTCATGCTCATTCAAAATTTCCACAAATGTTTTGATTCCCAATGTACTGTAAAACATATATTATAATATATAGATAATGCATTTAAGAACCTTCCACAGTGTTTGTGGCATTTGAATTAAAACATTAAATCTGACCCAGGCCCCTATAACTCCAGTCCCATTTGTTTCTGAGATTGGAGTTAGAAGAGTAAATCTGAATACCCCCCTTATGTACTTTTCTCTCTGTTTATGGAATTAGATTAGAATAATAAATCAGATCCATCTCAAATATGCATTTTCCCCTAAAGCTGTAGGATTGATGTTAGAATAGTAACTCTAAATCCCCATAATATATGCACTTTCCCCTATCTTTGTGGTATTGCAGTTAGAATTCTTAGGGGCTTATTATGAGTAAAGTGGTCTTCAGGCTGCTGTAACAGTGGTGGTGGTCCGAACGCCGTAACCTGGGCGGTCCGAACGCTGTAACCTGGGCGGTCCGAACGCCGTAACCTGGGCGGTCCAACCGCCTGATTACAAGTCTCATGGTCGGACCACCACCAGCCTGCTGCAACACCGCCAGCACTACCAGGATCCTGAATCCTGTGGTGTTGGCAATGTTCAGAGTGGGAAGGAATGGAGGCAGTGCCGAGTTCAGCACTGCTGTCCATATTGCGGCTTGCCCTTCTGCAAGCCTTTTCTTGGCAGTGAAAAAGCCTTGAAAAACCTGGCAGAGCGGCAAGGAGGAAGCCCCAAACAGGGCCCCCGGGCATCGTTGCCCATTCTGTACTGTGACTGGGGGCCCATGTTGTCCCCCCTATGACTGCACTGTTGTGCATGCACTGTGTGGCATGCACAACATCGTGCATGCCATCAGTGCACGCAGGACAGTGCAGGCGCTGCTGGGTTGGTGCATTGGCTTCAGGCTCACTCAGTGAGCCAAAGCCGGTAGACAGTGCAAGACCGCAGCCGGCACACCGCCCACCTGGTGGTCCAGTCTTAATGCAATTGCGGTCTTGGGGCTTATGTGGCTTCGGCAGTCCAGCAGTCAGACCGCCGAAGTCGTAATAAGGCCCTTAATCTGCTACCCCACCCAGTATAGGGACTTCCCCTAAATACTGCTGCAATTGGAGTTAGAATAATACATCCGTACCCTCTCCCAGCATAATATATGCACCTGGCTAAATGCTTGTAGGGCTGCAGTTACCCATGAAATAGAGCTAGTTTGTCAAATGGTCCTTTGACTGGAGGCAGGCTAGTCCATCTAACACAATCAATTCTACAATACTTTTAATGTTTATAGAAATGTAGCTTCATTCATTTTTGGAATAATGCAGAAATTTCAAATAAATAATTTCTTATGTATATTAATACGTACGCTGTTCATATATTATATGATTACAATCTTATACATTTAGTATCATAATGTATCATCAATATGGATTGAAATAATGAGAACATGTGTAGATTTCATTTGAATATTATTACATACAATTAATTCATTTATAATTAAAGAACACGTTTTACAACATATAACGTTAATTAAAAAATCACATTTTTAAATATCATTTTTTGTATATTTTCATACATTTAAAGCATATTTGTAACCATATTATTAGTTATTATGCTCAATAAATTTAATAGGCAATAAACATATGAAACCATATATGGGTATATTTTAAGTTTTAATAAAATCTGTTTCTGCCCACTATATGAAAAGTGGCTGTATATTTTACATTCAGTTACATTTTGTAGACCCAAAAAATGTACAAACTCTTTAATTGCATGCTAATTATGTAACACATTTAATAAGAAAATCATTTTAAGAGGTCTTTTAGTTATGATTATTTACATATCTTCAAACATTCAAAAATGAAATGCTTTTAGCAATATTTAGTAACATTGCTATATTATTTCTTACTTTCACCATCACTGATTTCAAAATCCAGTCTATTGTAAAATTTATTTTCATTACTTTACCAAGCAGATATCAAAGTCAGTGGCTACAAGATTTCAGTTCTCTGAATCAAGTAAAAAAGCACATTTTATAAACACAAAAACACAGGCAATCGTTCAGGGTAGCATTACAACCCATAGTTCTTTTGCCCACCATACTATGCCACCTCAGATTAGACACAGCTAAATGCAAATCAGTCTTGCTCCTCCTCCAGCAAGCCAGGTCCTCTCTGAGCTGAAACACAAGCAACCCAAGAGTGGCACTCTAAATATGGGGGCTGGATATTTGCCATATTTCAGTGGATGCTTTCCTCTGCCAAACTCGTAATAAGGCCCTTGTTGATATAGGGTGTCCTTGTGGATATGTGAGTACATCAAAGACCTGAGATGTGATTTGTCATACCCTTTTTATCATGGAAGGGCTGTCTGACCAAGGATGTCTTTGCCTACGTTGGAGAATAGCTAGTTCTGTTTTGAGAAGCTTTCTCTAGGACATTTTGGAAACAAAGCCAGTGGATTGGCACTAAATTTGCTCATTTTTCACCAGAGAAATGCAAGGCGCCACTGACCGAAATTGGCAGCGTGTTTATTTACTTTCTGTAAAATGATGCGAGCTGTTGTCTCTGTGTTTTGTGGTATGGGCCATTTGCATTTACAAGGATGCCCAGAATGACATCCGTGGCATTAATAAAAAGGTCATATAGTTGAATGCCCCTTTTTTAAATGTGTCTGCCTTTTTTACTGAGTATTTCACTGTTCGGCTCTGTTTAGCTACTACACCATGGAACATCACAGTGCCAGTCACTGATCAACCATAATTACACTACTTTTTTAAATCTTCTCTGTCTTCACATTTTCTTAGTGTTGGGTCTGTTATTTCTCTTTGTTGGAAAATGGCCCTTTCTGCAGAGTCACCCCCAAAACTTTTGCCTTCCTCCTCCTCCACTTTTTCTGACCTCGTTTTTGTTGGCCTAAAGACTCTGAGCTCTTTACCACTGCCAACCAGTGCCAAACTGCATGTGCCTTCTCCTCTAAACACAGTAATATTGGCTTATCCCCAATTGGCATATTTAATTTACTTATATGTCCCTAGTAAAGTGCACTATATGTGCCCAGGGCCTGCAAATTAAATGCTACTAGTGGGCCTGCAGCACTTATTGTGTCACCCACTTAAGTTGCCTTCTAACCATGGCTTAGGCTTGCCATTGCAGGGACTGTGTGTGCAGTTTACACTAGCATTTTGACCTGGCAAAATAAACCTCTTGCTGGGCCTAAACCTTCCCATTTTATACATATAAGTCACCCCTACGGTAGGCCCTGAACCGCCCAAAGAGCAGGGTGCAATGTATTTAAAAGTTAGGACATGTATTTTTAAGTTATGCATGTCCTAGTAGTGAAAAACTCTCAAATTCGTTTTTCACTACTCCAAGGCCTATCTCTCCCATAGGATAACATTTGGATTACCTTATTACAATTTTTAAGCGTAATTTCCAATTGCAAAGAGATAGACTTTTTGAGTGTGGTGTCTCTGGACTCACAATTTAAAATCACAACTTATGATAAAGTCGAATTTTAAATGGTCCGTCTGAAAATGCTACTTTTAGAAAAAGTTGGCTTTTTCTTACTTTAGCCATTTGGTAGCTGCTGCCAGTCTCTGTTCAGTTTGGGGGAGGGTGACAGCTGGGCTCTGTGTATTCCTTCTAGACAACCACACACAAAGGGAGCTTAGGTGTGACTTGATGGGCCATCCTGGGGGATGGGAGGGAGGAGCTAGGCACAGCCTCACACTTTCACCTGAATAGGCTGTGTCCTATCCACACACAAAGGGATGCATACCCCCTGTAGTGAGTCTGGAGCCAAGGCAGGTAGGGATGATCTCTGTGCCCTTCAAAGACCCTTCTTTGAAGTCTCCCCCACTTCAAAGGCACAACTGGTATAAGTACTGGACCTCAGACACCATTACTTCAGTACACTTCTGGACCTATGACCACTCTGCCAGGAAGAAGAATTGCTGTGCTGCTATAAGGACTGCCACCCTGCTGGACTGCTGCTTTGCTAGACTCCTGCCTTGCTGTGCTGCCCTGCTGCATGCTGGGTGAGAAGGACTGGACCTGATTCACTTGAACCCAGACTGACTCCAAGAGCTTCCTGGCATCTGAAGTCTCAGGGTCATAAAAGACTTCCTTCAATCCTACTCCTACACCTCCACTCTGTTCGTACGAAGCTTCTGCTGGTTATTATGCCGTGTGACACCTGCTCCTTATTGTAGAGTACATAATATCGGACTCTCTCTACAGCCGTTCGTTCTTAATTTGAGGACTACCGTGCGCCCTGGGGCTACATACTGTGGATGCCCTTTCGATTAGTCTTTAAGATATTGCTGGTTTGGTACTTTCTATAATTGTCTTCCCAGACCCAAGGAGAGCGGCTGGTTTTACACTTGTGCTACATACACTTTAATATATCGTTTTGGAAGAATTGGCAATGTTCAAGAGATATTTAGACTCTACATCGCAATTGACTGTTTGGGACTGTTCCTGTTATATCTATTCATTTGATCTTTGAGCAAGCCCTGACGAAGTTCCCGTGGCACTAGGGAACGAAACGCGTTGGCTGTGTGCCGGTTTTAAGAATTAAACAACTTTAATAAAAAGAAGATTTTTTTGAACTACATGTTTCCTGAGTGACTTCTATCAGAGTGAGCCTTCCTTGCCTGTGGACCACCTCCACTCTGTAACCTGTGAGTCTGCACTGCCAAGTGGTGCCATCCCAGGACCTGGATCTTTGGAAGTGGGTGTAAGGTGTTTAAACCATCAGAACTGATGCATCCTCTGCCGTGAGAGCAGAAGCGATGCATTATGATTATGATTTTGGTTCCTGTTTGGAGAGGGTGCATACCTCTGCCAACCAGAAACCCCAGTTCTAACACTCTTTGATTGCCTTTTTCTTTTGTCAAGTTATGGTTGTTAATATGAAGAGCTATTTTCTCACATCATTCTGATTCCAGAAACTTATCATAGTGGTCATAGAGGTCTTAGCTCGGCTTGGAGTTTTTGGAAGGATGAAACTACGCAGCGAGTATGAATAACATATGCAATCAACAATTCCTTGCCCAATGGAGGGAAACATTCTCTATCATTTTAACTTTAAGATGACATTGTAGGGCATGGAAATAAAATGGCAATCACATGTCAGTCTGCCACTGTCTGCAAGGTATCAATTATGGATTCTGTATAGAAGTTGTTGAGAAAGACAGGACATTTGATACAAACTAAGGAAAGTACTTCTGCTACTATGCTAATCTAAATAGATTAAGAATACAGTTCCACTCCTGGACAATCATTACTTGATGTATTATCTTTACACCACACATAACATTCATATGGACCACATTTAAGAAAAACGAAAATCAAATATTTGGGTCTAGGTAATGCTCAGGTAAATCCTTTGGTGTCACCGAAGAATGAAGGAGAGCAAGTAAATGTCCCTCAGAAATTTATGTCTGACAAATAAAAGTGATTCTTCAACGTTCAACGCAGTGATGCTGGCATAAAAGAACAAAAACTGGACTGGGCCCTTTCAGAATTTTGACTGTAGCACTTTCCTTAGCCTTTGCACTGCCACATGATTGCATTTATAAAACTTGAAAGAGTTGACATATGGCATGTCTACACTTCCATAAAGATTTTTTTTTAACTTTCTGATAAGTTGCTAGAGTTTAGGGAAACTAAAAGCAAGTTTAAAAATAGCCCAGGAAAAATAGGTGCAACACATGCTTTATACACCACTGTACCAAATTGGATACACTCTGCCCAAGTTGTACCCAATTAGAAATGGATTCTCATTTACATGTCCTGGAAGGTGGATTCTCTATTCTAGAGAAGTCTTTCCAGAATAAAGCATTGGATGTCATTATTTCTACTTTGTGGAAGCTAATAAAGTTTCAACTATAATGCTGATGCAAACATAAAAATACAGATCTTACAAATATAAATCAAGTGAGCCAAATAATGTACAAGCACAATAATACTCAATTGCATGTGTCTTTTTTCTTGTGAGTAGATTTTTTTTTAATTTGACATTGAGAATAAAGAAATGAATGGAATGATAAATGTGTGTTGTAGTTAGGCGGGAGGGTCTTCATACAAGACCCTGGAGCCAATCAAGAAGATGTTCCTTATTTCATGTTAGGCACTTAGGCTACAGCAGGTAGGTCCTGCATTCTCCCTCCAACTTTCCCTCCCTCCCAACTTCCACGCAACACCACATATCAACATTCTATTGCATCATTCACTCTCAGCACTCCAGACACCAGCTCAGACATACGTTATGTTAGCATGTTTTGTATAGCGCACAGCTGCCTCAGCAAAGAGGCGTCCCAGCGCTGAAGTAGAACAGCTACAGGGTGTGGGGACGGACAAACAGGGTATTACACACCTCCCTTTATTACAAACAAAATACAGATAAACATCGCCTTGCACATGCAGTACAGGGACCATCATTCACAATCCCTGAATCTCGAACATGTCTTTTTTTCCTGTACATACAACAACAATATGTTAAATTCTGCAATATCCACGCAGACACACAAAGAAAGTCACAGAAACTCTATGGCTTATCAAGACATGAGGCTCCTCTCACCTCTTGTCAAAGAAATGTGACAACTAGGTTGTGACTACCATTGCACAACAGGTCCAAGATGTGCAATCTTACAAACTCCTTGGAAATTAGGCCATTCATCCACATGGCTGCATACTCACAATGAAACCATACAGCATTGATACATGCAGGACACAAAGTCACATACTCTCAGTCATGTGGCAGCCGGAGCACGAAACCCATAGGCTTCCTTTGACAAAGGATTTCCCCATCAGCCCTGATTCTATATAGTCAAGGCACAAAGCAAAACAAAATGGAAATTTTAATCATACTTAATCTCACTTCACATTACTTTTTTTAAGCTTTAAAGAAAAATTTATTCAGCTTAAGATGGCATACAATAAAATAGTACAAAGCAATTAAACAAGAATTACAGAAAGGGGAAGATAAAAATAAAGACAACAGAAGAGAGAAAAAAAGGATATACATTGCATAAAAAACAGGACATTACAGTCTGATTATTTTTCAACTTTACAAACTTGAGGGAATATAAGGAGACATTTGATATTAACAGGTCGTAGAGAATTTTTGTGGGGAAGTCAGGGAGGTTGTAAAATTTCCTGGAGAAGAGGTGGGGGGCAAAAGCTGTAATGGCGGTGTAATCTAGAAATTGAGTGACAAGTGTCCATAAGGCATTTCGTTTTAACACAAGAGATAAAGGATGCATGTATGCAGTATCCAATCAGTGATTATGGCAAACTGCGTACCACCACGCCCTAAAAGACGGGTTATTTGTTGGATAGCAAGTGCCAATAACAGATCTAGCATCAGCATATGAAAAGGAGTATTAGCCCAGTCCTCAGATACACTGCCTAAAAACACATTGGAGATAGAAAAAGAGACGTTCCTTTGAAAAATAAAATTAATTTGTCACCAAATTTGGAACCAGAAAGCAGAAACTACGGGGCAAGTGAAAAGTAAATGCATCAAGTCAGCTTGTGGTGCAGAGCAAGTCCAACAAGTGTCAGGGATATCTTGGTTAATCCTGTGCAGGAAATGAGGTGTAATAAAAAGTCTGTTGTAAATGAAAAAAGTGTTTGTGTAGTGTTAGCAGCACAAGAGGACTTCCTAATTTTAATCCAGATTCGTTTCCAGGAAGGTATGGCTATTGTGGTCTTCCCATTTAAGTTCCGTTGCTGTTTTGGATCTCAAAACGGGGGATTCAAGTAAATGAGAATAGATAAGGGATGCCTTAGGGCACGTAGGTAGAATGTCAGATAATTTTGCAGGTAATGGAGATTCAATGGATGAGGTGGATTTTAAATGATTATAGGCTTGAAGCATAATCTGCTGTAGAAGAAGAAATTTAGTTAGGAAAGTAGATGGGAGGTTATAAATATTCTGTACTTGAGGAAAAGTAAGGAAAGAATCTTTAGCAAATAATTGGTGAACCCAGATCAATTCCTTAATCCTCCAAGAATGCCAATAAATAGGATGTCCTTTTAATTTAATAAACAGATTATTCCATATCGTAGAATTAAGAAAGGAGTCAAGATCAGTGGGTGAAAAATGTATTTTAGAGGATAATAGTTTGGAAGTGTTATTAATAATAGGGTTGGACATTGTCTGAGGTTTCTTTACAAAGGACAAGAATTCTGAAAAAAAATATGGTGACAAGAAAGCTTGTTCTAAATCAACCCATAGCGGTGTATATAGTGAAGAGGGTGCAATCCAATGAGAAGATTGTCGTAAAAGGAAAGACTTAATATAGTTCGGAAAATCCGGGAAGTGTACTCCACCTTCAACTTGAGGTCATTTCAGCTTAGCTAGAGACATACGCGGTTTCTTAGTACTCCAAAGGAAATCAGATAATATTGAATTCATTTTCTTATAGTATTTAAGAGGAAAACGTAATGGAATATTGGAAATAGCGAAGAGAATCACAGGAACCAACATCATCTTAATTGTGTCTAGACGACCCCACCAAAACAAATAAAGAGGATGCCATTTACTGGTTAGAGAAGTGATTGTCTGAATACGATTGTCCAAATTAGTTGAAACACAGGATGTGATGGAGGACGAGAATTGAAGACCGAGATATTTAAGTTGTTTGGGTTGCCATGTAAATTGAGAGGAAGAAAAATCATGACTAAAAGTAAATGTATTAAGAGGGAGAATTTCGCATTTGTCAGTGTTTAGCTTATAACCGGAGACGGATGAATAGGAATCAACTTCTGACATGAAAGCGGGGAGCGAGGAATTGGGGTGAGAAATAAATAATAAAATGTCATCAGCGTATGCAGCCAATTTAACCTGATCTGTGCCATGGTGAAACCATGAATGTTAACATTCTGACGAATCCGAGGTAAAAATGGTTCCAGTGCTAGATTAACAAGCATTGGCATAGCCAATAGGTCTCGTTTTTGGGACCTTATAAGTATTTAGTTATGCAGCACAATATCCTTGATGCAACAACACCAACTGTTGCATGGCTAAACACTTATAAGGTCCCAAAGGCAAGACCTATTTCATTGCAAATGCTTGTTTCCATCTACTGTAAAGCAGAGTAGAGTGCATATAACAACAGTTCAGACAGCTGACTCAGCAGTAGACATGGTTTAATGCTTCCTTGCTTGTAGTTGGTAGATGGCGTTTACCCTCGACTCGAAGCCCTGGCCTTAGTAATTCCTCCGAACTGCCAGCCTAACAACTGATCGACTCACACTGCACACGAGATCGATTAGAATGCATGAAACTAAGACAAAAGATGGACTATGGAAGGGGCGGGACATCATCCAGTTGTAGAGTTAGAAACTCGATGGAAATGGCGCAGCCATCTTGGAATCTTTTTGCAAACGTTTGAGACGTATTAAAGACAATAAGTGAAAAGGAAATCATAGAAAACAAGTCAGATATTTTTTTCCTACTAAAGAATCAAGAATCCTGTATTTCCACGTTATCCCTATTAATTTGGAAAAAAAAATATACATTCTTACCTTGGAAAACACAGGGAGATTGAGCAAGAGCGGGAGAGATGCACAGGCAGAAAGGCATCCCGGGCGGCGGTGGCAACGGAAGCCGGGCAGATGCTGACATCCCGGTAGTCGTAGAGTCAGACCATCAGGGACTTGGGCTGAGATCCTAAAGGGGATCAGAGGACGTGACTACAAAGACTGAGGTCTCCATGGACAGAGGCACCAACAACCGTAAGTCCTGGAACTATGGCTTCACTGACTACGGTGAAGAGAAGCCGCAGCCTGGGGTACAGCCCTGTGGGCACCGCTGAGAACACCAGGGGGGTCGTAAGTGAAGGCTCGGGTGAGTCACGGGTAGCAATAGGAGGTCGTGGTGGGGATAAACAAGTATTATGGGTTGGGGGGATAGTGCTAGGTTATAGAGGAAATATATTGGGGAGTAAGAGGCAAATGGGTGAGAAGAGTTAAAATGCCAAGGAGAACAAGGGAATTGGTGGGAAGAAATAAAAAAAATATCCAGTTGAATGGAGGGGAGCAAGAGTCGAAAATCGTGGGAAACTGAGAGGAATAGGAGTCGCATATAGAGGCGTGAAATAACAGTAAATAGTCGAGAGAAATTAGAGAAACAGGAAGAAATAGAGGGAGATAGCAGGAAAAATAAAGGGAGCATTTGGGGAGAAATAGGAGATGAGTGGAAATAGCGGAGGACAACAGTTGAGAATGTTGTGGACCAGTAGAGGGAAAACAGTGGAGAGAAATAATTCTGTAAACTGACCAAAACATGAAATGCTTAATTATCATGCCAGATGGAGCCTCGGACAGTGAGAAGATGCAGCAGCGCTCAGAGTGCATGAAGCTGACGAGGAGGGAGTGGGAGAAGGGAGCGGGTAGGGGAGGGGATTCACGCGCTGTAGAAAGCCAGATGGCAGCTGTGCACGTCGAGCGCGATTGTGCGCGTAACAGCAAGCTGGTGGCCGGCTTGGTAGCACTTTCAAAAGCCCCTTACTAAAAGTCGAGCAAGCAGCACATGCGCTGCTCTAGGCTCGACCTAAAAAGGAAGAGGGAGAGAGGGCAGCCTTGTCAAACCCCTCTATGTAAGTTAAAAAAAGAAGACATTAGGCCATTAGCACAAATAGCTGCCTTAGGGGAAGAATAAAGAAGAGAAATGAGAGCCATGTACTTTGGCCCAAAACCAAACCAAGTTAAAGTTTGAAAAATGAAGGACCAGGCGACACGATCGAAAGCCTTCACGGCATCTAAAGCAATGGCTGCTAGGGAATTGGGTGAGTTTGCAGATCTAGAAATATTATCAAAAAATAAACGAGTATTATCTGAAAGAAATCTACCTTTGACAAAGCCAGATTGTTCCTTACCTAAAAGATCAGGGAGAAGAATTTCTAGCCTCAAGGCCAAAGCCATAGAGAAGATTTTGTAATCTAAATTAACTAAGTAGATGGGACGATAATTCTTACAAAAATGTGGATCTTTACCTGCTTTCGAGACTAGACATATATCGGCATCAAGAAACGAGCCAGAGGAGGTAGCCAATTTGAGAAAAGAGTGGATTAACAAACAAAGTTTAGGAAGAAGCAGTTTGGAAAAATATGTATAAAACTCAGCTGTAAAACCATCCGGCCCAGGGGCCTTGTCCTTTTTAAGGGAAAATAATGCAAGTTGAAGTTCTGTTTGGGTAATATCTGTATCTAGGGAGGAAAAATCGACTTGAGAGTAATC
The DNA here is from genome assembly GCA_963921515.1 of Calotriton arnoldi. Taxonomy (NCBI): domain Eukaryota; kingdom Metazoa; phylum Chordata; class Amphibia; order Caudata; family Salamandridae; genus Calotriton; species Calotriton arnoldi. The sequence goes on from CAWUFW010004061.1 coordinate 126,783, forward strand.
CGACTTTGAAAAAGAGGAGAGATAATTTAAAATTGCAGAATCAGAAGGTGTGTGCTCATGTTTGTAAAGATCTGTATATAATTGTTGAAATTGAGTTAAAATATCTTGGTCGTGGTGATGAGAGGAGCCATCATCATGAATAATTGATTCAATGAATAGTTTATTTTGTTTAATTTTCAGATAGTCAGCTAGGAGTTTTCCAGCCCTATTTTGACCTCCATAATACTTAGTACTGGATTTGAGAAAATATGAAGCAGCATTATCAGTGGAGACTTTATTAAAACTAATTTTGGCTTTAATTAACTTGTTTAGGATTTGTTGGGAATTGGATGTATAGTAAGAATGTTCTAAAAGCTTTATTTCATTAAGAATTAGTTTAAATTGGGATTGTGACAGACGTCTTTTTTTTTAAAACGAAGTTAATGATAAAATCACGAGCTGAGGCCTTGAATGTATCCCAAACAATATGAAAAGGCATGCCTTCCGTCCGATTGAGAAGGAAAAATTCTTGCGCAAAAGCAGTGAAGGAGGAGGTGAAAGATGAGTCCAGTAGTAGGGATTTATTGAAGCTTCATCTTTTAAGGAAAGTAGATTTGGGTATAATGTCTAAGGGGCCGATTCCGATCTCGGCCGGTAGGGCTCCGAATCGGATTCGGCTTAACCGGATCCGATTCGGAGCCCTATTGCCCGACCGATTCGTACGTGCGTCCGGGCGAGCGAGTATGATGCGAAATCGCCGACCGACTCGTCCGGGCGTCCCAACCGCTCCGACCGACTCGTTCCCGGGTCTAACCGCACCGACCGACTCGCTCGGACTCGACTCGCACCGCGCAATGGAGACGTTCCCCGGCCGGGTAAGTACGATGCGCGCCGCGAGCAGTCCGACCGAGCCGCGCCGTCCGGCTCGAAAGAGCAGTCGGAGCCGTACTTTGGGGGTCCGTGTCGGACCCCCCTGTACGCGTAGCCGCGCGAGTCGCACACAGGGGAGACCCATGGGTCCCCCCTATCTGTGCGTGTATGGCGCGAGTCGCTTCGCCGCGTACACGCTGTAGGGGGCGCCCTTGTCCACCTCGCACCCATTGAGTCAATGGGAGCCCGCGTACGCGTTGTACGACAGGCTCCCATTGATTTCAATGGGAGTCCGACCGACTCGAGTCCGATGGCATACGTGCGCATCGTACTCGTTCGGTCGGGCTGCACGGGTCCGATTCGGTCGGAAATCTCTCCGGGTCCGGCTCGGTCGGAGAGATTTCCGGCCCGAATCGGAATCGGCCCCTAAGTATACAGAAAGTGGGGCATGATCGGATATCAGAATGGAGCCAATATCCGCTGAATGTAAGGATTGAGTGAGGTGATGTGATACAAAAACATAGTCAATTCGAGATTGTGTATGGTGTACTGGAGAGCAAAATGTGTGATAGAGCGCTTACAGCACTCTAATTTGTAGGGGTGCACTATATCCCTGATACAAACGTACTCATATATATATTTTGTCGTGTGCAGTGTTTTACGATTATTAAGATGCATTTATTCACGCCACATTAGTATTAAAGTGAAGTGAGCACATTTAAGTAGGATCCTGTATGTATTAGAAATATAATTCCTGTATGTGTAATGTGCAGGATGACGTTGTATTCATATAATGTAACCATGTTGAGTTAGACCCAAATTGTAAGTTGTTTTGAGTTTTGGTTCTCCCTAGCTGCTCAAGTATTAATTAAATTAATTCTGGTGTGCTCGAAGACAGTATGTTCTCATCCTACTGCAGGTGCAGGAATTCGACCTCGTTATTTTGAGATTTAAGGAGATACTCGGAATGTCTTTGAAGACGACTGAAAGGCGAGAAGGGAGGACACCTTCGTGCATAGCCTATCTGGGAACCAAGGCCACTGGAAGAAGAGCCAGCTAATTAAAGCTTCTGTGGAAACTTACGGAAAACCGTTGCAAGTGGAAAAGTTTAACATATGACGCATTGGGGGCCGATTATTGTCTTTTTGTATAATGCGCAGGGTCAGATTAAACAGACTTCTACCAGCTTTCGGAAGAGAAGGAGCATCCTAGAGCGAGCTCCATAGCTTTATGCTATCAGACCCATTTTGACGTGAGTACTTCTTAGGAAGTCAACATGTGCTGACACCTTTGGGATATGATATAAGGGAGATAGGTAGAATGCTCATTGAGAGTAGAGTAGGGAAAGATTTTGCTCCTTCTTAAATGAAAAGAGAATTGGACTCCGCTTCCATCCTTTGCTGTATCTTCATTTTGGAGTTCATCATATTATGCCTTCTGTGCCGAATGACCTATATTCGTAAAATCGGCTCTGTATTGATTTTCTTGTACCTCTATACTCTAATATTGAGTAGGCCTGGGCGGTAAATTCCGTTCCGCTCGCGGAATTTGGGTAATTTCGCGTTCCGGGAGAACGCAGCATTACCAAAAATTCCGCGGCTTCGCGGAATTTTTTGCTTGTTCGCGCTTTCAAAATGTGTGTTCGCGAGATATTTCTCCCCGAGCACGCAAACAGCGTTCGCGAACAGGAAAAAAGCATCGCAAACAGGCGGAACAAGCAATTCCGCGTGTTCGCAGAACTTTTGCGTGCTCGCGGACATTTTTTACCGTTTCGGGGAGCTTTGCGTAGCGCGACTATGCAAATTCCACCCACCCCTAATATTGAGGTGTGTTTATATTCAATTATTTTTGGACTTATAAGAAATCCACAAACATAAAGACGGAGTCTGTGGTCTATTACAGCTTGACTAAATCGAAGTATGATCTTGAATTGTTTTTCTCCCTTCTACCACTTTTAGTAGGTAAATAAAAGACCATCTACATTACATTTAGTAGGGGAAGGTAGCAGTAAAGATTGGCGTAATCAAATGGTAGCAGAGGATGGTTTGCCTCTAAGAGTGAGGGGAGAAAGAGAGTAGGGGCAGGGTCGGAAGAACACTAAGACCCTGGACATGGAGTAGAAGATGGTCGACATAGATGGACGTTGACGGTGCGGCGGAAACAGTGGTAGCGTGAGTATGAAATTGTGTGGTATGTTAGATTGCGGTGAAATATTTGTGTGATGTCTTGCGGAGTTGAGATGCATGTCGAGTGATTGTGGGTTTATCGGTTTACTGGTTCGGACACGTGCGAATCCGGAAGTTTGGTTAACGGACTCAAGAGAAGTCCAAGATCCCGGGATAGTTTTGTATCTGTAATTGTCTGATCAAAAATGTGGGTGTCGTGAAGTGCTATCGATGATCCACTTGTGATAGGGAACTTTGTGTGAAAGGAGTACGTCGCGATAGAGAGCCTCAGGTACCGGGGGTGAACTATGGTGATTGAGTGACCCACACAGGTCGGGGGTTACAGCGGATGAATGTTCTTGTAAGAGTGTTCTATCAATCTTCTAGAGGACGGACAATTACTTGTTTATGTAACTGTAAGTTATTGTGACTGTGTTAGGAGCTGTTACTTAGTTTAATAGCTTTTGGTCATACAGTTACTTGTAGTGTGAATGTGTGAGCGAGTGAAATTGTAAAGGAGGGTGAGCCGCTGCAAGGAGCGAGTAGTGACGTCAGTGTGCGCCGCGCTGGGATTGGTCGGTTGGTGTAACGCCACGCTGGGATTGGTGGACGTTCGTTCGAAGCTGAGTATTGATTTTGGAGGGCAAACAATCGATTTTCATGATGAGATGTTTCAGGGTGTTGCAGGATTTGTGTAGAGGTGATACAGGAGTGGTGACACGGGTAGGAGAAGAAGCTCCACCTGAGGATACACCAGCGCATTATATGGCAACAAATGTGGGACTCCATACTATAGTTTGGCTTCAAAATTGGCATAAAATTACAGAAAAAGAAAGGGAATTGGCTTTTCCTCGTTATGGGTCATTTCGTATGGAGGTGCTGTATCAGCTAAGAGGAGTGATGTCTGCTTTGAAACCTCCGCCTAGACCAACTCAATTTGAGGCATTGGATGCTTGGATGAGAGCAGCAATGGCAAAGAGAAGTGAAGCTTCTCAGGGAAGAATGAAAAAGGCAATGAAGGCATATCAGGATGCCAGGTGGGATGCACAGCTGAAGAGATGGAGAGTAGACACCATAGAGGGAGAACGATTGTATCCATTTCGGTTATTAGAAGAAGCGTCTAAAGGGCAAAGTAAGACAGAAGAGGAAAGTGATACAGATGACAGTTTTCTAGATAGACTGCTAGCAGAATGTCCTCCACCTGATGACTCTAGCCTGGAGATGGAGAGAACACAGCAATCAGAGGAAAGCCTATGGGTGAGACAATTAGGGTCAGAAGAGCAGACCAGGGTAGTCAGGGGAAAGATTTCAGTGGAAATGAGACGAATTCCAGGAGGGTCTGGAGGGATAGGGTATGCACCCTCGGAGTCAGGAGAGACGGCCTGTAACAGGCGATTACCAGAAGCCCTTTCGGTACCAGTTACTATTGGACCGGTGGTTTCCATATATAACCCCAGAGCGAGAACAAGGGAAAGTCAACAACAGACAGAACAAGGTGAAGAGACTATATCTGGAGGGAGCCTTACCATGAGTGAGACAGGCATGGCTCAGATACCAGTGGAAGCCAGTACTCCACTGCCAGCTTCGGCTGATCCTTCAAGGATGGACAGTGGGTCAGAACGAAAACGAACAGGGGCTTTAGCAAATTCTGAGTCAGCCATCAGAATGTGGGTGCCGCCGGTGAGGGAGTCACAGATATTGAATGATGAATTGGGGTTGAAACAAGAAGCACCTAGAGTACCTTTCGGGCCACAGTATGTATGTGAGAGTACTCATTGGAGAAGTCGAAGCTGTGAAAGAGAAAGTTGCCCAGTTGTGAGGATGAAGGAGAGTGGGAGTCCACGGAGAACACAAAGTTGTGACAGGGAGGAATTGGGAAGTGAAAAAGGTCAGAAGGTTTTACAAGTGGCAATAAAGGCACCAGTGTTAGATGTGGTAAGATTAAAAGCAGAACTAGATGAAGTGATCGAAGGCAATCTGCCATGGGAGAGAATTGACACCTATGACTCCAGCGAATTGTTATTTGTAGCTAAAGATGTTACCAGGAAGGCAAAACGAACTCATGATGCATTGTCTCAGTTGGCACGAAAGTATGAGGTAGATCTAACAAAGACTAAAATGATGCAGGGAACTTGCAGATTGCATTATACGGATAAGGAATTGGAAGAGAAGCGAACGACGGGATTAAGAGCACAGATTAGGGAATTGGTAATAGGAAAAAGAGCGTGGAGAGCCTTAGACAAGTGGGAAGAGAGGTGGGTCAAAAAGAAAAGTGTTAAGAAAGGAATAGGAGACATTCCGCCTCCGGCTGGAGGGACGGGATCGGCAGGACATTACCCTTCGAGAGAAGTGCAAAATGGGGGGTATCTTCATGTGCCTTGGAGCAGGGGTGATTTGACAGCATTCACTAATGATTTTCCTCGGCTGAGGGAAAAACCTGCTAATTGGTACAAGCATATAGATCGGTTTGTCACGATCTAGAAGGTGCTTTGGATTGATTTGAATACCTTGTTGGATATAGTGGTCCCAGGAGATTTATGGACGGGTTGTAAAATCGCCATTGATTGGCCCGCTGTAGAACCAGCCAGAGACCTGAAAAATCATGGTCCCTCTCCCGAAGTAATGAAGAAATATGAGCAAGTGATCACATGGTTACAATTCAAGGTAGCTCCGCAAATGGTCGATTGGCTTAAAATTGATCGTATGACGCAAGATTCTAAGGAGTCGGTACATGACTATTATGAGAGACTTTTAGTGGCTTTTAAACAGCATAGTGGATTGGATACAATTGAGCAGAAAGATATGGGACAGTGTGTCTCAATGTTTGTGCTAGAACTAAGATCTGATGTTAGCTTAATGATACAAACACATTTGATATGTTGGCAGAATAAGACAGTGGATGAAATCCTACGTTATGCAAAATACTGTAGTGATCAAGTAGAATCGGCACAAAAGAAATTGAAAGACAAGTTGATGTTGGTGCAGTTGAGGAATGCCGAAAGGCCTGATCAGATGCAAGGAGTTGGAGGAGCGATGGGTCGAGGTAGAGGAAGTGGTAGAGGAATGGGTCAACAGATGGTAACCCAACCTGGACAGGGAAGAGGCAGGGGAATGGATGCAGGTACAGGAGGTGATTGGGTGGCAAGCCAAAAGAAGGTCACTGCTTGTCATTATTGTCACAAAATCGGGCATTGGAAGCGCGAGTGTCGATCAAATCCAGCAAATCATATGCAGAATGAGGGAGAGGGACAGATGTCAGAAACTTTGAATACTGTAACTAGACCTAGGTCTATGTATGGGGCAGGATATGAGCCGCAAATGCAGATTCCTCAGCCTCCGAGGATACCTATTCATAATCAGGTGTATCATCAGATGCCCTATTTTGAAATAGGAGACAAATCTGAACAACCACAAGATCTCTATGAGTGTCAGAGGGGGGTGCAGGAAGAATGCCCTTTGGATGCGATCTTGGAAGTAGATCAGAATAGGCCGTTTGTAGATGAGGAGGTGAACGGACACCCTCTTACCGTCTTGTTAGATACTGGAGCTGCGCGCTCCACTGTAAGAACTGAAGAAGTCCCAAATTTGTCCCTGTCAGGACAAACGATCCAAGTGGTGGGAGTCACCAATCAAAAAATGACTAACCCATTGACAAATGAGTTACCTGTGAGGATAGGACCGTTCCGAGATAAACATCAATTTGTAGTTTGCAATTCAAGCCCAGTCTGCCTACTGGGACGAGACCTTTTGTGTAAACTAAATAGGACCATATCTTGCACTCCGAGGGGGTGTGGAGTTGCAAACCTGTGATGATGATGCTGATTTTAAAATGGCTAATATGAGCTTGTGTACAGAAATGTTCGTGGTTCTTACGATAGAGGAGTTGCCACATGATTTGAGAGATTCGGTTTCTCCAAAGGTGTGGGATTTCACGGGTGAGGAGATAGGATTGATTCGAGGGGTCGAACCTGTTAAGATACAGGTCAAACCAAATGCCGAATTTCCACGAACCCCGCAGTATAAATTAAGTCCAGAAACTGTGGCTGGAATAAGACCTGTAATTGAGTCTATGATTGCACAAGGCATTCTCAAGGAGATAAGAGGAAGTCCCTGCAATTCACCTATTATGGGACTGCAGAAGCCTAGCGGCAAGTACAGAATAGTACAGGACTTGCGTAGAGTCAATGACATTGTGATTCCATGTTGTCCCGTGGTACCGAACCCAGCTGTTATCCTGTTCCAAATACCATGTGAAGCAGAATGGTTTACAGTCATAGATTTATGTCAGGCATTTTTCTCCATACCATTGCATGAAGACAGCCAGTTTTTATTTGCATTTAGGATGGATGATCGTGTGTTAACATGGTGTAGAATCCCTCAAGGGTATACAGAAAGCCCCTCTATTTTTAGTCAGAGTCTGAAGAAGAATCTTGAAGGGCTGATGATGCCTCAGAACTCAGTCCTAGTGCAGTATATTGATGACCTTCTGGTCGCCTCAGAGACTGAGGATGCCTGCGGAATTAATACTGTGGCTTTGCTGAATCATTTGGCAGACAATGGACACAAAGTGTCTCCGAACAAACTCCAGTATTGTCTGAATGAAGTACAGTATTTAGGTCATCGGATTGAGAAAGGGAAACGGAGGATGTCACCAGATCGCATAGAGGCGATTCTGCAAATGGGAACTCCGAAAACACAAAAAGAAGTCTGCATGTTTTTGGGAATGGTCGGCTATTGTCGACAGTGGATCCCAAATTTTTTCTTGCAAGCAAAGCCACTGTTAAGATTGACTCGAAAGGACATTAGTGATCCGGTACCATGGGATGACGACTGCCTGAGAGCCTTCCTTGAGCTGAAAGAGAGCTTATGTCGTGCTCCAGCTCTGGGAATGCCGGATTATAATAAAGCGTTTTCGCTCTTCTGCTGTGAAAAGGAAGGATGTGCGTTAGCAGTCCCTGTACAGACACATGGAGATGCTCGCAGACCAGTGGCTTACTTTTCAGCTACATTAGATCCAGTAGCTTCTGCGTTGCCCGGATGTCTCAAATCCGTTGCTGCAACAGGTGTCAGCATTGAAAGATGTGAAGGCATAGTGATGGGTCATCCACTTACTGTTTACGTGCCTCATTCAGTCGAATTGCTAATGACACGAACTAAGACACAGCATTTAACAAATAACAGACTTACAAAGTATGAGCAGGTTATATTGGCTTCTGAAAATGTCACTTTAAAACGTTGTACCATCTTGAATCCTGCTACATTGTTACCTCTTCCACAAGAGGAGGAAGAAGATTGTGAAGAGCATGACTGCCTGGATGTTACTGAACTATCTACCCAACCCAGACCTGACATTGTTGATGAACCTCTGCCTGAAACTGATTTGGACCTTTTTGTTGATGGTTCATGCTTACGAGACAATGAAGGGTGTTTGAGAGCAGCGTTTGCTGTGTGCACCATCTTGGGGGTGGTGGAAGCTGCCTGTTTGACAGGAGTATACTCTGCTCAGGTCGCTGAAATTATTGCTTTGACACGTGCCTGTATCATTTCAAATGGAGTCCGAGTGACTATCTATACGGACAGCCAATACGGGTTTGGAGTGGTTCACGACTTTGGCCAGTTATGGTCACAGAGGGGATTTTTCACATCTTCAGGATCCCCTATCCGTAATGGAGAATGTGTACGCCAATTGTTGGAAGCTTTGCAAAAACCCAAAGAAATAGCTGTAGTAAAATGTGCAGCCCATGGGAGGGGAGAGGACTTTGTTACTAAAGGAAATAACTATGCAGATGAAGTAGCGCGTTTTTGTGCTATACATGCTTGTGTTTTTAATGGAACATATGTAGGAGAAAGCACAGAAGAGACTGAGCTCAGCATGATGTTAGCTATAGCCGACACCTGGGATGAGGTAAAACGACTGCAGGATAAAGCCTCAGAGGAGGAAGTTGCATCATGGGTCAGAGCAGGCTGCGAAAAGAGAGAAGATGGCATTTGGGTGTCAACAGATGAGAGAACAGACTTACCTAACTGTCTATTGAGCCCAATGGCAAGGCAGGTTCACGAAGTGGTTCATCTAGGGAGAGATGCCATGGTGCGAGTGTTCAGGCAAACCTGGTTCAACCCGCGATTTTGTGTGCATGCTGAAGCGGTGTGTCACAGATGTGTTATATGTCAACAAATGAATGTTGGAAAGAGAACTGTCGTTGCAATGAGTCATATTGGAAGGTCAGGGGGGCCTTGTAATAGGATTCAGTTGGATTTCATCGAAATGCCTAGGTGCAATAGGCTAAGATATGTTTTGGTGGTAGTGTGTATTTTTTCACGTTGGGTTGAAGCCTATCCAACTAGACGATGTGACAGTCTCACAGGGGCAAAACTGTTGTTAAGAGAATTGATACCCCGCTTTGGATTTCCGACCTCAGTTGAGACAGATAGAGGAACACACTTCCATAGTGAAATCATGAAATTGCTATGTACAGCTCTAAACATTGATCAGAGATTGCACTGTAGTTACAGGCCTGAGGCGTCTGGCCTTGTAGAACAGATAAATGGCACAATCAAGATGAGGGTGTCGAAAGTTTGTTCGTCGACTTCATTGAAGTGGCCAGACGCGCTACCATTGGTGCTAATGAGTCTGCGTAGTACTCCTGATAGGAGGACAGGACTCTCCCCTCACGAAATATTGATGGGAAGAGCTATGCGATTGCCTATGGTACCAGCTACAGCATTGATAAACATCACAGATGATTTGGTTTTGGATTATTGTAGGGGACTGGCTGATGTGGTAAATTCTATGTCCCACCAGGTCGAGGCTGCGACTGCATCCACCTCGAGAGACCTGCTGCATGACCTTAACCCTGGTGACTGGGTGCTTGTTCGAAAGCACGTGAGGAAGAGCTGCCTTGACGCTCGCTGGCGAGGACCTTACCAAGTGATCTTGGTGACAAGTACAGCTGTGAGGTGTGGAGTCTTACCGAACTGGATCCACGCTTCGCATACTCGTCGTGTTCCAGAACCAGAGGAGACAACGATTCCTCTTGCTGAAAGTGCTACAGGAAATGAAGAATCAGGTCAAGTCGTAAGAATTCTTGACAGGACTGAACAACCAACCGAGCAAGAAGAAAGAGATTCCTCTGCTCCAGCATTGAGTGCAGATCCGGAGATAGACGAAATGGCAGAAGTGAACTTTGACCCAGATCGAAGTGAATGGCCTGGTGCAGAAGGATCAAATCAAGAGGAGGAGAGAACATGTGCAGAAGCAGAAAAGTGGCCAACGAGAAAAGAAAGGCTGAACATAAGGCTTGCATCTGAGAAAAATCTCGCTCCAATTCCTGAAACGTCTGAATCAGATCAAAGTGAAACTGAGGAAAGATCGGATGGTCTAAGACGATCCAGAAGAGAGAGGGTACAGTCTCAAAAGTACGCCTCTCCTGAGTGGACGTATCTGGCTGCAAATGCAGAAACCGAAGAATTCCGGAAGGTTGGGGACTGGTACAGTGAGTTACGGAGGGGACACCCTCACAATTGAAATTCAGCTGTTGGTCCCTGGAGTTGAAGCCTTTGGACTCCTAACTTTGACAGTCCCCGATCCACCAAGGCTAAGTGGTTTGCACTTTTTGATTCATAACCAGGTTGCTTTCCCCACGTTTGGTCGACAGCCCACTGCACAGGAACTGGGAGAGATTCGTGCAGAAATTCTGCAGCTTGTTCTTACTATGCTTGGATCTAATATCATAATGCTGAAGTTTGAACTCTAAAAGAAGAACTCATTAGGCTTTAGAAAGAAGATAACTTAAACCCGAGTGGAAGAAGATTTAAATTAGGGACTTTCAATAGAAGAAGAACTGAGGGCTAGGGCTGACTACATCTCTTCAATGGGACATAGATATTGAAGTGAACATTGCAATAATCGAATGGGAAAAAGACGATAATAAGGCATTGAAAATACCAAAATAAGGCAAGGAGAAAAGAAAAGAGACTTTGATTTGTTTGCGCTTCAAAACTAAAGGTGGTTCAAAATGGAATCTGGAAATCCAAGACGCAAGCAGAAATGCATAATTGGTACCCTTATCGTTGTGGTACTTATTGTCATAACTTTGGTGATTATTACATCCTTGACGGAGTCACACGATGCCGAAAGGAATGGGGAACAGACAACACTTACCCCACCTACTTCAGGGTTTGAAGAGTGTGCCTCCGCAAAAGATAGAGAAATGATTAGGGAAACTAGTCGGATGTTACATGTAGATTTGTCCAAGGGTGATTTCACGCTGAATGCATATGCCCGTTTGCTGTATGAGTATGTTGATACAATGGAAGCGAAAGATTGCTATGTGTGTATGCAACTGCCAGCATCCGTAGAGGAAGGCATTCAATACCATCACTTACCTGTGACCTATGGCATTACATGCAGCGTGTTATTGAGTATGTTTTATAGTAAGGCACATTTTGAGTACTAATTCTCCAATTATGATGTGGTACTCTCAGAGGTTCCAGTTCTTAAATACATGAATAAATATGATTACTATAAGCAGGTAGAAAGGATGTCTGCATATTTTGTGCCTACTATTACCTTAGATACATCTTATGCCCATAGACACAACTTGACCTGCATGTTAACTGACATTGAAAAGAAGTTTGTGGATCAGATAGAAGATCGACATAGACAGACCTTATTTAGACCAGATCCGAAGCACAAGGTGATCCCATGGACGAAGGAAGAACTAGATCATAAGCAAAAGGGAGTTCTGGTCCAATAGCTTTAGACTTCCAGCAAAAAGGGAGACTGTGCATTAGGCACCCATCCACATATTATGACAAAAATATTTGTGGGTGAGAGTGATTGTGAACACATTTTCTTGATTGAAGAATCCATTAGAAAGGCGCTGCTGGATAAATTGACCATAGTGCCAAATGTGTACTTTGTGTGCGGTAAAAATGCTTATGTGAAATTGCCCAAAAATTGGTATGGGACATGTTATTTAGCTGTGGTATTCCCCAAGATTTTCCATGTGGATGATTTATGGCCTTTGGAAGGGAAGAGATCCCATAGAGGAAAACGTGGTGCAAGTGCTGGAGAAATTATTGGGGATGTATTTGGATCTATGATACCTAGTTTGGGTGTGATTTTGAATGATGTGAAGATTAGAAAGCTGGCAACTCTGGTAGATAAGCTCTCTGTGAATACGGCCCATATTTTATTACTTGTTGATGGAGAGATGGTTTCGTTAAGGGCTATGGTTCTTCAAAATCGCCTTGCTTTAGATGTATTACTAGCAAAGGCTGGAGGAGTCTGTAAATTATTGAAAGTTCAACAGTGCTGTACTTATATTCCTGACAATAGTCGGGATATAAGGAAGTACATTAGCAATATTTCAGAGATACATCAAGATTTAGGTGATCTGGCTGCTGATGGACTCTGGGAACAAATTGGCAAGGGATTTGGCAAGATAGGAAGCTGGTTTGGAAGTTTGGGATAAGGAATAATAGGATACATCTTGAAACCTATCATAATAGTTGTCATTTGTATAATTGTACTGTTGGGAGTCATTAAGGCATACAAATGGCAAAAGGCACGACATGCTGAAAATTCTTTGAAAAAGCGAGAGCAACAATTAGAACGACTGCAGGACAGTCATTATCTACACCTGAAAGGGTTGGAACGATTTAGGCAGGGATGGCAGGCTACAACCTCTGTTTAGGTTGGTCTCTTCTACAAGGAGAAACTTATAAGAAGGGAAAAGGTTGGTGTTATGACACTAGTCATAAGAGGGGGGAACTGATAGAGCGCTTACAGCACTCTAATTTGTAGGGGTGCACTATATCCCTGATACAAACGTACTCATATATATATTTTGTTGTGTGCAGTGTTTTACGATTATTAAGATGCATTTATTCACGCCATATTAGTATTAAAGTGAAGTGAGCACATTTAAGTAGGATCCTGTATGTATTAGAAATATAATTCCTGTATGTGTAATGTGCAGGATGACGTTGTATTCATATAATGTAACCATGTTGAGTTAAGTTACCCGGTCTGTAGGCCCAAAGTGTAAGTTGTTTTGAGTTTCGGTTCTCCCTAGCTGCTCAAGTATTAATTAAATAAATTCTGGTGTGCTCGAAGACAGTATGTTCTCATCCTACTGCAGGTGCAGGAATTCAACCTCGTTATTTTGAGATTTAAGGAGATACTCGGAATGTCTTTGAAGAGAACTGAAAGGCGAGAAGGGAGGACACCTTCGTGCATAGCCTATCTGGGAACAGGCCACTGGAAAAAGAGCCAGCTAATTAAAGCTTCTGTGGAAACTTACGGAAAACTGTTGCAAGTGGAAAGTTTAACATATGACGCATTGGGGGCCGATTATTGTCTTTTTGTATAATGCGCAGGGACAGATTAAACAGACTTCTACCAGCTTTCGGAGGAGAAAGAGCATCTTAGAGCGAGCTCCATAGCTTTATGCTATCAGACCCATTTTGACGTGAGTACTTCTTAGGAAGTCAACACGTGCTGACACCTTTGGGATATGATATAAGGGAGATAGGTAAAATGCTCATTGAGAGTAGAGTAGGGAAAGATTTTGCTCTTTCTTAAATGAAAAGAGAATTGGACTCCGCTTCCATCCTTTGCTGTATCTTCATTTTGGAGTTCATCATATTATGCCTTCTGTGCCGAATGACCTATATTCGTAAAATCGGCTCTGTATTGATTTTCTTGTACCTCTATATTCTAATATTGAGGTGTGTTTATATTCAATTATTTTTGGCCTTATAATAAATCCAGAATCATAAAGACGGAGTCTGTGGTCTATTACAGCTTGACTAAATCGAAAGTATGATCTTGAATTGTTTTTCTCCCTTCTACCACTTTTAGTAGGTAAATAAAAGACCATCTACATTACATTTAGTAGGGAAAGGTAGGAGTAAAGATTGGCGTAATCATGTGTATTACCTCAGGGTTGGGTTACATAGGCGCCATGCATCGGTTAGATTACGTCTCTGGATAGCTTGTGCAAAAGTTTTCTGTGATTTCTTAGGAACATAATGGGATGCTGAATGTCTGTCCAAAAAGGGATCAACAGGTAGATTGCAATCTCCGGCAAGAACCAGACTGTCATCTGGGTGCTGCAAGAGCTTCTGAGAGATTAGAGTCCAAAATTTACAATCAGGTGCGTTGGGCCCATATATGTTAAATAAAACGATTGGTGTTTTATCATATTTCATTTTAAGTATTAACCATCTCCCCTCTGCATCCTTTTCCTGAGAAATCAATTGGATTTTCAAAGACTTATGACAAAGTATTGCAACTCCATGCTTTTTCCCCAGAGCAGGAGAATAGGAAACCTCACCCACCCATCCTCTCTTCAGTTTTGCACTTTCAATATCTGATAAATGAGTCTCCTGCAGGAAAACTATATGTGCATTAACTTTTGCTAAGTGAGTAAGAACACGTTCTCTTTTAATTGGAGAATTTAAGCCCATGCCGTTCCAGGAAACCATTGTCAAGACCATTGTGAGCAGACAAAATGTAGAAAACAATCAGACCTTGTTTGAAAGAGAGCATAGCTAAGACTGAGAAGAGAAAAGAAAGAGAATGTTCTACAAAGCTTAAGATAAGTTAGAAAATTTAAGTTAAGAGAGAAACAAAAAGATATAAAAGAGGAAAAAAAGAGAAAAAAGGAGACAAAAGATCTTGTGAAATGCAAGAGAATATATCGGGCATTAATGTAACACAAACTGGGTACGCAAACAAACAATAAGGATAACATACCTAACAAAGCCCTTATGAAGGTGGGGGAGGGACCACAAGAGGAAGACATCACGACTGGTCCAGAGGGAGTGACATGACGCGGGAAGGGAGGTGATGCGACAAATAATGGGGAACGAAGACATCCACGACAAACAAACATCACCTGCAGGATAAAAAAGAGCATTTTAAAATGTTAAACAGAGAAACAACAGCCTATTAGGCAATTATACTGGAACAAGAAAACTCATCAGCATCAAAAATAGCGTAGTAAATTCTGAAAAGCAATGTTAGCAACAACTAAACTTAACAACAAAAAGCAGTCATTTTATAGATACTGAGGGAACGACGTCCATAACATCAGCTCTGCATGTCGTAAGAAAGTCCCGCAAACGAGAAGGATCCTCATAAGTCATTGTTTTATTATTATGAGTAACTTTGAAAAAGCATGGGTGCAAAAGACCAAATTGAACTCCTATCGAGCATAGGGCAGGTCTCATGCTCAGAAAGTCTCTTCTTCTGTCTGCTGTGGCTTTGGGCTTTGGCATAGTCTTGAGAGAAATATAGGGCATTACCAGACCATGAGATTTTCCTAATGTGACGCGCAGCCGAGATAACCTGCATTAACTCTGTATACTCCAAGAAGTGGAGGATTACCCCTCTCGGTCTCTTGGATGGTGAAGCAGCCGAAGGAGGGTGTCCTAATCTGTGAGCTCTTTGGATGTTAAGTTGCGAGTTCTCTGGTAACTGTAAGATCTGAGGTAAAAAAGATTTGAAGAAAGAAATACCATCCGCCCCTTCCGTGCCTTCAGGAAGACCATAAATGCGTAGGTTATTACGTCGATTTTGATTTTCAAGGTCTTCGACTTGTCTCTGCTGTGAAGAAATTTGTACCTGCAAGGAGTCTACTTTAAGAGATGTGTCATTGAGCTGTGAGATTTGTTGTTCCACCAAAGACAAACGTTCTTCCCTGAGTGACCAACTATCAGTTAGAGTTTGCAATTTAGCATTAGTGTCCTCAATAAAAGGGCACAGAGCCCTAATTTCTTCCAATAATAGGTCAAGCGAGGCTGCAGGCGCAGTTTTTGACGGTGAGGTTGGATCTTTCTTGAGCCACTTAACTTGTGATTTATTGGCTTGAGCTTGAGATGACCCTGTAGGTGAGATAAGAGAAGAGGCCATATTCGACCCTGCACTTGAGGTGAGGTTTTCCATTGCGGTAGAGACAGTCAAGGCTGGCACGCGTCTTTGTAACTTTCCTGCCGCAGACTGAGTTGTAGAAAGAAGAACTTTAGACCTGCCCATGTAATAAAGTCACACAAAAAATGACCAAAACACGAATCCAATGCAAGGATATTAATATTCTTCCACAGATATGTCGAACTCTGGTACAGCAGTTAGAGATTTCAAATACGAGCATGCCATTCAGGGACAAAGGGAAAGAAAATCATAGTGTAGAATAAAAGTCTCCACAAAATTCTATCAGCAGCTAGAAACCTGTTAATGTTGTCGCAGTAATCCAATTTCGGCATTAGCTTGGGAAAGAAGCATAAATATCAATTAGAATTTGTCACAAAGTCCAGGAAGTAAAGAAACACACCTTGCAGAAAACACTGCCTTTAAGAGACTAGGGAACTTCAATATAGCCATTGCCTTTAAGGAATGTGAACAGCCTTCAAGGGAGGAGCTTGCCATATCCTTTCCTCAGAGAGCAGGCTGATTCCTCTCATAGTTAAAATGGCGGCCAGCTCTGAGGGAGAAAGACCAGCTGCTTCAAACGTGACTTGTGGACCCCCTCGTGACCTAAAAAATACAAAAAATGCAACCGCTGTGCATACCCTATTC
Organism: Calotriton arnoldi; assembly: GCA_963921515.1. Taxonomy (NCBI): domain Eukaryota; kingdom Metazoa; phylum Chordata; class Amphibia; order Caudata; family Salamandridae; genus Calotriton; species Calotriton arnoldi. Next base: position 143,382 of record CAWUFW010004061.1, read on the forward strand.
AAAACGGGCCACACAGTGGGAAATTAAGTGAAGGAGCCGCCATTGCACCGCCGACATCCGCGCCGAGCTCCGGAACCTCACGAAGATGCGGCCATCTTGGCCGCGAGGTAAGCCACGCCCCCCCTCACTTCACATTACTGAACTACACAGCAAACCAAACTCTGACACCTTTTCCATCTTACACATGCACCACACACAGCCCCGCCAGGACAACTCACTGCACCACACACTCACACACAAAAGTATAATACAGCATTCCAACACACCCCACACACCAAGTGCAAGCCAAAGGTTGCACTTAATCTTCTCCCAGTACTGCGCCCTCTGGAAACTGCACCAAAAATTGACAGGATTTTTTCCACACACAATGGCACACTCCAGTAGACGCATCCTGAAAAATGAATGACACAACACAACAATCAAACTCTAGAGCAATCAAGCAATACAATTCTTGACAACAGACCATGTCAGCAGGTAGACAAGTACTCACCTATAGCACACTAAAACTACATTCAAACACAACACTGACTCACTTCATTATATGCAAACTGAATAAAATGACCCACAAGACAATTCCCAAATGTATTCAGTCTCCTGTACTGACAAATTTCCCCATTTGTACAGAAAGATGACTGGTTCCCCTTACAACCTCTCATGACAGGGTACTTATTTTCTCGCATGCCACACCAATGGGGTACTCCCCCATGCAATTTCTCAGAACAGGGTACTACGCTTCTTGAATTTTGAATAACGAGGGGTACTCGTTACATACAGTCACTAGAAATAGGGATCTGCTCTTCCCCAACTTTGCATATCATGGGGTCCCGACCTATACAACTTCTAGTGAAAGGGTACTGCTCTTTCCCCAGTTTGCACCAATGCACACAAAAGCATACTACACTTGCATCTCTTGTGACGGACTACTACTCTTCCCCACATCCGGACCTACACTCCCAGTACATATCCAAATAATAACATGCAGATGGATACCATACTATCTTCTGCAAACTGCTAACTAGACTCCATATGAAGTCAAATGTATATGTTCACACTGTACTCCCCCTAAAATCTAGAGGTGGATAATTTAAACTTCCCAACCTGTCTTGCAGTACTAAGCCTTCAGCACACTACAAACATAAACTGCAAATCCCAAACAAAAGAAGCCAAATTACATGGAAACTTACGAACCCAACACACTTATTACCAGTAAGTTGTATGTGCCACATGTCAATACCAAGAGTCACCAATCAAACGGTGCTGTAACCTAATAAACCTCAAAGTTAGTAGAATACAAGGCACATTTTTTAACATAAGTACATAGAATAATATGAATTCTGTGAGTGTCAAAAACAACATGCAAAACACACAGCTTCACAAGGACAACACACAGCACCTGAGAGGAGAGTCTCCATTTACCTGGTACTGCACATTGTCACAAGTCCTTTGTCCAACACCTTACCACAGTGTTAGCAGAACCTGTGTCACCTTCTGTTGTCACTCATCGCTGGGTGTTGTAAAATATGTGACATGCACACAGGACCCTCCAAAGGCATGGATTAGCCTGAGCCACAGTCAACTTAAGTGAGTAATCATACTGCACACTCACCAACACTTCTCCTTACGTCATTGTGGAACTTACTACTACCTGAAGCTCCATGGGTAATTTTAGAGTTATGCTTACTATAAAGAACAATTTCTGCCCCTTTCCACTGTCTCAACACCACTGTCTTCACAGTGCTTCCCTATAACACTATAGCATTGTCCTTAAGCTTAGAACTATTCATTGGTACACATCACCTCAGTTTATAACTCCGCTCACCTGGCTTCTTGTCATTGCCAGACTTTGCCAAACCTTGCCCTGCATCCTCAGTGAAGCTCATCCTCCCCAGCAGCAGGTGCTGACACTGCTTGATGGTAGATTTGAGGGTGAGTGGCCCCAGACTAGTCCTCCATGGTCATAGGCTCATTTTACTTCTCACAGCAGGTCTCCCTGTCTACCAAAGATGGCTCCCAACTGCCTCCAGAGTCTATCTGAAATTTCTCTGCTGAACTTTAAGAACTTGTCACCAAAATCTTGTAGTTAGAGGTCAGGATTTTCATATAAGAGCCTGGACCAATTCAGGTATGAGGTAGGTTCTTTATTTCATGTTAGGCTCTTAGGTTACAGCAACAGCATAGAGGTCCTGTCACGGTTCCATCCTCCCTCCAAATGTCCATATCTCCCAGCCACATCGCACACTCTCAGCATTCCAGACACCAGCTCAGACATACAGGGAATGAGGACACACAGGATTCTACAATGTGATACCTAGATTGTCCCTTCAATGAAGGTAGTGTAATTTACATTTACATTTGCCTTCAGCTCTCCAAAGTTGGGGGCCCTTACTGGTGTTAGTTGTCTTTTTCTGGGATATTGAAAATATCATCAAATTCATATAAACACAAAACATTTGCAACTTCAATGAACAATTTTGAATAATGCAGAACATAATATCTGATGTTGTTATATCTGCATTAAAATTTTATTCTAGCAACAAAGACATTGTCTAATCTAAAATGTTATGGGTAGTGTTTTGAGAAAAAATATATAAGTAGTAACAGCTTTACTAATTCTAGGACAGACAGGATATTGTATTTATATCACACTTTCTTGAGTCATTTCACTAAAGGGTATGAAATGTAAATAGGTGAATGTATTTAATATATCATAATACCTGCTTCTTATTATACGTTTAAATGCTCTTCTACTGTAAATATAGCCGCAATGCCAAGACGTGCTAAAATTCTTTCTGTCAAGTGAAAACGGTACAGGTAGCAGCCGTGCAGCAACAGCTGTCCATTCTTCTGTGCTATACTGGAGAAGCTATGTTATAATTTTGCTATTTCTAAATCATTGAAATAGATAGTAAAATAACCTGTACAACTTACATCAGTATTAAAGGTCTGACACAGGATCACATAAAGTGCACTTGGAGCTGCTATTTGAAAGCATGGAAATAACAAAACAATACAACACCCCATTGCAACACAGTAGCACCACATAATGTCCATATGCCATCACAAATCAAGAAAGAGCACAACCACAGTGCAACACAATAACAGCATAACACATCAAAAAGACCACAACAACACTAAAACATAATGCAACTTATCCACAAAACAAAAACAAAACACAATTGTCTGGTTATGCTGAGGCTTTGCTGTTGGCTTTTGGCATTGTGCCTTTTTTGCATATGTGCATGATTGTTTTAACATGTTGTTGTTGAGTACTTTTTATTGTGTACTGCTGATGTGGGGTTGTATTGCTGTTGTACTATTGTGTATACTGTAGTATATTTTTTGCTTTGGTGTGTTCTTATCTTGGTTTGTTCCTTTGTTGTGCTCATCTGTTGGTATTGTTTAATTTGTTATTTAAATGTTATTTTGTGCATAATTAAAACCATTACAATTTCCATTGAATCTGCAACAAAAATCATAGAAAATTCCAATTTAATTTTTTTCACATTTCCTTAAATCAATAAAAAAAACTACTCTATTCTCAACCTTATCAACCTTTTGTTATTGTGTTCCATTGGTGTGGTGTTGTGTTTTGCTTGTGTGCTCTACTCTTGTCTTAGGAATTTCATTGTTACTTTGTTTTGTTATTGTGTTGTATGCTGTTTGTTGTTGTGTTCTTATGCTGCATTACTGTTGTATTGGTGCAATATGGTACTGCGTTTTTGTAGTGTTGCTGTGTTCTGTTACAGCTGTATTTTGCTGCTTTTCTGCTTTAAGATGCATATAGATTCTTAGTACACATTGCCAACACTTCAAGTTCACATTCATGATGCAGCAGTTACAGGTGTTTGTCTCAGCTCTGTGCTACTTACCACTAAGGATATGTAACAGTGTCAACCTACAAATGTTTTGGGACCCATCTCTAGTTCTTAAACTGTTTGGCACAGTAATCAGCTCAAAACCATGGAAACGACCATGGACTTTGATCTTCCTCAAAAGAACCCCCATATTTTTTAAAAATGTGTGCCTTTCCATGTGCGCCAAATGTGATTCAACCCTTGAGCTCTTTTTATGTGATTATTGATTCTTCTTTGCAAAGGTCTTAAGAGGGTTAGTTAGCTCATATGTATGAAGCTCCGTTCAGTACAAAGGCTCACATCCTAAATCAATGACGGAGACTTTCATCTCTCTAAGGAGGGCAAAAGGAGTACAGTGATTTGGATAATAGCAGACCTGGTTATTTATAACACAATAAAGTCATAAGACTGTATTTACCAGCATGTATGAACAAAAGTTACTATAAACTATAAATTGCATCTTCGTGATTTCCTGATAAGGAAAATAATACTGCCATAATAAATTGTTAGTCAATTGCTTCTTTTTGGCTATGCATAAGTGTTCACTTTGTTAGGTATTTTGCAAAAGCATTTTTGTACATAGTTGGCAAGGCCTTATGTTACATTTGGACAAGTATAATATATATATGGCATGCTGGCCAATATGGATGCTATGTAATTGCCAATTGGTGACAAGACAGACACCAAACCTTTAAAATATTCAAAGTTCTCATGGAGATACCATGTAACATCAAAGTACATTTATTTATGTATATTTATTTTAATATTTGTATTTATGTATTTAATTTTACAACAAGATAAACATTTTGATCAGAAAACTTGTCCTGTAAGGAAACAGGCTTTTATGCAGGTTTCCCCTCACTTTTTGTCCCATTTGGACTATTAGCTGCTGGTTTTTCGACGTTGAAAATGCACTGAGGCCTGCTATCCAGACCTCAGTTCTAGTGTTCTGACCCATTACAAAAGATATGTTTAATTGGATACACCCAATTGGCAAGGACTGACTTACTTATAAGTCCCTAGTATATGGGACACAGGTTACCAAGGGCATGTAAGGCAGAATGTTCACCCAGGGCTGCAGCACTATTTGTGCCACCCTGCACGTGACATTGACAAGATGGACTCCAGCCTGCCACTGCAGACTGAAAGGGCAGTGTTTTACACTGTTAGCTCCTCTTTGCCATTACACCTAATAGAAAAGCCAACAATTCCCTTAAGGATATATATTTTATATGTAAGTCTCCCCTAAGGAAGACCTATGGTGCCTATGGCAGGGCACTATATATTATTAAGTAGGACATATTATTTTGAATATGTCTTAGCAGCAACCCTTCCAAATTGTTGGTTTGCTTTGAAAGGTTAGGAGCCCATTGGCTAACACAGGGTTACTGGCTGGCACCCCAGCCTGGCTAACTTCTGAATGGTACTGCCTAACAGGGTCAAGTAAGGTATCAAACTAATTGTGGCATTAAATCCGACCTGATGCCCAGGCCATATTTAAAGTCACTATTAAAGTTGAACAACTTTTAGAAGGTTGCCCACTGTGCACTCCAGCTAGTTCAGAGTCCTAACAAAGGGAATGGATCTTAGCCAGATTTCTGACCGCCAGTGGAGATGTACAAAGGACTCCCAGGCTCAGGAACCAAGGCAGTTGCAAAGAGCAAGGTGTTACCTCCTCTCCCAGGATGGCCACTCAGGGTGTTAGCCCAAAAGGCAGGCTTCAAAGGTGAAGCCCCCTTTGAAAGGCCGCTTGTGACAACATCCCTGAGGGGGATGCTTTTTGTTCCTGCAAACAATTAGGAGACAGGGAAACCTGTGTACAAACCAGTTTTCCCGTGGACGTGTAGCCCACAGGTAGATACACCTCTAGGGTGAGCTACCCTGTTCCCAACAACCGAAGAAGGGCCATGCAATATTGATGGGGGCAAGAATGAGGCACTCTGGGATATCCAAGTGCCACACATCAAAGGAACTTCGTCACTAGAAAGGAGGGTACACAGAAGCCCATTTACTAGTGACCGTGAGGCCCCCTCAGGGCAATTTCCTGGGATAAGTAGGGAACCCCTGTCACGCTGCCCCTTAGTTCATGCTGGTGAAGAGAAGAGGACCGAAAAAGGACTGCCCTGCCTTTTATCTGCACAAGGAGAGGTTGCACCATTGACTGCACCTGCTGCACTTTTGGGCTAGTGAGAAGGGGACTGTGTTTGCAGCTCCTGACACAGGGAAAAGTTGATTTCCTGCCTTCACCAACAGCAGTGACTCCCGAGCATCAATACGCTGATCTCCTTGAACCAGCTCCAGGACAACAAGAGCTGAAGGAGCCCAAATGGACAAGCTGGTAGCCACGGCAGAAGTTTTACCACTACCAGTCGCTGGGCACAATAAAGAGACAATCCAAGATAGCCAAATCTTGCACCCAAGTCTGTCGGACCTATCAAGGTCTGGATTCATTGCACCCACAAGACACCAGCCACCACCAAACAATCTGCATACGATTGCTGCGCTACAGGACCAGTAGTGCAGCATCAGCTGTCTGACTACTGCAATGTAGAGGACTTTGAGGGACCCCGATCTCCGGGGGCCAAAGTTGCCCCACAACACCTGTGGTCTGAGGAACCACCACTGAGATACCCCTGTTGGCCACATCACAAACTGAGCATCCTTATGAGCATCTTTGCCTGCATCCATAAGCATCAGGACCACTCAAATGAATGTGGCGGTCATGCTGTAGAGTTTGAAATCTGCTCTAAAAACACTCTGGTGGCCAGGTAACTGTCCAAAGCATCCATACTGGCACTCTAGACCTCGTCCCTGTCGAATTTGGTCACCCAACACGGGCTGGAGTATCCGCACTAACTGTTCCAAACCCTTGAAAAAGTTCCAAACTTTTTGTTGACCAATCCTTGTTTGCAGTTGCATTTAAAAGTGATAAAAACTTCTAAAATCTGTATCTCCGGAACCCTCTGGTGGATTTTACTGATCAAGGTCTCTAAAAATTCATAAAAATGCTCTCAATTTCTGTCATGTCTTTTTATTGGTGTGAGATTTTCTTATTTCGTTGTTTAGTGCTGTTAAATGCTTCACACTAAGGGGCATATTTATGAGAGGCTTGCATCACACAAAGTGGTACAGGCGTGATGCAAGCCTCTAAGTCAAATTTATGAAGCAATGCAAAGCCACATTGTGTGGCTTGAAATGTCTTCATAAATCTGGAATAAGGCAATGCAGCGCAAATCACTGAGTTGTCTTACTCTGTGCAAGGGAGGCGTCCCATGGGAATTGTGGTCATTGTTCCCGGGCAACTCCCATGTTTTTGATGCATTCCCAGATTTACAAGGACTTGTAAACCTGGGAATGCATCAAAATCGTATACTCCCCAGATGAGGTGTAATAAGTCCTCATTTTTTTATCCTCTTTCTACATGTGCTGCATTCTGCAGCACACACAGAAGAGGAAGCACCCTCTCAGGATTGTTTTTGTGCAGCAAGGTGCCCCTTCCTGCAGAAAAACAATCCTGCATGCAACGGAGGCCCCCTCCAAAATGATGCAAGGGTGCCTGCATTGGCACTCGCCTGACAAAACGGCACCAGCGCAAGGGGAAAGACAAAAGTATGCCATATTGTATAAATGTGGCAAATTCCTGACCTTTCCCAGTGATGCAGGGCAGCCTGCACCAGTATTTTCATAAATAATATGCCCCTAAATTTTGTTGTCAAGCCTTACTGTTCACAGCCACAGCTACCCAGGGTTGAGCTAAGGATGAGTAAATGATATTGACTGGACCCAAGACGGTATCTGTGTGTATACTCCACGATAAGGCCCCACAGCCATATCATATAGTACACCCAGATCCACACATGTACATAACAACAACAATGGCACAGCATGACAGTGAAAGTGGCTAAGTAACCCACACAAGAGACGGTGATATAAAAATGAAACAGGAGCTGTTGTATACCAGTAGACAGCAGTACAAAGGACTTGCAGCAAAACTAAAAGAGGTAAATAGATTCTATCTGGGTGAAAACGATCCATGATTACAACTTCAACTCAAATTGAAAAACTAGGGCTTCGATTTGATTATAGAATTTATGCGCATCATATGATTCTATACGTTGAATCATTATGCTTCTCGAAGTGTTTCCACCATCTTCATCTGCAAACATTTCCTGCAAATTCAACAGTCCATATAAATGCTTTACTTTACTACGTTTTTCTTTTTGACACCAGTACCATGTGGAAAGCACTGAGCACTTTATGATATTTAATAAAGAAAACATAGGTTCACATTTGCTAACATATACAGAAGTTGCATATTAAATACATTACATACTAAACATATGAATGTTATGTATTCCATGTTTATGTTTACTATAGGATGAAAAAGGAGACTGCGACCCTTCCCCACATGACTGCTCCTTGCTTTGCACACCTCATTGCATGCAATATTATTCACAAGAGAAAACTAAGGGGCATATTAGCAAGACCGGCGATAAAATTATCGCCGTTTTAGCGGCAGGAAACTGCCGCTAAAACGGCGATAATGGGCTTGCTAATATGCGTTATAGAATTCCAATAGAAGCCCAGGTTAGATGTCCTGCACATCTAACCTGGGCTTCTATTGGAATTCCATAACGCATATTAGCAAGCCCATTATCGCCGTTTTAGCGGCAGTTTCCTGCCGCTAAAACGGCGATAATTTTATCGCCGGTCTTGCTAATATGCCCCTAAATCCTTTAATTCACAATTTAATAAGAGGGTGTCCCACAGCTGGACATTTGTGTGTGCAGACGAGCTGAAATAAGATTTCTTAGTCGAGCGCTTTTGATGCTGACCTGACAGAAAGATGAAATGGGAACCTTTTGTTGATAGTTGCTTTTTCTGTTGAACAAAGAGCTATGTACAGAGGCAAAGGGGAGCAAAGTTTTCTTTCAGTCTCGCCAAGCCAAGGTTTTGTTAAAATCTTTCTTCGTAGTATTCAGTCGAGTGGACGAGAAGTAACACTCAATGTTCGAACACCAGTTTTGAAAAACCAGCTGCACCCATGCTATGCTGCAATTACATACAATTCACCACAAAGAAAAGGTTCGCATTTCACAGGCTACAATAATCATCAGATTAGATTTCAAATAGGCAAGGGCACTGACTGGTAATTTCTATACAATTAGGCAAGAGATGCCAACAACATTTGTTATAACAACAATGACTTTTAAAGTGGTAATACTTTGTTGCTCCCTGACTAATTCGTTTTTGTCACTTTTCGATTACCTTTAAAAAGAAACTATGCGAAAATTCACACTTAGCATCACACACTAAAACGCATCCAAACAGATCACACGCAGTCATTAAAAACCGAATAAATGTGTTACTTTCTACAAAACTGCCCCACACCCTTATATCCATCACATTTACTATTAGAAATTCTGGAAGAGTGGTCCCATGTTTTCTGTACAATGCAGCATACAATTTGAATTGGTGATCTAGTCTCCCCCCCATCCATCTTACTTAGAAGACGGAACATAGGATAGTTTTAAGTGGAAAAGAGAAGGATGGGGAGTAAAAAACACTGACATTCTTATCGTACAAGGATTAGGAACAGTAACTATAAAGGCCTTAATTCTAAAAAAAAAAAAGTTTTAGGGCCTGATTTAAATATTGGCAGAGAGGGAACTCCTTCACAATGGTGGGGGACTTCCCTCCTCGCCAACATTATGGTCTGCCCGCCTGATTTAGAATCGGGTGGACCATAGGTTTGACGATGGCAAATACTACCCCGTCTCCTCCTAGGTCAAACCCCTCCAATGGCCTGACGGAGTTAGCGCCATTGAAAGTTTGGCTGTATGTCCACTCAACTAATTTAGATGGGCAGACATCGTCACTGCCCAAACCTTTCAGTGGCCCTCAACAAAAAGAAAATCCTGCTTTGGGATTTTCTTTTTGAAAATAAAAATACATTCTAAGTTTTCCATATGGCTCCGTCATGTTGACCCATGGTATAGCCTCAGTTGAGCTCCCCACTCAAAGAAAGGAGAAATCCTGAAGTTTTGGGGTCTTCGTGAGCTGGCATGTCCGCACCAAGATGTTGCTGCCTGCGCTGCCCGCCAATGCGAAGCTCCAGTGAAACTGACACTTCACGCCACAGCGGCGAAGCAATGCAAAACCTGCACTTTGCGGTACAATATCGACAGGCCGCTGTGACCCCCAATGCAAACCTCTAGCAATGACTGTGTGCGACGCCCAACAGGATGTTCACGCTACAGCGATGACCATCACGACACCCATCCTGCTCTTTGCACTACATCCACGACCATCTGCGACGCTCTTCCTGCTCCCCACAGCCCCTTCCACTGTGAACAGAACTCTTTGTGCTGGAGTTTTGAAGGTTACTCTTCCAGTGCAACTAACTTAGTCCCTGTATCCGGCCCATGCTCCATCACAGTCAGCCTGAACTTGTGACTTTCACCCAGTCTCACACCAGATAGTCGCGAGAGGCACTTTGTGCTTTTAGGTGCTTTATTCACCTAAAATCTTTAAAATTGCATATCTCCGGTTCTATTGATTGGATTTTTGTCACTTTGGTCTCAAATAATGTATTCAATTGTACTCTGTTTTGTCAAAATTGATGTGGGATTTTTCTTGTGTTGTGTTTTCATTTTATTACTGTTTGAAGTGCTGCACAAATACATTTCACATTGCCTCTAAGTTAAACCTGACTGCTTTTGTGCCAAGCTACCAGAGGATTAATCACAGGTTGATTTGGGGTTTGCTTGTGTTTCAACCTGACAAGAATTGTGGTTACTATTTGTGTGGGGTTCCACTCCCTTCAACCAGAAACCCAATTTCCACACCTGACACTTAAGGTAGTACATCAAACACACATAAGGAGATGGGAGAACTACTTGCAGTAAGTCTAACCACTGGCAATTGCTCTGGTAGAATTCCAACCCCATCTTTCTTTTGCCCACTATGCCCACTTAGCTTGGACCCCGCCCTATGCAAATCAGTCTTGACCCTTCTTTCTTTAGGACCAGTCCAACCTGAACTGCCAGGTTAGGTCCTCCCTGAGCCGGAACACAAGCAACGCAAGACCAGTTTCGCCCTTATTGGGGTTCATCAGTCAGGTGTAGCTTGGTTTCAGTGGCACAATGATCACAGGACCCATGTCTGGGCATGTGGTTGCCACTTAGGGTAGTACACAGTGGCAGCTCCACGAGGGAGTGCTGCAGGGTGGTGGGGTGGGTCGGGGAGGGGCAGGGTGGGGAGTAGTAAACTCCGGCATACGGCCGAACGGAGTTAAGTGGATAAATAAATAAATAAAACAAATTACATTGCGCACGCTGCATCGCCAAATGGCGATGCAGCGCAAGCAATGCAATTCGTTTTATTTATTTATTTATCTACTTAACTCCGCTCGGCCATATGCCGGAGTTTACTACCCCCACCCTGGCCCTCCCCGCCCCACCGCCCCACAGCACTCCCTCGAGGAGCCGCCACTGGTAGTACATCAAACACACAAAAGGTGATGGGATAAATGCTTCGGTCTAATCACTGGCATTCACTTGGGGTAGCACTCCAGCACATTGTTCTTTTTCCCATCATGCCTCTCAATTTAGACCCAGCCATATGCAAACCAATCTTGACCTTGCTACAATAGGAACTTTCCAGTCCGAACTTCCAGGTAAGGTCCTCCCTGAACCAGAACGCAAGCACCCTGATTTGGGCTCGTCACATGGATGTAGCTTGGTTCCACCGGGGCCTTGGCCCTACATCTGGGCATACCCTCGTCACTTAAGGCCCAGATATTGCCACATGCTGCAGTACAGAGTGTGTTCATATCTGAAAAGGGAAGGGTTGCCACAAAGAACATCCACAGCTGGGCACATGATGTGCTGGGAGAATCCTCTCAGTCACATTTGCAGCAGTCAAGACTGACATCGCTTAAGGGTCGCAGGAACAGACTGGACAACCCTTCATGGTCAGCTAGAATCATCAGCAGGGGAAAGGAGGTAGTTCAGATTTGTTAATACAAATCAAAGTACATATGTGTTTTGAAAGTTTTGTCGACATGTCTCGTTTTTACTGTGTATTGTATATCTCCATGTAGGCTGTACCATATGTTGGCCTGTTAAATGTGTAGCTGAAAGAATGTATTTTTGTGATATTTACGAGAATGTTAATTATGTTCTGCTCATGTCGGCATACTGAAATTATACTATGACAAACAAGAAGTAACATCAGGAAACCTTTAAGTAAAAATTGGCCACTCCCACTTTCAAATATTCTTTTTTATTATTATATTTGTGCATAACCATTATGCTCTGTTTATTTTTTATCATGTTTAAGACAGATCTTATGTAATGACAGTCCCTGTCTCAGACATATTGCCATACTTTAATACACAATGATCATAATAAAAGACTATGCAATTCATGACCAATTTAACTATTCCACCATCACATGTCCATAAACTGGCTATGCGTACCACACCTATCAAAAAGCATTGTGTGTCCATTCACTCCTATCTATGTTCCTGTTTGGCACCATAAGTGAATGCAAGGCTGACATTGCTTAACTTACTCTAGGCATGGGTTGTAAAATGATGCAGTTTTCACATATCTAACATAAGTAAATGAAATTGTAAGAAGTTTAGTTAAAAACAAGGCTGGGTGGGTAATTCTGCTCTCTAGAACTTCCCAAGAAAACAGCAGACTAGAGGGTTGAATTCAGAGGTGGAAGGGCTGCCATGGCCCAATCATGATCACAAGGATCATCTCTAATTAAGGTGAATGCGGCCTGCACTGTTGGCCTGGTTTGACATTTTCTGTTGGTTCCCATTTTTGCCATTTAAACAACCATTGTTGAAATTGGAAGGGCTAAGTTAATAATTGACACGCCTGACTATGACACTCTATGTCACATTTACTGTAGATTTTATGTTAAAAAAGTACTAATGTACACAATGTATCTCGGAGTGATCTTCCCCACATACATCTGGCCTCTCTCAGGCAACCGCCTAAGGCATATTACTAGTAAGGTTTATCATTACCTTATCAAAAAGGCATCATTAAACTGAACAAGCTATACTATCACTCCAACTATTCTTGCCCCATTACCCACATTGAAGCTACAAAATCTGCACCCGCCCCTCCACTGATTGCCACACTTTATAATGCACCTACATTGCTACCTGCATTGGTCTTGCATTGATACATGCATTTAATCTATGCAAGCCACTGATGCCTGCTCGTAGTGGCACTTGCTCTGCCACTGAAGTCATAGGCACCAACACTGGCACCTTCAACCATTGGAACCAATGAGCACCTGCATCGAGTAGCACCTGCACCCTAACAGGAATACTGTTCCAGTATAAACACACACACAAACACCCACGTACTTGCATGTGCAGTACTCCTGCACCAAAGGGAACTTAAAGCGGCACAATGGCTCCAGCATTTCTTATGAACACTTTAGTAAACATGATGCACCTGCACCAACTGGCACTAGCACTAACACTTTAATTCACTGGCTCCTACAATGACACTAATATGTGCACTGGCACCAGCATAGGTGTCTCTCTGGCTCTACATTGGCACACAAACAATCATACACACTCACACATTTACTGACAAATGCATATGCCACAGTACTTCTACAGACAAAATATAAAGTCAATCTGATACAGACATGAAGGTGTGGTGTCTTCTGCATGTGGTTCTAACCCTAGAACTACATGTAGCTTAGTAGAGTTTAGAGTGTGGAATTAGGAATGACATTCTTGGTGTTCCAGATCTGTTAGAAGTGTTCTCGTAGCGACAGTTGCTTTGAACTGGCTATGGACGAGGTGTATCGAAATGAACCTCTTTGTTAAACCTACGTGTTTGAGCATGGTTCTTACCAAACATTGCACTGGCGACGCAGGATGGAAGTGCACCTCAACATGGAGCAAGAGGTTTCTCGGCTAATATGGCAGCAAGGTTTGTTTACACTTACTTTGGAGGATCGAGGCTGGAGAAATTCTGTGCTGTGGTCTGGTTTCCACGAGTTGTTTGAGGATGGGGAAGTCGGCAGATGGTGTATGAAGCTGGACGACTGTTTCTGAGCGAAATAAATTTGAAAGCGGTCGTCGAGAAGAAACGTCTTTGAATGACATCATTCAGGCCTGTGCAAGTGGCACTCAAGTGTGGAGGTGGACCGCATTGTTGCGATCCAGGATGGCAGCAGTATCACACAGAGGGCAAGTGATGTGGTGCAAAGGGAAAAAAAGGAAAAAAAGCTACATTGCCTGCAGAGAGCACGCACAGCTACGCAGAGTCATATTGGGTGAGGTTGTCGTGTGTGAGGCTGTGCAGTGACTGCATGACGTGAAGTTATTGCGTTCTCAGTTGGAAAGTGAAACGGAACAGCAGTGGTGTTGGGTTGTATATTTATGAATTTATAATATCTCATGTATTTTTAGTTGCTGTTCCTCTCGTGACTCTAGGGAACTTCCACAACTGTGGAATTCCAGAACGGAGGTACGGGGAAAATCACAGTTGAGCTTATGCCTGGAGACCTGCGGTCGTTGCTCCTGTCTTGTTGGATAATAAAGAATTGAAGAACTTATGTTTACTCTTCTTTTCACTGGCAACAAGTTTCTACTCCTTCAAGACGTCCACGCGTGCCTGTGGTTCATCTACGAAAGCCTTCAGTCCATGACCCGGAGCAATCGGACCTGTTCGAAGTCGTCGAGAAGGTGAGGACTTTGACATTGTTGCGCTGCCCCTCCGAACACGCAAGAGAGAAAAACCACGTCTTCTACAGAGGTTGTGGTGAGACGTTATACATTTTTAACATTTTCAAGCCTGCCTCGTGGTTTTGCAAGCGTTTCTCCTCGCGCGCCACCGAACTCTATTTCAGCTCCTACTGTGATGCAGTCAACGTGAGCATTGCCTGTCTGCCTGGCGCTGCTCTACACTGCGTCCCCACCTTACGTGCCGCCATTTTAATGAATTTTATTCGCGTTGCTTCACCATAGCAACGCCAGCGTCTCGATTAACCCCTTCGCTGCTAGGCCTTTTCCCCTCCTGTGCTAAGCCTTTTTTTGGCTATTTGGGGTAGTGCGCGCTTAGGCCCCTGTAACTTTTTGACCACATAAGGTATCCATGCCAAATTTGCGTCCTTTTTTCTAACATCATGGGGATTGTAAAGGTACCCAGGGTTTGTGGATTCCCCTGGAGGGGACCCAGAAATTAGTCAAAATACAGCTAAATTTTGTTTTTTTGGGGAAAAATGCGAAAAAAGGGCAACAGATGAAAGCGTCTTGATTTTTCCCTGCAAATGGCATCAAAAAAGGGGTTGTGGTGCTGAAATCACCATCTTCCCAGCTTTCAGGGACAAGCAGACTTTTGTCAGAAAACCAACTTTTTTACACAGTTTTGGCATTTTTCTGGGACATAGCCTATTTTTGCTATTTTTTGTGCTTTCAACCTCCTTCCAGTTAATGGTAGAAATGGGTATGAAACCAATAATGGATCCTGGAAAGCCATACATTTCTGAAAAGTAGACAAAATTCTGAATTCAGCAAGGGGTCATTTGTGTAGATCCTTAAAGTTTTCCTTATAGAAACTAACAGTTAAATAAAGGAAAAATTGAAAATTAGTTGAAAAAAACATCCATTTGTGTCAACGTTTTCACCTGTAACTTCTTCTAATTATGACAGCTATTTGAAGGCAATATACCGTTATATCCGCTGGACCTTTCTGGTTGTGGGGATATATAGGACTTGTAGGTTCATCAAGAACCCGACGAACCCAGAGCCAATAATTGAGCAGCATCTTGCAATGGTTTTTTATTATGTACCGGGTATATAGCAATTATTTTGGGAAAATGTATACATGGAAAAATTGTTATGAAAGACACCTATGTATTTCTGAAATGGGAACAAAATGTAGATTTTAGAAACAGTAGATATTTGCACATTTCCGAAATTGGGAGTACCCATACTAGCATGAGAATTATAGGTCATTTTTCAAAATGACTTATTTTTTACACATTGTCTTTCATTTGGAAGGCAGAAATGCATCGAAAGTCAATAGGTAATAACAGTTGCTCTACAATTCTGTGTTACCCAAAGTCTCCCGATAAAAATGGTACCTCACTTGTGTGGGTAGCCCTTGTGCCCACAACAGGAAATGGCTCAAAATGCAACGTGGACGTACCACATTTTCTCAATGAAAAATTACCCTTTTTTGCAAAGTGCCTAGGTGTAGTTTTTGAACCCTAGCACTGCCGGAACCTAAGGAAACCTAGCAAACCTATACATTTTTGAAAACTAGACACCCAGGGGAATCCAGGATGGGGTGACTTGACTTCCTCCCACCAGGTTCTGTTACCCAGAATCCCTTGCAAACATAAAAAATTGTCAAAAAACCACATTTCCCCACATTTCTGTGGTGGAAAGTTCTGGAATCTGCGTGGGTCCACAGATTTCCACCCACCCCGCGTTCCCCAAAGTCTTACGAGAAAAATGGTACCTCACTTGTGTGGGTCGGCCTAGTGCCTGCGACAGGAAACGGCGCAAAACGCAACGTGGTCACACCTCAATTTTGCAGTGAAAAATGACCCTTTTTTGGCAAAGTGCCTAGCTGTAGTTTTTGAACCCTAGCTCTGCCGGCACCTAGGGAAACCTAGCAAACCTATACATTTTTGAAAACTAGACACCCAGGGGAATCCAGGTTGGGGTGACTTGACTGCCTCCCACCAGGTTCTGTTACCCAGAATCCCTTGCAAACATAAAAAATTGTCCAAAAAACCACATTTTCCCCACATTTCTGTGGTGGAAAGTTCTGGAATCTGCGTGGATCCACAAATTTCCACCCACCCCGCGTTCCCCAAAGTCTTCCGAGAAAAATGGTACCTCACTTGTGTGGGTCGGCCTAGTACCTGCAACAGGAAACGGCGCAAAACGCAACGTGGTCACACCTCAATTTCGCAGTGAAAAATGACCCTTTTTGGCAAAGTGCCTAGCTGTAGTTTTTGAACCCTAGCTCTGCCGGCACCTAGGGAAACCTAGCAAACCTATACATTTTTGAAAACTAGACACCCAGGGGAATCCAGGATGGGGTGACTTGACTGCCTCCCACCAGGTTCTGTTACCCAGAATCCCTTGCAAACATAAAAATTGTCAAAAAACACATTTCCCCACATTTCTGTGGTGGAAAGTTCTGGAATCTGCGTGGGTCCACAAATTTCCACCCACCCCGCGTTCCCCAAAGTCTTACGAGAAAAATGGTACCTCACTTGTGTGGGTCGGCCTAGTGCCTGCGACAGGAAACGGCGCAAAACGCAACGTGGTCACACCTCAATTTCGCAGTGAAAAATGACCCTTTTTGGCAAAGTGCCTAGCTGTAGTTTTTGAACCCCAGCTCTGCCGGCACCTAGGGAAACCTAGCAAACCTATACATTTTTGAAAACTAGACACCCAGGGGAATCCAGGATGGGGTGACTTGACTGCCTCCCACCAGGTTCTGTTACCCAGAATCCCTTGCAAACATAAAAAATTGTAAAAAAAACACATTTCCCCACATTTCTGTGGTGGAAAGTTCTGGAATCTGCGTGGATCCACAAATTTCCACCCACCCCGCGTTCCCCAAAGTCTTCCGAGAAAAATGGTACCTCACTTGTGTGGGTCGGCCTAGTGCCTGCGACAGGAAACGGCGCAAAACGCAACGTGGTCACACCTCAATTTTGCAGTGAAAAATGACCCTTTTTTGCAAAGTGCCTAGCTGTAGTTTTTAACCCTACCTCTGCCGGCACCTAGAGACACCTAGCAAACCTATACATTTTTGAAAACTAGACACCCAGGGGAATCCAGGATGGGGTGACTTGACTGCCTCCCACCAGGTTCTGTTACCCAGAATCCCTTGCAAACATAAAAAATTGTCAAAAAAACCACATTTTCCCCACATTTCTGTGGTGGAAAGTTCTGGAATCTGCGTGGATCCACAAATTTACACCCACCCCGCGTTCCCCAAAGTCTTACGAGAAAAATGGTACCTCACTTGTGTGGGTCGGCATAGTGCCTGCGACAGGAAACGGTGCAAAACGCAATGTGTAGTCACACCTCAATTTCGCAGTGAAAAATGACCCTTTTTTGGCAAAGTGCCTAGCTGTAGTTTTTGAACCCTAGCTCTGCCGGCACCTAGGGAAACCTAGCAAACCTATACATTTTTGAAAACTAGACACCCAGGGGAATCCAGGATGGGGTGACTTGACTGCCTCCCACCAGGTTCTGTTACCCAGAATCCCTTGCAAACATAAAAATTGTCAAAAAAACAAATTTTCCCCACATTTCTGTGGTGGAAAGTTCTGGAATCTGCGTGGATCCACAAATTTCTACCCACCCCGCGTTCCCCAAAGTCTTACGAGAAAAATGGTACCTCACTTGTGTGGGTCGGCCTAGTGCCTGCGACAGGAAACGGCGCAAAACGCAATGTGGTCACACCTCAATTTCGCAGTGAAAAATGACCCTTTTTTGGCAAAGTGCCTAGCTGTAGTTTTTGAACCCTAGCTCTGCCGGCACCTAGGGAAACCTAGCAAACCTATACATTTTTGAAAACTAGACACCCAGGGGAATCCAGGATGGGGTGACTGGACTGCCTCCCACCAGGTTCTGTTACCCAGAATCCCTTGCAAACCTAAAAACTGTCAAAAACCACATTTTCCCCACATTTCTGTGGTGGAAAGTTCTGGAATCTGCGTGGATCCACAAATTTCCACCCACCCCGCGTTCCCCAAAGTCTTCTGAGAAAAATGGTACCTCACTTGTGTGGGTCGGCCTAGTGCCCGCGACAGGAAACGGCGCAAAACGCAACGTGGTCACACCTCAATTTCGCAGTGAAAAATGACCATCTTTTGGCAAAGTGCCTAGCTGTAGTTTGTGAACCCTAGCTCTGCCGGCACCTAGGGAAACCTACCAAACACACACATTTCTGAAAAGTAGACACCCGGGGCTTCCAGGGAGGTATGGCTTGCGTGGATCCCCCAACGTTTCCTTACCCAGAATCCCCTGCAAACCTCAATTTTAGCTGAAAAATCACTTTTTTCACACATTTGTGTGTGGGAAAGTGTGGCTTCACTGGCCTCACACAAATGTCCTACCACCCAGCGTTCCTCCAGGTCTCCCGATAAAAATGGTGCCTCACTTGTGTGGGAGGCCCAAGTACCCGCGACAGGCAAGGGCCCACAACGTAGTGAGGCGACCTCAAAATGGCCTTTCACAAAACGACCTGGTTTTGCAAGGGGTCACCTGGGTTTTGGCCCCGTGCTCGGTGGCCATCTAGGAAACCTACCAAACCCACACATTTCTGAAAAGTAGACACCCGGGGCTTCCAGGGAGGTATGGCTTGCGTGGATCCCCCAACGTTTCCTTACCCAGAATCCCCTGCAAACCTCAATTTTAGCTGAAAAAATCACTTTTTTCACACATTTTGTGTGGGAAAGTGTGGCATCACTGGCCTCACACAAATTTCCTACCACCCAGCGTTCCTCCAGGTCTCCCGATAAAAATGGTGCCTCACTTGTGTGGGAGGCCCAAGTACCGCGACAGGCAAGGACCCACAACGTAGTGAGGCGACCTCAAAATGGCCTTTCACAAAACGACCTGGTTTTGCAAGGGGGTCACCTGGGTTTTGGCCCCGTGCTCGGTGGCCATCTAGGGAAACCTACCAAACCCACACATTTCTGAAAAGTAGACACCCGGGGGCTTCCAGGGAGGTATGGCTTGCGTGGATCCCCCAACGTTTCCTTACCCAGAATCCCCTGCAAACCTCAATTTTAGCTGAAAAAATCACTTTTTTCACACATTTTTGTGTGGGAAAGTGTGGCATCACTGGCCTCACACAAATTTCCTACCACCCAGCGTTCCCCAGGTCTCTCGATAAAAATGGTGCCTCACTTGTGTGGGAGGCCCAAGTACCCGCGACAGGCAAGGGCCCACAACGTAGTGAGGCGACCTCAAAATGGCCTTTCACAAAACGACCTGGTTTTGCAAGGGGTCACCTGGGTTTTGGCCCCGTGCTCGGTGGCCATCTAGGGAAACCTACCAAACCCACACATTTCTGAAAAGTAGACACCCGGGGCTTCCAGGGAGGTATGGCTTGCGTGGATCCCCCAACGTTTCCTACCCAGAATCCCCTGCAAACCTCAATTTTAGCTGAAAAAATCACTTTTTCACACATTTTTGTGTGGGAAAGTGTGGCATCACTGGCCTCACACAAATTTCCTACCACCCAGCGTTCCCCAGGTCTCCCGATAAAAATGGTGCCTCACTTGTGTGGGAGGCCCAAGTACCCGCGACAGGCAAGGGCCCACAACGTAGTGAGGCGACCTCAAAATGGCCTTTCACAAAACGACCTGGTTTTGCAAGGGCCCACAACGTATTGAGGCGACATCAAAATTGCCTATCACAAAATGTTTTGGGCCCTTGCCTGTCGCGGGTACTTGGGCCTCCCACCCGAGTGAGGCACCATTTTTATCGGGAGACCTGGGGGAACGCTGGGTGGTAGGGAATTTGTGTCAGCCCCGTGATGCCACAACTTTACCACACAAAATGTGTGAAAAAGTGATTTTTTCAGCCAAATTTCAGGTTTGCAGGGGATTCTGGAGTAAACATTGGGGGATCCACGCAAGCCATACCTCCCTGGAATCCCCGAGTGTCTACTTTTCAGAAATGTGTGGGTTTGGTAGGTTTCCTAGGTGGCCGCAGAGCCCCGGGCCAAAACGTCATGGGACCCCCTTGCAAAACCAGGTCGTTTTGTGATAGGCCATTTTGAGGTCGCCTCAATACGTTGTGGGCCCTTGCCTGTCGCGGGTACTTAGGCCTCCCACCCGAGTGAGGCACCATTTTTATCGGGAGACCTGGGGAACGCTGGGTGGTAGGAAATTTGTGTCAGCCCCATGATTCCACAACTTTACCACACAAAAATGTGCAAAAAAGTGATTTTTTGAGCAAAATATCAGGTTTGCAGGGGATTCTGGGTAAGAAAACGTTGGTGGATCCACGCAAGCCATACCTCCCTGGAATCCCGGGTGTCTACTTTTCAGAAATGTGTAGGTTTGGTAGGTTTCCTAGGTGGCCGCCGAGCCCGGGCCAAAACGTCATGGGACCCCCTTGCAAAACCAGGTAGTTTTGTGATAGGCCATTTGAGGTCAGCCTCAATATGTTGTGGGCCCTTGCCTGTCGCGGGTACTTGGGCCTCCCACCCGAGTGAGGCACCATTTTTATCGGGAGACCTGGGGAACGCTGGGTGGTAGGAAATTTGTGTCAATCCCATGATTCCACAACTTTACCACACAAAAATGTGCGAAAAAAGTGATTTTTTCAGCAAAATATCAGGTTTGCAGGGGATTCTGGGTAAGAAAACGTTGGTGGATCCACGCAAGTCATACCTCCCTGGAATGCCCCGGATGTCTACTTTTCAGAAATGTGTAGGTTTGGTAGGTTTCCGTAGGTGGCCGCCGAGCCCCGGGCCAAAACGTCATGGGACCCCCTTGCAAAACCAGGTCGTTTTGTGATAGGCCATTTTGAGGTCGCCTCAATACGTTGTGGGCCCTTGCCTGTCGCGGGTACTTGGGCCTCCCACCCGAGTGAGGCACCATTTTTATCGGGAGACCTGGGGAACGCTGGGTGGTAGGAAATTTGGTCAGCCCCATGATTCCACAACTTTACCACAAAAAATGTGCGAAAAATTGATTTTTGAGCAAAATATCAGGTTTGCAGGGGATTCTGGGTAAGAAAACGTTGGTGGATCCACGCAAGCCATACCTCCCTGGAATCCCCGGGTGTCTACTATTCAGAAATGTGTAGGTTTGGTAGGTTTCCTAGGTGGCCGCCGAGCCCCGGGCCAAAACGTCATGGGACCCCCTTGCAAAACCAGGTAGTTTTGTGATAGGCCATTTTGAGGTCGCCTCAATACGTTGTGGGCCCTTGCCTGTCGCGGGTACTTGGGCCTCCCACCCGAGTGAGGCACCATTTTTATCGTGAGACCTGGGGGAACGCTGGGTGGTAGGAAATTTGTGTCAATCCCATGATTCCACAACTTTACCACACAAAAATGTGCGAAAAAGTGATTTTTTCAGCAAAATATCAGGTTTACAGGGGATTCTGGGTAAGAAAACGTTGGTGGATCCACGCAAGCCATACCTCCCTGGAATCCCCGGGTGTCTACTTTTCAGAAATGTGTAGATTTGGTAGGTTTCCCTAGGTGGCCGCCGAGCCCCGGGCCAAAACGTCATGGGACCCCCTTGCAAAACCAGGTAGTTTTGTGATAGGCCATTTTGAGGTCGCCTCAATACGTTGTGGGCCCTTGCCTGTCGCGGGTACTTGGGCCTCCCACCCGAGTGAGGCACCATTTTTATCGGGAGACCTGGGGAACGCTGGGTGGTAGGAAATTTGTGTCAATCCCATGATTCCACAACTTTACCACACAAAAATGTGCGAAAAAGTGAATTTTTTCAGCAAAATTTCAGGTTTGCAGGGGATTCTGGGTAGGAAAACATTGGGGGACCCACGCAATCCATACCTCGCTGGACTCCCCAGAGTGTCTAGGTTTCAGAAATGTGTGGGTTTGGTAGGTTTCCTAAGATGGCCGCCGAGCCCAGGGCCAAAAACCTCACTGGTGTGGGTGGTTCAAGTACCCTCAACAGGCAAGGGCCCAAAACGTATTGAGGAGACATCAAAATGATCTATCACAAAACAAGCTGGTTTTGCAAGGGGAGTCACCTGGGTTTTGGCCCCGGGCTCGGCGGCCATCTTGGGAAACCTACCAAACCCACACATTTCTGAAAACTAGACACCCGGGGAGTCCAGCGAGGTATGGCTTGCGTGGATCCCCCAACGTTTTCCTACCCAGAATGCCCTGCAAACCTCAAATTTAGCTGAAAAAAATCACTTTTCTCTCAATTTCTGTGTGGGAAAGTTATGGAATCTACGTGGATCCACAAATTTCCTACCACACAGTGTTCCCCCATGTCTCCCGATAAAAATGATACCTCACTCGCATGGGTGGGTCAAGTACCCACGACAGGAAAGGGCCCAAAACCTAATGAGGCGACATCAAAATTACCTATCACAAAACAACCTGGTTTTGCAAGAGGGGTCCCATGAGTTTTTGGCCCTGGGCTCGGTGGCCATCTAGGAAACCTACCAAACCCACACATTTCTGAAAGCTAGACACCTGGGGGAGTCCAGCAAGGTATGGCTTGCGTGGGTCCCCCAACTTTTTCCTACCCAGAATCCCCTGCAAACCTCAAATTTAGCTGAAAAAAATCACTTTTTTCTCAAATTTCTATGTGGGAAAGTTCTGAAATCTACGTGGATCCACAAATTTCCTCCCACCCAGCGTTCCCCCAGGTCTCCTCATAAAAATGATACCTCACTTGCGTGGGTGGGTCAAGTACCCGCGATAGAAAAGGGCCCAAAACCTATTGAGGCGACATCAAAATTACTTATCACAAAACAACCTGGTTTTGCAAGGGGGTCCCAGGAGTTTTGGCCCTGGGCTCGGCGGCCAACTTGGGAAACTACCAAACCCAAACATTTCTGAAAGCTAGACACCCGGGGAGTCCAGCGAGGTATGGCTTGCGTGGGTCCCACAACGTTTTCCTACCCAGAATCCCCTGCAAACTTCAAATTTAGCTGAAAAAATCACTTTTTCCATACATTTTTGCGTGGGATCACCGTGCCGGCACAAATGTCCTACCACCCAGCGTTCCCCTTGTTCTCCCGAGTAAAATGATACCTCACTTGTGTGGGTGGGCCAAAGGCCTGTGACTGGGAAGAGCCCAAAACATAGGGATTTAGGGTATAGCACCGAGAATTCTAAGCGCTATATTTTTTTAAAAATACGTTTTTAGCCAGTTCTGCTTTGGACACCCACACAAGTGAGGTATCATTTTACTCGGGGAACAAGGGCAACGCTGGGTGGTAGGACATTTGTGCCAGCACGGTGATTCCACGCAAAAATTTGGAAAATATGGTTTTTTCAGCTAAATTTGAGGGTTGCAGGGGATACTGGGTAGGGAAACGGGGGATCCACGCAAGCCATACCTCATTGGACTCCCCAGGGTGTCTAGTTTTCAGAAATGTGTGGGATTGGTAGGTTTCCCTAGATGGCGGCGAGCCCGGGGCCAAAAACCAGGTGCTCCCCCAAAACCAGGTAGTTTTGTTATAGGTAGTTTTGAAGTCTCCACAATACGATTTGGGCCATTTCCTGTTTCAGCCACTATGCCTACCCACACAAGTGAGGTACCATTTTTATCGGGAGCCCTGGGGGAACGCAGGGTGGTAGGAAATTTGTGGATCCACGCAGATTCCAGAACTTTCCCACACAGAAATTTGAGTAAAAAGTGATTTTTTTCTGCTAAATTTGAGGTTTGCAGGGCATTCTGGGTAGGAAAACGTTTGGGGACCCATGCAAGCCATACCTCGCTGGACTCCCCAGGTGTCTAGTTTTCAGAAATGTGTGGGTTTGGTAGGTTCCCAAGATGGCCGCTGAGGCCGGGGCCAATAACCCAGGTGACCCCCTTGCAAAACCAGGTTGTTTTGTGATAGATAATTTTGATGTCTCCTCAATACGTTCTGGGCCCTTGCCTGTCGCGGGTACTTGACCCACCCACGCGAGTGAGGTATCATTTTTATCGGGAGACCTGGGGGAAAGCTGGGTGGTAGGAAATTTGTGGATCCACGTAGATTCCAGAACTTTCCCACACAGAAATTGGAGAAAAACGTGATTTTTTCAGCTAAATTTGAGGTTTGCAGGGTATTCTGGGTAAGAAACTTTTGGAGGACCCACGCAAGCCATACCTCGCTGGACTCCTCCGGGTGTCTAGTTTTCAGAAATGTGTGGGTTGGGTAGGTTTCCCTAGATGGCCGTTGAGCCCGGGGCCAAAAACTCATGGGACCCCCTTGCAAAACCAGGTTGGTTTGTGATAGGTAATTTTGATGTCGCCTCAATAGGTTTTGGGCTCTTGCCTGTCGCGGGTACTTGACCCATCCACACAAGTGAGGTACCATTTTTCACGGAAGACTTTGGGGGACGCGGGGTGGGTGGAATTTTGTACATCCACGCAGATTCCAGAACTTTCCACCACAGAAATGTGAGGAAAATGTGTTTTTTGGACATATTTTTAGGTTTGCAAGGGATTCTGGGTAACAGATCCTGGTGAGAGCCAGTCAAGTCACCCCATCCTGGATTCCCCTGGGTGTCTAGTTTTCAAAAATGTATAGGTTTGCTAGGTTTCCCTAGGTGCTGGCAGTGTTAGGGTTCAAAATCTACAGCTAAGCACTTTGCAAAAAAGGGTCCGTTTTCACTGTGAAAATGTGGTGTGTCCACGTTGCGTTTGGGCCGTTTCCTGTCGCGGGCACTAGGCCTACCCACACATGCGAGGTGCCATTTTTCTCGGAAGACTTTGGGGAACGCGGGATGGGTGGAAATTTGTGGATCCACGCAGATTCCAGAACTTTCCACCACAGAAATGTGAGGAAAATGTGTTTTTTTTGACAAATGTTTCGGTTTGCAAGGGATTCTGGGTAACAGAACCTGGTGAGAGACAGTCAAGTCACCCAATCCTGGATTCCCCTGGGTATCTAGTCTTCAAAAATGTATAGGTTTGCTAGGTTTCCCTAGGTGCCGGCAGAGTTAGGGTTCAAAATCTACAGCTAGGCACTTTGCAAAAAAAAGTCAGTGCCTAGTGGGCTTTCTGCCGCCCTGGGGAGGGGGAAATCAGGGGCTATTGCCCCGATATGCCCCCGAGGGGGCAGAAAGACTGTGGCTATTCTTTTGGGGGTCGGGGCATTGGGATGCCTATTCTGGGCAGCCCCCACCCCTCCGTATAAAAAGCCAGCATAATCGCTGGCACATAGTGGGCTTTCTGCCCCCCGGGGGCAGATCAGGGGCTACTGCCCCCATCTGCCTCCTGGGAGGGGCAGAAAGACAGTGACATCTTTTGGGGTGGGTGGGGGCATTGGCATGTCCATTCTTGGCAGCCCCCACCCCGAACTTTGTAAAAATAAAAGAATCCCTGGTGGCTAGTGGGCTTTCTGCCCCCCGGCGGGGCAGATAAGGTGCTATTGCCCCATCTGCCTCCCAGGGGGCAGAAAGACTGTAGCATTTTTTTGGGGTGGGGGCATTGACATGCCCATTCTGGGCAGCCCCCACCCCTACCTATATATAAAAAAATCCCTGGCGCTTAGTGGGCTTTCTGCCCCCTCCCCGGGGGGCAGATCAGGGGCTATTGCCCCCATCTGCCTCCTGGGGGGCAGAAAGTTTTTTCTTTCTTTGGGGGGTAGGGTGGGGGCATTTGCATGCCCATTCTGGGCAGCCCCCACCCCGGGCCTATAAAAAAAATAATCCCTGGCATCTAGGGTATTTCTGAACCCCCGGGTGGGGGCAGATTGTTGGCCACTGCCACCATCTGCCCCCCCGGTGGGGCAGAAAGACTGGAATTTCGTGGGGGAGGGGTGGGGGCATTGGCATGCCCATATTGGGCAGCCCCCACCCCAAATTATAATTTAAAAAAATCCCTGGTATCTAGTGGGCTTTCTGCCCCCCGGGGGGCAGATTGGGGGCTACTGCCCCCATCTGCCCCCCAGGAGGGGCAGAAAGACTGTACCTTTGCGGCGGGGTGGGGTGGGGGCATTGGCATGCCCATATTGGGCAGCCCCACCCCCAACTATAATTAAAAAAAAATCCCTGGTATCTAGTGGGCTTTCTGCCCTCGGGGGCAGATTGGGGGCTACTGCCCCATCTGCCCCCCAGGGGGCAGAAAGACTAATTTTGTGGCCGGGGGGATGGGGGCATCGGCATGCCCGTTTTGGCCAGCCCCCACCCCTAACTATAATTTAAATAAAAATCCCTGGTGTCTAGTGGGCTTTCTACCCCCGGGGGCAGAAAGACTAATCCTGGCAAATATTTTATGGGGGAGCAAAGGCCCTTGCCCAAGGGGCCGCTCCCCTCCCTGGTGCCTAGTGGATGGATCCTGCTTGGGGATCGCCCTCCTGGGGCGATCCCCAAGCAGGGATCCACTAGGAGGGGTACCATTGGAAAGGGAGATTCTCCCTTTCCAACGATACCTCTCCTGAGTTTCTACGTGCTCAGGGGGCTGAGATAGCCCCTGAGCACGTAGAAACTGAAACTGAAATGAGCCTCTTGGCTCATTTCAGTTTCAGTTTCACTGAAATGACATCAGCGCGACGTGCGCGCCGATCGTCATTTCAGGGAAACCAGGGGGCCTCGGGAGCTGGGGAAGCTCTTCCCCAGCTCCCGAGGCTTTAGAGGATTAAGGGAATCCCTCTGGTGCCCGCACCAGAGGGATTTCCTGCCCTGGGTTCCATGACGAGCTGGACTCGTCATGAGCACACGAGCACTGTGTGCCATGACGAGTCCAGCTCGTCATGAGCATGGAAGGGGTTAACGCTGATGCGCACAGCTATTTGGTTTTAATTGCGCACAGCTTATAAAAACATCGCTGATGTGCGCAGCTTATTTAAACCTTCAACGCTGACGCGCACAGCTGTTTGGCATTTTATTGCACACAGTACTTAAAGCATTTGTTTATGTTTGATACGCTGACACGCACAGCTCATTATTTCAAAATTCTACGTTTGCGTGTCTCCTCATCATATGCAATTCTGCATACAACTTCATTTTGTTTTACATACAAGTACTTTTACAAAGTGTGTCAATTTTTCAATTTCGGTGACACACTCAATGTGTGCACTTTGTCTGTGATCTTGTTTTTAGTCACTTTTCCAAGTCATGTAGCAATCTTTGTCACCTCCTCCTGCGTTTCCACCCGATCCAGCATCTCCTGAGTCCGATTGGGAAAAGTGGAAGGAAAGTTTCGAGGCATTCCTTGATGCTCTCGAAGGTGACTCCTTTACGAACAAGAAAAAATTCGCTATTTTAAGACATTGCCTTGGTTCCGAAGGACGTACTATTCTTAAGCACACTCCTAAAGTACTAGTTTTGTGCATTGAAGGTGAAGGTGACGGTGTTGAAGATGAATATGCCACAGCCATTAAGTCTTTTGATACTATGTTCAAAGCTTGTACGAATGTTACATTAAAAATGCACAAATTCTATAAAAGAGCGCAACTTCCAGATGAGTCTGCATCTAGCTATCAATCAATCATAACATTTGTAAAGCGCACTACTCACCCGTGAGGGTCTCAAGGCGCTGAGGGGAGGGGTGCTGCTACTGCTCGAATAGCCAGGTCTTGAGTAGCCTCCTGAAGGTGAGTAGGTCCTGGGTCTGCCGTAGGAGGATGGGGAGGGTGTTCCAGGTTTTGGCGGCGAGGTGGGAGAACAATCTGCCGCCAGTGTTCGCTCTTCGGATGCGGGGGACGGTGGCGAGGGCGAGGTCGGCGGAGCGGAGCTGGCGGTTCAGGGTGTAGAAGGTGAGTCGTCTGTTGAGGTATGTCGGTCCGGTGTTGTGGAGTGCTTTGTGTGCGTGGGTGAGGAGCTTGAAGGTGATCCTCTTGTTGACGGGCAGCCAATGCAGGTCTTTTAGGTGGGGTGTGATGTGGCTGTGGTGAGGGATGTCGAGGATCAGGCGTGCGGAGTCGTTCTGTATGTGTTGTAATCGTTTCAGGAGTTTGGCTGAGGCTCCTGCGTAGAGGGCGTTACCGTAGTCTAGCCTGCTGCTGACGAGGGCCTAGGTGACCGTTCTTCTTGTTTCGGTGGGGATCCACCTGTAGATCTTGCGGAGCATGCGGAGGGTGTTGAAGCAGGAGGACGAGACGGCGTTGACTTGCTTGGTAATGGAGAGTGTTGAGTCGAGGATGAACCCTAGGTTGCGTGCGTGGTCGGTGGGTGTTGGTGCTGCTCCCAGTGCGGTCGGCCACCAGGAGTCGTCCCACGCCGAGGGAGTGGAGCCGAGGATGAGGACTTCCGTCTTGTCTGAGTTCAGCTTCAGGCAGCTGATCTTCATCCACTCGGCGACGGCTTTCATTCCTTTGTGAAGGTTGGTTTTGGCGGTGAGGGGGTCCTTGGTGAGGGAGAGGATCAGCTGGGTGTCGTCGGCGTAGGAGATGATGTTGAGGTTGTGCAGTCGGGCGACATGAGCGAGTGGTGCCATGTAGATGTTGAACAATGTCGGGCTGAGGGATGATCCTTGGGGTACGCCGCAGATGATCTCGGTGGCTTCGGATTGGAAAGGGGGGAGGCGGACGCTCTGGGTTCTGCCGGAGAGGAAGGAGGTGGTCCAGTCCAGTGCTTTGTCTCGGATCCCAGCGTTGTGGCGGCGTGTGCGTAGGGTGCGGTGGCAAACAGTGTCAGAGGCGGCTGACAGGTCCAGGAGGATGAGGGCCATGGTTTTGCCGTTGTCCAGTAGGATCCTGATGTCATCAGTGGCAGCGATGAGGGCAGTTTCGGTGCTGTGGTTGCTGCGGAACCCGGACTGGGACGGGTCCAGGATGCTGTTCTCCTCGAGGTAGCAGGTCAGTTGTCTGTTGACGGTCTTCTCGATGACCTTCGCTGGGAACGGGAGCAGGGAGATGGGTCGGAAGTTCTTGAGGTCCTTGGGGTCCGCCTTGGGTTTTTTGAGTAAGGCGTTGATCTCGGCGTGCTTCCAGCTTTCCGGGAAGGTCGCGGTCTCGAAGGAGATGTTGATGGCCTTGCAGAGATGGGGTGCGATGGTGGAGCTGGCTTTGTTGAAGATGTTGTGTGGGCATGGGTCTGAGGGAGAGCCGGAGTGGATGGTGTTCATGATTTTGATGGTGCCGTCGTCGTTTATGTTGGTCCAGATGAGCAGGGGATCGGTGAGGATGGTGGTCGTGAGGTCGGAGGTCTCGGTGATTGTCGGGGCGGTCAGGGTGTTGAAGCTGTTGTGGATGTCTGCGATCTTGCAATGGAAGAAGGTGGCGAGGGCGTCGCACAGGTCTTGCGAAGGTGGGATGTCGTTGGTGTTGAAGCTGGGGTTGGAGAGCTCCTTCACGATGTTGAAGAGCTCTTTGCCGTTGTGTGCGTTGTTGTCTAGGCGGTCTTTGAAGGAGGCCCTTTTGGCGGATCTGATGAGGTGATGGTGTCTGCGGATGGCGTTCTTGTGGGCTGCGTAGCTGTCCGGTGTCTGTTCGTGGTGCCATTTCTTCTCTAGTTTCCGGCAGGTTTGCTTGGATGCCTGGAGGTCCGTGGTGAACCAACTGGCTTTCTTATTGGTGTGCCTGTTGTAGGGTTTCTTGAGCGGGGCGAGGGTGTTGGTGCAGTCGTTGATCCACTGTCTAAGGTTGCGGGCGGTGGTGTCGGGGTCGGTGGGGTCGACGGGTGGGCTTCGGGCGAGGGTGGTGTTTAGCTGGTGTTTGGTGACTTTGCTCCAGCATCAGCGAGGGATCTGTTGAGTGCGGTGGTGCGTGGTGGGTTTCCGGAAGGTGAAGTGGATGCAGCGATGGTCGGTCCAGTGGAGTTCGGTGGTGTGGCTGAAGGAGACGTGGGAGCTTGCGGAGAAGATGGGGTCAAGCGTGTGGCCGGCAGAGTGGGTGGGTGTTGTGACGAGCTGTCTGAGTCCGAGGTTGGCGAGGTTGTCAATCAGGGTGGTGGAGTTGGTGTCGTTGTTGTTCTCGAGGTGGAAGTTCAGGTCCCCGAGGAGGATGTAGTCTGTGGAGGCGAGGGCGTGCGTACTGACGAAGTCGGCGATGGCGTCGCTGAACTGTGGCCGTGGTCCGGGGGTCTGTAGATGAGGGTTCCTCTGAGGGTGGTGTTGGGATCAGTGTGGATCTGGAAGTGCAAGTGTTCGGCGGTGCTGAAAGTGTCGTCGGTGCTGGTCGAGACTCTGAGGGTGTTCCTGTGGACGATGGGGATTCCTCCTCCTGTTCCGTTGGTGCGGTCCCTGCGGGTAATCTTGTAGCCGTCAGGGATGGCTATGGCGATGTTGGGTGCCGAGGAGGGGTTCAACCAGGTCTCCGTCAGGAAGGCGACGTCTGGGGAGGTGGAGTCGAGTAGGTCCCAGAGTTCGATGGAGTGTTTCCTGGCGGAGCGGGTGTTGAGTAGAATGCATCTGAGGTGGTTGCGTCCTTTCTCGGTGGGTGGTTTGGTGGCTCGGAGGCTGGTGAAGCTGCAGCTCCGGCAGGAGAAGGGTCCTTGGGTTCGCTTCGGGGGGGCCAGGAAGCAGGTGTGTGATCGTCCGGTGTTGAGTGTGTGGAGGGTGCTGGCATCATAGCGGAGACGGGCGTCGTGGCGTACGTGGGGGCCAGGGGTTCTGGCGATGGGCACGGTCCAGGCGTGAACGCGTGCAGACGGGCTTGCCTTAGGCGCACCCGCTGCGTGTGGCCGCCATAAGAAGGGGAGGTGGGAGGGAGGAGCAGCTGGGAGGCGGGAGTGGTACGAATGGGCGAGTGGGGGGGCGGGGCCGCAGGGGACGCAGCGGTGGGAAACGCATGGGCAGAACGAGCGGGGAAACCAAGGGCACAACAAGCAAGGGATACAAGGAGAAAAACTGAATACAGGCACAATACAATACCACAACAATGCAAGGAATACAAGGAGACAAAACAGAGTACAGTTACAATACAATACAATACCAGAATACACAGATACCTACCGCCTACCACTGGCCACCAGGGAGGAGGCGCAGGTGGTAGCCTGCGGGTGGAGGAGGGCCTCGTACTCGCGTCAGAGGCAGTAGCAGCGAGCTGGGAGACACGGGCACAACAGGTGGTGCTGTTGCGGGTTGGGGAGCGACCTGCCTGGGACAGGGTCAAGGGTCGCTCTCCTCACCGCGTAGCGGCCGCCATAAGAAGGGGAGGTGGGAGGGAGGAGCAGCTGGGAGGCGGGAGCGGGACGAATTTGCGAGCGGGGAGGCGGGGCCGCAGGGGACGCAGCGGCGGGAAACGCGAGGGAAGAACGAGCGGGGAAACCAAGGGCACAACAAGCAAGGGATACAAGGAGAAAAACAGAATACAGGCACAATACAATACCACAACAATGCAAGGAATACAAGGAGACAAAACAGAGTACAGTTACAATACAATACAATACCAGAATACACAGATACCTACCGCCTACCACTGGCCACCAGGGATGAGGCGCAGGTGGTAGCCTGCGGGTGGAGGAGGGCCTCGAACTCACGTCAGAGGCAGTAGCAGCGAGCTGGGAGACACGGGCAC
Source organism: Calotriton arnoldi (assembly GCA_963921515.1). NCBI lineage: Eukaryota > Metazoa > Chordata > Amphibia > Caudata > Salamandridae > Calotriton > Calotriton arnoldi. The sequence continues at coordinate 175,374 of CAWUFW010004061.1, forward strand.
AACAGGTGGTGCTGTTGCGGCGTGGGGAGCGTCCTGCCTGGGACAGGGTCAAGGGTCGCTCTCCTCACAGCGCAGCGGCCGCCATAAGAAGGGGAGGTGGGAGGGAGGAGCAGCTGGGAGGCGGGAGCTGGATGAATTTGTGAGCGGGGGCGGGGCTGCAGGAGAAGCAGCGGCGGGAAACGCGAGGGAAGAACGAGCGGGGAAACCAAGGGCACAACAAGCAAGGGATACAAGGAGAAAAACAGAATACAGGCACAATACAATACCACAACAATGCAAGAAATACAAGGAGAAAAACGGAGTACAGGGACAATACAATACAATACCAGAATACACAGATACCTACCGCTTACCACTGGCCACCAGGGATGAGGTGCAGGTGGTAGCCTGTGGGTGGAGGAGGGCCTCAAACTCATGTCAGAGGCAGTAGCAGCGAGCTGGGAGACACGGGCACAACAGGTGGTGCTGTTGCGGCGTGGGGAGCGACCTGCCTGGGACAGGGTCAAGGTTCGCTCTCCTCACCGTGCATCGGCCGCCATAAGAAGGGGAGGTGGGAGGGAGGAGCAGCTGGGAGGCGGGAGCGGGACGAATGGGCAAGCGGAGCCGCAGGGGATGCAGCGGCAGGAAACGCGAGGGCAGAACGAGCGGGGAAACCAAGGGCACAACAAGCAAGGGATACAAGGAGAAAAACAGAATACAGGCACAATACAATACCACAACAATGCAAGGAATACAAGGAGAAAAAACGGAGTACAGGTACAATACAATACAATACCAGAATACACAGATACCTACTGCCTACCACTGGCCACCAGGGATGAGGCGCAGGTGGTAGCCTGCGGGTGGAGGAGGGCCTTGAACTCGCGTCAGAGGCAGTAGCAGCGAGCTGGGAGACACGGGCACAACAGGTGGTGCTGTTGCGGCGTGGGGAGCGACCTGCTATGTAGGCACTTTACGAATTCTAGCAGTTTTATGCGATTACAAAACATTTGAGGAAGAAATGATTAGAGATCAACTTGTGGAGAAGACTAATAACAAAAAGTTCAAGAGGCTCTTTTGTCCAAGCCTGAGTTGACTCTACAAAAGCATTGGAAATTGCTACTAGGATTGAGAGTACCACTTCGTATCTAGAACAAATGTTGATTTCCTGTTCTAGTTCACCATCACAAAATGTTTTGGCCGTTAAAAGCAAATACAAAACTTCAAAAGAAAAACCACGCCAAGAAAAATCTGGAGGGTATGCAAGAACTAACTCTTCTAGATCCACAAATAAACGTTGGGAATGTTACCATTGCGGCAGCACTTCTCACCTTGGGAATGCCAGATTATGTCCTGCTCTGAGCAAAACTTGTAGCAGATGTTTTAAAAAAGGTCATTTCGCAAATGTTTGTAAATCATGTGGTAAATCATCTATTAATCCTGATTCATCTTCCAAGAAAGTTCTCAATGTTGAACAGCTCACTGGTGAATCATCTTCAAGTGAAGAGGACCAAATCTGCCTAATAAGAGAGTGTCAGAGCACTGATGTTGTCTCTGCTGTATCGCAAGGAACAAGACGACCCTTATGTACTTTGGCTGTCAACGGAAAAGATATCAAGATGTTAGCTGACTCTGGATCTCCATTCACACTCATAAGTGACAAAATATGGGAAGATTTTTTTCAATCTCAGGGGATTGTTTTAAAACATTCATCAGTCCGTCCCATTGCTTATGGTGGCAAAACCATTGAAGTACTTGGTGAATTTCATGCAAATTTGTGTATTAAAGGTAGTAATGCTCAAGGTGTAATTTACGTTGCTAAAGATGATACTTGTTTATTGGGGTGGCATGACCAAGGTAATCTGTGGATCATTTTGGATCCTAATGATCCTCACCAAGTCATATTGAAGAAAGATTTGGTTTGTATACAAACGGTCAAGGAAAATTAATCGGAGTCCGTGTATCCTGAAATTTTTAATGACAAGTTAGGTCTATTTAAAGGATTCAAACACAAAATCAGATTGCTCGACGGTGCCAAACCTGTGGTGCTCAAAGTTCGCAGAGTACCACTGGCTTTACGTGATGCACTTAAAAAAGAATGAGATAAGCTATGCTCTAACAATGTCATAGAACCCATTGAATCTTCCGATTGGGTTTCCCCCATTGTCTTAGCTCGCAAGGCCAATGGTGCGTTGCGCATGTGTGTTGATCTTTGCGATTTGAATCGCCATATCTGGGTTGATCAACGCCCATTGCCCAACATCACTGAGATGACTACTACTCTTAAGAATGGTGAATGGTTTAGCTTACTTGATATGACATCAGCTTACCATCAAATTCATTTACACCCCGATTCCAGACACTACACTTCGTTCATCACCCCAAAGGGTTTATTCCAATACAAACGTATGCCTTTTGGGCTTGCTTCCGCATCCGCAGTTTTTCAAAGGATTGTCGAAAGCATGTTCAAGGATATCCCTGGGGTGATGGCGTTCCAGGACGATGTGTTGGTTTATGGTTCTAATCAGATTCAACACAATGAGAGATTGCGTAATGTATTTTCTATCCTAAAAGAAAAAGGTGTCATTTTGAGTCTTGAAAAATGTAAATTAAATGTGACCTCTGTAGATTATTTAGGATACAGAATATCTGCTAAGGGTGTTGAGCCTAAATCCAGTCTAGTTAAAGCTATAGAGGATTTTTATGCACCTTGTGATAAAGATCAGTTGAGGTCCTTCATGGGACTCATCGAGTTCTATGCTAGATTTGTGCCTAATTGTTCTGCCAAAACATTTTTTATGAGAAATCTACTTTAAAAAAATGTCATTTTCAAATGGAATGCTGAATGTGCTGAGGAATTTCAAATAATCAAAAAAGAGATTGCACATGCCATTCCTCTCAAACCTTTTGACATCAATGACCACACAATAATCATGACTGATGCCAGTCAGAAGGGTCTTGGCACTGTACTCATGCAGCATAGGGATGGCAGGGATGAGGTAGTAGCTTTTGCTTCCAGAGGTCTCAAGGGTGCCGAAGCTACTTACTCAGTGATAGAGCGCGAAGCGTTAGCTTGCTGGTGGGGCATCGTTCATTTTAAACAGTATCTATGGGGCTCCAAATTTACTGTAAGAGTGGATCATAAACCTTTGGTCCAACTCTTTACCACCAAAGGGGGAGACAAAGCCACTCCTCGAATTGCCAAATGGCAATACAGGCTGTTAGAACATAACTTTGATGTTGAATATGTTCCCGGGATACGAAACATCTTAGCAGATTGTTTGTCCAGGATACCAAGTAGTACGCATGATGTGGATGATCATGACGATAAGAAGTTTGAGTCTGAGATTTTTGCTACGCTGTGTCTCATTCAGATGGAGCCATTTTAGAAAGTGAATGGAGAGAAGCGTATGATACTGACTTTGACATTAAGAAGCTTATGGATGTGATTCACACAGGTTGGACGAGAGAATGTTCGCATGATGAAACCATCAGTAAATTCAAGCATGTTTTTGATGAACTCTCTATTGTTAATGGGCTCCTCTATCGCTCTTCTTTACTTGTGGTTCCCATGAGCATGAGAGGCAAAGTGCTTACCCTAGTTCATGGAGGCCACATTGGCATGCGTGCCATGAAAAGAAGGGTTAGAGAGCAGTTAACGTGGCCCGGTCTTGACAAACAAGTAAAACATTTTGTTAGAGACTGTTTATATTGTGCTGTAAGTGACAAGTCTCAAGTGACAGTTCCTAGTCCTGTTCAAGCTGTGAGCGTTCCTTCCAAGCCTTGGTCCAAGCTGGCTGTAGACATTATTGGCCCTTTGACACTGTCTGACAGTGGTGTTTCCGAATATGGTATAGTTATAATGGATTACCACAGTCGTTGGCCGGAGTTGAAATTTGTTAAGGTTCCCACCACTGTTTGTGTGATAGAATTCCTTGAATTTGTATTTGCCAGGGAAGGTGTTCCAGATGAAATAGTCTCGGACACTGGCTGTCAATTTACTTCTTCAGAGTTTGCGAGGTTTTTAGACTTCATGGGTATTAAACACACCAAAACCTCACTTTATCACCCTAGGAGTAATGGTCTCGTAGAGAGATTCAACAGAGTGATCAAGGACAACCTACAATTGTCTAAAGCTAGTAGTCTAAATTGCAAAAATGAGCTTAAAAACTTGTTGTGGGCCGTACGTACCACCCCCAATTCTGATACAGAAGTTTCTCCTTTCATTTTACTAAGGGGCCGTCTTCCATCTTCTAAGTTGTTGAGGAAGTGGATGGGTGTGTTCGATTTACCAGTAGCTAAGATAAAAGAAGTAGGCAAGAAAAGAGAAGAAGCTCAAAACAAGTACATTCAACATAGTTCTGGAGAGCTGAATGTGAAAGTAGGTGATCAAGTTAGAGTCAAATGTTCTCGTATTGTGCCTAAGGGCGAATCCAAGTTCTCTAATCTTAAGTCTGTTGTAAGAGTTAACAAGTGTGCAGTACAATTGGAAGACGGGAGATGGTGGAACAAAAACAAGATCTCAGTTTCCAAATCACCCCATCTTTCGACGCACAATCATTTTGCATCTCACAATAATCAAGGTGGAGTGTGCCATGGTTCCAATGCCCGTGCTCCTTCATCCAGAGTTACAAGATTACCTAACAAATTTCATGATTATGTTATGCATTAGTATGTTTTGCACTTTGTTTGTTTTTGCCATTTTTAATTGTTTTTCTTTTGCAGAGGAGGAAGATGTGTTGGGTTGTATATTTATGAATTTATTATATCTCATGTATTGTTAGTTGCTGTGCCTCTCGTGACTCTAGGGAACTTCCACCACCGTGGAATTCCAGAACGGAGGTATGGGGAAAATTACAGTTGAGCTTATGCCTGGAGACCTGCGGTCGTTGCTCCTGTCTTGTTGGATAATAAAGAATTGAAGAACTTACGTTTACTCTTCTTTTCAAGTGGTCTGGCACAAGGCAAGAAAGGTGAAGAGTAAGCAGCATTGTGTCAGGATTTGCAGCTGTGAGTGGCACACCAATAATGCCTGTCAGTCGGTAGAAGAGGAAGTGTTATTTGGACAGTCCATGAAAGGTACTGTGTTTTGAGATTACATTACGGTGACAGGCACACCTTTGATGATTGTCATTGCTTTTCAGTAGAAAAGTGGAACGGTGACAGGCACACCTTAATTTTGAAATTTTAAAGGGAATTTTTGATCTTTTTGTCTAAGTTTATGGGTGTAATTTAGGTTCAAGAAAAGAAAAAAAGAGGAGGAAAAAATATATACTGATGTATGCTTATGGAATGTAAAATATAGACAGAATTAAGATTTGTATGTTGACAGGAAGGTTTTAGAGCATTGTTTTCCTGAGCTGCAATGCTGTGTGTAATAGTTTGGAGTTATGCAGAATGTAACACCACCCCCATTTTTTTTTTAGTAGCCCTGTGGAGCCAAAAATACCCGGAGGTAAATGGAAAAAGATGTTCAATCACTATGCAAGGGTGTGTGTCCCGACTTTAAGTGCGGAAAGGAGGCATGCACTTTTAATGCATTGTTTGGGGCTGAAGGTCAAGAAGTGATGCAAATTTACCAGAACTGTGTGTGGAAGAACAAAGACATTTGAATGAATTTGAGTCGTGTTTGCTGAGGATGGACAGACATTTTCTTCCAAGGGTGAGCACAGTTATAGAAAGGTATTCTTTTGTCAGATGGAAGCAAGGGAAGGATGAGATGGTTGAGGAATATATAACGAGTTTAAGGACATTGGCAACTATGAGCAAGTTCGGTGCGACACTAAGGGAAAGAATACGTGACCAGTTTGTTTTAAGATGTGGGAGTGATAAGATCAGGGAAGAGTTGTGGTTAAAAGATGAGCCACACTTAGAGGAAGTTGAAATGGTGGCCAAAAGAGTGGAGCATGTGTTGAAGTGTGTTTCTGAGTTGAGTGCTAATAAAGAAAAAAGTGTGGTTGTTTCAGGAAAGGTGGAAGAACTGGTGTGTCAGGTAAAAAAGAAAGAAGTGGTCAAGGAAAAAGAGAAAGAGGTGTGTGTAAGATTCATTGGTGAATGTTTCAGTTGTGGCAATAGTGGTCACAAAGCGAATGCAAGTTTGTGTCCTGCGTTGAGTGTGTATTGTAATGGTTATGGGAAAAAAGGACACTTCTATAAGTGTTGTAGGAACAAGGGCAGAAAATGGCAGAAGAGATGTGAAGGAGGTCTCACAAGAAATTGTGTTTCAAGTATTCAAGGTGATGGGGAAGGATGAACATCCCAGTGAAAGAGTGGTTATAGATGGAGTGGGAGTGTAAATGAGGTTTGACTCTTGCTTGCATTTGACTATCATTTTTAAGGGGTATTACGCAAGAGAGTTTGAAGGAAAAAGTAAATTACAATCTATGGATGTGAATCCAGGAGGGTATGGTGGACAGCCGATCAAAATGCTCGGATACTTTGAAGGCTGTTTGGAGCTATGTGGTAGGTATGTAGTAGGTAAGTTTTATGTGTCCAACAACGGAGACAATTTGATGAGTTGGCCGCACCAAAGGTCGTTAGTTGTGGTGCTGAACCCCAATGTAGAGCCGCAGGTACAGTTGCAGGAGGTACTCAAGAGTGATCTGCATTTTGTAGCAAAGCTTTCTGAGGTTTTTGCAGGATCTTTGGGGTATTTGAAGAAGTATAAACACTCAATCAGGTTGAAAAGTGGAACAGTACCAGTTACAGCTAGGATCAGGAGGATTCCGTTGGCTTTGTAAGACCAGGTTTGTGCAGAACTCAGGAGACTGGAGGCTGCAGGAGTGATAAGGGAGGTAGAGGTAATGAAGTGGTTGGCTCCTATTGCAGTGGCCAAGAAGGGTAATGGGGATATTAGATTTTGTGTAGACCTTAGGGCCCTGAACAGGGAGGTAGTGGTGGACAAGTTCCCTCTCCCTAATATTGAGGAAATAATTTCAACGTTGGGGGGAGCGAAGTTCTTCACCACATTGGACTTGGCGTCAGCATATCATCAGGTGAAATTAGATGATGAGTCACAAGACCTAACGGCGTTGGTGCTTTTATGTTCAGAAGGATGCCGTTAAGTCTTGTGTCAGCTATGTCAGTTTTTCAACGGATAATTTGATACGGTGTTGAAGGATTTGGTTGGGGCGAAGTGCTACCAAGACGATGTTTTAATATTTGGAAGCACTGTGGAGGAGCACAATATCCGTGTTTGTAGAGTTTTACAGAGACTTAGGGAAGCTGGTCTTACTCTCAAAAAAGGCAAATATGTCAGTTTGGCATGGCTGAATTAGGTTATCTAGGTCATTTGATTTCTGACAAGGTGTTAGGCCCAAACCAGAGTTGGTAGATACTATTGATAAGTTGGAAACACCAAAGTCTAAGGAGGAGTTGAGTTCATTTCCTGGGATGGTGGAATATTATGGAAGATATATAAAGAACTTAACTGGAAGATCTGTGAATTCAAGAAGTCTGCTAAAGAAAGGCAAGAAGTTCACATGGAATGGACAATGTGGGGTGGAATTCAAGGAAGGAGATCAAAGAGGAGTTGAAAGTAGCACCATATTTGCAGGCTTTTATCACAGGGGAGGAAACTTACATTCTTACAGATGCTAGTTCCAAAGGATTGGGAGCAGTATTGACCAAAAAGGTCAAAGGGCAGGAGAAACTGATAGCAAGTGGCTCTAAAACGCTGAATGACATGGAGAAAAATCATTCAGTCATCGAAAGAGAAAGGCTGGCTATTTATCGGGCACTTAAGAAATTTCGTAATTTCATTTGGGGCACAAAGTTTGTGATGCTATCTGACCATAAACCGTTGATGGAAGTGTTTTAAAAAGGGTTTAGGTTGCATTTCTGCAAGGATTCGTAGATGGATAATAGCTTTGCAAGAATTTGAATTTGATGTGGAGTATTGCCCGGGAATACAGAATGTGAGTGCAGAGTGTCTCTCGAGATTGGTGTGTGAGGAGTTAATGGGTGATGGACATAATGAGGTCTGTGATTTGGAAGAAGACGTTTGTGAGGTAATGCAAGATGTGAGTGAGATTACTTGTGGAGCAGTGACTAAAGAGGAGTGTAATGTAGAACTGCAAAAAAATTAGATGTTGAAAGAGGTGATTAGTGTTGTGAATCATGGAAAGTTCAGGAGAAAGTGTTGAATTTGTTTAAGGATGAGTTGGCTGTAGATCGTGGTCTGTTAAAAGAAGGATTCCACCATCGAAGTTGAGAGAGAAACTAATAAGACAGGCTCATTTTGGTCATCTGGGCATGTTAAAAACTAAAGGGAGTGTGAGAGTCAGTTATGGTGGCCAGGGATGGATGTGGAAATTGAGCGGGCTGTGAGAGAGCATGTGGAACGTTTGTGTAGTGATAAGGTGTTGAAAACAAATCAAATTGCAATGGTTTGCAGGCATTTATCAAAACAACCATGGGAGGAGGTGTCTGTGGACATTGTGGACCTATTGCATGGTGAGCAAGCTACTCTCTATTTGGTTGTGATGATGCATCTCAACTCAGGATGGTTGGAGGTGACTAATGTCAAAGATATTTCTTCTGCAAGTATCATCAGATTCATGGAGGGTGTGTTTAGCAAAGAGAGTTTTCCGAAGAGCATCTTGTCGGATAATGGTCCACAGTTTTGCTCAATGGAATTTGAGGATTTTCTAAAGTTAAGTGGCATTCAACATAAGAAATGTGCTATTTATCATCCGGAAACAAATGGTGCTAATGAGCAGTTTAACAGATTCATCAAGGAAGGAGTACAGTTGGCCACGGTGAACCTGTTTAGACTGGAAACAGGAACTAAAGAGGAGGATAACTGATTACCGCATGTTGCTGCACATGACTACTGGAAGATCTCCTTTTGAGCTGTTTAGAGAGAGAGCACCCAACACGTATTTATCCAGGTTGGATGGATTGGAACAAAGGCATAAAGTTCAATGATGCCTCGAGCTGAAGTAGTCATGAAGAAAGACTTATTTTAAAAAGAAAAGAGGATTTTGACTGGAGGAAAACATTTCCTTGATGTGGAGGTCAAAGCTGGTGATGTGGTAATAACTTAAGACACTTGTTGGTTGTGTGGTATGGTCAAAGTTCACAAAGGCGCAAAAGGTTGTTAAACTTTTTTTATGCTGTAAAAACTGTTGATGGAGAATTTGGAATAAAAACAGGGTTGTGCTTGTACAAAAGGAAAAGAAGGAAGATGTGAGCATGGATGATGAGGAAAATGGTTGGAAAGCTAAAGGGAGTTTTAATGTTGTGAGGAGAAGTGATGGAGGAGAGAGTGTGTGTTAGACCTGGCATCTTTGGCGTGGTTTCCCCTGACTTTTTGCCTCTACCTCCTGTATTTTTGATGCTGTGCTGGATTTCATTTTTGCTGGCTTAGATTCTTTGGGCACTTTGCCACTGCTGATCAGTGTCAAAGGGCAAGTGCTCCCTGCGTAAATTGTGATTACAATTGGTTCTCCCTGATTGGCATATTTCATTTCCTGGTAATAATAATAATAATAATACCGACATTTATAAAGCGCGAACAGCGACCTCAAACAGAGGTGTCCCGGCACTATAGCAGTAAGCGGCATGCGAAGATGACAGAACAAAATGCAGATTCCAAGAACACTAACCTAGACTAAAGAGCCAAGTTTTTACAGATTTCCTGAATAACGGCTCTGATTCAATTTGGCAAATATTGCTTGGCAGAGAGCTCCACAGCTTCGTAGCCCCGACTGTGAAGGATCTACCTCCTAAGCGAGCTTTTGCAAATCGTGGGGTACATAACAAGTTTTGAGAATTGGACCTCAATGAACGGTTCTGTTTATATTGACATAGCCGTAGTTTAAGGTAGCTAGGACATTTACCATGAATTGTCCGAAATTCCAAGGTCAAAGCCTTAAACTCGATCCTTCTTGCTACCGGTAGCCAGTGTAGCTGTTTGATATGCGGAGAGATATGATGACGAAATGGTACACGTCTAATCAATCTCACAGCCGCATTCTGTACCATCTGCAGTCTTCTGACTAGGTACACAGGCAGGCCCAGGTAAAGGCCGTTGGCATAGTCCAGCCTAGAGGTCACCATGGCATGGACTATGACTCTGCGACAATGCTCCTGCAGCAAATGTAAAAATTTTCTCAGATTTGTCAATTTGCTGAAACAAGAGGCTGTCACCGGCCAGATTTGAGCTGAGAAAGAAAGATCTGCTTCCCACTTCACTCCCAGGTTTTTTGCCATGGTTGCTCGGGTGGGAGGCAAGCCCATTTCAGCCGGCCACCAGATATCTGCTGCTGGCGGCAAATCCTTGCCGAAGAACAACACTTCAGTTTTCTCAGCATTAAGTTTGAGTTTATTGTTGTTCATCCACTGGGCGAAGTCTTTCAGACATCCCTTAAAACTCTTGAAGGAGTCCTCCGACTGGTCTTTGAAGGAAAACACCAGCTGTGTATCGTCGGCGTATGATATCGCCTTCACTCCCCAGTTGGCTATGAGTGAGAATAGAGGGGCCAAATATATATTAAAAAGAAGCGGGCTCAAAGCTAATCCCTGAGGTACTCCACACCATAGATGTTTGGGTTCCGATTGATAGGGTTGCAAAGCGACCTTCTGCGTGCGGTTTTTAAGAAATGACTTCAGCCAGGTAAGTACCACTCCCCCGATTCCGACGGCCTGGTGTCCCTGTGCCAGAATTTGATGGTCCACCGTGTCGAATGCTGCGGATAAATCCAGGAGCACCAGCATCGCTGATGCTCCTGTATCCACCGACATTCTCACCGATTCTGCCACCTCTAATAGTGCCGTCTCGGTGTTGAAGCCAGTCCGGAAGCCAGATTGAGTATCATGCAGAATATCATGACTCTCAATAAAATTTGCCAATTGTCGCTGGACCATTTTTTCCAGCATTTTTGCTGGTGCTGGTAATAATGAAATTGGTCGGTAGTTATTTAATTCCCCGGATCCCCATTAGGTTTTTTTCTGAGGGGGAGGAGTACTGCATGTTTCCATATATCAGGGAAAATGCCAGAAGCAAGAGATGTATTCCATATATGATCCAGCACATGGATAAGTGAGTGAGCGAGCTCTTTCCACAATTTAGGAGGGCATGGGTCCTCTGGGGATCCTGACTTACATCTCTGGATCTCTGCCAGTGATTCCTGCCGAGAAATGGAACGGAATTCCATAAGGGAGAGCGCGGGCTTACTACTCCCATTTTCTTCTGTTTTTTCAGTCTCTGCTGCAGCTGTAAAGGTGTTATAGACTTTCCGAATTTTGCTATCGAAAAAGTCAGAGATTTTTGCACAAAGAGAAGGGGATGGCTGCACTTCAATCTCCAGCTCCCTCGGTTTGGAGAAGGAGCTAACGGCCCTAAATAATTCTTTACTAGAGTTTTCTGCATTGTTAATGCGCTTCACCACGTAATCCCTCCTTGCCTCTTTCATCAATTTGTGTAGCTCTTTCAGTGCTTTCTTGTATGCCAGTTTGGCCACAGCGCTGTAATCCACCCTCCACAAGCGTTCCAATTTTTTGCACCTACTTTTATTTATCCTGAGAGTCTCTGAGAACCATGGGGCCGAGGGGTATTTCCTCATAGTTTTTGTAACTTTGGCTGGGGCAGTGGACTCCACAGCAGCGGAAATCCACCTATTTAAAGCCAGAGAATCCGCATTTGGATCCTTTGATAATAGTGGATGGCTATCCTGCAGAACTGGTCCTAAGGACTCAGCAGTCAGCTTATTCCAATTTCTTTTAAAAAAATAACGAGTTCCCCCGTTCTGACTGGGTTTTCCCAAACTAAAGGAAAACGGAATTAAGCAATTATCTGTCCAGACCAATTGGCCTGGTATCTCAGTTAATAAGGAAGGAATATTAGAAAACAAAAGATCTAGGGTGTGCCCTGCCCTATGGGTGGGTAGTTTCACATGCTGAATCAAGTTAGCTCCAATGAGAGACGACGAGAGCTGGGCTGCCTGCGCACATCTCGGATCATCCACATGTAAGTTAAAATCCCCTAACGCAGTAAAGTTAGAGTACTGTAATGATTTCTGGGCAACAAAGTTGCAAAGCTCAAGAATTATACTTGGTGAACAGTCCGGGGGTCTGTATATCAAGAGTCCCGCAAAGGAGGTTGTAGGGCCAATCTTAATACAAAACTTTAGGCCTTCTATCACACCCATGTTATGCAGCACTGAAGTAGCGATTTCCCAGGAGTCCTTTAAGATGATAGCTACCCCCCTTCCTCGTTTTTCTCCCTCCCTATTTGCACAGCAAATTTTAAATCCTGGGGGAATGGCTAGAGCTACTGCTGATAAGGCATCATCTTTCAGACAGGTTTCCGTCAAAAACATGACATCCCAATCATTCTCTGCAAGTAGAAGCCATATATCTTCTGCGTGTTTAGCCAGAGATCTACAATTGATCAAACACGCCCTGAGCTTGCCAGCCTGCTTACTCTGACCTATCTTGTTGCGATCCTTGTCTCTTTTACCTTGATACCCCGTAGTGTGCCCCATAACCAGGTTGCATCCAGTACAGTTGCTGGGGAGTGCTTTAATTGCCAGATTAATGGCACGTTCTCTAGGACAAGGCTTGCCTCTCAAGGACAAAAGGTCGTTCCTCGACCATCGAATTTCCTTGCTGCTAATCAAACGGGCAGCATGGCTGGCCCTGGCCGCGGTCCAGCCACGGACGGGCGCAGACGGGCTTGCCTTTGGCGCGCCTTCGGCGCGTCCAAGCTCCCATGCCAAATAAATACTGGAGCGAATACAAGGGGGAGGAGCCACATCCCTCCGCGCAATCGGCCGGAAAGAGCCGCGGCGGACCGGAGACCGGCTAGCTTCAAAGTGCAAAGTGCCTGAAGGTAAATTAATAACAACAGTAAAATGGTAAAAACAGTAGAACGCTAAAAAAATGCCCAGTATGCCTCATAAAATGCGCTATATATCACGTCCAAGATCAGGTAGCTTTTGCCTTCCGGCGCGCTGCTACCTACCTACCGTAAGTCCCTCGTAAAGTGCACTGACTGTGCCAGGGCCTGTAAATCAAAGGTTACTAGTGGGCCTGCAGCACTGATTGTGCCACCCACATCAGTAGCCCTGAAAAGATATCTCAGTCATGCCACTGCAGTGTCTGTGCGCAGTTTTTAATTGCCATGTCGACCTGGCCAGTGCACCAACCTACCAGGCCCTAACCTTCCCTATTCTTACATGTAAGACACCCCTATGGTAGGCCCAAGGTACCCCAATGGACAGGGTGCAGTGTATGTGAAAGGTAGGACATGTGCTGGTGTGTGTGACATGTCCTGATAGTGAAATACTACCAATTTCGTTTTTCACTATTGAAAGGCTATCTGTCCCATAGGATGGAATGGGAGATACTTTGTAACATCTTACAAGTTTAATTCCTATTGGGACAAGATAGAGAAATAAAGTGTAAGTTCTCTGAACTCAGAATTTAATCACACATCTTTTAGTAAAGTTGGTTTTTAAATTATGTGTTTGAAAATGCCAATTTTAGAAAGTATAAAACACACAAAAATCAACCAGCTGGCTTTCCCATAGGCTGCCACTATTCTAAGCAGACTAAGACCAAACTATTTAATAAGATGATCACTGTCATTTAATGATCATTAAATTACAGTGATCATCTTATTAAATAGTTTGGTCTTAGTCTGCTTAGAATAGTGGCAGCCTGTGGGAAAGCCAGCTGGTTGATTTTTGTGTGTTTTATATTTTACTGGCCTACTCCAGCTGTGTCAAGGGCCTACCCCTTACATATTTAACTTTTAGAAAGTAGGCATTTTCTTCTTTAACCATTCTGTGTGCCTCTGCCTGTTTGTGGATTGACTTCTGGTTTTGGAGTGACAGGGGCTGGGAATGTGCATTCACTGTAAACAGCCACTGGGGGGGGGGGGTGTTTGAGGTGTGCCTGGCCCTTCCTGGATGACTCAGAACTGAGCTGAATGGGGCTTGGCTACATTTAGACTAGTGGGAGGAGTTTTCCTTGCACCTGAATAGGGCCTGTCTCCCTTGCACAGTGTTGTCTCCACCCCATGTGTCATACTGCACCAGTGAAGACAGAACTGGTTTGGACTGGGCTCAGAGACCCTTGCACAAAGAGAACAAAGACAAAATGGGGTATAAGTAGTAGACCGTAAACCCCAGAAATTTAGATCACTTCTGGACTCAAGAGGAACCTTTGCCATGGAGAAGAGCTGAAGAGCTGTGAGGAGGAGTACTGCCCCTTTGCTGTGTGGGGTTGGCCTGCAGTTGCTTTTTCTGCCAAGGAAAGGACAAAGAATGGAACTTTGCTGTGAACCTGCTTGAAGAAGAATCTCCAAGAGCCCGAGTGTGCTGGCCTCCTGTTCTGAAGTCTCAGGGACACAAAGACTTCACCCCCAGCTCCCCTGAACTCTATTGCTGAGAGTTCTGACCTGCCAGGAGGTGCATATTCCAGTTTTGGTCCTCTGGAGGTTGTTCCTGCTATTGGGAGCTAGAAGAAACTTAAGAGAAACAAGAAAACATGTCTTCAACCCCGTCAGCAATGCCGCCATGATGCTGCGACCTGCACCGAGGCCAGGGCACCACTCGTGAAGTGAATGACGCACCACCCGGACTGCACCGTAGCTCCAACGTCCTTCAATAACTGCATTTATCAGCATTTCCAGAAGCCAGCATTCGCACCGACTCCGTCATCGCCAGCACCTGCATCCTGTTATCACGGTGCCGATAACCGCCGAGGGTGACTCCACAAACTCGCCGACTTTGCACTGTCACCGGAACCGATGCCTCACCGCCGACGCAACTGTCTTCCCCTGTCCTGGACTTGACACGTCGCCTCCTCGTGGACATGACGCTTCGCCTCCCCCGTGGCAGCCAGGGAGCCGGCCTTGACCTCACCAACACCTCACCTCCAGGAGGCCGTACATCGTTATAGACTTTGCTTCCAAGGTACTGTTTGTTTGGGGGTCTGTGTGACTCCGTCCGGTCAGCGCTGTACTTTGGACTAGCCCCAGGTGGAGCTATTTGTCTTCTACAACCTTTTTGCAATAAAAAAAGTCATATCTTATTACCTGTCTGTTGGATTTTTGTCGTTTTGGTCTTGTGTTGGTTTAGATAAAGATACCTTATTTTTCTAAATCGGTGTGGTGTCCATTTGTGGTGTTATCACTGTACTACTGTGTGTTTTGAGTACAAATACTTCACACATTGCCTTTGGGATAAGCCTGTCTGCTCATGCCAAGCTACCCAGTGGTTGAGGGGTTATCTAAATGTGTATCCCCTTACCCTGACTAGAAGCAAGGTTCCCTATTTGGACAAATGTACCTACCTCTGCCAACTAGAGGCCCCTATTTCTAACAGTGTGTCTGCAAAATCTAGTGAGAGATGTTGGATTGATGGGATTGGCGATAAGGAGAGGATAAGAGTGAGGAGTGAGTAATGGCACCACGTCATCCTAAAGATTTTGCCACGGTATAAAGAGATTTGGGACGTGTCTTCCATTCTATTTGGTATGATCGTGTATTTTAATAGAATATAGTCATGTTGAGTTTTTATTATTGTAAAATAAAGAAGGGAGATGTGTGGTGTCTTCTGAATGTGGTTCTAACCTTACAACCACATGTAGATTAGTAGAGTTTAGCGTGTGGAATTAGGAATGCCATTCTTGGTGATCCAGATCTGTTAGAGGTGTTCTGATATCAACAGCTGCTTTGAACTAGCTATGGATGAGGTGTATCTAAATAAACCTCTTAGTTAAACCTACGTGTTTGTGTCTGGTTCTTACCAAACATTGCAGAAGGCACTGATAAAAAGACAGAAAATGGAACACAATGGCACAGGAAAAACTAGAAACTGGTTCAGATTTAGGCAACAGTGGGACAGGGAAAAGAACCAATTGGACTGGGATTAGCAGTATTGGCCAAGGGGGGAGGAAGTCAGAGACACTGGGAAAGTGAGACATTGATAATGAGGTCTGTAGCCACAGATTCTATGGCTGTGGG
The DNA here is from genome assembly GCA_963921515.1 of Calotriton arnoldi. Taxonomy (NCBI): domain Eukaryota; kingdom Metazoa; phylum Chordata; class Amphibia; order Caudata; family Salamandridae; genus Calotriton; species Calotriton arnoldi. Next base: position 191,329 of record CAWUFW010004061.1, read on the forward strand.
TATACACACTGACACAAGGAGACAGACAGTGGGCCAGGGAGCCAAAAACTTAGAGACACAGACATTGATACATGGAGGATGGGACAGGGAAACACAATCACTTGAAAAGGGGCGTAGCAGATTTGGCAGTCTGGCTCAAACAGGCAAGCCATTCTGGATTTGGTGTAAAAGAAAACACTGAACAAGGAGATGCAGGCACTTGATCAGGCAAACTTGTATGTAGAGGCTTCACTGGTTGACAAGGTCACCAGTTCCGTATTATGCATTCAGCGCATTTTCCTGGTTATTGCTGGGCGCATCTTTCAAAAAGTGTGCCCAGTGCTAACCAGGAAAATGTGCCGCATTATGGTGAATGTGCTGCCCCCAGGGCAGCCACAAACTCATTGAGTCATGTACACTAGGTCATGAAAACAGAGTTTCATGACTGGATGCATGGGCAATGGGGCAGAAAAACAGAAGCACTAAGAGAGTGAGGCATGAACACTAAGAAATGTATTTAACTGACACTCAGACAAGAAAGCATAGACATTATAACTGAGAAAGAGAGGCACTGTGACTTGGAGGCAGAATCACTGAGAGAAGCTGGCACTGAAATAGATAGATGGAGAGACAAACAATAAAATGGAGAGAATTATTTCTTGAGACAGAAAACACAGACACAGGGACACTGAGACGTGGACAAAATGGCTGGGAGATATGGAAACTGGCACAGAGAGGCACAAATACACAAGCATGAAGACTTGAATTCTAGCACAGGTAGAGTTGGAATCAGCTACAATCAGAGGCAGATAATAAAACAGAAGAGAAACTGGGGCAGAGAGGGACAGACCTTCTGCGAGACACAAACTCTGCAATGGAGAGGGTCAGATTCTGAGACAAGAAGGCACAAACATCAGAACAGAGAAGTGCATACAGCATGGCAAGGAGGCACATTCATTTTGAATGGGAGACACAGACAATGGGCAATGCAAAGCAATACATGGGTATTTGGACAGGAAGACACTGAAATACACACTGCAGTGGGCAGGCATTGCCAAGCACACAGGAGCACTGGAACATTGAGACACTAACAAACACAGACTAGAGACACAAGGCTCTGACACATACACTAGGTCACAAATAAAGTGACAAAATCCCTTGGACAGTGAGACAGCGGACATCCAATATTGACATATTTAATACCTGCCATTTATAATCAGGAGACCTTTGTCACATTTTTGTTAGAGTTAAACAAAGGGAAGTATGTGCAAAAGCCAATACACTTATAAAAATATATCTAGTCTACTCCAACTACATGCCAGTGGAAAATCTTATGTCAGAGCAGTGTCAGTAGATGAACTCTGGGTTCATAGTTTTCTCTTTTGGCTGCCTTTGTCCTCCCAGATTGTATCAAATAAAACAAGAGTTACAGTGTTCTTCCTTCAAAGGAGCTAAGCAGATTAAGTAGGAGCTTCAAGGTCCCTGCTTAGAATTTGCCTGTGCCTGGTCCTCCGACCAGATAAGGCCCTTGTGGATCCCGCTCCAGTGCATTGAAGCTCCCTGACTCACCTCGGCTGCTTCTTCACTGCCGCTCTCTCTTTCTCTCACACACACCTCTCTCTCTCTTGCTGCACTCTCTCGCCAGCTTCTTGATATTGCCATTGTTTCTCTGATTGCCTTTACGTTTGCCTGGTTTTTGTCTGCATTTTTGATCTGTTTATCTGCTCTTATTTGTTGCCATTTCACTGCTTTGTGCCTTATTCACTCACCTTTCACTCTCTCAGTGCCTTTGTACCCTTATCTACAAGCTCTTTCTTAGCTCTTATTTGCTCTTTTGCTATTCTCAACTTTCACATCTTCCTCATTTTATACCTTTTTCTCATCTTACTCATTCTTATGCCATTTCGCTCCTCTCCCCTTTTTCTACTATTCCTGCTCTTTTCATCCTTTTATGCCTCTGTGCGTGCTTCCTTACCTTTCCCGCCTTCTAGTCTGCCGAGCTTTCCTGACTCCTGCAACCTTCCCAGCCCCACTCAAAGCTCCCTACTCTACTCCATCCTCCTGGACCTATGTACTGGTGGCAGCAGCATGGCCGTGCTCAGTTGGTGCTCTGCTCACATGTGAAGGGCAAGCCTGTCTGTGCTCATCAGCTCTCTGCCTGTGCCAGGCACCCTGGACTTCACCTACCCTGGCACTGCTTCGCCAAAGCCTTCCATGATCTCAGCCCTGGGCTCTGCTCTCCACACTGCTACTGCACCACAGAACACTGAAGAGGTATTCTCACGCACCACTTGCAAGTTCTCTTTCTCTGTCCCACAACCAACACTAACTATCCCTATGCTGACAGCTCCCACCACCTGACTCAAACTCACTCACACGAGTCACCCGCTGCACCATGTGCCTTACTCTCCTGCATATTCCTCCTCAACATCTGCTCCCTCACCAAACACACTACAAAAATTTGGGACCTGCATCATGACCGATCACCTGCTGACAGCTCCTACAACATCTCCCCTCACAGAACCTCTGCACCAAGATATCTCTGCACTTCTTCAACATGATAACCAGCATCTGCAACAACTTTGCCCCCCAATGGACCCTGCCAACCTTGCAACATGCCTCCTTATCTCGACCAGAGAATCCACACTTTCTTGCCATCTCATCACCGAAGAAGAATTTGCTTCCACAATGCAGTCCATTCACTCGGAGGCCCCATTGGACACCTGCACCCACCATGTCTTCATTAAAGAACTACAACCCATTAGCTCAGCACCTAATGATTCTGAATACCTCCTTCACAACAGCCACCTTCACAGATGAGTGGAAATATGCCACAGTACTGCCCTCCTCAAAAAACCTTACGGCACTAGCCAGGAACAGACCCATCTCCCTCCGACCCTACCCACCCAAAGTCCTAGTAAAGCTGATCAACTGACACCTTGCTAACCACCTCAAAGAACACAGTTTTCTTAATGCCTCACAATTAGATTTCAGACCAAACCACATCACGGAAATAGTCCTCATCATCACTACGGACAACATTTGTATGATCAAGAACAGTGGAGACACTGCAGCCCTCATCCTGCTGGAACTCTCTGCAGTCTTCAACACAGTATCCCACCCCATCCTTATCCAACGATTAGATTAAACTGACAGCCAAAGTCACACTCGCTGCAGGATATGCTCCTTCTTCACCAGACAAACCCAGTCAGTCAGTCTGACCCCCTACTGCTTAGAAGCCCAGAACCTCATCTGTGGAGTACTGCAAGTCTAATCATTCAGTCTGACACTTTCAACACAGTCATCATCTACACCAAAGAAATCAGTGTCCTATCCTACTCCAACAACACACAGCTGATGCTCTTCCTCTCAGACAAAACACATAACATCCATTCCAATTCGCCGTCTGAGCAAGTAGCAGAGTGGCAGTCCCTCCTACAGCATAGCAGCTCTTCTTCCAGGCAGAATGTACCTGGTTCCAGTAGAGTTCTGATTTGGTGGTGTCAGCGGTCCAGTACCTATACCCAAATGTGCCTTTGAAGTGGGGGAGACATCAAAGGGGCCTTTGAAGATCACAAAGCCCCTGCCTTTCCTGGCCTGGCTCTTGACACACTACAGGGGTTATGCAGCTCTTTGTGTGGGGACAGACAGCCCTATTCAGGTGCAAGTGTCAGCTCCTCCCTCTCAATCTAACTCAGGAAGGCCCAGCAGCCTGGTGATGGGCCATCAGGCTGCAAATGTCACACCCCGGCTCCCTTTGTGTGACTGTCAGGAATGAACAAGGCCCATATGTCACCCAACCCAGACGTGTATTCGGAGACAGGTGGACGCACAGAATGGTTAAAGTAAGAAAATGCCAGCTTTCTAAAAGTGACAATGTCAGACTTACAATTTAAGATCCGACTTCACCATGAATTATGATTTTAAATTGTGAGTTCAGAGACACCAAGGCAAACCCAATGTTAACCTATAGGAGAGTAAGGCCCTGCTGTAGTGTAAAACACATTTAAGCAGTCTTTCACTACCAGGCCATGTAAAACTCAAAAATACATGTCTTACCTTTTAAATACACTGCACCCTGCCCACGGGGCTGCCTAGGGCCTACCTTATGGGTCACGTATATGTAATAAAAGGGAAGGTTTCGCCTGGAAAGTAGTTTAACTTGCCAGGTAGAAATGACAGTTTACAACTGCACACACAGGCTCTACAGTGGCAGGCTTGAGCCATGTTTAAAGGGCTACTGAGTGGGTGGCACAATTAGTGCTGCAGGCCCACTAGTGATACAAAGGGGATGATGGATGAACGTTTGAGCCAATCAAACACTCACCCCCAGTCAACTGATCTGGGTTTAATCCATCATCATTCTTTAGCTCACTCCACCACCCCAGTTCAGACATGGCCATATGCAAATCAGTCTGACCCTGTGCCTCATGGGAACAGTCCAGCCCGAACTGCCAAGCCATGTCTTCCCTGGACCGGAAACAAGCATCCTAGGACCGGTTTCTGGCATTTCAGCCGTCATCAGCCAGGCTTGCTTGAATCCAGTGGCAAAGTGAGCAAGGGACCCACGTCTGGGCATACCCCGCCAACCTAGGGCTGACCAAAGCGATACAAAGGGGATGATGGACGGAACGCTTGAGCCAATCAAACACTCAACCCCAGTCAACTGATCTGGGTTTAATCCATCATCATTCTTTAGCTCACTCCACCACCCCAGTTCAGACATGGCCATATGCAAATCAGTCTGACCCTGTGCCTCATGGGAACAGTCCAGCCCGAACTGCCAAGCCATGTCTTCCCTGGACCGGAAACAAGCATCCTAGGACCGGTTTCTGGCATTTCAGCCGTCATCAGCCAGGCTTGCTTGAATCCAGTGGCAAAGTGAGCAAGGGACCCACGTCTGGGCATACCCTCGCCAACTTAGGGCGACCAAGCGATACAAAAGGGATGATGGACGGAACGTTTGAGCCAATCGAACACTCACCTCCAGTCAACTGATCTGGGTTTAATCCATCATCATTCTTTAGCTCACTCCACCACCCTAGTTCAGACATGGCCATATGCAAATCAGTCTGACCCTGTGCCTCATGGGAACAGTCCAGCCCGAACTGCCAAGCCATGTCTTCCTGGACCGGAAACAAGCATCCTAGGACAGGCTTCTGGCATTTCAGCCGTCATCAGCCAGGCTTGCTTGAATCCAGTGGCAAAGTGAGCAAGGGACCCACGTCTGGGCATACCCGCCAACTTAGGGCGACCAAAGCGATACAAAGGGATGATGGACAGAACGTTTGAGCCAATCAAACACTCACCCCCAGTCAACTGATCTGGGTTTAATCCATCATCATTCTTTAGCTCACTCCACATCCCAGTTCAGACATGGCCATATGCAAATAAGTCTGACCCTGTGCCTCATGGGAACAGTCCAGCCCGAACTGCCAAGCCATGTCTTACCTGGACCGGAAACAAGCATCCTAGGACCGGTTTCTGGCATTTCAGCCGTCATCAGCCAGGCTTGCTTGAATCCAGTGGCAAAGTGAGCAAGGGACCCACGTCTGGGCATACCCCGCCAACTTAGGGGCTGACCAAAGCGATACAAAAGGGATGATGGACGGAACGTTTGAGCCAATCAAACACTCACCCCCAGTCAACTGATCTGGGTTTAATCCATCATCATTCTTTAGCTCACTCCACCACCCCAGTTCAGACATGGCCATATGCAAATCAGTCTGACCCTGTGCCTCATGGGAACAGTCCAGCCGAACTGCCAAGCCATGTCTTCCCTGGACCGGAAACAGGCATCCTAGGACCGGTTTCTGGCATTTCAGCCGTCATCAGCCAGGCTTGCTTGAATCCAGTGGCAAAGTGAGCAAGGGACCCATGTCTGGGCATACCCCCGCCAACTTAGGGCGACCCCTTTTGTATCGCTTTGTTCGCCCTAAGTTGGCGGGGGTATGCCCAGACGTGGGTCCCTTGCTCACTTTGCCACTGGATTCAAGCAAGCCTGGCTGATGACGGCTGGAATGCCAGAAACCGGTCCTAGGATGCTTGTTTCCAGTCCAGGGAAGACATGGCTTGGCAGTTCGGGCTGGACTGTTCCCATGAGGCACAGGGTCAGACTGATTTGCATATGGCCATGTCTGAACTGGGGTGGTGGAGTGAGCTAAAGAATGATGATGGATTAAACCCAGATCAGTTGACTGGGGTGAGTGTTTGATTGGCTCAAACGCTCCGTCCATCATCCCCTTTGTATCGCTTTGTTCGCCCTAAGTTGGCGGGGTATGCCCAGACGTGGGTCCCTTGCTCACTTTGCCACTGGATTCAAGCAAGCCTGGCTGATGACGGCTGGAATGCCAGAAACCGGTCCTAGGATGCTTGTTTCCGGTCAAGGGAAGACATGGCTTGGCAGTTCGGGCTGACTGTTCCTATGAGGCACAGGGTCAGACTGATTTGCATATGGCCATGTCTGAACTGGGGTGGTGGAGTGAGCTAAAGAATGATGATGGATTAAACCCAGATCAGTTGACTGGGGGTGAGTGTTTGATTGGCTCAAACGCTCCGTCCATCATCCCCTTTGTATCGCTTGTTCGCCCTAAGTTGGCGGGGTATGCCCAGACGTGGGTCCCTTGCTCACATTGCCACTGGATTCAAGCAAGCCTGGCTGATGACGGCTGGAATGCCAGAAACCGGTCCTAGGATGCTTGTTTCCGGTCCAGGGAAGACATGGCTTGGCAGTTCGGGCTGGACTGTTCCCATGAGGCACAGGGTCAGACTGATTTGCATATGGCCATGTCTGAACTGGGGTGGTGGAGTGAGCTAAAGAATGATGATGGATTAAACCCAGATCAGTTGACTGGGGTGAGTGTTTGATTGGCTCAAACGTTCCGTCCATCATCCCTTTGTATCGCTTTGTTCGCCCTAAGTTGGCGGGGTATGCCCAGACGTGGGTCCCTTGCTCACTTTGCCACTGGATTCAAGCAAGCCTGGCTGATGACGGCTGGAATGCCAGAAACCGGTCCTAGGATGCTTGTTTCCGGTCCAGGGAAGACATGGCTTGGCAGTTCGGGCTGGACTGTTCCCATGAGGCACAGGGTCAGACTGATTTGCATATGGCCATGTCTGAACTGGGGTGGTGGAGTGAGCTAAAGAATGATGATGGATTAAACCCAGATCAGTTGACTGGGGGTGAGTGTTTGATTGGCTCAAACGTTCCGTCCATCATCCCCTTTGTATCGCTTTGTTCGCCCTAAGTTGGCGGGGTATGCCCAGACGTGGGTCCCTTGCTCACTTTGCCACTGGATTCAAGCAAGCCTGGCTGATGACGGCTGGAATGCCAGAAACCGGTCCTAGGATGCTTGTTTCCGGTCCAGGGAAGACATGGCTTGGCATTTCGGGCTGGACTGTTCCCATGAGGCACAGGGTCAGACTGATTTGCATATGGCCATGTCTGAACTGGGGTGGTGGAGTGAGCTAAAGAATGATGATGGATTAAACCCAGATCAGTTGACTGGGGGTGAGTGTTTGATTGGCTCAAACGTTCCGTCCATCATCCCCTTTTGTATCGCAGGCCCACTAGTAGCATTTAATTTACAGGCCCTGGACACATATAGTGCACATTACAGGGAACATATAGGTAAATTGAATATGCCAATAGTGGATAAACCAATGTTATCATGTTTAGTGTACAGAGCATATGCACTTTGGCACTGTCTAGCAGTGGTAAAGTGCCCATAATCCAAAGGCCAGCAAAAATGAAGCCAGAAAAACAGGAGGTCAGGAGGCAGAAAGTCAGGGGAAACCACGCCAAGGATCCCAGGTCTAACAATAACATAACATGCAGCCTTGTCTCTGTATTAGCCTCTTTTAATGTCCACATACCTAAGACGTTATTTTTTCTTCTAGATTGCTGGATATGACTTTGTCTTCAATATCAAAAAGATGTCGTAAAGACAATATGAGATATACTAGGATGAGATTAAGAGACTGCATGAGTCATGTGACAATTATTTGTGCTGCGAATCTAGTTTAGGCACGTTTTTAATGCTTTCATTAAGAAATTAATTAGTGGATGCATTCATTCAGACATTCCTTCGTGCAGTCAATAATTCACTAGTATATTAAATCATGGGTTTGTTAGGCAATGAAAGAAGTGTGTTCTTGTGGGTCTATGGAGGACATTAGATTAGTGAAAGGGATCAATTTTAGCCGGTGTAATCTGCCATAACACTTAATACTCAGGTAAAAGGAGACAATGAGTTCTCTTGAGACAACAGGTGGCTGGCAGATTTAAGAAAAGACAGGAACACCCACTCACTGCTTAAGACTGCATAAACCTGCTTGCTCTGGTTTACCTTTAAAAGCCAAGCTTCTACGTTTCTGAATGGAGGCATAGACCGGCATATGAATAACATAATTATGCTGCATAGATCAAAGGTATTCCGAAGAATAATTAAACAAGAGAAATGCACAAAAAGAAACATGCTCTACATAGTGTAAGGGAATTGCAAAGCTCATGCTGTATGATAGGCATTTAGTTAACTGTAGATGTTAAATTGGACCCAATGTTCTCATTATTATTAATGAGCATGCAATTACCGGCTCCCCTAGTTAGGCAACCCGAGCCATAGGCAAGGGCATCTGAGGGGGGGAAGGGCACTTATACCCCTATTAAGGACGTTCGAGCCATTAGCAAAGGACCTCAGGTGAAGTCGTAATGGCCTCACCTTTAATCCCAGCGCCAGATTTTAGGGATAGGACTAGTCACGTCACTCACGCAGGAGCCATGAATGTAAGAAATACTCAGTCCCTCGGGGCAAGCCTGCCACTGGGACCAGAATATTTAAAAGCAGTCCCAATTAATGCGCAGGCCCTTCCACCACTAGTGATGTTCCCGCGCTTAGCAAACCTGATATCAAATATGCAAGCCTGGAGAAAACAGATTCAGACAGCGTGTTTCACACTATGGCATTTCAGACAGCAGACCACTTGTTCATTCACATCATGTTCCCGCCCAAAATTGCTTTTAGAATACATTGTGATATCTGTATGTGATATGCAGAATAACCTTGGAGTTTAATGGCTCACACATCAATAAGCAACATGACCTGGATTCTCATCATATATTGATTGGCAAGCTATTTACCTCTCTCTTGCTGTACATCAAATACCATTATCTGTACCCTTGCTATTTTGTACGCATGGCTAAACTAAGATTTAGGGCACATACATTATTTTATTTTCTCATTTTGCATATAAATGCACTTTCAGAATGGATTAAAAGCACTATTCAAAATGAAATTCTTTAGCCAATGCAGCTGTGGTTAATTCTGAGTGATAGAAAATCTATGGGTTGGTATTAAAAATGTTTGCCTGTTGCCACTGGTTGGACGGGCAAAGCCACTTTAAATGCGGTTTGCTGTTTCTTCTCAGTGGATTTCTTTCAAGGAATGAAGCATTCGTTGTTTTAAAGAAAATTACAATGCGTCATCTTGTCTACTGTTCAGCTAGCTGTACAACATTTCCAAAAGTACAAACAACAAATATATAAAATCAGCAAAAACACACAATTCCAGATGTAGTGGCTGACAATAACATATAATACTGATACATAGCAGAGAGGTATTTGATAATGTCTTATGGGAGAGGTCAGTCCAATGATAACGAATTCTATACGCATAGCTTTGCAGTAAACCCTGAAACTGTTCACCATTTCTTAAATTTAGGTGGTCCAAATGAGAAGATATGGTCACTTTCACAAACTGTCCAACTCAAAGGACACTTTTGTGTCAAGTATGGTGCAGGCCTTAAAGGAGACCCCTCCATACGAGGCAAGCAACGCTAATAAGACAGGGATTGTCAAAGCCAACAGGTCTCGCTTATTCACGAGTTATTGGCTTTGTCGATGTGCTGTAGCCATGTTGTACACCAGTGTGGCTGCTGTTCAGCATGCCTAAAAGTTAGTTAGTGGCGCAGAGGAGAGTAGAGTGGTGTAAAGTGGAGTGGTGTAGAATGGCACAGAGTGGAGGGGCATAGAGTGGAGTGGTGTAGAGTGGAGTAGACTGTCGTAGAGTGTAGTGGCATAGAGTGGAGTGACATAGAGTGTCGTCGAGCGGCATAGAGTGCCGTAGAGTGGAGTGGCATAGAGTGGTATACCGTGGAGTGGTTTAGAGTGGAGTAGTGTAGAGTGGAGTGGTGTAGAGTGGAGTGAAGTGGCATAGAGGGAGCTGTTAGAGTGCAGTACAGTGGAGCGCGTTGAGTGGAGTGGAATTTCCTAGAGTGGCATGGAGTAGATTAGAATTTCGAAGAGTGGAATGACATAGAGTGGAGTAGAGTGGAGTGTTGTGAAGTGGAGTGTCATGGAGTGGCACAGAGTGAAGTGGAGTAAAATGTGATGGAGTGGCATGGTGTAGAGTGGAGGGACATAGAGTGGGGTAGAGTGGCCTAGAATGAAGTGGCATAGAGTGTTGTAGAGCAGAGTGGAGTGGCATAGAGTGGATGGGCATAGAGTGGAGTGTCAGAAAGTGATGTCGCATAGATTGGAGTAAAGTGTTGTAGAGCGAAGTGAAGTAGAGAGGAGTGGTGTAGAGTGGAGCACCATATAGTGGAATGGTGTAGTGTAGACTGTAGTAAAGTATCATAGAGTGGAATGCCCTTGTGTGAAGTGGGGTAGAGTGGAGTAAATTGCCATGGAGTGTCATAGAGTGGCCTAGTATAAAGTGGCATAGAGAGGCGTACAGTGGGCTAGGGTAGATTAGAATATTGTAGAGTGGAATGACATAGAGTGGAGTGTTGTGAAGTGGAGTGTCATTGAGTATCACAGAGTGAAGTGGAGTAAAATGTCATGGAGTGGTGTGGTGTAGAGTGAAGTGGCATGGTGTAGAGTGGCGTAGAGTTGAATAAAGTGTCGTAGAGTGAGGGCATAGAGAAGAGTGGTATACAGCGGAGTGGTGTAGAGTGGAGCAGTAGAGTGGAGTGTCGTAGAGTGGAGTGTTGTAAAGTGGAGTGTCGCAGAGTGGAGTGGCAGAGAGGGAATTACGTGGCATAGAGTTGAGAAGAGTGCCGTAGAGTAGAGTGTCATAGAGTGGCATAGAGTAGAGTAGAGTGTTGTAGAGTGGCATAAAGAGGAGGAGCGTGAAGTGGAGGGTCGTAGAGTGGCCTAGAATGAAGTGGCATAGATTGTTGTAGAGTAGAGTCGCATAGAGTGGCATAGAGTGGAGTGTCGTAGAGTGGAGTGGTATAGAGTGGAGTGTCATAAAGTGACGTAGCGTAGAGTTGAGTAAAGTGTTGTTGAGTGGAGTGGAGTGGAGTAGAGATGAGTGGAGTAGCGTCATGTAGATTGTAGTAAAGTATCACAGAGTGGAGTGCCCTTGCATGAAGTGGGGCAGAGTGGAGTAAACTGCTGCGGAGTATCGTAGAGTAGAGTGGTGTAGAGTGTTGTACAGTGGAGTGTCGTAGAGTGGCCTAGAATAAAGTGGCATAGAGAGGGGTAGAGTGGACTAGAGTAGAGTGGCATAGAGGTGAGTGAAATGTTATGAAGTGGACTGTCATAGAGTGGAGCATCATAGAGTGGTGTGCTGTTGAGTGTAGTGTCATATACTGTAGATGGATAAAGCTTGGAGTGTGGTAGAGTGGAGTAAAGTGATGTGGAGTCTCGTAGAATGGAGTGGTGTAGAGTGGATGGGTCTGTTGTAGAGTGGAGTGTTGTATAGTGGCCTAGAAAAAAGTGACATAGAGAGGCTTAGAGTGGACTAGAGTAGAGTGGTGTGAGGGGAGTAGAGTGTCATGGAGTGGAGTGTCATTGAGTGTAGTGTCAGACTGGAGAGGGATAAAGTGGAGTGGTGTGGAGTGTCATATAGTGGAGCGCCGTAGAGTGGAGTGGCATAGAGTGGAGTGGCATAGAGTGGAATGGCATAGAGTGGAATGGCGTAGAGTGGAGTTTTGTATAATGGAGTGGCGTAAAGTGGAGTATGCATGGTATGATGGCGCACTGCCATTACAGACTAAACATTTTCAATTGAAATTACCATTACATTTGGACATAGAGGTTTACTAATAAAACTATACAGAACACAAATGATAATGTGTGGAAATGGCATCACCTAGTGCATTGAGTTGCTTTGATCATATCATAATATTTGTTTCCACCACACTTCAGAATTACACATTTGCTGCATTAGTGCTTTCCTAATTATGATATATTCTGAAATATTTGCAGAGTTCATTTACAGACATTTAAATTGTGTTGTGTGCTAGAAAAAACCTTTCCTTTCCCCCTCCCAGTAGCCAGCAATTGTCTCTGAATGCATAGCAAATGTGACAAGATGAGAACAATATTTAAAGGCCTGTTTACAGAAAGTGAGCACACTTGGAAGAATATAAAGAGTGAGTCAAAGAGATGATAAACAGGCGATGCTCAACTGGAGGGTCAAAGACAAGCTGGACAGCCTAAAACAAATAAAGCCAGCAAAGAGAAAGCAAGCACATTTGAGATACAACCCACAAAGCCAATGGTAAGCAATGGGTGGGATGCATTCCCAGGGAAGCTTTCAGAATGTCCCTAAAAAGTCTGTTTGCAGCCAAACAGCTGTGCTGTCTGGTAAGTTTTGAAATAAATATGACTGAATTTCTAAAACAAGCCAGTATATAGCAAGGTATTATAATGTGTAAAGTTAGCCAGATTTTGAATGTGTGAGCATGGTTTTACTTTGGAATTCAAAAGTATTACAGAGATTCGGCCTGGGGAGCTACTGTTGGAAAAGTACCATTTATAACTATGAGAGAGTCATGTCTGGCACAGCTTTTACTGGTGTAAACCCATTTGTTGGACCTGGCCCTTCTTGCAGGGTCATCTCTAAGCTTTTTGCCTTTGCCATATACTTTTTGCAGAATTTGTTTTTGTTGACTTTAAAACTCTGTGCACTTTACCACCGCTAACCAGTGCTAAATGCTTGTGCTCTCTGCTCAAAACATGGTAATATTGGCTTATACCCAACTGGCATATTTAATTTAATTGTAAGTCCCTAATACAGTGGCACTACATGTGCACAGGGCCTTTAAATTAAACGCTACCACGGGTGGTGCGTCCATTGGGGCGCTGGGGCGTTGCCCCACTAGAAGTTCGAGACGTGCGGGGCAAGCAATGAAGCAATTCAGTAACTAATAATTAAATTCTCTCGCGCTGCTCACGTACGCTGACGCTGTAAGTCAGGTTGACTTGAGTAGCGGGACACGCCCGAGGCAATCGGCCGATGAAGGGGGTATGGGCCGGGGGCGAGCACTCTATGGTTTGAGTGACACTGACAGCGGCGCGTAATGCGCATGCTCGAGTTTGGGCTGGTCATTTTTATGACCAGCCCGAACATGCGCACTGTCAGCCAGCCAGCCACTACTGAGTAGGAGAGCGAGGGAGGGGGACCCGAGAGGCCGAGGGTTGCTTCATGCAGCAGCCCCCGGTCTCTCCTATGGGCGAGCCCTATCCGTGCTCTAGCCAATCCAGGCGCTGCTAATGCAGCGTCTCTGGATTGGCTGAGACACCGCGCAGCCTGCAAACAAAGCATTGGGTGCTGCGCAAGTATGGCCAATCACTGTGGCTTATCATTATGTGAACAGTGATTGGCCATTTCGTCGTTAGTGAGGTGCGCAGTGTCTGCAGTCCGTCGTCACCGCGCCACACACACCTCGTGGCGGTGTACTGTACTGTACTGTACTGTACTACTGGCTGGCTGCTCGTCGTGGTGACTGAGTGTGACGACGGACGTACTACATCTTCATTCATTTTATTTCACCATTTGTCCTGATCATCGACGTTGCTTGATCTCCATCTGACTGATCAGTCAGTGATCTGTTTAAAAAGTAAGAAGAATCTGATTCTGGGGGTCGGTTTGAGCGATGTTGAATTGAATTGTACCTTTGGGGGAAGACGCCGTAAATGAGAGACAGGCCCAGACAAGCACCCAGGCCCCGCCGCCCCACAGGACACTGCGACCGTCACCCCTTTGTTGTTGTGATTGAAACGAATAGCCCCATAGATACTGCCCCTGCCGCCGAGGCGCCATGGCCTCTTGTGTGTGAGCCCCACTTTGTGTATAAGCACAAACACCCCTCACGGCGCCGAAGGACAGAATCTGCAGTCAGAGACCTCAGACCAAAAGTAAATAACTCTAGACTTAGCGATGCAAACTCTTCTTGAATGAAGTGCTGAAAGTGAGGTCAAGGAATGCGAGCAAGAAGCATGCGGTCACTTCACACGCTGAACTCCACCAGAAACTAGCGTTTTAATTGGGTTGTGGTTCATGATTTAACATAATTGCCAGCCCCCACTTGCCCGAATTGTGTAATCCTGTGCACGTTGTTTGTTTCCTTCTGCCGCCGTTCTTTTATTTGCCAACAACATGAATTTTTAACCACTTTCTTAGGCCAAGATTATAAATCGGGTGGAGAGCTATCTTCGTGTGGGATGCTACACACACAGTCTGATCAAAAATGGCACCTGGAACACTGGTCTTGGGTTTTCCGGATGAAAAGTCTGGTAATATCACTTTGGGATTGGATTGGGCTCTAAGAGCAGTCCGGCCCCTGTCCCCCTGAAATCCCGTTTTAAAGCACGGGAACAGCATGAAGTGTTCCCCCTTGCCAGGCCACATCCACTCCTTTTCTCCCCCCTCGGCGCCACCCTCTGCTCTCATCCACTCACACAGCACCTGCTCTGACGTTTACCACCTGCTGAGAGCCGTAAATGTGTGTGAGCCAGAAAACTTCTAATTGTTTGTGCGGCATACGTTAGCTTTAGCAAGCGGCCTTGTGGGTGCCTTTTCATCCAGGTCCGTGACTGGAGGCAGGAGGGCAGATGAGGCCTAATATTCTGCCTGCAGACGGACAGTGTGAGCATACTCTTCCCACCCTTCAACACACGAGAATTGTCTGCCAGTGCTGGGGGGCTGCTGAGGCGGGTCAGGGCTTCAGGACTTCAAACAAACTGCGAGTGCGACCCATCTGACCTCCTCAATGTCGGTCGTATGCACGTCCCCCCTATCACTTGGGGCACTCAGCCAGGTCTGATTAAGATAGTGCTTCGCTGACATGATGACTGAAAGTGCTATTCAAATGCCAATAAATAACGAGATTGTAAACAATACGAAACTCAATCTTTGTTGCCGGCTCACTCTCTGCTGACATAGATTTATTGTCTTAAGGTGCACAGTACCTGAAACAACTGTTATAATATATTCTGACAGGAATTGCACATTGAAGAGTGCGATGAAGAAATGAGGTTCATGGCAGACTCACTGTGCATATTAGCGTGCTTTGCAAAGCTTTCAATAATTCATTAATAAGAGCACCATTCATTTGTAATGTATTATAAGGCATCGATAGCCTGTCATGGATTCAACTGGGAAAATAAATGCCCCAAATAGCCGTGGCAATCCTCTTTTAGCACTGCAGGTCTTGAACTACTACCAGCGTAGTGCGCAGTGACGTCAGCACAGGGTAATTAAACACTTGGTCAAGCACCTCTACAGCACACCAGTGCATGCCCCACCCTCTTGTTTGCCAGTCCTGTCCACAGACAGCATGAGGTACCCCTCAGCAGGCCTGTCCCTTGGAGATCGTCTTGTCTCAAGCAGTGTGTGCTGGAAGCATCTTAACTGTCGCCACCAGACTCCCCAGCTGGACATGAACCTGCAGGCAGCCTGCTCTTGAAACTGGACTGATCAGCTAAAGGGTCACAGAGTCACTAAACTAAGACTCCTTCAGCTTGCTCGAAGTAGCCATCTAGTAAGCCTGCATGTAGTTTTAAAGTTTAAAAAAAACTTACATTGTCAGTTTTGTGACGCAAGTTGGGTACCGCTAAAGAAATGAATATTCTTGGCTTTTATTTTTAAACTGGTCAGCGGCTGGTTTTCAGGACCCATCTGCTACACAGTTTACAGGGGCTCTCAACCACCCTCTGTATACTCGTTTTGTGAAAGTAAGATGTCCATACACAGGTTTCTAGAAGTGCAGAAGCACTGCCATTTATTCCAGGCCTCCTTTAAAATAATTTAGCACTTTTCCTGGTTTGGGCCGAGTGCAAGTTGCATTTCTGGTTTTGGAGATGCCGCAGCAGGTGCAAATCACAATTTGCCTTTTTTGTGCCATTCTTGAAAGTGCATGTAAACTTCAAAAACACTTGACACGTTTTTTTTCTTCTTTCCAAAGAGAACTGTGGGGTGGATTGTGCCTGATTTCTACACTGGACATTGACCCACGAAGTACCAAACTTGCATCAATAAATCTATTCACATTTAAAAAACCAAAAAAAAACCAGTAAGAATCTTTTTCTCTCACACACACACAGAGTCGAGACCAGGCAGTAAAGCGGCGCCTGCGCCAGCCAGACCGACTATATAGTCATTATAAGTTCTCACGACGTGTATTCACACCCACCAAGGGCTAGGGGTAGCAAGGATAGGCATTTGCAGTATATGAAATGTGTCGGCTTGTGGCTGGGTTGTCTGTGTGCGTCGATTTGTTTGGCCGGTGTGGAGTGGGTGATAGAGGTCTGTAAGTGTAGGCGTCTGTGTGTGGAGGTGTGGATTTGCTTGGGACGTGTATGCATGTAGGTGTGCTTGCATGCAGGTGTAACTGCGCGGGTTATATGTGTGTGTGTTGCTGGTTTGTGTGGCGGGAGTTGGCAGGTGTCTGCTTGTTTTGGTATCTAAGTGTTTCTGTGTAATGTGTGCAATTCGTCAGCATCACATTATAGCACGTCTGATGGAAAGGTAGTGCAGAAGGTTAATGTGCCTGCTGCAAAGAACATGTACCTGATGCAGATCACAAAATGCACATGATGTAAATAGGTCAGTCAGTCACTGCTTGTTTTGTCAGAGAGAACCTTTTGTTACTTGCAGTTTGTAAGTTAAAATCCTAACATACAACAGTGAGCTATTAACTGTCATCTAAGAGCTGCATGCAAACTGCAAAAATTGGAGCGTTATGTTTTTTTCCCCCAGTCTTTGTTTCATTACCCTAATGTTTCAAAAATAAATTGTTATATTTTTATTTTCAGCACCTGCTCAAGCCTGACAACCATTACCAAATTTTTGGGCAATTTTTCGGCGAAGAACAAGAGGCCCCAACCTCCTTTGCTGCTCTTTCACCCGGCTACGACTCAGCAAACACCAGTGTTAAAGGTAAGGAAACTGATGCTATATTTTTTTAGATTGGAGTTAGGGCTATGTATGTGGTCAGTCTACATGGTGGTTGGGGTGGGTGCACATTCTGAACATTGTACCCTCTCAGTGGATGGAATTTACTAATAGCCTTAGCCCTGTGCTTTGGGCAATAACGGTTGTTAAAGGCACTATCCGTCCCTTGCCTTGTTCAAGGCCCTCAAGCAGTGTCTGTTTCAGTGCCTTCAGCAACCACTATGGCACACAGAGGCAGCAGCCAGTAAGGCTGTATTTTTAGCAGTCATGTTGTGCAAAGGGGAGCTGTTGGAGATTTATTGCGATACTGCACAAGATATATGTATTTATACTGAAATTTGATATTATTGCACCGCACCTTATACGTTGTACTTTGATTATTGACAGGTTTCTTTAATATTGGTAAGGCCAGCATCGTCATGATGAATACAGTAGAACAGCTAATTACAAGGTCATTCCAGGCACGGCCAATTGAAGAGAAAATACATTTAAAGCAATTAGGACCTCATCCGGCCTGACATAAAACTACAGCAAACTTCCCAGGACAGAGGAAAATTGTCCAAACGTACATTCTCAAACGCCTGGTACACAAAAGCTGATTGGCTTACAGGGTGCCCTTTAAGAAATTCTCTGTTCTGCTTCCCCTGCTTGCTGTTTGGTGGTGAGTTTTCTTGGACAAATCAAGGAGTAACAGACTTGAAGCATTTGTCTGAAAAAATAAAGAAGCATGCACACACAAGAAAGCATATGGAAAACCTGACGAGACTGGGAATGTTGGGGGAAGACCCACCAATTGAGCAGCAGATAAACGATGCATACCGCAAAACAATACAGAAACACAATGAAGCAGTTGATAGGAACAGACAGATTCTATCCAAAATAATTGATTGCATTCGTTTCTGTGGTGCTTTCGAACTGGCATTGCGAGGCCATGATGAATCAGAAAGTTCCTCAAAACCTGGAATATTCAGAGGCCTTGTGGATTTAATAGCAAGCATAGACAAGGAAATGGAAGCACATTTAGCAAGTGCTACAGTCTTTAAGGGCACCTCTAAAACGATACAAAATGAACTCCTTGAGTGTATGCTCGAAATTATGAGAAGCCATATTGTGCAAGAGTTGCAAAACACAGACTTTGTGGCTATTCAGGCTGATGACACCACTGATGTGGCCACTAAAACACAGTCCGTATTAGTGTTTCGGTACCTTGACAATGACAGAGAAGTTGTGGAGAGGTTCTATGGTTTCACACATTTAAGAGAGACTAGTGCAGAAACCATTACTGCAGCTATACTGCGTCAACTGAGCTTAATTTTTCCAGAGCTGCCTCAAAAAAACAAAACGTATCGCACAAAGCTATGATGGTGCGTCCGTAATGAGTGGAAGCCTTAGTGGCGTACAGAAAAGCATTTGAGATGTGTACCCTAATGCTCATTATGTGCACTGTTACGCCCACCAACTTAATCTTATTATGCAACAGGCAGTATCAAAGATCACCGAGACACGAATTTTCTTTCAGGATGTAGGAGGCATGGCAGCATTCTTCTCACGTTCCCCCAAAAGAACAGAAGCACTTCATGAGATTGTGGACAAAAGCGTTCCAAGGGGATCCTCAACTCATTGGAACTTTAACATACGTACAGTCAACCTAATCTATGAACATAGGGAGGACCTTGAGAAATGTTTTGACGCCATAGAAGCCAATGATGACTTTGATTACTAAAGTCAGACTGAAGCTCGTGGCTTTGCTAGAACACTACAAGACAGAGGGTTTCAGTTCTTTCTGTTTTTATTTCATGAGATAATGTTATCTGTCGACATGTTATACCATCAGTTACAAGCACGAGAGATAGATACTGTCAAAGTGCAAGTATATACCACTATGTTTGTCGAAAGCATAAGCAAAGTGAGAGATGAGGTTGACAATTTAGACAGCAAATTGCCAGAGGATTCTACTTTTTCAAATGGCAGGAAAAACATCACCAGTCTGGTCCGAATTGCAAAGGAGATATGTGACATTGTAATTGTGCAGGCACAAGAATGTTTTTCTTTCACAAAACATTTGGTGAGTGCCGCATTATTGCAAAGTGAACAGTTTGCAAAATATGATGAATCCTTCCCTGAGCATGCTCTGAATGAGGCTGTGGAAGTTTATCCTATGCTCAAAAAAGAGGAGCTGAGAACTGAGTTGACTGTACTGTACGCAATGCCTGTGTACTTGGAAGGCCAAAAGTGCCATTTCTTTGTTGGCTTTAATACATAAACTTAATATGGAAAAGTCACTTACAGAGACAGTGGCTTTACTAACAATTGTCATTACCACTCCTATGACAACAGCAGAGTCAGAACGATGTTTATCCACCTTAAAGAGGATTAAGACATTCCTGAGGAACACCATGCTTGAGGAAAGACTGAATGCTTTGGCAATGCTCTCTATAGAGAGCAAGCTAGTTAAAAAAATACCAGACTTTAACATTCAAGTTATTGAAAAGTTTGCTGCTCTTAAAGAGAGACGTGCTGATTTCATTTACAAAAAGTAAACAATATGTTGAATGCTGCTACTTTGCGACCAGTTTAGTTGTTTGTTAAATAAAAAACATCTGTGAGGTACTCAGAAATGCATTGTATCTCGAAGTCTGTTATGAAGCTCTGTGGTTATACTGAATAAGCAGCTACCTATGTTGTATGACATCTCTTTATTAATGTAATAACTGCACTTTCACAATTGCTTTATTAACCTTCCTGCTTTCTCAAATTTGCTTGAAAATGCACAATTCACAATTTTTTCTCTCTTTTTTCAAAATGTTCACGGGGGAGAACCCCCCCGAACCCACCCTAGGTTGTTCGGGCGCGCTCGCTACTGTGCAGTATGCCAATCATTTTACGCCTCACCACTTTCAAATGTCACCAGCCGCCCCTGAACGCTACTACTGGGTCTGCAGCACTGATTGTGCCACCCACTTAAGTAGCCCTTTAACATGTCTCAGGCGTGCCATTACCGAGCCTGTGTGTACGGTTTAGACTGCCATTTCGACCTGGCAAAGTAAATCTTTTCCCTTGGCCCAAAACCTTCCTTTTTAATACATATATGTCATCCCTCAGGTAGGCTCTGGACAGCCCAGAGGGCAGGGTGCAATGTATTAAAAAATAGGACATGTACTTTTAAATTTTACATTTCATAGTAGTGAAAAACCCTTAAATTTGTTTTTCACTACTCCAAGGCCTATCTCTCCCATAGGATAACATTGGAGTTGCTTTATTACAATTTATAAGTGTAATTTTTAAATGGGAACAGATGACTGGTTCATGTTTGGTGTCTCTGGAAGCCTAATTTAAAATCCTAATTGATGGTGAAGTCAGATTTTAAATTACAATTCTGAAAATGATCTTTTTATAAAATTGCGTAGCATACAACAATGTCTCAACAGGTAATATTCATGGACAAATATATCAAAAGTGCACAATAATTGCAAAAAGAAGGAAACAGGGAGATGTCAAAATTATTAGATTTAGTAAGGAGCAAAGTATATTTTAGAAGGCCACAAAAAGCAATATTAGCACTATTTACATTAAATGAGGGTGTAACCCAAAGAATATTGTACACAACAGTGCTTGTGCAATTGTTAGAACAGCGCAAGTGACAAGTGAGGTAAGAGAAATGTTGGCGACCATCCGGCGCAACTCTTTGCACACCTCTGACCATTTAATTCATTGTTAATGATAGATGTCCTTTACAACTACATTGGAACTTTTGTAAATTCGCAACTATCGAAGTGTTTGTAAATTTCTTCCCTTGCGCTGTTTTTTCGCTGTGTTCTCTTATCTGACTTCTGCCGTTCTCACAATTGCACGAGCACTGTTGTGCACAAGATTCTTTGGGTTACACCCTCATTTAATGTAGATAATGCTGATATTGCTTTTTGTATTCTTCTAAAATATATTTTGCTCCTTACTAAATCAAATAATCATTGACATTTCCCTGTTCCCTGTTTCCTTCTTTTTGCAATAATTATGCACAATTGATATATTTGTCCATGAATATTACCTGTTGAGACATTGTTGTATGCTATATTACTAGACACCCAGGTCTCAACTGGGTCTACGAGTATCCTCCTGTTGTGTTTTACCTTTTATAAAGTTGCCATTTTCTTGCCTCAGCCCTTTGGTGCCTGCCTGGATCCCATGACTGGGTGTAGTTGGCAGTTGGGCTTAGTGATTCCTCCTAGGCAGCCACATACAATGGGAGCTTAGGTGTGACTTGATGGACCATCACTAGCAGGACAGGAGGGAGGATCTGGGCACAGCCCCACTGACACTTGATTAGGCTGTGTCCTGTCTTCACACAAAGTGCCTAACGACCTTGCATTGTCACTTCAGCCAGCTTGTAGCCAGGGAAGGTGTGGAATTCCATGCACTTCAAAGACACTGTCTAGAAGCTTCTTCCCCCTTCCAGAACCAGGGCACCAGGGTATAAAAGAAGGACCTCAGGCCCCACCACATCAGTAGACTTCTGGACCTGTGAATGCATTCCAAGTCCTGTAATCAACAGATAAGGCAGAGACTAAGACAGATGTAGGCACATAATGTCATGCAAGTGCTAATGTAACGTGCAGGCTGCTGCAGGAACGGGGAGATCTTTCCTGGCACCTGGAGGTACTTCACGGCTGGGGAGAACTAGGGGCAGCCGGAGCATCGACATACAAACACTACCTATGGGCAATGCAACCATTCCCCTCCAGGTTCTGGCATCATCCAGGCCATTTGCCTACTCCTGGAATCTCCCTCCCTTTCTGGGCTTTCTCTCTCCATAGGGTCTCCCACCTGGAAGCTCCAGGGCTCCCCCCGGTGGCGATGCTGCTCTGGAGAGGGCTGCAGGGTGCTGTGGATCGTGCTGCTCGGTCTGAGGTGTCTGCTGGAGCATGGCGGTGAAAAGGGCATGTTCGTGCACCAGGATGCAGCTGATGAC
This sequence comes from Calotriton arnoldi, assembly GCA_963921515.1. Taxonomy (NCBI): domain Eukaryota; kingdom Metazoa; phylum Chordata; class Amphibia; order Caudata; family Salamandridae; genus Calotriton; species Calotriton arnoldi. The sequence goes on from CAWUFW010004061.1 coordinate 213,457, forward strand.
AGCCACCATGGGCATGCTATTCAGTGATGTGAGTACTTCAAGGCTCGCCTTGTTTTAGAGTGTAAGTGATACGTCGAGAGTCACAGGATGTTGAGCCGAGAGCTAGGACTCGAAGGCCAAATATCACATCAAAAATTATGATTGATGTGATACGTGTGGAGCACACCTTCGAAGGAACCTCACTAATGACACCCAAATATTTCCCACACAGAACCCTCCATAAAAACAGAGATTTTACCAACCACACACAGCAAACTCCGTACCACTAACACAACCTCCCAGGAAGTGTTTCAAGGCATCATTAGAGGTAGGGAAGCACCATGCAAATTCTACTATAGTACGAGGAACAATACCAGTAAAATATACAAAATAGTCATTTCTGAGTCATTTCTGAATCTTCTTGTTTACCCCTTGTGATTACATAAGCAATATTTGCCTGACAGTGATTTCAGTCTTATTTTGTGTCATATCTTCCCTTCCCCTGGGTGTCTGTGAAATATTCATATGCTGTTAAGCATGTTTGCAGTCATTCCTGTAATATCTGGCTCATTATTCATTCAGTCTGAAGACCGGATCATAATAAATAACTGGTGGCCCCCCCCCTGGGATCAGCACACGGCTCGGAGCTGCTTTCTCTTTCAAGTCACGTGTGCAAGAGCGGGCTGGAGCGGGGCATGAGCGTCCTATGAGCAAACTAGCCCGTCCTCTACAAACTCGTTAGGGTGGGCTGAATCCGATAAATCCAATGGAGTTTTTCTGTGTAATACGACTCAGCGAGTTCCGCCCACTCCTACTCTTCACAAAGCAAGCATTGATCACCCATGCAGGACCGCCAAAGTGAAGCTCCAGCCTCCCGTCCGCGACACCCGGCCTGCTCTTCACACGACCACCGCCAGTGATGCTTTCCTTGCAGCCCTCTCCAATGTGAATGGGACATTTGCAGCAAAACTTGAGAAGGTAAACCTACAGCAGGACTAATCTGGGACTGTATCCGACCTGCCCTTCATCGCAGTTGGACTGAACTTTTGACTTTGACCTGGTCCAGCGTGACTAGAGATCCCCAGTTGGCCCTTAATGCTTTTAGGTGCTATTTTTCACTTTATTCTTTACAAATTCATAACTCTAGCCCTACAGATTGGACTTTTATCATTTTGGTCTTGTTTTATTTATTAAATTAAGCTCTATGTTTCTAACCTGATGTGGGAATCTTTTTGTGAGGTGTTTTACTGTTTTACTATTGGAAGGGTTGCACAAATACTTTACACATTGCCTCTAAGTTAAGCTTGACTGCTCTGTGTCAAGCTACCTGAGAGTGAAGCACATGTTAATTTGGGGTTTCCTTGTGCCTTACCCTGACAGGGATTATGGTTACTGCTTGACCTGGGTTCACACCCCAGTCAACCAACGACCTAATTTCTAATATCATTCAATTCAAAATTTCTTTTAGCGCTCATCCCTGATACCTAACATCCTCAACTGACAGGACTTTTGAGACAGAATGGAGCTTAGATAGAATAATGGAGGGCTTTAATGTCTAATGTTACCAATAAATCTCACAGCTGTTACAATAATGCACTGTGCAATGCAGGCCTCTAAAAAACACAAGAAAATAAAAATAGACATCAGCATGCAAAGATGGCTGTCGAGCACCTGACGCTTCACTGCTTCTCTATCACATCCTACACAAAGCTGCAAACTATTTTGGTCTAACATGGTTTTCTGTGTGGCATACTCTGTCAAATAGTGCAACAAAACTCCAATCACCTTCCAGTAGGAAAAGTGTTTACTACAGAGCAAAAGTTCCCAACAAATCAGGCTTCAGAGAATCTGTTTTCACTGTTTTTCCCTTTGGTGGAAATTGGACAATTTTCTGTATATCAGACAAGTTTCTCTACCCATGACAGTTTCCCCACCCCCATTCAGCTCTCTCAGAACAGTATGGCTCTTGTCTCTCTGAAGTTAAGGTTAGATAGTGTAACAGCATAGATATCGATTATTTTCTTCACAACATATATACTAGATTTGACGCTGAAATAATAACATGTACATTACACACGTTGACAAAAAACATCACAGAAACAGAGAAAATGTAATTATCAGCACTGTAAAAGTGTGCTTGATTAGCTAGAAACAGTAGGATTAATCAAATAATGATAATACCAAGAGGTAATGAAGACTAATAAGGAGTTTAGCATTTCTATTGATTTAAATTGCAGAGTGTTTTCACAAATTCGACATTGGCGCAAATCAATGTCGATAACGGTTGCATGGTTGAAACTTTCAGTATAAGAATCTAACATCATAGAGAACATATATTAATGAAAAGGATTTTGTTTTAATGATTTTTAGAATTAGTTTACATGTTGTTACTTTTGAAATTCATTTGAATAGGCCATATTTAGGATAGTTCATTTTTTATATAATAATTACTGACAATTCTATTATTATTTCTTAATTTGAAATGTTTGATTTACTTTCTTATGGTTTGAATAGTTATTAGTGAGTTTTTTCACTAAAAGAAGATGATTTCAATGCATTGAAATTTTCTTGTTTAGGCTGCATTATTTCATGGCCTTGCAAAATGAACTTTGACATGTTTCTTTCACATGTTGCTTTAACTGTTACTGTCTAATGTAACAATTTGACCATGAATTAAGCTTTATTCCTTGTGTGTGAATTGGTGGGAACCGATCCTTGGACTGTACCCATGAAGGAGCTATGAATAAATTTTTAGGTCTCGCCTACGCAGCGCGCATGCGCTGCTAGGCAAAAAGACCTTTTGGAATCGCTTCGGCTTTTCAGCCAAAAACGTGCCCGCGTTCCATTGCCTTCAATGGCAACGCGTGCACGTTTGGCGATTCACTTGCGGGAGCGAGCAGCGCCATATGGTAGCAATTATCGCTCCTGGCGCTGCTCGCTCCCGCAAGGGAAACGCTTTCCCTTTTGCCGACAGTTTTTTTTTTTTTTTTTACTTGAGGCGCGCACGCTTGTTTTTCTATAGTCACCTAATTACTCCTCCAACTTCTCTCGCCCACTATTCTAATCTCGAACCACAGATGAGGCCAGAGTACACCACCTTTTGGAGGGGTTTGCTAGGTGCTCTGACTTCACTCCGTGTCAGACCTCCCACAACCATCTGGAACTCGTTGGGAAAATTAGGTAAACATTCTCCCATAACCAATGCCACGGAATATCTGGCTAGGGAGCGATGTCATCCCAAGGCACCAATCCCTGAGGGGAAGTTTAATGCGCCAGAAACAGTTAGAAAGAGTCCACGTGCACAAGTCGGCACAACTTGTTTTTTAATGGCTTAGTTCCCAACTTTGACTTTTAACTAGACTTAAAAAGAGGCGAGTAAATGAAACAGTCTTGTAATGCACAAATAGGGTGGCACTCGCTTAGTTATCTCGCCTGCTTAGGAGCAGCTCAAACCTGCTACCCTAAATGACAAGATTACCGCTGTCCTTTGTCAGTTAGCGAAGCCGAATCTAGTTTTAATTATATCCGTGAAGTCCCCCGTAAAAGCTTTAAAATCATTCCGTTGTCTCAATGGCTGCCAATCCCCTCAAGAACTTTTTTGTACTGTTATTTGTATATAGACACGTAATGTTTCCTAAATTACAACGCATGTATTTATTCGTACAAAGCGCCCTGCTGCCCAGTGAGTCTAGTAGTTCACGCTATATAACCTGGCATAAAAGAAATTAATATAAATAAATAAACCGTTACACCATTCCCCGACTCATCTTTAGAAGTACAGTGTATGTAACCAGCAATGGTACACTGGATGCGCACTAGTCACCCAGCTCCCATGGCGCGCAGCCCTGGGGCGCTACGGAGGCTGAAGCAGGACACATCCAAACACAGCTGTGTGCAACCGAGAGGGGATTTAAACCGCAGTTCCCTGCTTGGTGGTGCACAGCACTTAGAATGCAGTCACGGGCCACCTGGCCACTTAAATATTAATATGATTGCATTTGAAGCAATTCATTTGAGAGACCGATGAACAAGAGAAAATTCAGGTTAACCTTCTAGTAATACGTTCAAAAACTTCTGGCTGTGGAGAATATGTATACGGCATGCACCTGCAGGACAGCATATTACAGTAATATATGGCGCTTGTTAGCTTCTGCCCTATAGCAAATAAGTTTGTTAACTATATAAAGAAAAATCTTCAATCAGAAGACTTTGGCTTTGCTTAGCAAGTTGAACAATTAACTCCACGTTTCTTGTTAAAATAAGTGAGGCACGGCGTGAATCCCTGGCTTACGGCACATTAACAACAGAAGTTTGGCGGTCAGTTTCACACTACCAAAGCACCGCGCTTACACAGCAGGGTCAGTTTGTGTTCTATGTGACCCTCCCACCGCTCTTTCAAGCCTTCTGGGCATGTCCCTCCAGTCTGCAGTAAAGCAGCATAGAGGCATGTGATCGCTGGTCTCTCAGTTCCATGTGTGAGGGCTACCTGTAAGAGGGGCGGGGCCTCCGGTGTTGCCTTTCCACTGGAACCTGCGTCCACCACCAGTCTTGTGAGGGCATTACCAGAAGCTGTCCAGTTCCGACCTCGTGCGTCGCCCGAAGGTCGTCAAAGGAGCCCAATTTCCCCTGAACAAATGAGTCTTAAAACCGGGCTAGCCTGGCACAGCCACAATGGCAGTTCCGGTGAATACTGGTTGTAGGGCGGGTGGTCTATGAATACATGTCCTCCAGAACCATTTGGCCACTTTAAGCATTACATGGTTCTCAGTGGCCCCCCGATCGTCACTTAGCAAGGTGGTAAAAAAAACAAGCATTGGCATAGCCAATCGGTCTCGCCTTTGGGACCTTATAAGGGTTTAGCCATGCAACAGTTGATGTTGTTGCACCAAGGATATTGTGCTGCATAACTAAATACTTATAAGGTCCCAAAAGCGAGACCTATTGGCTATGCCAATGCTTGTTCTTTTTGTAACAAACCTATGAGGATGGCAAAGACTGGGGTTTCTCGTGGCTAGTTTGGAAAACAATGCTGGAGTAGCAAATGGTACTTGACAAGTGGAAGATGATCGCATAATGGACAGACCACTGTGGTCCCATCGCTGATGTCACAACTGCATCATCTATACTATAAAGATGATGTCCCCAAAGGAGGTGTGTGTGTGTGTGTGGAGGATGAGGATTATGTTGGAGACGCAGATCGAAGAGCTCTTTTACTTTTTGGCTCTTTTTGCTCAATGACTTGGAATGCTTTTTCAGCTGTTGCTGTATTTGCTGATCGATTTGGACGCCTCTCCTTGCCGACAACCTGAACTCAATGCTCTGATTTTTCTTTTTCAATAAACTTTCTTACTGAACACTTTTTGATAGATTTAGTGAGATACTAAATCTGAACCTTCCCAATTTTTGTTCTTTCCCTATGTTCATGGACATTTCCCTAGAGGACTTTAACTTGGCCCTTTGACACTTTCCTGAATGAGGTTTTTTCTCCTTTTAAACATTCTCCTTCCTTCATTGGTAGTGGGAATATATAATGCTTAAACTATTCTTCTTGAGAGTCTTTGATTAAATGTGTGGTTTTATACTACGCGTTATTGCCATTCATACACAATTTGACTGTACATGCTGAAATAAATACTTCACATAGTAATCCACTAGAACTGACAATGACATCTGTGCTTCAGACGCCTATGGTCCTGACTCAAACTACTACTACGTGTACTAAGAGTACAGGTTGTATTCCAAATCAGGCACAATTTGACCCACTTAATGGAATGATTCAGGGGGTTCCACCTTTCCATTCACCATGGAATGAGTGGACCTCCTGAGATGAGTTACCATCTTCCTGAAATGATTGCATCAAGAGGAAGTACAACTCCTGATACATGTGAATTAAATGTGCAACCTGGAACTATTAGAAATGTGACCAATGGAGATATGATTTTAAATACGATGAGAGAACAATGAGGATTTACTCCTGAGGAATTCAATGAGTGGATTAAAGGATATAGTACCCCAAAGAATCATCAGAGTGCAGAGACCTTTCCAGTTTCAACTTCAGTTCCAAATATGAATCCAGTTCCTGCTTTTACTTCAGTATCAGGTTCAGCTCCAGTTACAATTCCAAGAAGGGAAAGTTTATTAGACGTAAGTAGTCTAAAGGTAGAATTAGAAGTAATGATTCAGGGAAATCTTAGTCCATCATGATTAGACACCTACCAGGAGGAGGAACTATTGTTTCTCTGCAAAGATATTACCCATTGAGCTAGATTGACACAAGAGATTGATTTAATTGGCTCAGCACTATGAAATTGACATTCAGAAATCCAAGGTTTTACAAAGAGTTTATGGGTTAGATTTTACGGACCAAGATTTTGCTTTCATGAGCCCACCTGGAAAGAAATTGCAGATGAATTAATGACACTGATCAATAAATGGAATGAGAGAGAGAAATGGTTCTGAAAAGAAATCATTAATGATGTGGTCCCTCCGCCGTGTTGCGGCAGCTGATGGTCCAGGTTGCTGAGGATCCTTATCTTCCTCCTCCTCATTGTCCAGCATTTCCTGATCCCCATTTTCATTTGCCCACAGCACATTTGTCCTGACACATATATTGTGCAAAATGCAGCAGACCAAAATAATTTTACACACCATAGGTGGCAAGTAGAGCAACCTGCCCCCAGATATGTCAAGGCTCCAGAAGCTGGATTTCAATACTCCAAATGTCTGCTCAGTGATGGACCTTTTGCGGCATGGTTGTAGGTCCGCTGGACTTCTGTTTGTGGGTTCTTCACAGGAGTCATGACCCACAGCATCAGAACGTAACCTTGGTTTGCTGCATAGAAAGGAGGTGTTATATTCGTTAAGAGTCATGACATGGGATAGCCCAACATTCATTTCCAATCTGGTATGTGTCCTACTTGACGCATATACCTTGCTTACTGTAATAGACATGCTATGACATTGTGTGGCATACATGCAAGTAGAGATTGAAAATGTCTGACACTGTGCTACACATACAGCTGTGCTGTCGTCTGTGATTCACTTACTATTTGTCATTCTGGTGATTGCCAATGCCATGCAGGTGATAATTTGTCACCAGTAAGGAAAGTCAATTTGCCATTGAGTAGGCACATGTCTCACATTCACCTATTGTGTCTATTATTGGCTACTACTGCCATTCCTCAACTGATACCTGTCTGATTTGACAAATGTAACAGGAGTAGGTGATGTGTGTTACTTCAGTCACACATATTTTGCATTGAGAATTGGCTTCAATATTGTTCAATGTGTTCCACCATGGGAAGGATAGTGAGTGGATATAAATGTGGAACATGGTGTTGTACACATGGAAGTGCACAGTGTCCACTATGGTGACAGTAAACAAGAGGTTATAGATATGTGTCAATATTTGACTGTACAGTGCATCTGGTAGTCTAACTACACTACAGTGACACACATCTTGTGGACAGTATAGGCTATATCTTCCACATGATTCAGTGTCCAGGGTTCTGTGGCTGTGCTGGCAGAACCAGTGCAGCATTGCTCCAAGACAGCTACATTATTCCCCTGAGAACTATATTGTTGGATGTCATGGGAGATGTAGTTTTTGCATGAGGCTGCACCTTGCTGCACAGTCTAGCGCCTTGGATGAATGCTGTAGAGGTTTCTTCACAAAAACAATGTCGTGCACATAGGATGTCATGTGTGTATATGATGAGGGATATCATGTAGCATGGTAGAGATGATCCTGTGAGGTTCATATATGACCATATTTATCAGTTTCACAGGTCTGGTATATATCTTCATGCCTCCTGACCGTAGGATTTACATGTGAAATACAGACTTTGCAAAAGGAAGTGCCTTTCTTCAACAGTGTGTTTGGAAGCCTCATTTTACATCTTATTGCATTTGTAAGGGTCTTTGACATGATAGAATGCACACACAGGGCCTCATGTAGTACTTGTTGCCACTGGGCAGCAATGGATGTAAAATGGCTGAGCTGATCTACATCCAAAGTAAAGTGGTGGAAAATGCCTTTCAGTTGACATACAGCACATCCATGGTTTGTCCACATTCGCACCATCACATGATAGTGACTAGTGCCAACACCACCTCCCCCTTACATGATGGTGCACGTGTGTCAGCTTTAAGGGACACATTCCAGCCCAAATAACACACAATCTGTTCAGTTCCCTCCTTCTATGTGCGCAGAATGCTGGACACATATTAATTGGTCATGAAAATGAGACATGTGATTATGTATCCTCATTTCACCTCCCATTGGGAGGCACACTATTTGAACACTGTTTGGGGGACCCTGAACATAGTTTGCATGTAAATGTGTGAAATTTTCATTGGTGTTGGATGGGAAAGGCCACCGCATTGCCCATGGTAGACATCCTTAACATAGGGTGAATAAAAGCTGCACTGGCAGAAGTATATAGGCCAACACCAACAATGTATGCACTGTCTCATTCATCCCAGGACTGATATGGTAACATATTCCTACATAATTGACTGCCATGTGGTCTGTCATGTGCTTGAGGTGCACTTACCAACCAGTAGGCCATTCCCATAGGTCCCATTCTAGAAGCGCTCATTGATGGTGGAATGCCGGAAGATGAATGAGTCATGAGCACTGCCAGGGTACTTTGAAAGTACGGTGATGAAGAGGTCATGATTGTCCACGATTGCCTGCATGTTCATGGAATAGGTGTGCTTTCTGTTGCAGTAGATGTGTGATGTTGCCGCTGGAGGCACAAGTTGCACATGGGTGCAGTCCATTGCCCCAACACATGTGGGAATCCAGCAATGGCATAAAAGCCTTGCTTGTTCTCTTGTTGTTGCTGTGCTGTGTTGGGGAAGCAGAAGCAGAGGTACTGGGGCGTGAGGCTTATGATGGCATCCAGGACGGTGGGGAGGAACCTTGAGAAGGATGCCTGGAATGCTCCTGCCACTCTGGCTATGGTGGGTTGGAAAGTTCCAGTAGTCAGCATGTGCAGGAGCCACTAGCTTGCCCTGCAGAGGGATGTTGGTGCAGTGCAGCGATGTTGGCTGCAACTTTGCCGTTTGTGTGGAGGGCGGTCATTTGTTTTCCTGCTACGTGCTGGGTTGACGAAATTCCGGGGCCGGTGAGGGCAGCATTGCTTGGGCACTTCAGTACTTAGGCATGCTGAAAACGCGGACGCGCAGCACATGATTGGTGAGGCTGCGTGTCATTGCACACGTTTTACCGGCACTACGATCTTTCATTTTTAACTCTTTTTAAACTGGTTTTACTGTTATTTACTTACGGTTCCTTTAATCCCTGCTCTGGTCCACCGCGGCTCCATTTGCCGTTTGTGTGGAGGGCGGTCATTTGTTTTCCTGCTACGTGCTGGGTTGAAGCAATTCCAGGGGCGGTGGGGGCGGCACCGCTTGGGCACTTCAGTACTTAGGCATGCTGAGAACACGGACGCGCAGCACATTATTGGTGAGGCTGCGTGTCATTGCACACGTTTTACCGGCACTATGAGCTTGCATTTTTAACTCTTTTTAAACTGGTTTTACTGTTATTTATTTACGGTTCCTTTAATCCCCGCTCTGGTCCACCGCGGCTCCATTTACCGTTTGTGTGGAGGGCGGTCATTTGTTTTCCTGCTACGTGCTGGGTTGACGCCATTCCGGGGGCAGTGGGGGTGGCACCGCTTGGGTACTTCAGTACTTAGGCATGCTGAGAACGCGGACACGCAGCACATGATTGGTGAGGCTGCGTGTCATTGCACACATTTTACCGGCACTACGAACTGGCATTTTTTAACTCTTTTTAAACTGGTTTTACTGTTATTTACTTACGGTTCCTTTAATCCCCGCTCTGGTCCACCGCGACTCCATTTGCCGTTTGTGTGGAGGGCGGTCATTTGTTTTCCTGCTACGTGCTGGGTTGACGCAATTCCGGGGGCGGTGGGGGCGGCACCGCTCGGGCACTTCAGTACTTAGGCATGCTGAGAACGCGGACGCGCAGCACATGATTGGTGAGGCTGCGTGTCATTGCACACGTTTTACCGGCACTACGAACTTGCATTTTCTAACTCTTTTTAAACTGGTTTTACTGTTATTTACTTACGGTTCCTTTAATACCCGCTCTGGTCCACCGCGGCTCCATTTGCCGTTTGTGTGGAGGGCGGTCATTTGTTTTCCTGCTACGTGCTGGGTTGACGCAATTCCGGGGGCGGTGGGGGCGGCACCGCTTGGGCACTTCAGTACTTAGGCATGCTGAGAACGCGGATGCGCAGCACATGATTGGTGAGGCTGCGTGTCATTGCACACGTTTTACCGGCACTACGAACTTGCATATTTTAACTCTTTTTAAACTGGTTTTACTGTTATTTACTTACGGTTCCTTTAATCCCCGCTCTGGTCCACCGCGTCTCCATTTGCCGCTTGTGTGGAGGGCGGTCATTTGTTTTCCTGCTACGTGCTGGGTTGACGCAATTCCGGGGGCGGTGGGGGCGGCACCGCTTGGGCACTTCAGTACTTAGGCATGCTGAGAACGCGGACGCGCAGCACATGATTGGTGAGGCTGCGTGTCATTGCACACGTTTTACCGGCACTACGAACTTGCATTTTCTAACTCTTTTTAAACTGGTTTTACTGTTATTTACTTACGGTTCCTTTAATCCCCGCTCTGGTCCACCGCGGCTCCATTTGCCGTTTGTGTGGAGGGCGGTCATTTGTTTTCCTGCTACGTGCTGGGTTGACGCAATTCCGGGTGCGGTGTTGGCGGCACCGCTTGGGCACTTCAGTACTTAGACATGCTGAGAACACGGACGCGCAGCACATGATTGGTGAGGCTGCGTGTCATTGCACACGTTTTACCGGCACTACGAACTTGCATATTTTAACTCTTTTTAAACTGGTTTTACTGTTATTTACTTACGGTTCCTTTAATCCCCGCTCTGGTCCACCGCGTCTCCATTTGCCGCTTGTGTGGAGGGCGGTCATTTGTTTTCCTGCTACGTGCTGGGTTGACGCAATTCCGGGGGCGGTGGGGGCGGCACCGCTTGGGCACTTCAGTACTTAGGCATGCTGAGAACGCGGACGCGCAGCACATGATTGGTGAGGCTGCGTGTCATTGCACACGTTTTACCGGCACTACGAACTTGCATTTTTTAACTCTTTTTAAACTGGTTTTACTGTTATTTACTTACGGTTCCTTTAATCCCCGCTCTGGTCCACCGCGGCTCCATTTGCCAAAGGCGCGCCTAAGGCAAGCCCGTCTGTGCCCGTCCGTGCCTGGACGTCACCTGACGCCAGACATGCTGCTGGTTTGGGTAGCTGTAAGCTCACCTACTCTGGTGGCGACCTACTTGCCATTAGAGAAGCAGTGAGCCCCTGCAGTTCCCCTCCATGTAGCATACCGGATGGCCCGTTCTGCTGCAAGAACTGTGGTTTCAATTCATGAGCATGTACCCCGTTACATCCCACTTCCCTTCCTTGTGCTGGGCCGGCTATCAAACTGTTTAGCCTTAACTGTCGTTCCCTAGCCAAGCACTTTACCGATGTTTACGACTTGTTAATGGATGAGTCTCCCGATATCCTCTTTTTGACGGAGACATGGTTGTCAGTTGACATGGTGACTGAGCCAGGTCTGGCACTCCCTTCAGGCTTTAGCATTATGACTCTCAACAGAGAGGCTAGAGGGGGGGGCATTGCAGTTGTTTTAAATCCCATTACACCTGCACTCTGGTTAAAGAATCCCTGGTGGGCTGTGAATGTGCGCGCTTTGGGATTTCTTTTAACGCAAACTATACCATGTCCGGCCTACTAGTCTATTGTCCGCCAGGACCTTCAAAGGAGTTTAGGGCCGCATTAATTGAGTCAGTTAGCTCTCTAGCTATGAGATCAGCCAATTTCAGCGTTATTGGTGACCTGAACCTGCACCTTGAAAATCTCCATGATTCAGAAGTTGGTAATTTTTCCGCTGATCTAGCGGCTTGTCAGCTGCTCCAATTGGTCCATGGCCCTACCCATTCTGCCGGCCACTTGCTAGATCCGGTTTTCTCTAATATTCCCCACCTCTCAGTCGCTACCCCCATTCCCATGAGTTGGTCTGACCACTATCTGGTCCCCATGACACTCTCGGGGGTTGAACCCCCACGGAGGGTGGTCCACAACCTTTCTCTTAAATGCCCCTGGCATAAATTAGACACCGATCACCTTCTTGCCCTCCTTACGAGGAGCATGCCCAGTTTGTCAGATGATCCAGATGCTGCGTATAACACACTATCGGATTGGCTCCTCCGCTCGCTGGACGCACTTATTCCTGAAAAATGGTCTAAATGTCGCAACACTAAATCTAGTCCCTGGTACAACGACAAACTCGCCATCATGCGTAAAGCATGTAAGAGGCTGGAGCGGGCTTGGAGGCAGGATTACGATCCGATCCGGAAGGGGTGTTATCAGGCAGCCTTTAAAAAGTATCATAGGGCTATTCAGTCTGAACGGGCAGCCTACTTTGCTGACGAGATTAGGAGCAGCAGTAACCCCACCAAGAGTATTTTCTCTATACTGAAATATCTTAAATCGACAGGTGTATCTACAGCGCCCTCTATCACGTCGGATGAGCACTGTGAGGCTCTTGCCACTTTTTTTGTCAACAAGGTGGAAAACATCTATAAAACCTTCCCCCAAGCCACTATGTGCTCTGACCCCGCATGTCGACCTCTATCTACTCACACACTTGCCACGTTCCCGCCGATTACCCAGGACGAGCTGCGCACTTTATGCAGCAAAGTTAAATCGGGTTCTCCTGCTGACCCTATGAAGCCCAAACAATTTATGAAACTGTTACCTGTGCTTCTTACACCGCTGGGTCAGGTGATCAAGATGTCTCTGTCTACCGCTACTGTTCCCAGGACCTGGAAGCAAGCAAGGGTTATCCCCTTGTTAAAAAAAACAACCCTCGACACAGCTAAACCTGAGAATTTTTGACCTATCTCTCTCCTGCCTTGGGCCTCTAAGATCTCTGAGGCCTGCATAAACTCCATTTTAACAGGCTTTTTAGAGGAGAATAACATATTGGATCCCTCTCAGAACTGCTTCCGTCCTGGCCACAGCACGGAGTCTGCTCTTTTAGCTGTGACAGAACACCTGAGGGTTGCACTGGATGCGGGGAATACTTCGGCACTGATCCTTCTGGATCTCAGTGCCGCGTTTGATACTGTGTCCCACCAGATCCTGCTGAAAAGGCTTGAGGAGGCTGGAATTGTGGGCCCTGCACTGGATTTGTTTACCTCTTTTCTCTCTGATAGGACCTTCCAGGTAATGGCCCCCCCTTTCACCTCTAAGGTCCATCCTATCAATCGAGGTGTGCCACAGGGCTCTGCCCTTAGCCCTACACTTTTCAACCTTTATGTTCAACCATTGGCAGCGGTAGCCAGAAGCAGAGGGCTTACAGTTGTATCATACGCAGATGATACACAGCTGGTAGTGGCACTCTCCAACGACTCTGTGCGGGACGCTCAAAAGTTTCAAAGCGGTCTCGCTGCCGTCGCTGAGTGGATGTCTGCCAACTGCCTCCAGCTCAATGCCAGCAAGTCTGAGGTTTTGCTAGTAGGGAAAAACCCTGAGCTGTGGAGTGAGCGCTGGTGGCCTGCTGCCCTTGGTTGTGCACCTGCCTCTAAACAGGTGGTGAAAAACCTCGGAGTCTGGGTGGATTCGGCTCTAAGCTTTCAAGTTCAAACCAAGAAAATGGCAGGGGCTTGCTTCGGCATATTGCGGAGGCTCAAACCGTTGTTAGGCTTTTTTGATCCGCCCATTAGGCAGGTCATCGTTCAAGTCATCGTTCAAGCCTCCGTCCTATCGAGACTGGATTACGCCAGCTCGCTCTACCTGGGAACAAACAAGTCTGAGATTCTGAGATTGCAGAGGGTCCAGAATGCAGCGGCCAGAACTCTTCTTGGCCTTCCTAGAACTTGCTCTACCACTAATGCTATCCGTCGGCTACACTGGTTGCCGGTGGCTAGACGTGTTGAGTTCAAGGCCCTTTGCATCACTTTTAAAATTCTGAATCTCTCTTCCCCTGGTATTTTGGGCAATCTGGTGTCATCTTATCTTCCCACCCGCCAGCTCCGCTCGATGGGTCATCATCTGGTGGTCGTCCCCCGGGTAAGGAGGGTGCGGGCTGGTGGGCGTTCCTTCTGTATTCTGGCATCTAAACTCTGGAATTCACTGCCTCTTCACATCCGCAGCATCAACAATTACCTGGCTTTCCGTAAGGCCATCAAGACCCATCTCTTCCCTTCTTCGTAGGCCTTCCAACTGTCAGTAGCTTCCCTTTCTGTTGCTTAGCGCTGGGACGCTCCTTCGTTGGGGCAGCTGTGCGCTCTATAAAACCTCATAACATAACATAACATAACATAACTTGACACAATCTGGTGCAGGAGGCAGACAATGGACTCCCTCCAGAGCCTGTAATAGGCAATTACCTCTTCCCCCCTGAGGTCAATGAGGGTTATCCTCTGGCGATATGTCCACTACCTTCTCCTGCGCTGCCTCTGTAGTGTTGCTGGTGGTGATCTTCTTGGTGCTCTGTGCTGCAATAGCAGTAGATCAATGGCGTAGTTGAGCTTGCCAAATTGATTTGGGTCTATTCTGCTTTTATCCCAGTGTGCTAGCATCATTTTTAAGACCAGACTTTCTTTAGCTGTAAAAACCTGCCGCTACTGGGACTTAGCACCTGTTTTTGAAAAGTAGCGCCATTTCTGAAAATCCTTGTACATATGGCAGCATCAGTTTTGTGAGGGTCTTTCTGAGGGAACGCCTACCTTGCATATCATTACCGGAAAATGCCGCTAGCAGATCTGGAGTTAAACAAAATAGGCGCTAGCAGTGGGAAAGTGACGCTAAGGGGCTCCAGCGTCACTTTGTAAATATGGCGCTAAAAAAAAAAGCACTGCACCGTCAAAAAAGTAATGCTGCAGCAGCGTTTGCTCCTCGTATATATGACCCTTAGTGTGTATATTTCTGGTTAAACTGAACTTCTTCAGGAGGTTGGGTCTACTCATTGTAATACTTTATATTTACAGTATGGTTATAAGAGTAATTTATTTGAATATCATTTTGAACTTGTGAGTTAGCCACTATTTAATTGTCCTCATTGGATGGCTAACTGTGGTTTGGACATCCTGAAGTCTCACCCCTCACTACGACCTAAAAGATTAATCAGAGGACCAATGCCTCAATGGGTATTGTGTAAAATCTGTGTTCAGTAGAAATTCACAGAAAGATAGTTTGTGGAAGCTGAAGTAGAGAAAAAGTTTCTGCTGCATCAATAGCTAAAGGTTGATGTTGATGTGTTTCACATACGTCAAAAAGGTAGAAAGGTATAATAGGGTGCTGAAAAGGTACATTTCCCATTTGAATTCCCACGGAGGGCAACAAGCCAAACATTAAGCAAAGCATGATGAATGAATTGACAACAACTTTGGTAGGAAGACTAAGCTTAGCAAGTGGGCGCTTTTCTTGATATGTTGTAAATCTATGTAGTATTGTATTTAGAACACCCTAAATCTAGGAAACAGAATAGATACAGATAATTTGACAGTCAAATCTTGGACCTAGAAACTAGAATATGAGTTTGGAGCATGATTGAATCTAAGTGCAAGTAATCATTAAGAGACCTAGGTACCTACTTGTGAAACGTTTTGTTGCTGTGGTCATGTGTGTCAGACTGAAGAAATCTCACACTCAAAGAGATCTGGTGCAATTCGGAAAGGGAAATGTCTTTAGTTCTAAGAACTGAAATACAAATATTTTCTTTCACAACTTCACTTACTTTGCAATAGAGTATGTTAGTACCATTACACGTCACTGAACAAGCTCTTTGCCAAGTGTATGCAGGGCAGGTTCAGATCAAGACTTTGCATTGCTACTATCAAATGGAAAGGTGAAAAGCCAAGTGGTGGACTGAGTGTCCTCCAAGACTATTCTCTGTGGGTTCTGTCTTAAGGCATCATTGAAAGCTATGCTCTATGCCCAGTACCCTCTGGACAAGACTATGTAGGATAGGACACTATGAGCATGTGGCACAAAGTGGCAGTTTACAAATTATATAATTACACATACTCAAAACTTAATTTAATAAACTCATCAATCAGAGTTATTTTACTCTATTAAGATTGCATGTTTAGCCATATTATAAATACATATAAATTAACTGATAAACTGTGACTCTCTCTCCTGGAGCTAGACTTTTTAGTGCTGGGACACTTTAGCCGAAGTAGCTGTGCGCTATACAAACTCCATTATTATTATTATTATTATTAGAAAAACAGTTGCAGGACTGTAAAAGTTACAGTCTGAAGCCCAAGCACTCTTAAAAAGGTTATTGTTCAGTGAGAAACCATTTTGTCACCAATTCACTGCTTAAAACCTCACAAAGGGTATCATAGATGATAACACTGGTCCCTTCGTTTATGGTGTCATAAATGAGAAAATCTATAATAAGGCATTACGTTACACCTTCCAAACAAGATGACACATTCTCAGTGTACATGAGCCTTTTTACAATATGGAACAACATTTTCAGTGAATATGATGACATTTTTTGCAAATATCATTGTATTTCTTCAGCTTGCCCCAGGGCATTTTGGGCATACAATGGCACTTTGGGGAGTATGAAGGCACATTAGGTGACTAGATGATGGATACAATGATGGTTTCTATCCATTCAATCTTGGAGTCAGCATCTGTCAATAATAGTGTCCATGTGATCTCTATTAGGACATCCTTATGGATCCAGTGGCCCTATAGCTTTCTGTTTTTATTTAATACTTCAAGCACATCTGTTGAATTTGAGTGGAACCGCTGCCTTTTGTCTCTGAAAGGACATGCGTTGGCTGCCTGTGGAACGTCAGCATATCGTTTGCATGCAATATTTATAAGGACATGGGTTGTCTATGGATGCAACTGTTGTGTTTGCTCCCTATGGAAAGTCTATGAAAATACCCCTTGGCTGCCAGTGGAACTACAGTCTTTGGGGTGCTGTTATTGAAGAGCTCATATTTGATATCTTCAGAGATCATCAGAGATGTCTTAGCCCCATCATAGCCCGGAAGAGGCTTGGCTGGGCCGCCTTCCTTGGTTTTCCTGTTAAGAGGTACTGTGGCCCCATATATCCCAACCAACCCAAATAACTTGTAGATAAATCTTCTCAGTGTAGCAATGCAGACTTTCCTGCCTTCCCCTGTATGCCCAGAGAACGTTTTAAGCTACTCACCATGAAGTTTATGAATGGGTTTGTGGAAAACTGCCTAGGGAAATGTAGGGACATTTTAAAGGTGGAACTTGCAACCTTAGTCGCTCGCCTCCATATCCTAGAAGCAAAAATAGAGTCACCAAGGGCCCCACCTCACACAGGTGCAGGAAATCCATCTTCACACTGCTGAGCTCTTACACCAGCATGTGCAGCAGGCCCATGGTGGGCCAAACCCACCAATCTGACCTCAATTCCCTTCTCTGCCAGGATCTAATGGTAACCAGCGCTCAGCGGGCAATCCAGGGGGGGCAAGGTAAAGTTAATAGTGCGGTTGGTCAATTGGCAGGAAGAGAAAGGGCTATCTCAATCAGCCATATTAGCAGACCTCCCACCAACTACCCTCAACTTTCCCCAGAGTGAACACCCTTTCTGATTGTGTTGAGGGACGTCTCTAAACTACCTCCCAATACAAATGAAAATCTTGAGACCTTGAAGAACAAAACAGTTTGCTGGTTAAAATCTAATGTGAGGTGGTCTCAGGACTTAACACAGGAAGTCTTATCCATTAGTAGAGCGCCCTGCCTTGGTCTCCACCCCAAAGACTGATAGGAGGATTGTCTCCAGGGCAGGACTGGCTGTTGCGGGTACCGGGCGTTTTCCCGGTGGGCCAGAAGGGTGGGGCTGGTTTTGGACCCGTGGGGGCGGTTTTGCAGCAGTGCTGCAATATCGGCCCCCTGTAACAAAAGCGGGAGTGAACCAGCAGGAGCGGTGCTTCTCACTAGCACCCTCCCCCTCTACTGGAGCCCATCAAGCAGATTGCCAGGGCTGGTTGCTGTTCCCAGTCTGGCCGTGATTGTGTCCTAGTGAATTTTTGGGGTGCTAAAGTCAGCTGGCAACTCCTGTTGGTCGCATTAAGGCTCTCCCTTTGGGGAATATTTATAGACCCCTTACTCACTCAACACACACAAGGCCTGGGTCCAGGTCTGATAGTAGATATGCATCTGTGGTAATACTCCCTTTATAATTCCTATAAAAATTATTTTGAACCATTGTCTTTTTTCTGGATAGTCAAGATTGACGGTGTACTAAACTGGTATCTGATGCTCCTGATCCCATTTCAATTGAGAGAGGTCATCAGGGAGTTTGTGTCACTGTTCTAGCTACAGTTACCAGTTCAGATTTTTCAAATGTCATTTCCAGCAACACTCCAGACTCAGTTGCCCCGAACATTTTGGAATCTGTTGCCTCTGGAACTTCTTCAACAAAGGGAAACTCACAGTATGAACTAATCTCTGCCCCAACAAATTTGGCTCCTCTGAAGCAGATGCACACTTCCTCTGCAGACCTGCCTGTTCTTGTGGAAAAATTGCCACTCTCTTCTATGTCTAGCTCATTATCTAAAGCCAGGAATATACTATCTTTGAATGTTGCTGGCATCAACTCCAAGTTGGCAGACTCAGGCTGGGGGATGTTTATTGACTCCTTTGACATTTGTATCCTGCAGGAAACCTGGTGTGTTGAGCCAGTTCCCAGGTCTGAGTTTACCACCTTTTTTAGTCCAGCTACTGCAGGTGGTAGGTGTCAGCCAGCAGGCAGTCTAACTACGTGGATCAAAAATGTGTTTGCCCTCATTATTACGAGGCTTGATATTAACTTGTGAGATGTGTTGGTGGTGTCTCTTGCCGGGGGTGGGTCCTTATGCTATGTTTTTATTGTGTCTATTACCAAGTACCATGAAAATTTGTTTAGGTAACTTGGAGGCCAACTATGCAAGGTGAGTCACAGGACTTCTAGGGTTTACACGGTTTGTGCATGTTTTAACAGTCACTGCAGGAGATTAAGACACACCCTTATTCAAAGTCTGAAAGCTTGAAACAGCCAAGTAATCCCTAGTGTTAAAAAGGATCATAAAGACACTCTCCCAGGCTAAACTGGATTGGGAACGTGAGCTGTGGGAGGACCTGGCTGCAGCCGCAGGACAGGGGATACTAAGTTATTCTGAGGGATAGTGGGCCATAGTAACTGCAACGCTGTTACCAATGTTGATTCCAAACCCAGACCTGGGTGGACCACTGCTTAAACATCTATGCAGCCCACTCCATCTGTGGGAGTAGAGAAACTGAAAAGGTTCTGGTGGCGAAAGTACCACTTTGACCTTTGAGTATAAGGATGTTGTTGAGGCAATTAAGGCTCTTCCTGCACACAAAGGCCGGCTCCTGGGGACTTATTTAGGGCAGAACCTCTGATTTGGGACTCATATTTCCAGCTGCTCTTCAGCTTTTTGTTGGACGGTGAACCTATCCAAGGGTGTTGGCAAACCGCCAAAATATTACCTATTCACAAAAAAGGCACTAAAGATGATCCTGGGAACTATTGGCCCATCAGCCTCATTGACTCCTCTCAGGAACTCTTTTCCGTCTCATTCTGCCAGTTATTGGACTAGGTCATGGACAATTTCATTCTTTATGAGTTCCAGGTGGGCTTTAGAAATAGAGTCAGCATGGTGGCCCTAATTCTCTGCTTTTGTTGCCTCTATTAAAAAACTGTAACGCTCGACAAGGCCACTTATATGTGTTTTTTGTTGATTTAAGATCAGCCTTTGATTCCATCCTCAGAGGCAAGTTTTTGGAGGTTCTGAAGGAGATGGGCGTCCTTGACAACTTTTTGTCTGTTTTAATCAGGCTTCTTGTACATTATAAGGCCAAGGTTAGATAAGGTAACAATGGGGACCTCACTGGTTATTTTACCTTTGAATCTGGTGTTTGCCACACTTTTTTTTTGGCCCCTACACTGTTCACTCGCTACATTAATGATTTAGTCTGAGAACTCGATTTCCCTGGCAATGATGCACCTAAATTGGGCCCCCATAAAATTGCAACGCTGCTTTTTGCAGATGATACTCTGCGTGGTCTGCAGGCAATAGTAGATCATTTCTTAAACTTGTGCAGCATACAAGGCCTTGAACTCAACATTAATAAAACTAAATTTATGGTGCTTAATCCTTATAAATTAGATAGGGCTAAGATCGTGGTGCAAGGTGTTTCATTTGAACAAGTGCAGGAGTTTGTGTACTTGGGGGCATGTTTAAATCATAAAATGAGCTGGCCCACACATATAAGAAAAGGTGCACTGAAGCTTCAACATGAAGGTGGGGTTGTGTCTAAGCTGCGCAAGAAGGTCCATGCATGCTCTCTTGTTCCATTGGTGGAGATTTAGAATCTTAAGTGAAAAGCTCCGCGATGTATGGGGCAGAACTCTGGAGACACACTGGGTCTGTTGAACTCAGCAAAATAGAAAACAGGTTTGTGAGAAGTGCCCTTAACCTCCCAGAGAGTGCCCCTCATCTTCCCAAGCTCCCAGACATGGGGTTCTACCCTATTAATGACACTGTCATGGCCAGACCCATTATGTATTGGCATAGGCTTTGATTAAGGCACTTTTAAATTCCGTGGGGTGTGAGAAGATCATCTGGTTTGCTTATATTACGTCCATGCTTTACGGACTATGCATGCCTCTCTTTGGGATTCACCGGGTACAGCTAAGTCTGTTTCCCGCTCCTTGATTAAAAATCGTTTAAAGGAGCATTTGTAGCTGAGGGAACTGAAAAGTGTCAAAGAAGGAGTATGACTGATTTGTTTTTGGATATAAAGATTAAACCTGCTTATGAATTGTTTTTCTACACTCTCCCTGCCTCTACCCCATTCCATCTCTTTTCAAAATGGAGGTACAAGTTCCTCCCGGTGAACAGTTCTTGTGTGAAGTGGGGCAAGTAATATTGTAGCTCGAGTAAGTGCCCCTCCTGTAACCTAGCGGAAGAAACCCTCTACTATTTTGCTTTCTTTTGCGCCGCTGATCACAAACCATGTAAGCAATAGTTAAAACATTTGTGCTAACTTTTGTGCTTCTGGCAATATGCGCATGCACTTCACACTTTGCGTTTCGACACCAGTGAGGTGATGTGGTTGCAATGACTATGCAGCCTGGCTTTCCCCTATTTGTGGTGCTTAGTAATGAAGTATTGATTCTTGTGTGTCTATTATCGGTGTCTTTTATTTGTATTTCGGATCTAAGTTGATATTCTTTTTAACATTATTTATATTCAACTTGAATTCCATGCTGCTTTGTATCCTATTTTGTATGTGCTAATGTAGTTTTGTAGCATTGTCCCTTTGAATGCACTGGCTGGTATTCACGGCTATTAACTCATGCTAATGTTTTTATTCTTTAGTTTGCATTTATGATGCATTTTATTTTATGGATTTTCTGTATCCGAAATAAACAATTTGAGTTGGTATCACCTTCAGTTATACAAGTATGCTCATGTATGTATCCCCAGATAGTTGTGTCATAGAAATGCATGCTGCATCTACCCAATGGCCAAGTGATCCAGACTAGATTGTTTAATGCTCAGTTTATCCGCTGAGGGTCTTGAACCAATGATCATTCCTCAAAATGGATGTGAAACTGCCATAAAAGTTCAAGAATTATATCCTAATGCTCACCAGGTCAGAAGTTTGATTAAGTCATGCAAAAGTGTAATAAGAGTTTTAAAGTTTGATTGTCAATATATACATTGCTGAAGATACATTCAATTTCTTTTGGTGTTGTGCTTCGAAGGTTTTTGATGTTTGTGAAGATGGAGCATACGGCAACACAAGAGCAGTAAAAGGTGTTGGCCAATTAATTTACCCCCAGTTGTTGGTAAGTAATAATAGTAATAAATGCTGCTCACAGGAGCACAAAAAAGTTCTTAAAGGAGTGTATCCTACAATGTAAGTGATGTCAGAAGATTGCGATTTGATGAGGTCTTCAGGAACCGGTAGAATGAGAAGATATAGGGAAACTATAGTGGAAACAGAAGGTAGGTGATTGAGGAAAATGTATTGAGTCTCTCACCGATCAAGGCTATGTAAGAAGATGGAAGTCGTGCCTCACTACCAGTATCAGCATCCTCTTCTTTATTGGTGTGGACGTATTTTTATATGTGGCTAGGATAGGTTTTTTTTTTGGAGACGCTTCTGTAGTCACTTGACACTGTTTAGGAGGTCAAAATGTGGATGTATTATCACCTGAACTCTCTCATCCTCCTCAAGAATTAATGAAAGGGTGTCTATTGCAGGCACCACCCCTCCCCGACTCACCACACTCCAGCAGTGAAGATACCATGATTATTGAAATCAGCGAGGACACAAGTCAACCGCTTACAATAGTTAAATAAGATGCAAGCATAGGAAGAAGTTGGGTATTGCAGTATTGATTGGAGCATGGTGGAAACCATCTCTTCTGAAGATGCGTAGTAGTATAACTTCGCCATGTGGAGTGATCATAGTTCAGCAGTTCAATGATGGAGGAATCGAGTAGCGAGGAAGTATTTGCGTTACCGTGGATGGTAAGGATTGGGCAGCTTTCATTGACTGCCACTTGCTCGCATCTGGGAGATGCTCAAAGCCTGCCATTTCCTCCTAAAAACTGGCAAGAAATATTGAATCCTCTCTTAATACACAAGCCAGAACCTTCAAGATAATGCCCTTCATGTTGAGGCCCAGCCATCAGTAACACCCAAATGTAATGTGCACAAATTACAGGACGTGGTTCACATGTAGACTTTAATATGTGGTAATTGTTTGTCTTCAATGCTTGCTAGTTAATGGTATATATAATTTCAGGTTCTCACAGTTGACTCCAATACAGTTTGAAGGATGGCCTAGGTTGTTTGCAAAAAAACTGCTAATGCACATAGGTAATCCCTGCTTGTGATAGGAGGAATCCTCCACCATCTGTGCATTGAAATTCAGAAGAGCAGAGGTCCAAAGTCAGAAACTGCCTTTGACAGTATCGGAATTGCCTTATGGGTAGGCCTTCGAGCTGATTCAAACTACATCTGATTGAGGAAAAATGCTTAGATTTTCTGTGCCCCTATAGTTAGGAGAACTCTTATGGGACGATTCCGATGTGGTTTGGAAGGCATCCTAACAGCATTTGCTCCGTCCGAATCGGATCGGGAACGTCTCTTTCCGACCGAATCGGAAAGGTTTCCGACCGACCGATTACAATGCGAGTTAGGCGTTAGGAATATCCTAATCCGAACCCGACGGCATTCGGAATGACCGAGTCGTACGGAGCAGCTCGTACGTCTCTACAGGCCGCGTTTCTGAATGACCAAGTACGATGCTGGATTCGGACAGCCTTTCCGAATCGTGCCGTCCGACTCGAATCGACAGTCGGAATCAGACTTTGGGGGCCCCTAGCCACCCTGCACCTGGAGCCTTCCCAATCGGGCCCGTAGGGGTACCCATGGGTCCCCCCTTACCAGCCATGCACAGTGTGGCTGGTACCAGTGGGTGCCCTCCACGGGGTGCCCAATTTTTCCCAGCCACCCCTTTCTTCAATGGGAGCCTATGCATTCAGTCGGAACATAGGCTCCAATTGAAGTCAATGGGAGTCCCACCGAATCGTATCTGGAAGCATCCGGATGCATCGTAATCGGTCGGTCGGACTCTCCTGATCCGAGTCAGTCGGAAACCATTCACAAACCGATTTGGTCAGAATGATTTCCAAACCACATCGAAATCGGGCCCTTAGTGGTGAAAATGATGCAGTGGTTATGCTAGACTTGAGTAAGCTCAGCTGGCTTAGAGGCGGACGTGCTGTGATACAACCAAAGTTGCTCTGAATAGTGCAGAATCTAGTAACTGGCGCAACATATCATAACATATGCCATATAACCTATACCATATAATATTACATAGCACTATATAACATAACTCATCATATTAGAACACATCTGAAAACTAAATACATGATGGAGGAGGCAAAATACCTGGATCAGGGAGTTACCGATGATAGGATGTAAGACAATTCTACGCCCAAACAGTATTACTCTCATTTAGAATAGTGATTAGAAGACTGCAGCTATCACATTGCGATGGAGTGAACATGAGCATCATCTGTGTGCATGCACCTGCAGATAGAGGAAAGATGAAACCTTAGAAGAAGAATTTTTTTTTTAGTCATTTGTAAGAAATTATTAGATGGACGTGCTTAAAACAATCCGTCTGGAATCTCAAATAAAGACAATTTAGAAATGATTTTTTTTTAAAGATTTAGAGCGTCCATATTCCTTTTTAAAATATTATGTCAAAAAAATCTGGCTAGCTTGTTGACGTCTCAGTATTCTAAGCAATATATTAATAAGTGCCTTTGCCAAACTAACAAGATAATTCTATTAATGCTCAGTTCATCTGAGATGAAAATTACCCTAGAGCTATCATGCCTGAATTACATTATTATGAGTAGAGGTAGATTTAAACACATCGGGGCATATTAGCAACAACAGGCGAAAATTATCGCTAACCGCGCTTAGCGCGTATTTTTTTAACGCCGCCTATCGCTGGATATTATCGCGGAGATAACATGCTATTAGCAAGGTTTATCTCCAATGCGATAAAATATCCAGCGATATGGTGAAATGCGTGAATATCGCTGGAAATCCAGCGATATTCACGCATTAACGCCATGGGGGACTTAGGCTGACAATCCACCTCCTATTCTACAAACAGGTAAGTCATGTTTTTAGCAGGTGTTAAATTCTAGCGATATTCGCGCTTAGCGCAAATTTTTTATCGCTTCGCCTGCGTTGCTAATAGGGGAAGTTGTGTTAGCGACTGTTTTCAGTCGCTTTTAGTTGGGAACGCCTACCTTGCATGTCATTAGCGATAATTATCGCTGGCATGCAAGGCGATGGGGAAACCGGCCGCTATCGCCAGAAAGCTGTCGCTAACGCCTGTTAGCGACTGCTTGCTGATAGGGCGATAAAAAAATCGCTGCTTTAGCGGCAAAAAGTGCAGCTAAAGCAGCGATAAGGCCCTTGCTAATATGCCCCGTAGTTTACAGGGTACAGATGGCAAATATCCTTTTATCCATTTCTAAACATTAGAAGATTATTTCTCGCTTGAACATTTTGGTAGGCACGGAAAGGAACACCTGTACTCCTGAAAGGAGGAGAAAGTCAGGTTCTGCCCAAAGCGGCTTTTGTGTTCATTCTGCTTTCGTGTGCTTTGAATGAAGAATTATGTGGCATGCTATGGCCTTTCAGTGCTCGTATAAGGATTCCATTTATAATGTTCTGTGAACCAGCTGAAAGAAATGCCATAGCGATGGTAGTGCGTGTGATGTACCGTTCGAAATGCTTTATCTGAGCCAGACTACGCCTCTGTCGCTCTTTTTTTTTTGCTTGCAGCTTTACTCACAGTAGCAATTGTGTGCGGACTAGCCTGTTTTGCTTTGAGAAGGCCTATATATTTGGTCATATTACCCCCACAACTCTTTAACCCCTCAGGAATGTTTCCAGCAAAGCCGAACCATGAAGAGGTCAAGAAAAATCACTGAAAATACTACGACTACCTACGGAAATGAGAATCAAGTCTGATATTCTGTGCATCGGTTATAGAGCATTATTGTATCAAAATGTGATTCACTGTGGAAGCGAGATTCTCATTAAGATACTGCGCATCATTTATGAAAAATTAACCTTCGGCCAACATGCCTACTTATATGAAAAAGTACCCATAGCAGGAGGCTGACATGGGAAGGGTATTGAGAGTTCTTCAGGAATTCTCAAAGCAAAATCAACAAACATTGGCAAAGTCAATCACTTTGGGGTTGACAGCCAGACTTTTGGCTTTATCAATGCGCGTTTTGTCATTTTTTCAACTTTATAGTTAGGGAAGCTCCCTGACATGCGCCAATCTATTAAAAAAGAAAGAAAAAAGTTTGGCTAAAAGGAAAAATATTTTATGGTCTCAAAACACACACAATACCGTAGTATTTCCTTGCACTGAGAGGGAACTACCTTCAGGGGTGGCTCTTCCGTAATGGTGGTGGAACGGGGCCCCACTGGTCAGAGTCAGTCGCAGAAAAATAAAATTATAATAAAACAATAGTATCATTTTATTTTTTATAACAGGCAGGAGTGGTGGGCGCTTAGAAATGTGCATGTAAGTTTGGCCGGCCATCTCAGTCCGGCCAAACAGACATGCGCACTTCCATCTCTCCAACACAGCTGTGTTCATAGCCAGGTTGGAGAAAAGCCACAGGCTCCCAGGCAGTGTCTGAGCGGCAGAGCAGGCCACTCAGACCAATCCTTGCACTGCTCTCATGGCATGAGAGTAGTCTGGATTGGCCCAACCCAGCCTGTGCCTTCCCAGAGACATGTCAGGAGTTAAGCGCCAAGGCGGCCATCTGGGAAGAGGTAGGCAAGTTTTTTTTAAATATTATTTTTTCCCTGGAGTGGTTTGGTGCAGCGGCCAGGGCAGCTGACTTCGGAGCACAGGGCTCACAGTTCGATCTCCGGCGGCAGCTCAGCTCAGCACCATGTGACTCTGGGCAATAGCTTACTTAATTTCCACGACGGCCCCAGTGCCTTGAGACCCGTAAGGGTGAGTAGTTCGCGCTTTACAAATACGGATTTATTATTATTATTATTTTATTATTATTTCCCTCAATTACCCCCCCGTCCTCCCCTCCAACCCCCACTTTCGTTGTGCGGCGGCCGCCACTAACTAGCTTCCATATGGATGTGCTCTTGTGCAAAAGCAGAATGCCATAGTTCACAGTAAAGTTAGTTAATGGCTGAAGTGTGTTACCCCATTGCCCCATGCTCTATGCTTTAGTGAGCATAAGAAAAATGGGAATAACACAACAGCAGACCAATGAATGAAGAGGGCTGACTGATGTAATGGAGTCGGACCAGGTTTCACAACAGCCCAAGGCTCAAACAGATAAGGGAGGTCGGGGCACAGGAACTCGAGGCATCCGTGCACGACCGCGCTCACTTCTTTATTCAACCCCTGAAGTTGCACCCGGCATTAGCATGAATGCCTGCATGTTAGCCTGCTGACATCATCATTGTGTCACATGGCGCACTACATTCCTAGTCAAATTTCTTTCATTTCAAACTCAAACTTACACAACAGTGGTCACCCAAAATGTCACCCAACGAACTCTCCATCATGTACAACTTTCTGATGCTTAGCATTCATGATCATCGAATCGCCTTGTTTGCTGAATCTGAGGCCTCAGTTGATATGGATATCGCTAGGATTCTGCCACAGGTTCGAAAGGCACCCTGAGTCCCTCTTGGGAACCAGTCTGGTCAGTCTCATGTGGTGAGGGGCTGGGACATACTGGGATCTCTGGGCTCCCAGGGTGGTCGATGTCACCTAGCCAGTCATCATTTATGATGTCAGGACATAGCATGCCATTACCCCACGTTGGTGATCTTGCCATTTACAAAGAAGCGAACACATTCCTGGTGACTTTATCCCTGCCCCTGATGGTTGTTACAAATGTCCCACACCTTATACTCACATGAGAGGGTACTTGTCAAAGGGAAGACAGAATTTGCCTCCACTTTGTTGGTTTAGCACCAGAATCCAATCGTCACACTTGATGTCAGACTCCATCACTGACCGACAGGCCTGGCACGCGTGGGCATTATTTCTTGTTCTTCTCTGCTGGCTGGCGGTGGTGTCTAGTGGTGCTGGGGATCATGACTCAGTGTGGGAGATAACATCCCAAGTGGCTTGTCCAAATATAACTTCGGCAAGCAATTGATTAGTGGTACTGTGGGGAATACATCTATAGACTCAGAGAAACTTAAGGATTACTTCTACATCCTGTTGTTGCTCAATGCTAATCTGGATGGCTTTCTTCAAGGTTCTTCTCAGTCTATTAGCTTGACCCACCATGGTGTTATTCTGTGCTGTGCCCTGCTTAAGGATTTGAGATAATCTTGAAAGTCACTTCATTGAAACTGCTGACTATTGCTCATCTTAAGTGTTTTTTGGGAGCACGAAC
This sequence comes from Calotriton arnoldi, assembly GCA_963921515.1. Lineage (NCBI taxonomy): Eukaryota > Metazoa > Chordata > Amphibia > Caudata > Salamandridae > Calotriton > Calotriton arnoldi. The sequence goes on from CAWUFW010004061.1 coordinate 241,532, forward strand.
GTGGCAAAGATCTTGACGAACCAATTCCTCGCTTGCTCAAATTTGGTGATGGTAACTACTGCCACAATGGGTAATTTACAGTACGCGTCCAACACCACTAGCATATGGTGCCTATCAGAAAGGGATCGAAATCCCGCACTCACTTCCTGCCACAGGCTGTCACTGGGATCTTCTGTGATGACTGGTGCCAGCCTTTCAGGTGTGCTGTTGGTAAGGCACCAGTGACATCTTGCAACCATCTCTTCGACACTGCCGTCTAAGGCCGGTAACCACACTTTTTCTGTCAGTCGGGCGTTGTCTTTGCCACCCTCTAGGGCCTGTTTGGGCTAAGTGTATCATTTCATTTGTTGTCTTAACTTGCATGGGATGACTAGTCTGTGCCCACACAAGTTAATGCCATTGTCCGTGACTTTGAGTTCTTCTTGCATGTGCCGTAGACCCTTCAGCTCACAGTTTTGTTTGTTGTCACAGTTGTCAACATTACATAGAAAGTGCTACCATTGATTGGAGTGCGCAGATGCACAAGGCAGTTGAAGGAATATGTCTGTACCGGTCGCATTGACAATGTCCACAAGCTTGATGTTTCGAGGGCAGTTCGTTGCAGCGATCCATTCTATGTATTTGTCAGCCGCAGCACAAGGATTGGTTTTGGTAGACTATGATGACCTGCGCTGTCAGGAGAGATAGTCAGCTGGATTGGTTCAGCCAGGTTTGTAGCCACGTGTGAAATGGTACTTTTAAAGCAGCAGCTCCCACCTCTATATACGGGGTGGAGGGTGAGTCACTGTCCAAACAAATAGAAGGATTAGTGGTTTGTGGTATGTTGTGACTTTAAAAGAGTGTCTATACATATAGAGGTGAAAATGGGTGCAGCCCCATTTAATTATGAGTGGCTCCTCTATATGTGTGTACCTCTTCTTGGTGTCTGTGATCAGATTCTATGTTTCTTCGCTCATTTGCTGCATTGGGACTGACCCAGGCCCAATGGAACTAGCTTCAACAATGAGTTCTGATTCCTTGGCAGGGTTAACGCAGGCTATTGCTGTGTCTTGCAGCAGGGTGTTCTTGATTCCCTGGAATGCACCTTCTTCCCCCTGTCCTCAAACCTAAGGTGTTGATGTTTTGGTGAGGTTTCAAAGTGGCAGGATAGGGTTACAAAGTCTGTAATAAACCTCCCACAGTATATTGCTAGACCAAGGAATCTCCTGTCTTTGGAAGGGAATTGTGGCAGTTCAGTGTATCTGATATGTGCTCCTTTGGCTGGGCCTACTCACATCCCTTCTCCTGAGAATACGAATCCATAGAACTCTACTTATGTTGTAGAAACTGACATTTGAATTTGTTGAGAGTTAGCCCCAGGTTGCTGATTCACTGGAGGGTGGCTTTTAGTGTCCTCTGGTGGTCTGAGATGGTGGGGGCACAGATAAGAATGTCATCAATTACATTTATGCCACCTTTAAGCCCAGACAGAGCCTCACGAATAACATTTTTAAAAAATTCTGCCACTGAAGAAATGCCAAAGTTGAAGCAGCGATATTTTCTGAGACCAATGTGGGTACAGAATGTTGTTATGTATCTGCAGTCTTAATTTGAGCTCAAGCTGGTGGTGGCCTGCTTTTAAGTCTAGCTTATAAAACCAGTGGGCTTTATTTAGATCGTTAATTAGGTCATCTATTATCGAGGTGATGTGCTACTCCACACTGATAGCCTTGCTTGGTAACGACATGTCAATGCAGATCCTAATGTTATTAGGCTGCTCGGGCTTGCTAGCGACTACCATGGTGGAGATCTATGGAGTGGGACCGAGACCTTTTCAATTACCCATGCATCTCCCAGTTTCTGCAGTTCCATTTCCACAGCAGTGTGAAGGTGGAAAGGGATCCTTCGATGTTGAAGTGCAACAGGTTTGATGATTGTGTATATGTGGAGAGACACTGGAAGTGCTAGTAGACAGCCAAGTCCTTTGAAGAGATGTTGGAAGTCCCATAGTACGTCACCCACACTACTTGCATTGATGGCTGTGACAAATTGTATGAGCTTGAGTTCCTCTGCACTGTGGCGTGGTTCCTCCATAAGTGAATATCTTGACTCTTGTGGGTAGGAGTATCAGTGAAGGTGCTAATTTTTCAAACTATCACATGCTGATTACATTGACTGATACTCCAGTGTCCATTAGTGAGGTTATGGTGGTCTTCTGTTTTCTAATTTTACGGGTTTGGCATGATCTACCATGTCTTTCTTGGCTACCTAGCATGCACGAGATAATAGATTATCTCATCTTCTTCATCTACGTCTTGGATGTCCTGAGGTGGGGTAAGGTAGCAGCCACATGGATGATGCTGGGTCCTCAGTCTCGGATATTGTACGTATTCTTTGAAGCCGTGCAGTTCCCCTTGCTTGTGATGCTATTGCATTGCGGACACCCTTGCAGATTATTGCAAAGTGGTTGGTGTGCTGGTAGTTGGAGCAAGCCTTACCCCTTGTGGGGCATTGCTGAGGAGGATGTGCTTAAAACTGCAGAGCCGCACACCTTCAATGCCTTGTTGATCTGTGGGAGGCGCATGGTGTCTGGTCTCTAGTGATAGCAGATATGGGGGCATATTAGCAAGGCGATTATCGCCACTTTAGCGGGACTTTTTCCCGCTAAAGCGGCGATAATATTATCGCCTTATCAACAAGCTGTCGCTAACTGCTGTTAGCGACAGCTTGTAGGCGATAGCGACCGGGTTGGGTGCCGCTTTTGCATGCCAGCGATATTTATCGCTAATGGCATGCAAAGTAGGCGTTTCCCACCTAACAGCGACTGGAAACAGTCGCTGAGGTCGCTAACGCCTATCAGCGAGGCAGGGGCGGTGATTAGCGAACCAGCGCTAAACACGTTTAGCGCTGGTTTGCTAACACCTGGTCCTACCCTGACTTAGCCATGTAATCCAATGAGAGGTGGATTACATGGCTAAGTCCCCTCGCACTATCAGCAAGCAGAACTGGGAACAGTGTGAATATCGCCTGTTTTCAGGCGATATTCACACTGTTCTCCAAGGTTTCTATCGCTTTGGAGATTAGCATTGCTGATTGCACGCTAACTCCGCTGATAGAAACCGGCGATGCCTGGCGATAATTATCCAAGCGCTAATTGCGCTTTGCGATAATTATCGCCAGGCATTGCTAATATGCCCCATGGTTTTTATCATGACTGATTTAGAGTGGACAATTTCTTGCTTGGTGGTGAGCTTACCAAAGGCAAGTTCCATCTGCTCCACTCAGTCATTGGATGGTTTGTGTGAATGGGGAAGTGTGAGGATTTTAACCAGTAACATACTGGCTTTCTGCAGGATATTGCGCTTGAGAGCCACTGACTTGCACCGCTGGATAAGTTGTGTTCTCACCCCTTTTCAGGGGTTGTCATCTGTACAGGTATGTGTGAGTTCATGCAGTCTGGCATAGAACACATCAATCAACTCCCCATCACGCTAGCAAACTTGGCGAAGTTTAAACTGTTTGACTGTTGTTATCACCTATGTTTGGTAGGTTCTTGTAAAGTTAAAATATTTCTTCCCCAGCATAATCAGCAATGCAGACTGTTTTTTACTTCTCCATCAGTTTCTTTAATGGCTTAGAAATAATTGCTGAGGTGGGCCACCACATGTGTCAGCAGGGTCACTTAGTTCACTGAATGAAGGCAAAGGATGTGCCTACAGTGTGTAACCGTCTACTCCAGTTTTTGTCAACTGAAAGGTCTGCACTGGGAGCTTCTGGCGGTGGAATATTTTGAGCCAGTCTGTGCCCACTTGTTGTGTTTGTCTCATTTTCCTGGAATTGAGGCTGGAACCTTGCTATGTTCTACACCACATGCTAACTTAAAAATTCTCAGAGAATGTGATGCATTATGTGGGGCTATGTGCATTCACTTCTGTATACGCAGTGTGTTGTAGATGCTGCGGCAGGCATGTTAGCCGTTTCCTTTCCATTTTTATTTTTAATAGTGTGTCTGGTGTACCATACATGAGGGTGAGGATCAAAGGTGGTCAAGGGCACCTTTATTTTGGTTCATGGCTCTCATGGGAAATTAAGCTTGTTGGTCGTATTACACACGTTGGGCAGGTCTCACATTGGCCCAATAATCAAACAGATGGGTGTTGTGGCACAAGAGCTCAAGATGTCTGTGCATGATCTCGCTCACTTCTTTATTCAACCCTTAGTGTTGTGCCTGGTATCAGGAGGAATGCATGTGTGTTAGTATGCTGACATCATCAGTGTGTCACATGACACACTACAACTGGGAGCACCTATAAATAAGTATTGTGTGTGTATATATATATATATAGATATATATATATACATATATATATAAATTTAGTACAATCAAAAGGTCTTGGTTAACGCCAGACCCAAGAACTGTGCATCAAGCATTCTTTTGTTCTGCCTCCATAATGTGGGATGCTATTGGAGAAGACATTAAGACATCCACACAACTTGTCTTCTTCTGCAATCTGTTTAAAAAACACCTGAGATCTGGCACATTGCTGCATGATGTACACTATTTTCTCCCGACCATCCTAAGTTCCTCCTCATAATAATATAATAGCGAATTCTAAAGTTAGTTGTATATTGCGCTAATAATTATGGTTAGGCGAGCTTTTAAAAGCTTTAATCTATATTGAATGATGCAAATTGAATTATCTAATACCTATGGGTATTCTATCATTTGTGCATTTGTTTCATTCATCTAGCAGGGACCTTCTTTGTGTTATGTCCATTTTGTTAAGTGACAGGTCACTTTGACATACTAAAGCACATCACTTGGTAAAGTTTCCTGATATCCTTTAACCAAGGCACCCTTGTGGCTGGGCCAAAAGCTTTGAGGCTCTCTAGACAAGGGTACTAGGGTTAAGTATGGAAAGGAAGGAGAGACGGGGAAAATGTTTAGGAACATAACATAACATTGCAGAGCATAACATAGCATAGCATAGGATAGCTTAGCATAGCATAACATATGCATTTGAAAAGCACTCAATCATCTCTTGAATCATCATGGCACTAAATATAAAAAATGTTTATTATTATCCATTTCAATGGACCCGGAAGCACTGCCGTGGTCAACAACTGCCAGGTCTGAAACCATGTCACACAGAGCAGCAACTGTAGTAGAAATTCACTTACAGTTAGTTTCAACGGGATCCGTTTTCCAGCATGTGGGCCGTTTAGCCTCTAAAGAAGTTACATTTGAAAAATATCCAGTTGAACATTTGAGTTGGTGTTATTGTCTACCTGCATTATTTTGTGTTTTTTTCTGGAAACCTATTGAATGCCCCATTAGTCCTTTCATTGAACAAAAATAATCAAGTGTACCTTGCCTTACTTTTTTTCCAGGTCTTCAACCCCACCAGGGGCCTACGGGAAGGGGCCTAATGGCAATGGCAAGCTCACACAACATACTTGTGTGGCATAGCAGATGAACTAGCAACACATAAACTGTTAGGTTTTCATTTTCACACACACATGGTGCATGCAAAGGACAGCGCCCAGCTTTGACACGCGGTACTTGCAAACTGCCAAATTCAGTCCAGGTGTGTGGCTGGCTCCCCATTTACCGAGCCATCACCACATCGCGAATGCCAATAAGACACCTGCCACCAAGGAGCATAAATGCAGCTCCTGCTGACACACCAGTGCTTAGTCTCATTCCAAGTAGCACTCACCTGCTCCTCCAGTGCTCTTAGTTGGTTCCTGGCTCGGCGCTCCTGAACCCTCTCTGGACTTCCTGGATCCTGACGTCCCTGCACAGAAATACAAAAAGAGAGAAAGGACTCAGCCACTTCTGGTACCTGTAGTGTCCGGCTGGACATGTTCTAGTGTTTCACCCTGTACAACACTTACACTAACACACACCCATCACAGGCGTCACCAGTGCAAATAAAAGGGGCCGGGCGCTCGTGCCATGGGCCAGTTCTAGTACTCAACTGCGCCGTGTCTGTGTGGTCATTTGTACATCATGTGGGCCTAGGGCCCGAGACACCACAATGGCGACGAGTGGGTCTTATCCCATGCGTGATATAGCAGCTGCCTCCCAGTTTCTGGAGGAGGGAACATAGCCTGCGGCACCCCGCACCGCCGCCATCCCGACGCATAGCCTGAGGCACCCCGCACCTACTGCCACTGCCGTCCTGTCCGGCTTTGCAGCGGGAGAGCCTCATGGAAAAGTGGCAAACCAAAACCAGACGCGGGCTCAAGGCGCCCGTACAGTCCCGCAGGGTGAGAGAAGACACCCCTGCCGGCCGGGAAGGAGGAAACTGAACCAGCCGCGGCGGTGCAAGAGGTATGACACCCCTGCCGGCTGAAGTGCCCTACGACGGCGCTGCCTGCCGCCATCTGCTCCAGAGTGCAAGGAGGGAGCAGTGCCCTTCCCAAAATGTGCAGCTACACCCATAGCGAGGCCTTAGCAAGAGCGGTTTTCCCCAAGGGAGGGGCGCGTTCGAAGCAGGTGTTCGCAGCCCGCCGCTGCTGTCCCTCGCGCCCGCTGAAACCCAGCCAGCTGAGGAGAAAGGTGAGGCCGCGCCAACACGGCCGCACCAGTGTCTGCAGCCCCTGCAGAACGAGACACACGGTCCTGGCCAGAGTGAGCGGCGGTAGCGCGTCCGAGCGTTACCGCCCAACCGCAAAGAGGCCAGCAAACTAGCAGTAAAAGTTTGCAGCCTGGAAAGGACCTCCGCCTGGCACCTGTGCCCCTATCTGCCAGTGAGCAGGTATTCTTTGCTTCATGCTGCCGGCCCGGTGGCCGCCTATGCGGTTCTCCTCTCTGCCGGTTCTCCACCCGCAAGGCTGTCGCTCGGTAGGAGGCGCCTCACCACATGACTCCGCAACCCTTCGACGCCCCGCCAGCTGGGGTGGAAACGAAGCCGCACCTGCAGGGTGAGACCCTACGCGCTAAAGTCTGGCAAAAGGACATGCAGCCTCGCATGTTGAAATAGCCTGCAGCGCCACCTAGCTGCTGAGTCACCGCACCGGCCAACTGCAACAACACAGGACAATTGCGGCCAACCTTACCGGAGCAGTGTCTCCCTGCCTCTCCAGCACTTCCCTGCACCATGTCTGCGTGAGCCACAAGGCCCTACAGACTGAGGGCAAGCCGTTGTGGCCCCCATAAGGCCTCCAATACCAGGAGAAAGCCAAGCGGTCCGCAGCACGAGCAAAGTGCCGGGCCTCCGAGAAACTGCCTGCAGTGCTACCTAGTGGCCACTGGTGGTCACTGTACCAGCGTAAAGGAAACTGCCAGCAGCACTGTGAAGATTACCCTATCACAAAAGAAAGTCACTTGGCACACAACAAGTCGGCCCCACACGCGGCCAACAACAGAAAATATGCCCCCTCCAGCCCCAATTACGAGAACAGCCTGAGAGGGCCACCCAGGTGTCAAGGCGAGACAGTCCCAGGAAAACGCTGCCCTGCTCAACCCTCACACCAGTACTGCACAACACTGCCTGCAAGTGAAGGGAGCAGCCATAGTCTAAGCGCTGACCAAAACCTCACAGGGCATTCCAGGCCCTGCACTACCTGTCTCAGCCCCAAAAAGCCAAAAGCTGCCCCAGCCAAGGTTAGGAGCTACCAAGTGCCAAGATAAACCCAAGCAGGAAAGCTAAAATTTACCAGCCCACGAAGGGCGCAAGAAAGACGCGTGCTGACCTACAACCGCCAGTGGCTGTCTTACGCCACCGCAGGCAAGAAGGATTTTGCTACACATGCCCCAGTGGTGACCCGACGTCACCGCAAGCCAAGGAAATGGGCACGCCCAGCTCCAGAAGAGGGCGCCCTAAAGAAGGTCCAAGAGCGCAAAGACTGAGGTGCGCTGACGCAGGCACCCAGAAGTTGACAACACGGACAAGCGCCCAGAAGAGAGAGAACTCTCCACACAATTGCACTGCTGAAGACAGAAGGGAGATCGCCTACGTCTCCACCATGCCAGTGAAGCCCTGCAGTGGGCAGAAGACAACACAGAGTGTCCTCCCTCACACTGCCTCAAGACGGAGTCGCCAGAGGCCCAAGACAGGCAAGAGAGAGTCACACACTCCACGTGGCAAGCCGCCACCGCAACATGTGCTACAACATCAGGCGACACGTGGCCGGACGCCACAGTCACAACGCCAGCATGGAGCACGTCACTCGAAGTGACCAACTCCGCCAAGCATGCCCGAAGGGAGGCAGGATCAAGTGCCCCGACGGCGCAGCCTCGAGGTGCAAGCACGACGCCCTCGAGTGAAGAGAAGAGGAGCACCGCAAAATCCCTGAGGAGGGGATGGTGCCCATGAAAGGTCCCCAAGAGGAAGAAGCAAGTCCTACTGACAGGACAGACCTGCGACAGGTCCGCAGAAAAGTGAAGACCGTCCCAAGAACTGGACACGACCAGCAAGATGTCCATGTGGTGCAAACATGAGACAAGTGGCAGGACGCCACATCCAAGTGAGGACCTGGTCAGAAGGAGGAAGCGAGAGGGGCAGGACGCCACTCCACAAAGGAAGAAAGAACAGTGGCACAACGCCACAGGGCAGACAATCACCACAGGCGCGCAAGATGGAACGGAGAAGAGCAACAGGACAGGGGACTCGTGCCAGCACTGGAGAAGGTGTTCATCAGCACAAGCCAGCCACCAGGGTGCAGAGACGTCACTGGAGACAGCTTCGCAGGAGGACCAACCATAAGCCACTAGCAAGCGCGATCTGCGTCCAGGCCCCATGCTTCGCAGTTCGACCGTCCTCTCACCTGTCACCGGCTGCTTGGTATCGATAGGACCACGCCTAGCAAGTGCACCTGCTGGAAGACAACTGCAAGTGGCCATGAAGTCCCTCTAGCCTTCCTCACTCCACAAGGTCACCCAAGGCAAGAGATCGCCGCCTGTTGCCCAAATGAAGGAAAATCACTGTTTGTCATCGTCATCCAGGTGCATTATCACCACGGACGTCAAAGGAGCATCGCACCACCAGAGTGGATCCCAACACTCCAGACAACTGGAGTTCAATGAGGCTAGCCACCCAGGAACCTTCTGTGTGCCCCCGTCAACCTGAAGCCTGCCGAAGTAGAGCATACCCGACCATTGGAATATCCACCCTTGGGGTTACACGAGACTTGGTCATGGCCCTGTTGGGAGTTCTGCAGCGACCCCTCAGCCCATGCGGTCACGTGGCAATCCAGGGTCAAGGGCCTCGATGGAGTTCCTGTGAGAGGGGAATCCGAATAGGAGAGATGCGTCGGCAGCAGCTCCACAACAGGCACGGGAAGCATGGAGGTCACAGTCGAAGTCTGGTCACCCAAAGACCATCAGAGGAAGGCACAGAACCTGAGTCCTGACAGCGAAAACATCAAGACTGAGACACCACCCTCTGTGGCTACATGAGCGACTTGGCTGTGGTCCTGTTGGCAGTTCCTCAGCGATGCCTTCGCGTGGCCTACATGAAGCCCGCACAGTCCACACGGTCCCATGGCAGCCCGGCAGGAAGGCCCTCCAGGAAGCTTCAGTGAGAGAGGAGTCCAGGCAAGAGAGGCAAGTTTGAAGTTGCTCGGCTGTCAAGAGCTAGAAAGACCATCAAGCACGTCGCCTCCAAGGAAAGGCCACATACACCAAGATCATCCCCAACAGCAGTAGGTTTGTCGTCCACCGGAACCTGAGCGCCTGCGAGATCTCCAGAGTGGACTCCATCACCGCTCCAGATGCACTGATACTTGAACTATGTAAATAGACTCCAACACCGCGAGACCAGGCCGGTCTGAAATACATCGCCAAGGCGGACTGAAGCATACTGACCATGTGGTCCAAAGCTCCAGCGCTGCCTGGCTGACGGCCTGAAGAGACTTATTTGGTGCTGTGTAGTGTTTATTTGTTTTCTTACAGGTTGGACTTTTGTTTGTTTCTTTTCATTAAAGTTTGGGAGGGATGTAGTGTCCGGCTGGACACGTTCTAGTGTTTCACCCTGTACAACACTTACACTAACACCCACCCATCACAGGCGTCACCAGTCAGGTGACCCTGCAAATAAAAGGGGCCGGGCGCTCGTGCCCTGGGCCAGTTCCAGTACCCAACTGCGGCGTGTCTGTGTGGTCATTTGAACATCATGTGGGCCTAGGGCCCGAGACACCACAGTACCACACTTCAGTAGAGTCGGAAACACTTCCAACCTTTCGGCAGAAAAGATTACAGCGTTTTCTTACTCTTGGGAATCTGAAAGCGAATAATCTGCAAGAGATTCCTTGCACTTGACAACCATTATCCCTAACACTCCAAAACTATTACAAGGTGCCTTCTCAAGTTGACTATTGGGAGGCATTTTGCTCTGCTCGGAGACAGAATGAACAATGGGCTCTGTTCTCCCTAATGATTGTGTCTAGTAATGTGATGTTTATGGACACAGAACGAATACTGGGCTCTGCTCTCACTATTGCTTGTTTCATTTATGGACACACCGGATTGATAGCCACATCACACTTGGCTCAAGGAATTGTAACTGCATGATGTTTAAATGCAAAAGTGTTTGTAATGTTATGGTAGTATTAGCATCTAACATGTTTTAATGGAATGCCTTGAGTTCACTTGTGAGTTATCTTGCTGATAACATTTATCTGTTCTCCTTCACAGACCTTGATCAATATAACATTGGTATAGTGGAGACAGAGCATTGCATGACAGGAGCTGAGAAAGCATTGGCCCAACAGATTGCAGCTCGAGCAGTGTGTACAGTCACCCAACCCCCCATGACATAGACCAGCGCCTAGAAGTTTCTGGTATCTCGTTCTCTCTCTCTCCCAACCCCCCTTCCCCTTTAGATCTCCCGTTGGATCAGTTAATACTGTTATTGCTACCCACGGTTAGACCTCAGAGGGAATTGCGGACTGTCGTTGTCCCCATCAGAACCACCTGGAGTTTCAGGTGAGTGGCTCACAACAGCTATATTGTCCATTTCTTTTGCTTGCTTCTTAATGGTCAGCTAGAAGCAGGCTTCCTTCCTTCCTTTTCATGTGTTTCCCCTCTCTGGAGCATAACTTCTTTACTTTTGTCATTCCCCAGCACATTTATCGAGCACTACTTTTCCTTTTGTTCTAAGCACTCCACAGGAGCCTAAGGGCCTAATTACAAGTCTGGCAGTCTGGGGAATGCCAGACTCGTGGTGATGCGGTGGTGGCGGTCCAGCCACTGCCGCACCGATGGTCCGACCGCCCTGTTACGAGTAGGGCGGTCGGACCATAATTGGGCCGCTGGCTTCGCCAGGGAACCACCATTCCCTGGCGGTGGCGCGGCGGACATGGCCATTGTAAGATGCAGGCACCGCCATGCATATTACAAGTTTCAGAACCACCAGCATTTTCATGGAGTTCTTTCCTCCAAGAAAAGGCTGATGGTGCTGAAACAAAGGGGGCCCTTCAGGGCCCTCTGTGCCCCCTCAGTCTGGGGATGCTTGCAGGGGGCACAGCATGTGCCCCGCTGAGGGAATGCACCCCAGTTCTTGTACGGCATGGACTTTACAGTCCATGCTGAGCAGGAACCTGTGTGGCGTTCCCATTGCGGTGCCTTAAAGGCACCGTCACCTTTGAAAGAGGCACCACCACGGAAACCGCCAGGCTGCCCACCCGATCACAAAATTACTCATAATCTGGTGGGCGGCAGTGATTCTTAGCTGTGCGGGGTGTGACGGTGGCGGCATGCTCCTCTCTCGCTCCTGTTCCATGTTTCTCTCTTTGCATTTTAACGCGCTGTCTGTCCCCCTCCTCACCCTCTTGCCTGCCTGTTGGTGATGGAGAGAAGATAGAGGAGGAGGGGATGGTGAGTAGGAAAGTACAGTCGAAAAGTGATGCATTCAATCAGTCCTTAGGAGGGAATTTCACAAGTGAGTCCGGTGAAGGAAAGTGTGTGGATGTGTTAAACTCTATCCGATCCCTCATGCTACCCTATTTTATGTGGAATCGTTTTATGAGTTTATATTTTGTGCATGAATAATGATGAATAATATGCCTTTTCACACTTGATTTGACATATACAGATGGAATTAACATGATTGCAAATGAAACAAAATTTCTATAATGTGTCGAAGTGTATTTATTATGGGTTTTAGTTATGCTACATATCCGTGTAGAATGCCCTTTTAGACAAAATGAATGCCATCTCTGTCACTCATTCCTGCCCCCCACCACGTATATCCTCAAATATGGCCCATTACAACGTGATGTAATACAACGCGTGCCATTACAACGCGGTCGTTACAACGACTGCGTTGTTAGTACACAATGTATTACACCGCAAGTCTTTACAACGACTTCCAGTAGGGGGCACGCTGGACTTAGGAATAGTATTATTTACTATTCCTACTCCAGTTTGCGCAACAGTAGGGAAGGTGTTGGAATTCATTTCCAATACCTGAGCGCCCCCTACTGGAATTTGTTGTAATAACTTGCGATGTCATTACATCACGTACTAACAACGCGGTCGTTGTAGCATCCGCGTTGTAATAGCACGCAATGTAATGACAGCGTTGTAAACGCTGTTTCCCATATCCTCTTCCCACAGGCTCTGCAGCACACAGTCATTTTAGTTTTTTTTCATTGCTGTATTGTTTTTTTCACATTGACCTTTCTATGGTGTGAATGTAAGATTAGAGCAAGTATCCATGGAGGGAGTGTGGCTTCCAAAAGGGGCATGATGGAGGTGGACCTGTTGGCTCTGGTGTCCAGCTGGCCCTATTCTCTCAAGAAAAGACACCAACTGCCTTCTCTTCAGCCATCACTCATGACCGCAGATGCCGCTTGATTTCACGGACACAGGACATCGTTTCTTTATTTATTTTCCCTACTCATGAGTGCAGTGGCGGTGAACTGCATTTCGGCCGCCATTTCCTCAGTGCGCAGCTCGCAATTACTTCATCTCATTAGGTACAGTTGGCTTCTCAGGAGCATTCAGGAATACAATATGGCATATTTTTTTTCATTCTGACATTACACTGTCTCAATCTTGCCTCTCTACATATTTGCATTGATTAGTGACGCAGTTTGGCAGCAGTTGCATTTTTCTTTTTTAAATCTTTTTTATTTTATTAGCCACAAAATCAAGTCACAAGCCATTGTTTGAAATAAAGCACAGAAAAGAGCATAAAGTATCAAAAAAAAAGGTCGAGACTTTTACAAATAGGTACAAACACAAAATTAACTTTGAAATTAGCAAAACAGTGATAAAACAGTAATACTACAAAATCAGCTAGTCCCACCGCAAGCTAGACCAAACCCTCTCAAATTTAACCAGTGAGGGTCGGCCCCTGGACTTTGCTAGAGCGAATTCCATTTCATAGACCCCCCTCAATAACAACCAAAATTCTGATATTTTGGGACTCCTTGTTTCAATCCAAACCCTGGCAATACACAATCGGGCACAAACAATAAAAATTGAAACTAAATATTTGGATACATTGCCCGAATCCGAAACTGTCCCCAATAAAATTTCCTTTTCTGTTAGTTGAGTATCCTTCCCAAAAAGATTGCTCAACTCTAGAGTGATCTTGCACCAAAAAGTACTTAAATTTGGGCAAGTAACAAACTTGTGTCGCAGATCAGCAGCGAATTCATTACATTTGGGACAATGTGTCTTAGATGAACCATGGTACCCAACCCATTTTGAGATAACCCTGGGAGTATAATACAACATAAACATGATGCGGTAGTGTTGCAGTTTCAAATTGATTGAGGTAACCGCGGTGTTGATTAAGGCCAATGATTCCAAAACCTCCTCCAAAGTAATATCCACAACAAAAGTCTGATTAAGTTTAGCTACAATCTGTAAGCCGTCATCAGCCGCAGCAGCTAAAAATCTTTGGTACACTTTCCCTATGCACCCCCGCCCTGAAATCGTATAGATAGCCCGTAGAACTTCTGTTGTGCGGGGCAGGATTAACAACCCTTTCCCTTGAAGGAAGAAATTCCGAATTTGCAAATATTTAAAAAATGATTTATGAGTAATCCCGTATTCATTTTGAAGGGATAAAAAGGACCTAAAACCATACTCATCATATAGCTGCCCAAGATGTGTTATACCACGCTGTTGCCACATTTTCCCCACGGAGTCCGAAAATATGCCAGGTAGACACGGGTTGCCCCATAAGGTGACAAATTCATGCAAATCAGGTAAATTATAAGTTTTCCTAATATCTTGCCAAATGAGAGTAATATGTCTAATAATCTTGAATCGCACTCTTTTAAAGTAATTCGGGTCGGTCATTTCTTGTAGCTTAAACCCCGTAACGGGACCGCAGGCTAGTTGATACGCAAACCAGGGTTTCTCTACCTCAGATCCCTTAAGTAAGCACTGGATCCGATTCACAAAAGCAGCCCAAAAGTAAGCTTTAAAATCTGGAAATTTAAAACCACCATGTTCATAGGTTAGCTTAATGTACCTTAGGGCTCTCCTTGCCCGACGATATCCCCAGATATAACTACCAATGACACTATCCAGCCGCTTAAAAAAAGATAAAGGAACTCTAAGGGGTATAGTGTGAAACAGATATAAAAACTTTGGTAGTATATTCATTTTAACTACGTTACATCTACCAATAATGGTGAGGGGTAATTTATTCCACCGACGTAGATCAGCAGCGACCTTTTTAAGCATTGGCTCATAATTCAATGCGATAAGATCGCCCGTACAGCAACTGAGGCGAACTCCTAAATAAGTAGCTGTTCTGGTGATACCCAGTGAAGGCGGAGCAAATACGGGTGTAAAATTTAGAATTGACTGGGTCTTGTTTATATTAAGCTTATAACCGGAAAAAGAACCAAAAGAAAGTGCCTCTTGAGTTATAGCTATCATCGCCACCAGAGGTCTCGCGGAGAAGATTGCAATGTCGTCAGCATAAGCTGTTAATTTCAGTGACATACCGTTAAAAAAACTGAAGGAATAGAATCGTTATGAAGCAAGTGCCTGATAAAAGGCTCGATATAAAGAGCAAATAATAAAGGGGATAATGGGCACCCCTGCCTAGTACCTCTCTGGATCCTAAAACGGGTGGATACCGAGCCATTAATCCAAATGGCTGCAGTTGGGTTGAAGTATAACCTCTGTACCGCCGAGATAAACCTCCGGCCGAGACCCAGGGACCCCATGGTTTCCCATAGAGACCCCGCAGGCTACTCGGTCGGCGTCCAACATCAACATCCCAATCCGTTGATCCAGATGGTCGGCAACATCGAATGCAGCAATTGCAGTATTTATATGTGCTGCGGTATCCCTGCCTGGGACGAAGCCATGCTGTTGTTCAGATACTAGCAAATGGATCAAGGGGGCAAGTCGTGAAGCCAGAAGCTTAGAAAATTTTTTTGCGTCCGCATTAATCAAAGAAATCGGACGATACGAACTAATGTCCTCAACTGATTTCCCCTTTTTAGGAAAAACGATAATATTTGTTACATTCCAAGAGGGAGCTGCGTCCCCACCTTGTAGTATTGAATTAACTACTTCAAGTAAGACAGGCGACAGAATATTCCTAAAAACTTTATAGAACTCTAGCGGGATAGTATCCTCTCCAACCGCCTTACCAGAAGGCAGTGCGCTAATTGCTGTGTTAATTTCTAACAAATCGGCCTCTCTATCCAACACCGCACTTTGAGATGAATCCAAAGCTGGCAGTTCACTTTCTTGAATATAATCTATAGCAGCTTGCTGGTCGGAGCTAGCCGGCCCCTTTAACAAGTTTACATAAAATATCCTAAATTGCTCCAAAATATCCTGAGTTTTAGAATAAATACAGCCGTCAGACCCTTTAATATGTTTAATATGAGACCCAGACCTCTGATCAGCAAGCTGATAGGCCAACACCCGTCCCACCCGTTCGCTATACTCATACTGTTTTGTCTTATATTTTAAAAAGTTACTTGCAACTTTATCCTTTAACCTTCTACTAAGCTTAGCCCTTGAATTAATAAGCTGTAAGTAGATTAAAACTTCGCCAGCATCCTTCAGAGCAATTGCTCGAGCATGTTGTTGCTCTAAATCCATACATTGGCGGTGCTCGTTTTCTTCTTGACTTGTATTGATCCGGTTCTGTTTAACAATATATTGAAGTGTAGCCCCTCTCGCATATGCTTTTAAACAATCCCAAACTATAACCAAAGATGCAGTGTGTAATATAGTCCTTCAGCGTTATTTGCATATGAGTTATGAAATCGGGATTACTTAGAAGATGTCTGGGAAATGAAAATCCCCTAGTTTGTTGCTTTTCTATTGAAGAAAAGTAAGCTGTAAGTAATATGGGATTGTGATCCGACGTTATCTGTGGACACACCACCATAGAAGATTTGTCCACTAAATCATAATTAACAAAAAACATGTCTATTCTTGAATATTGTTTATGAGGATGTGAAAAATAAGTGTACCCTGGATGTGACGGAAAAAGTTTTCTCCAGACGTCCTCCAGTCGATGAATATGTAATAGATCTAAAATGGCCACCCTCACCTTCACCATACGGGCTCTCCCTGTGGTGTTTGTAGTGTCAATTTGCTTATCTAAGATGCAGTTAAAGTCGCCCATTACAATGAGATTCCCGGCCCACTCCAGTAATTCAGAACATAGGAAAGAAATAACCTCAGGGCAATCAACATTGGGGCCGTAAACAATACAGACAGTCACCTTATGTCCTGAAATTAGAAGCTGGGCAATCGCCCATCTTCCCCTAGGATCGGCCTGTGTACGTAAAACCGTGGCGGTGATATGTTTGGATTTCAACAAGGCGACCCCACGAATAGAGGCTGGCTGCGACGAGCAAACAATCAGATCAAAACCAAGTTGCTTAAAGAGAGCCCTGTCCTTAAAAGCCAGATGCGTTTCCGCAAGACCCACTATATGCGGTTTAAATACCTTAAGTTCTTCGGCTACCAGCCGCCTCTTAACGGCTTGGTTGAGCCCAGAAATGTTCCAGCTCATAAATTTAACCCCAGACATTATGCAAGTTAACCAAAAGTAAGTCAGTATCTATCCACAACAAGAAAACAGAAAAAAAATAAAGTACTTTATGAGTAGACCAATTCTTGCTCATTTTTTCCCATTCTTTCTGTGCTTTTTTATCTACACCGTGGCCCTTTAATCCCACCCCCACCCCACCCACCCTACTCCCCCTGACCGCCCCACCCACAGCTACAAACCCCCCGCCATGTGTCCTGGAAAAGGAATCACCCCCTTCTAACTGTCATAGACTGACAGCATATGGAAGATGCCCAACACCCCATCCCGGAGTCCCCCTGAACCAACCACTACACACCTAGAAAGAAAAAAAAACATTAGGTCAAAAATGTAATAACCAAAGAGAGCCATACATTAGAGCAAAACCCCCAGGACAGATATGATGAAGCCAATACCAAAGGCAAAAAGTATGAGAGGTAGTTAGTTAAATATAAGTTTGCCCTATTGCTATTCATACAACAGATAGTTACACAAATCAAACTTTAGAGCTGGGTTGCCACTTGCAAAGCGCCTTCTTAGCCTCCTGATCATTAAAAAAAAAGTGAGTACAGCCATCCTTGATGACTTTTAGGCGCGAAGGCTTTTGTAAAAAAACCTGTGTGCAGATAGCTTTAAGCGGATCCATCATTTGACGAAGCTGCCACCTCCTGTCCATAGTAGATTTACAAAGGTCGGATCGTACAAAAATTGACATAGAATCTACCACAACAGGGGCTGAGGGCCTAGCCTTAAAAAAGATTGCCTGCCGAAGCAAAAATTACCTATGAATACAAGAAAAGGTCTGGCAAAGTTGGTTCTAGCTCTATTCCCCTGCGGCAAAAGCTGTGGCAGTCTATGTGCCCTCTGAACTTGTGTATCCAGATCCCAGTCATGTAGATCAGGAAATGCCTTTTGTAGTAAATTAACAATAAATGCCCGTGGATCGGAACCTTCTCTCCCTTCAGGAATCCCAAAAATTCTAAGGTTCTAGGCGTCGCTGCCTGTTTTCAAGGTCTTCGATTTTAAATTGCATCTGAGTCATCTGTGAATCGTGGGTTTTAACCAGATTAACTGTTTGGGTGTTAACCTCTTCGGCTGCTGCCACCCGGTGTTGTAGATCACTGACTTCCGAGGTTAAATGGGAGACCTTAGCCGTAACTTCAATTAGTGCTTGTTTAATATCAGAACTATCAGCCTTAGCCTGTTGATAATACGCTTGTGCTTCTGCCCTTTGAATGGCAAGTGCCTGCATAATTTTAGAGAAGGGAGTTCTACACCAACATTTGTGCAGTCTGAATAATCATATATGTGTCCAGTAGTTTCAGCCACATTTGCCGGTTCAGCACAAGGAGCAGGAGCGTTAAATGTTAAAGGTTGTTCAGCAGTTGGAGACAATACCTGCCCTACGATGAGAACAGCTTCCGCATTTATTGACTCAGAGATGAATCCATCCACGCCACCGAGTTGAGGACTCAAAACTTGTGCGTTTCCTACAGAAATGTTTGAAGTAGCAGTCCCAGATAAAGCAACATAGGAGGTAGTTGATACGGGAGCTCCAGTGGCTAAATTAGAGTTCTGCGAAGTATTGATGACATTGTCCATCAGGGTACCTCCAGACCCCCCTGAATTGGATAATCTTGATACGATAGATCTAACTTCGCCTTTTGAAGAAACCCATTTCCGCAATGGGCTAGCGCCAGACCCAATCTTCGCCGTATTTGATGCTCCTTTAAGCCGTCCCAATACCTCTGAGACCTGCGTCTTGGTAGCTGCAGCGCTCCCCCTGCCTCGGCCTCCTTTACCAGACCGCACAGGGTTAGAACCTTTCACTTTCACTTTTACTTTTTCTGCTCCCCCCTCCTGAAGTATGTTAGGTCTAAAGCAGGCCTCGTTTCCTTCGCTGCCATTGCCATTGCAATTGGCGTTGCCACTGCTGCTAGTATCACAGATGCCTTCAGGTTCGAAAGGAATGTGAGGCAGAGAAACTGAACATTCATCTGAAATGTTCTCAATTAAAGGCTCGTTGGAAACAGAAGCTAAGGTGCCTGAGAAAGGGGGAAAAACAATTTCTTTCTGCAATGCCTCTGCAGCATTAGTTCTCAAAGCTGCCTCACCCCTAGGGGCCGTTGATATAATCCCCCCGCCAGAAAGTCTCCATGGGGAGGTAGCATCTTCAGTGCCCCCCAGCTCGTCTTGCACTGCTGCATTTAGCATATCAGCCATTACAAAGCCAGGGATGGAAGTCTCTGAGCCGCAGGAATGGAGTAAGGCTGTAGCTCTAGCTGAGTATAGCAATTTCAAAATCGGCTTCCCCACCTGCGAGTCAATAGAAGTAATATTACAGCTACCAGCCCCAACTTCACCAGAACCCAGGGGGTCAATTGCCTGCACCTTTGTAAGATCTGAGGTCTCCGGGGACCCCTCTGCTGCAGCTTGTATCTCGGCACGTTGCCTCCGAGCATTACGCGGGGGGGCCATCGCTCTCACCTCCAACAAAGTCCACAGCGGTACTGTCCCGCAGTCACAACCCCTCTCGTCTTCAATCGCCGCTAGGTGACCTGTACAGCCTCCACCACCACTGCAGCAACGACGAGGGTAGTAAATGGAGCGCGCGTCACAGGAACGCTGCTT
Organism: Calotriton arnoldi; assembly: GCA_963921515.1. Taxonomy (NCBI): domain Eukaryota; kingdom Metazoa; phylum Chordata; class Amphibia; order Caudata; family Salamandridae; genus Calotriton; species Calotriton arnoldi. The sequence continues at coordinate 261,118 of CAWUFW010004061.1, forward strand.
TCTCCCTTTTCCCCGAAGCAGCCACGGAGAAATCAGGGGAAGAGTCCCAACGAGAAACCACCTCACTGCACGGCTGCGTTTCACAGCAAGCATAAGCCTCGTACACAGGCTCATCCAGGACGAGTGAGAAAGCAAACACAGCTGCAACAGGTAAGGTCCTCCGTCGTATGCCAAGACCAGCAGTCTTTTTTTTTTTTCCCGTAGATAATTATGTTAGTTTTAGGTATAGTTTTAGGTATACGGCTCTTGAAAACCAAATGCCGCGCTAAAAATCATAGCGGCAAAGGGACAGAGGGGTCCCAGGGAGAGGCGGCTGAGACATCTAACCAGCGGCGGAGTGAATCCGCCATCTTCCTTTTCCCAGCCGGTAGCAGTTGCATTTTTCTTCAATTCACTACTTCCTCTTCTCCATGTTATTCCTTATCTAGAAGGCCAATGACTCTCTCGCACCATTCACAATGTTTTTTTTACTTAACTATACAAGTTGCTTCTTTTATTCTGCCACATTATCAACTGATGCTGTTTGACAGTTTGAACCATTTTTTGTGAGACTTTGTTTGCGCTTTCCCTCCAGGTTGTGACTGAGGTGCCCAACTCAGCAGGCCATGTTACTATTGTTGATTTCTTGCCTCCTTTATTTTCACGCTACATGTATATATAAAAATCTCCACTGCCTCGGCATGTTTGACTGGCAACTTTGCTTTATACTATTTTCAAAGTCTTGTTGTGCAAATAATTTGCTTGGCGCTCACTTATGCTTTATGGTCATCATAAGAATATTGCATGGGCAGAATAAAATCCTTTCAGAAGGTGTGCCACAATAATACCTACCACGTCAAGATGGCTAGTGGCTTACTTACTGGAGCAAATGCCACCTCATCTGTCACAAAGTCACAAAGTCCAAGCGGGTGAAAAATTACCCCCGTCACCTATTGTGTCACCTAATAATCCAATTTTTGATAGTATTCTTGATGAGGTGAGAGGCTTACAACCTTTTATGTGTACCACCAATGAGAAACTGCAGCAGATTAAAGACAGAAGGATCATTATGGAGGGTAGGATGGTGGAAATGGAGCAACACACAAGTTCTCTTCAGGATATGTCCACTAAAATTGCTTTATTAGAACAGGAGATCTTGAAGCTTAAACTACATATTGAAGATTTGGAGAACAGAAATTGTCACAACAATCTGTGCCTATATGGCCTTCCTGAAGCTCTCGAAGGTCCTGACCTCCTCTACTTTTTGAAGAACTTTCTCAGAGAACTTCTTGGACTTCCTGCTACTCCTCCTCTCAATTTCAAACAAGCTCATCTCCTGGGTCAGCTGAACCCTCATTCTTCCAAGCCATGAGGTATCATTATGCTCTTCCTTGAATTTGCGGATCTTCTCCGTGTCTTGAACGCTGCTAAGGACAAACGGCGTCATATCTCAAGACATTTCCAATGCTAAGAATGCCAGAAGAAAGGATTTCCTGGATTTGAGGCCTCAAATGTGACATCAGAATTTATGATACGGCATTCTTCTCCCTTACCTCTGCAAGATAACTTATGAAGGCACTTCTAAAACCTTTGATAATCTTATAAAATTGGAAATGTTTCTCATATCATCATATATTATGGATACTGCAGCTCAGAAATCTTAAGCAGTTCTTTATGCACTTGTATCCTTTTCATTTCCTTATATTGGCTTCTTTTTTCCCCTTCCTATTAATATCTTCTTTTACTCTTTGACTACGTGGCTTTTTTTGTATAACTTCATTTCTTTTTCTCTACCTTTGTTCTTATTATGGTGATGACTCGTCTCTTATTACTTTTCACTACTTTTCCTTTCCTGGATTTCTGGATTGTTATCCTTTATCTGTCTTTTCCTTTGCTTTTTTGTATCTTCTTTAGGTCCTATTCCACTTTTTACTTCTCTTGTGTAAGTACTTATATGTCCTCCAACATAATTATGTCAGTTGAGTCATGCCCCATGTTGTTCTTATTAAAAGGTGTCACTTTGTTTCCCTTTCTGTTTCTGCACCATGTTCCTGTTCGCTTCTCCTTGTGTATCCAATATGTTTAACGTTGTCTCATGGAACATTCATGGACTTGGGCATTCGGTTAAAAGACAAAAAGTACTTTCACATTTGTTTAAACTTAACTCCCACATTGCCTTTTTACAGAAAACGTATTGTACTGATATGGAATCTGTTAAACTAAAATGACAGGTCAGGGTTTTTTTTTCTCTAGCTATTAATCGCAAGGGTGGCGTTGTTATGCTGTGTCATAAAGCATTGGAAGTACAAGTTTTATCCACTGAATGTGATAATATTGGTCGATGGGTATTGGTTGATGCCATCATTCAAAATAAATGTGCTTCCTTATTTAATATTTACGGCCCAGTTAAACCTGACCCTGATTTTTATAGTGCCATTTAAGTAAAACTTGCTGATGTTGGTACTCCTAATATGATTGTGGTGGGTGACTTTTACAAATGGTTGGATTCTTTTTCGGGTAGGATATCTAAATGCAAATGTAACCCTGACAAATCTTATAAGGCGTTTCAATAGGCCATTGCTTTTCAACCATAGTTTGATGTTTGGAAAACATGTAATCCTGACTTCACTTTTTTTCCTAATGTGCATCAGAAAATGTCCAGAATTGATTATATTTCAGTTACAAAACCCTTAATCCCTTTTATACAATCATCTGAAATAGGCTCAATTTTTATCTCAGACCATGCATCAGTAATGACCTCCTTGGATTTATCTCACATTAACCCCAAAACTGGCAGATGGAGATTTTAAATTCCCTATTATATGACACACATTTTATCACTGAGGCAACTGCTTTCATTCGAGAATTTTTTCAATTCAACCACTCTAGCGATACGTCCAGTTCTAATAATTGGGACGCTTTCAAAGCCTTATTTAGTACTTTCACTATCACTTTTTCTACAACAAAGAAAAAGAAGCTAATCTCTCAATATCTAACCTTACTTTAACACATTAAAACACTTGAAAATACTTTACTTCCAAGTCTTCTTCGGCTTTACATGTCTTGATCAAAGTCAAATCTAGCCTCAACAAACTTACAAACAAGTTTAAGTCTAAATTCCAAGGAGGTCAAAATAAAGGTGGTAAAATGTTAGCTCACCATGAACAAATAAAGACAGAACGTAAAAATATAAGTCCCATTCCTAACGAATCTATTAATACCACTTTGTTTTTTGATTCTGACAATTCCAGTGCCTTTTAATCCTATTATGAAACATTTTATGCAGGAAATACTACCTCATCATCACCTACGATACAACAGTTTTTAATGGTCTCTCTAAACTCTCCACCCTTTCACCCCTTTCACGTTTATTTGAGGAATTAGAGGTTGAAATTACACTCCAGGAGATTTTGAACACAATCAAATCCTTGAAAAGAGCTAAGGCACCTGGTCCAGATAGATTTTCACTTGAACTTATTTCCTCATTTCTGCATTTTTGCCCCCAAATTATTAGAACTTTTTAACTAATTTCTTTTGAGTTCAAAAGCTAGTGGATCCTTTCTAGAGGCATTGCTTCTTATTATACGCAAACCTGATAGAGACTCCACCCTTTGCAAAAATTATCTACCTATTTCCTTGATCAATTATGATTTTAAAATGTATGACAAGATCCTAGCATCCCGCCTTGATACTGTTGTACCACTTCTTGTCAAATTGGATCAGTCTGTCTTTATCAAGGACAGACTTGCCACATGCAATGCTATAAGGTTCTCTAACATTCTGGGGCTGGCTGGAAAAAGCAACGGGGCATATTATCAAGACACGGCGTTAATATTATCGCTGCTTTTGCTGCAGAAAACTGCTGCTAAAGCAGCAATAATGGGCTTGATAATATGCCCTTGAGAATTCCAATAGAAGCCCAGGATCACAGCAGAACATGGGCTTCTATTGGAATTCTCAAGGGCATATTATCAAGCCCATTATCGCCGCTTTAGCGGCAGTTTTCTGCCGCTAAAGCAGCGATAATTTTAACGCCGTTCTTGATAATATGCACCAACATTCCTTTTTCAGCCCTGTCCTGAGATGCTGAAAAAGCTTTTGACCACCTTAATTGGCAATTTATGTTCACTATTCTTTACTGGTTTGGCACAAAATGTATCTCATTTACAAAATGACTATATTTCAATTCTGTGCTGGTGTTTTTGTCAATTGTTGTTTTCCTCCTTATTTTACTTTATATAGAAGTATTAGAAAAGGTTGCCCCATCTCCCTTTTATTGTTTGTCCTTTGCCTAGAATCATTTCTTGCAATACACTTATCTCCAGATTTGAACACATATCCATAGAGGTTAAGTAATCTACTTGCGCAGATGATACATGTCCCATGCTTTGACCTCCCTAGACCCTTTCATCCAGGAAGATCACATTATACTTAAGTGTCTAAGGATATAAACTTAATTTTTGCACAACTGAAATTTTTCCTTTGAACTCCTGTTATCAATATATGTTCGCTAATACCAATTTGACATGGTGTCCCTCCATAATTAAATATCTTGCTGTCTGGTTCCCCTCTAGCATATCAAACACACTTAGGGCCTTATTATGACTTTGGCGGTCTCAGAGCGGGGACGCCATGCCGCTGCACCGCTCCAGACCACCAAAGCCATAAATAAAATGCCTGCCAAAGCGCGACTTTTAAAGCCTCTTGCGGGCAGTTCTTTGGTGGTCCCATGGCGGTGCCTTTGAAAAAGGCACCGCAATGGGAGCATCAAAGGCAGTTCCTGTAGGGCATGGACTGTGAAGTCCATGCCCTGCAGGAACTGGGGTGCATGCAGACAGGGAGGCACAACATGTGCGCCCTGCATGCATCCCATGGCACAGAGGCACACCTTTGTTTCCTCAGTCCCATGAAAAGTGTGACGGTGAGGAAACTCATAATATGCTTGGTCGGGCCGCAGCGGCCTCAAGACCGCAACAACACCGCCAGGATTCTCTGATCCGCCCAAGGTGTAAGGAGGCAGTTGGACCACCGGTGGGGAGGTGCCCGGACTGCCACCGTGGCTGTGGCAGTCAGATGGACCGCTGTAGTCATAAAAGGGCCCTTAGCCACAGTTTTGTGAGATTAAATCCAAATTACAAACCTTTATCTTAACTTGGCCTCTTATACACTTATCATGGCGGGGTAGACTTGATACCATTAAAATGATTCTTGTACCTAATGTCCTTTATACAATATCTATGCAACTTTAAGACCTCTAATTATTAATTTGCACATATTGATTCAATTTTTACAAAATTCTTATGGAACATTAAACACCCTTGTATTGCCCTTTCTAAACTTAAGTTCGCAAAAAATTAAGGTGGTGTACGCTTTACTGATTTTAAGCTTTACCACTCCGCCTTTCTTATCCAGCAATTCTATGCCCTGATTAATGATTTTAAGATCTGCCTGCCTCACAATGGATTGCATTTGAATAATCCTTACTTAATGTTTTTTCATTCAAAGATATCACTCATATATCTAATGGAACTTTTATATCCAAAAATCCCATTTTAAAATATTCTCATTGTTAGACCTGGCATCCTTGGCGTGGTTTCCCCTGAATTTTTGCCTCTACCTCCAATATTTTTGATTCTGTGCTGTATTTAGTTTTTGCTGGCTTAGATGCTTTGGGCACTTTGCCACTGCTGATCTGTGTCAAAATGCAAGTGCTCCCTGTGTAAATTGTTGTTACAATTGGTTATCCCTGATTGGCATATTTGATTTACTGGTAAGTCCCTAGTAATGTGCACTGAGTGTGCCGGGGCCTGTAAATCAAATGCTACTAGTGGGCCTGCAGCACTGATTGTGCCACCCACATGAGTAGCCCTGAAAAGATATCGCAGACCTGCCACTGCAGTGCTTGTGCACAGGTTTTAACTGCCATGTCAACCTGGCAAGTGCACCCACTTGCCAGGCCCTAACCTTCCCTTTTCTTACATGTAAGGCACCCCTATGATAGGCCCAAAGTAACCCCCTGGGCAGGGTGCAGTGTATGTGAAAGGCAGAACATGTACTGATGTGTGTGACATGTTCTGATAGTGAAATACTGCCAACTTCGTTTTCACTATTGTAAGGCTACCTGTCCCATAGGAGAGAACGGGGAATGCTTTGTAACATCTTACAAGCATAACTTCCAATAGGGACTAGATAGAAAATTGGAGTTTGATATCCCTGAACTCAGAATTTAATAACACATCTTTTAGTAAAGATGGTTTTAAAATTGTGTGTATGAAAATATTACTTTTAGAAAGTGGCTATTTTCTTGTTTAACCATTCTGTGTGCCTCTGCCTGTTTGTGGATTGACTGTCTGGGTTTGGAGTAGCAGAGACAGAGGATGTGCATTCACTGTAGATAGGCACTGGGGGTTTAAGGTGTGCCTGGCCCTTCCTGGATGATTTATCCCTGAGCTGAATAGACCTTGGCTGCATATAGAGTGGTGGGAGGGGATTTGCCTTACACCTGAATATGATCTGTCTCCCTTGCACAATGCTGTCTCCACCCCTTGTGATCATGCTGCACCAGTGAGGACAGAACTGGTTTGGACTGGGCTTAGAGCACCTCTACACAAAGAGATCAAAGACATTTTGGGTTATAAGTATTAGAACTAAAACCCCAGGACCTCGGATCATTCCTGGAATTCAAGAGGACCCTTTACCAAGGAGAAGAGCTGAAGAGCTGTGAGGAGGAGTACTGCTCCTTTGCTATGTGCTGTGTGGGGTTGGCCTGCAGTTGCTATTTCTGCCAAGGAAAGGACAATGACTTTGCTGTGTGCTGTGTCCCCTGCTTGAAGAAGATCTCCAAGGGCTTGAAATAGACCTTGCCTCCTGATCTGAAGTCTCACGGACACAAAGACTTCACCCCCAGATCCCCTGAACCCTGCTGCTGAGAGTTCTGACCTGCCAGGAGGTGCCTGCTCAAGTTTTGGGCCTCTGGAGGTTGTTGCTGCTCTTGGGAGCTGGAAGAAATGAAAAAATCAAGAAATCGACGCATCGCTCTTCTTGCGGCTGTTTTTCCGACGCAACCTCGCAGTGCGAGAGAAATTTCCACGCTTCGCCGCGTCGCTGCTAAAACCGGCGTAGCGCCTGTAGCCGCTGCAAGAATCGACGCATCGAGGGATCGCGGCTGAAGAAACCGAGGCAGCGCCGATTGATGCCGCTGCATCGATCGCCGATGCATCCTGGATTTCCATGCATCGCACCTGCGCGGCAAGTCTTCCCGACGCATCAACCGCAGACCAGAATCATCTCAAAATTGACGCACCACTTCCCCCTCCAGCCCGGATTCGATGCATCACTTCTCCTGCGTGCAGCAGAACTGTTCCCTGGCAGAAATAGAAACTGCAGGCCAACCCCACACATCACACAGCAAAGGGGCAGTACTCCTCCTCACAGCTCTTCAGCTCTTCTCCTTGGCAAAGGGTCCTCTTGAATTCCAGGAATGATCAAAAGTCCTGGGGTTTTAGGTCTAATACTTGTAACCCAAAATGCCTTTGATCTCTTTGTGCAGAGGGGATGTGAGCCCAGTCCAAACCAGTTCTGTCCTCACTGGTGCAGCATGACCACAGGGAGTGGAGACAGCATTGTGCAAGGGAGACAGGCCCTATTCAGGTGCAAGGCAAATCCCCTCCCACCACTCTATATGCAGCCAAGGTCTATTCAGCTCAGGGCTGAGTCATACAGGAAGGGCTAGGCACACCTCAACCCCCCCAGTGGCTATCTACATTGAATGTAGATCCTCTGTCGCTTCCACACCAAACCCAGACAGTCAATCCACAAACAGGCAGAAGCACACAGAATGGTTAAACAAGAAAATAGCCACTTTCTAAAAGTGATATTTTCAAACACACAATTTAAAAACCATCTTTACTAAAAGATGTTTTATTAAATTCTGAGTTCAGGGATACCAAACTCCAATTTTCTATCTATTCCCAATGGGAAGTTATGCTTGTAAAATGTTACAAAGCATTCCCCATCCTCTCCTATGGGACACATAGCCTTACAATAGTGAAAATGAAGTTGGCAGTATTTCACTATCAGAACATGTCACACACATCAGTACATGTTCTGCCTTTTACATACACTGCACCCTGCCCAGGGGGTACCTTGGGCCTACCATAGGGGTGCCTTACATGTAAGAAAAGGGAAGGTTAGGGCCTGGCAAGTGGGTGCCCTTGCCAGGTTGACATGGCAGTGTAAAACTGTGCGCAGACACTGCAGTGGCAGGTCTGCGATATCTTTTCAGGGCTACTCATGTGGGTGGCACAATCAGTGCTGCAAGCCCACTAGTAGCATTTGATTTACAGGCCCTTGCACACTCAGTGCACATTACTAGGGGCTTACCAGTAAATCAAATATGCCAATCAGGGAGAACCAATTGTGACAACAATTTACACAGGGAGCACTTGCACTTTGACACCGATCAGCAGTGGCAAAGTGCCCAAAGCATCTAAGCCAGCAAAAACGAAATCCAGCACAGAATCAAAAATATAGGAGGTAGAGGCAAACAGTCATGGGAAATCATGCCAAGGATGTCAGGTCTAACACTCATCATTTATTACATATGTTACTTTCTACTAATCTTAATTTTCAACAATGTTTTTTATCTTCGTCAATTTTGTACAATAAATTTCTCACAGTTCTTTTACCATAAATACTGGAAATAGAAGGGTATTATGTTTGTTCACCAATTCGTACAAGATAATTCTATTATACCTTTAACTCAATCACAAACACAATATCAATTACCTAACTCCTTTTTAAGGGAATATGGATTCATTTCCTCCACTCTCCATTCCTTTCTTTTCACTCACCAATTTCATCTTTCCCCAGTCACACCTATATCTGTGTCACCTTTGGATATGATCCACCATGAATCTATTCCCAAAGCTACTTCCATCTATAAAACACTAATGTCACCTACTTCTGTTTAACACTAAACGTTCTTTTGAATTACTATGGGAAGCAGATCTATCCATATCGTTTTCTGCACAATTCTGAGATAGACTTTGGCTTAACATGTACACTACCTTCTAAGCTGCTCGCATTACTCAGTCCCTATTTTTTGTTTACAATAGGGCTTTGTACCTCCATTTGGTCTAAATATTTAAAGATTTTCTAATGTAATGTACCTATAACTTTCCAAAATGTTTTTTTAGGTTCTTTTGCTCCTAGCTTTGAGCATTTATCTCTGAAACCTTTGTTGCTTGATTTTCTTTTTGCACTTGCTTTAAAGTTACTTTCTTGTTAGAAAGATTTTCCCAAACTATCAATGTTAACATGGTGGAACTTTATAAGTGAAGAACATAGTATTCAAACAGTTTCTTCATTGGCGTTGCATCAGAAAAACAAATCTGATTAATATTGGTTACCTTTCACTACCTATCTTTCCTAGCACTCATCTATACCTTAATTGGCTCTTTCTCTTTTCCTCTCACCTCCACACCTCTTTCTCTTTCCCATTACTTTTTGCTCTCCTTCTTACTCTTTTCTTCCTCTCCTTTTTCTTACATAACTCTATTTCTATACATTGCAATACTTGTTAATGCATGAATCTCTTCACAAATGTAATTTCTTTTTGATATTGCTCTTAAGACTTCAATAAAAATCATTTAACAAAACAAAAACAAAGATCCATCTCATTCATTCCATCACTAATTTTAATGACTGTGAGATAGTCTTATTGTTTCATATTTGTTCGAACATCTCCGGATGACATGTTAAATATATTTTTGTGAAGAATTGAGATGATGCTTGAGTTTTAAAGCAATGATATGTATTAGTCTTGTGTTCTGATTTGCTAAAGAAATGTTACTTTTGCTCACACCATGATGATTATTCCGAATTACTAATTTCCAATGTAAGAATTGTGTTTAAGAATCCCTTGAATTTGGTGGTGAGCCAGAACACTTTCCTATTCTACTAGGGATGCTGCCCAAATTCTTTCTGATTTCACTGCTCATTTGAGACTTATAATATTTTCTGATTTTACAAACTCTGTATAACTTTGCATTTGAGAGCCTTCATGGCATATGACTCTGTACCGCTTATTTTAAATTTTTATAACAAACGCCTTTAACTTCTCATTGATCTAGAACTCAGTTATTTAGTGGACCCCATTACTAATTGAACTGATTTTACTCTGCTAATTTAATGTTCAGGGAGGTGCCTTCACGAGGGGACACATTGCCTCTTGAAATTGAGGTTTAACACTGTCTTTGATCCAGTAAACTGTCCGAGAACCGAATGAAGTAAATTTAGGAGTGTCCAAACTTTAGAGTACCGTTTTGCTCCCACATTAGTTGTTCACAAAGTGCTGCTTTTTCTTTGCTTTCTCGCACTTTTAATCCCATAAGCTATAGAAGACTGCAGGTAGCAGAATGCAATTTGAAGCACAGCCCACGTCTGAAGTTGACATCATAAGGTGTCAGAACTGTAACGGGGGCGCAGGGTGTCAGCCATTGTTGGACTGCTCAGCCAACTGATGGTTGAACATGGAGAGAGGTTTACAGTTCCGTCTGCCATTTATTTAGTCAATGTGATCAGGAAAAAGATGTTCCTGTGGAGGGGGCACAGAAATGCAACAACAAATGAACAGAAAGGACTGTTGCTGGGAAAGTAAACATTAACATTCAGTTCCCGTAGCGCTAGTTCCTCTGGTTGGCAGTTCAAGCACTTTATCTGGGTGCATATTTGTTAACCATTGCTTCTATGTTATCCCACTCATTCCGAAATTCTGTTCAGTGGTTAGTTTTAACAGTGTGCAATATTGTTTTGTATTAGTTCTGCCATAGCAGGAGGAGAAAGGACTCAAATCTACACCCGAAAACAACTTGCTGCTATTCTTAGATGTAATATTTGCTTAATTAATTACAGTGGGAATACAGGCTGAAACCAAATGTTCGCACTATATTAAATCAAAATAATTGAAATATTGTAATAATAATAACATTCAATAATACATTAGGTAATTCAGCTTGGATTAATGAAAAGAAAATATATTTATTACAAAACCATTTTAAATAAAATCTTCATATTTACGTCAGTGGCGGCTGGCATGTCCCAAGGGTGCGCATGTCTGGCTGCCCGTCGCAAGACAGCCGGCCAAAGAAACATGCACACTTTAAACAAGTGCAAAAGGCAGCCCACCCTCCTCCCTGCTGCCATTCAGCAGGCCCATCCCCGTCCTGACACTCCATTCGGGACGGGGGTGACTAAAAATAAAATGGTAATGAGTTAGCTTCATTGCCATTTTATATTTCTTCTCTGGGGGTATTTCTGTGGGACGACGCTCCTCCTCTATAATGGAGGAGCCACATGCTATAACACGAAAATAAATGGTGTGTAAAAACAATGTACTTATTATGAGTGCAGTCCCCAAGTGAATGAAAAACTAGTCCCACAGCTGAAAATGTCCATCATATTTGCATGATAAGTAATGGGTTTTTTCATGGCATTTTGATTCATTTTGTGAGTCTGGTCTGCCTGCTTGCGTGTCCGGGGGAGTGAAAAGAGGACATTCCTTCCCTCTTCCATGCTTTCGGTTGCCAGGAGCATAGAAGGCTCGAAGAGAGGTAAGGAATGAGTTACTATGCATTATTCAAGCTCCAGTTGTACCCCATGACATAACTAAAACATCTCCAGTCAGTCCTTCATTCGGAGGCTTGTAATTTTGTTTCTAACATTGCAGTTTGTAGCAAAAAACGAGCATGCAAAGTAATGCTGCCAAAACGCTAGGACCAAGTGAAGTTGATACAGCTGAGATGGGGCCCCTTAGTTGCTGTGCTCTGGAGCCCTGTGCTCCTTACCTTGAAGATCAGGATTGAACCATCATGTCGAAGACTCACCTCTTTAAAGAACGTTACATCATAATGCATTAACCGTCTACAACCCACCTTCCTTTCCTATTACTTGTTCACTTTATGTACACAAACCTGTATCTTTTGGCTCGGTTTGAGCTATAGAAATACCATATTAATACATACATACATCCAGGTCCATATTGACCAGGAAAGCTGTTTTTCCTTACCTTTAATAGTACCAAGACAGGACCATCTTGTCCGAGTGACCTAGCGATCTGTGCTTCCTCCAGCTTTATTACCAGGACTGAACCTGCCTGTCCCAGCGTCATACATTTTGTGATTCCTCTACCTGCAATGGCAGGACTGGACCAGGTGGTCTGTAGTGCTATGGAGCTATGTGTACCTCTTACCTTTAATAGCAGATAACAGGGCTAGGCCAGGATCTCTTTAGTCGCCTGAAGCTCTGTGACATCCACTCCCACCTTTAATACCAGGGAGCAGTCTTTCTTAGTACTCTTTGGCTCTGTGGTCCTTTACTTTTAATACCACAGCTTTGTCATTCTGCCCCTGGTGAACTGCTGCTCTGAGCTCCTCATACCCACAGTAACTGGGATAGTGAATGAGCATGGGACCCACTAGACTTTGTACTGTGAGAGCTTTGTGACAGAGCTATTGGAGTCCCTAGATCAGCCCTGAAAAGTGTTCCAGGTCCGTGGGTATTGATACACTCTGGTCCACGTTTTACTTTGAATTCTGGGACTTCAAGTCATGTTTATTGCATTATAAAACCAGAACTAAGACTCCCAGAATTCAAAAACAAAACACCTGGAGTGGACCAGCTCATCACACATAGACCTCGGGAACTTGGCAGTAATGCTAGACTGTATTCCTAGGAGAGCTTGGCTTGCTGTCGCGGAGTGTGGGGCCCTTGAGGCTAGAGCGCTGAGGGAGCACACCGTTTTTTCATTGAGCATGGGTCTCTGTTGCCATTGTAGTTGGAGTGTCCTGCCTTTTAGACAGTACGTTTGGCGCTTTGTTCATTGTACTAGCCAAAGAGCTCAGCTTCGTGTCAGAGGATGTAGGACCCTAAGACTGTGTTGCAAGGAGAACTCAATTTGGTGTCAACGAGTGTAGATGCTTGAAGCCTTGGTTTTGGAAGAGCTCAGTTCAGTGCCTGTGAGTCAGTGTGTGAGATCCATGAGACTACAATGAGAGCATAATTGGTTGTCAGTGAGTGTTGGCCCTCAAGGCCTTAGTTGTGGGAGAACTCAGCTTGATGTCGGTGAGTGTGGAGTCATGCGCCCTAGAGTATTGGAGAGCTTAGTTTGGTGTTGGTGAGTGTGGGACCACGAGGCTGCAATACTAGAGGAGCTGCGCTCGGTTAGTTTAGGACCCATGAAGCTGGAGCAAGCAGTGCTTTAAGTAGAATAAGCAAGGTAGAGGGTGACTACCCCCAAAGAAGAGTACTATGGATTTTTTATAAGAAGTGTTGCCTTTCTAATTATGGGAATCACATAATAATGAGCACATACACATAAAACAAGTCAGACGGATTGGCTTTGCCAATTTCTTTTTAGCACTTATTAGGTCAAGCCTACCAGAAAGCGCAAGCTGTACCGTTGTGAAAGATATATTATGGCTTTACCAAGATCATTCAGGGGCTTGGAGCCCACTCATTGCTTACCTTTAGTTGATTCACCTGTCACTCTCATTTGGATGCTTCTTATTTGATTACTTGTTTGGTCAAGCTTTTGTTTGCCCCTGCCAAGAGCGTTGCTTCTTTACCCATCTCTTTGATTGGCTGGCTTCTATGCTTCCTCTGCTCACTTTTAAGGAACTACTTCTTTTCTTTTTGTTTAACAACTTCATAACAGTGCATGTGATTTGTAGCTGTCTCCCTCATGTGCTTTTCTCTTCCCCTTGATCTCTGTGCCCATGTGCTTCTCTCACGCAGCTGCACACGTGTTGGTCTGTCTTGCCCATGTGCTTCTGCCTCCCACACTCCATGTTTCATTTTTTTGCTATGTTCTCTCCCTCTTGATGTGTCTCCAGCCTGCCTGCCAACCGTTTTACTTCTGCTGCCGTATTTATCCAACCTGCTGTGGCACTCACTACACGTTAAAACTGCGTTTTCACTCTACTTTTTTTTACCTATTTATCTCGAATCAGTAAAAATAAAGTGCTCTTTTGTAGGGGTGTGCATGCGTGTTGAATGCATGCACTCACCTACATAATATGACGAGTCAGCCACGTAATTGCATTTTTTGGAGTGTTTTTTTTTATAGCCATGCTGCATAGCAGCTGCAATGCTGTACTGCATGGATAAAACCATTAGTAAAGCAGGCAGGTCTGACAGGCGAAATCTATTGGCTTTGACAATGCTTGTTAGGAGGTCCGATGGTCCATTTAGGCATTGCCGTGCAATGCAAGGAGAGCTGGCCTAGTTGTCCACCAGAATAGTTAGACTGTTATCTGTGTTCGCTCTCCTCTGGCATAAACCACCTACACAAAGGTGCCCTGGAAGCAACACCTGATGCAGTATGGAACCGATCCACTTTGGAATGTTGCTGAAAGTTTTTTTATCATGCTTGAGTTCGCGTTCATATATCTTTCGTCAACAGTGATTTGCAAAAATGTTTCGATTACATTTTAATTATGTTTTAAAAGCGTCTGCCATTTTGTTTTGGAAACCTTCATAACAATACAAAACCCTTTTCAAGCTGAATGCTAACATTTTGATTTATATTGTTCAGAATTTGCCGAAGAGTAGGGGTTCTATATCCTTCGGAGCAGCTGCAATTCTTTGAAGTTATGGTGCTAATAATCACTGTGAAAAGTTTTTTTTTTGTAAAAAGTTATTTCTTCCTTCACAATGTTCAATAAATGCCTTAGGCTATTAATTGCTTGTGTTCCTGTACTGCGTTTGGGATCCACTGTGACAAAATTCTTTATTTCCATACTAATATTTCATTTACTAATCCACACACATTTAATATCCATTTATGAAGAGTTGCCTCTGTGGATTTGCTGTCTGCCCATAAAAGCATGCTGAAATGCATACTATTTATTTCAGTTTCTATGTCCTAGACGGGGCCGCATATTGAGCAGTCATTAAAACTTATATTTTATTCATCACATTTTGTTTATCGTTAAGTGAACTCATTTAATTTATCACACATTTCATTTCCCTCTTGTCTTTTCACTCATCAGTAAGCGTGCATGTGCTTGAATGCTGGAAACGGATTTTAAAGTGTTAAAAGTATCAGCCACTGCAGTTTAAAGAAAAGATGATGCATCAGGATTATTTCGAGGCCCTGGAAGCTGTCCTTGATATACTCACTCTCCTACTGCCTTAGCAAATGAGGCTTGAACATGCTGAGAACCTCAAATGACTCCACGCCTTCTGCTTGTCACCATGCTCATGTTTTGAAGAGAAAGTAAGAGAAGTCCTAAAAACATATTTAGAGCAATATCTGTTACTGCAGCTTTATGGCTGCCATTAAACCATCTCTCACATAAATGTTGGTCAGCTACCAGTGACTTATCTCAAATTCCCCACTGTTACTGGCCACCATATTGCACAGTGGTTTCATACTGCAACGTTTGTAACAGTCAAAGATGAGTATTATTCAATTAAGAAAACCACTCAAAAACCTTTAAATTGTAGAACACTTTCCTGACTCCCTCAAATGTCTTCACTCCCAAATTATACAGAAAATCAACATCAAAATCATTGCCTGAACAACAGACGCTCTATTTCCTCTAGCAATATCAAATACGATACAATATATATTACATTTATGGGAGCAATAATGTCTTATTCAGAACAAAAATCCCCGATTTTGTTGAAACATGCCAAAACTGAAAGAGCTCATCTCTGGTACAGAGTAATCAATGCTTAACTCTTTCAAAAATACTTCTCATGCATCCACAAGCTTGGTCAACAAACGCCTAGTCTCAGACTCATTCCCTCCCTCAAAATTCCACTGACCTCAGAAATTGCCAACTCATCTTGAGTCTACTGTCACTAAATGTCATTTTTGTCTTTTCAACTAAAAATATTTGCCTCTGACAATATACACCTTCTCTACCTTCCTCTTGATCTCTGACACACTATGCTTCTGGTGCTCCTCCTACCACTAGGTCCGCTACTGTCTTGTGTCTGTGTGCATTTCAAACCTCCCAACCTCCTACCACCTGTTGGCTTTGTGCATGTCTCATTCCTGTTGGCCAATGTCCTCCTATGGCCACCATGTCATGCTGGAGCATACCTTTGTTATTTGGGGCCAACTGCCCCCTTGTCATGGACAATCCCCAAATTCTCTTTTCCATCCTGCCCATACCCCCACTGTTTTAAGTAAAAGTGAGCTTCAACCTTACTACCATTCATTATTGAACAGTCCTGCACTGTTTTATGCTCAACACGTTCAGAACCGTAATCGTGTACTTCAGGATATTGACAATGTCACTGCACTGCCTTGTTTCATTTTATTCCATAGTAATACACTAACATCAATCATCAGCAAGGAATATCATGATTCAATACGACATCCTTTATCACAGTGTTTTAATTTGTCAGAAATACTAATGTCATTTCTTCGATATCGTTATGCCAAACAAGGAACCCAGTAATGATACCTTACTGGGTCCCTTGTTTGGCATAGCGATATCGAAGAAATGACATTAGTATTTCTAAATGTATCATTACTGGGTTCCTTGTATGGCATAACAATATTTGTGAGTGTTTTATTTTTTAGTTCAAGTATCTTTATTGCTTATTTAAAAAGAAATACATTTGTAATACAATAGCAATACAGCAAATCAGAATCAAATATATAATATATAATAACAAAGAATTTAAAAAAGGTTTTCATGACCAAGAACTACTGGACTGGGATAAAAGGGATGACAAAATTATCATTTAAGAAAATGATCAAATAAATAACATGACAAATAGTAAATATTATAAATTCATCAAATATTAAGTATAAATCCCAGAAGTATGGAACAGATGAAGCAACTACATATATCGTGACAAAGTCATATGTTAATTGTATTGCTTAATAGATAAGATACATCAGAGAGGGGAAAAAAGGTGAAAGAAGGGAAAAGAGAAAGAAGAAAGAGTACTAGAGAAGAGGAAGAAGAATAAAAAAGGTGGGAAGGGACAACTGCTACACCTCTAAGAAAATAAATTAAGAGATGAAATCAAAGGGATATTGAGCTACCAACCCCTGAGAAGACAAATTCATATAGTTATCCAAAGACCGCCAAACATTACTAGCAATTGAAGGTGAGTAATGTTTCTTTTCAACAAAAGTATGAGCTCCACGAAGATATGAAACCCATGCCCACCAGGTATGATAAGACAGAAGATGAAAAGATTTCCATTCTGTGAGTATAATTTTAACAGCAATGGATAAAAGTAAATCTAAGAGCTCCAAATCCGTATTGTCAAGAGGTAAAGGAGTAACTGTAGCCCATGGACCTAGAAAAATCATAGGTAAAGAGAGAACTATAGATGTATTAAAAATTAGTGATAAATGTTTCTGTATCAGGCCCCAAAAGAGTTTAATAACGTGCATTCAAAAAACATATGTTGATGGGTTCCTGGTACTAAATTATAGTTCCAACAAAGATCACTATCTCGTAACTTCAACTTATGTAAACGAGCAGGGGTCCAATGTAGAAGATTTAATGTGAAGAATTTAGATTTGATTAGTGAAGGAGCAATTTTATTACGTAGGTATAATTTCCCGATCAATTGCCAGGTGTCTTGTGAAATAAGTTTAAAAATGTTGTCTTCAAAATGGTGAGACCATTTAACATAAGTAATTGTAGAGTGTGAAGGCAGTGGAGCAGATAAGAATTTATACATTTTAGAAGCAGTATGACCTGAATGTACCCACATAGACAAAAGTGAGACAATAACCGGATCTGTAGAAAGAGGTATTTTAGAGAGTTTAACCTTTAGTTTCAGAAAAGAATAAAAATCCATCTTGCTGAGATTATATTTCCTGGCTAGGAAAGAAAAAGGAAGAGGATCATGATTAGTATCATAGAGGTCTTTCACCAGTCTGATACCTTTGGCAGCCCACGAAGAAGCCGTGCTAGGATCAATGTCAGTAAGAAGTTTAGGATTAAACGCTAAAGATGACCATCTTGATTTATGAGTAGGTTTGGATACCTTCTTATCAATATATTTTAACGCACTAACCGTGTCTGATATAATACATTGAAAATGAGCTAAAACAAGTTTGGAGGCTGTGAGAAAGGAAGGAGTGGAAAATGGAGCGCATAACTCTCGTTCAATATGAATCCATGGAGGTATATGTTTTGGAATCCGGTAAGAACCAAAGTGCACCTTGAAACGCTAGAAAGGAAATTTGGTATAGATTCCAATCCAGAAGATTACAACCACCCATGACAGAAGGCTTCGTAAGGTATTTATAAGTAATTCTAGCTCTCTTATCATTCCATAAGAATCTTGAAGAGATTAAATCAATCTCATGAAAGAAAGCAGAGGAAAGCTTTATAGGTAGCATGGAAGATAAAAAATTGATGATCGGGGTTATCATCATTTTAAGAGTTTGCAATCGGCCCCACCAGGAAATATATTTGAGAGACCAGGAAGACAAAAGATCCTTAACCTTAGATATGATGTGGGATTCATTATAAGTGATGGTATCTGAGAGATCTTTACAGAACCAGATCCCTAGATATTTAATACGAGTAGATTGCCATTTAAAACCTGAATCACCCATGTGAGAAGGAAAACACAGAGAGTTTAGGGGGAACAATTCAGTTTTTTCTTTGTTAAGAGTATACCCAGAGACGACCGAAAAATCACTAATAATATTAGAGATAGAGGGGATTGCTGATACAATATCCTCTGAAAAAATAAGGACGTCATCGGCGTAAGCGGCTGTTTTAAGTGTATACGATCCAAATTGAAAACCTTTAATATCCGGTTCAGATTAAGTAAACGAAGAAGTGGGTCAATGTAGGAGGGAGAAAAAGAAGGGGTGAGAAAGGGCACCCTGGTCTAGTAAATTGGCGAAGGTTAAAAAAAGAAGACGTAGTACCATTAATCCTGATATTAGCTTTTGGTTGTGCATAGAGAGCCATAACCATATTAATAAAGGAATCACCAAGGTTATGGGATTCTAATACTGCTTGCAAAAAAGACCAAGAAACTTTGTCAAAAGCCTTTTCGGCGTCGAGGGCGATCGCCGCCGATGGTAATGAGGAAAGTTTTGCTTTTTCTAAAATGTGACAGAAAGTCCAAATATTGTCTCTGGCAAGCCTACCCCAAA
This sequence comes from Calotriton arnoldi, assembly GCA_963921515.1. Classification (NCBI taxonomy): domain Eukaryota; kingdom Metazoa; phylum Chordata; class Amphibia; order Caudata; family Salamandridae; genus Calotriton; species Calotriton arnoldi. The sequence continues at coordinate 280,253 of CAWUFW010004061.1, forward strand.
CGAAACGTGTTTGGGAATCATCGATAAGATTGGGAATATGGCCTTCTAGGCGTCTTGCTAAGATTTTGGCGAAGATTTTAGCTTTCATGTTTAATAGAGAAATGGGACAAACGTTTTTAGGATCAGAATGATCCTTTCCTTCTTTTGGTATGACTACAATAGTAGCCTCAGCAGCCGAGCCTGAAACCTTGCCAGAAAGAACATAATTATCAAAAATCTTCTTAAGATATTTGATTATTGAAGGAGTAAATGTTTTATAGAAGGCAATAGGAAACCCATCCGGTCCGGGAGCTTTCCCCGAACGTGTAGCCTTAATAGCCTGAATAATCTCATCAGTATCAATTGGTTTCCCCAATTCAGTCATGTCAGCATGCAAAATAGTATTAGTACGGAGAGAATTAAGAAACTATTGGCAGGTACTCTTGGTACACTGATCCCGAGGTATATATAGAGTTTCATAGAATTTCCGAAAGACCCCAAGAATTTCTTGGGTGTGAAGCTTTTTCGATCCGGTTTTATCAGTAATATGAGTAATATGAGTAGCATTGGTATTCGTATTCTGATATTTTAGAGTAGCAGCCAACAACTTACCAGCTCTATTCCGTAACAATAAATGACGGGATTTTTGAGCGTGCACTCCAATATAAGCTCTTTTAGTGACTATGGAGTTAAAAGAATATTTCAAGTGTTTTATATCCTGCAGGAGTAATTTGTCATTAGAATGTCTATATAACTCCTCTTTGCATTTAATGTCATCCCCCAAAGACTGAAGAGACTTCCTAATATCACTGTTCCTTTTGACCATTTTTTTAATAATGTGACCCCGTATAGTACATTTAAATGCATCCCACAATACTATTGGAGAGTCCACCGAGGATTCATTATCTTTGAAAAAATTATCAATCTCATCATTAAGTTCTTTGACTTCATCATTATCTTCCAAGATTTCTGTGTTTAGACGCCAACTACAAGAACCTCTAGCATTCGTAAGATTAAGGATGGTTAAAGAGACTGTCGCGTGGTCAGAAACAACTATTGGATGAATCATAACATTTATAGTATGTTTTAAAAGAGAGGCGTCAACCAAAAGATAATCAATACGAGAGAAACTAGAATGTGGAGAGGAGAAAAATGTGAAATCACTACCCGTAGGATTGTGTAATCTCCACGCATCCACAAGATGGTGAGACAAGCACATATTAAGCATATGTTTGTGCGCCCTAGGAGGTCGAAATTTAAAAGCTGAGTGTCTATCCAAAATAGGATCAAGGGGGAGATTAAAATCACCTCCAACAATTGTTCTTGAATTTTGTGGAATGTCAGTGAGTTTTTTATTTATTGCTCACCAGAAAAGTGGATCATCTATGTTTGGAGCATATAAATTCATAATATATAGATCATCCGAACCATTAGTCAGACGAGTAAGTGACCATCTACCATTGATATCATGTTCAGGTGTAACTATAGACAAACCAGAACTTTTAGAAATAAGGGTAACAACCCCATTCTTCTACCCAGAAGCTTCGGAACATGTAACATCGAGTACCCAATCTTTCCTCATAAGAAGAGCCTCTTTAAAACCTAACTTAGGGGCTCATTACAATGGTGGAAAAATAGCCACCGCCGAGCCGGCGGTGGCGATCGTTCCACCATCGTCATGAGATTTACCCCCGCCACATTATGATTGCGGTGGGTATCGCGGCGGACGGAAAGTCCATCTGCCGTTTTTCCGCCGGTAGCAATCGGCACGATTGCCTGGCGGAGCGGTCAGCATGCTCACAATGGCGGCGGAGCCGAGCAGGCTCCGCCGGCACAATTATGATGCCGGCAGAAGCCAGCCTTTCTGTGGCGGTTGAACCGCCATTGAAAGGCTGGCGGAGAATGCCTTCAGGGGCCCGTTGTGGGCCCCCCTTGTGTTGGGGGAGGTGTGGGTGCACTGGGGGGGTACCCATGGTACCCCCCTACATTTCACTGCACCAAGTGGCAGGCACAGTGTAGTGCCTGCCACGTAGTGCAGTGAAATGCACAACATGCTCTTTTTAAATGCGGGACCGCCGCACGCATGGCGGTCGGACAAAGTCCGCCCGCCATCGTAATCAGCTCCTTAGCCTCTTGAAGTAGGACCACATCACCAGATAAACTCTTACAATAGTCTAAAATCTTGGCCCATTTAACAGGGTGGTTCAAACCCCTAACATTAAGGGAGACTACATTTAAGCCAGTCATAGATATACATGGAACATTAAGAGTGAATGCATCTGATAAAAGAGTACATGGGCAGTCAAGATATAATTAAAAAACAAAGGAAATGAAGCATATATCCCAAAATGAAATGAAGCAGATGTCCCAAAATTAAGGTGGAGAAAGAGGAAAGGAATGAAGAATAGGAGGAAGAAGAGAAGGAACAGATGTACTCCAAGAAAAAACGGAGCATCATCAAAGTTCAACCCGACCAGGGGATGTCTGTAAGAGACAAATTGCATGGGGGGATAATGTGGAGGAGCAACAGCAGAGGCATCAACGTCAGTGTAGACAGCTCAAAGATAAACAAGCCGCAGAGCAGCGAAACTAGTATTGCTTTCTCAGATATATTACTATATTACCTATATCTCTTGCTAGTAACAGTAGATAATATGCGACCGAATAAAAATAATACAATTGAACATTTGAAAAAAGATAACATTTCATGAGCAAATAGAACAAGACTGTAATAGCAGATAAATACCAACCTAAGCTTATTACAAACCCATCCATAAAGTTCATACGAATAAGATCAAAGAGGGTGCACACAATATATAGAATAAATATCCAACTGTAAATTTGTGGAATAAAAACTTCATGAACAATATCATACAATTAGAGAAAGTGTTAGATAAGAATTAAATGTAAATAGAATGTCTATCCTAAGATGTCATTTCATCAGCAAATCGTCATAACTATAACAGCATATAACTTCAGGTTAGACATACTTAAAAAGCTAAATCAAAAAATGAGCAAATAAATTCCAAATAGATACATATAATAATATAAAACAATATAATTTATCATTCCATTGGTGCTCAATGATGTCCTTAAATAATATATTGCATTTAAAAACAATTACCACCAAGAAAAGAGCACACAAAAAAGATAAGAAATAGAATAAAAAATAGAATAAAAGGTCCAACAAGAAACAGAGTAAAGGGTAGAGTAGAGGATAGAATACTTACCTATATCAAAGGGATGAGAGAAATAAAAAATAAAGATGAGTCAAAGAATAAATACAGACATACAATCATTCAGAATCTATAGGGGTGTAATCCTCAGTAGAGCTATATACAGTACAGAGAATTGCATAGTACTGTATCCAGTAAATCGAGCAAGACTATCATAGCACATAAATATCAACCTAAGCTTATTACAAACCCATCTAAAAAATTCATTCATATAAGATCTAAAGAGGTACGCATAATATATAGCATACATGTCCAACTGTAAAGTTGTGAAGTAGAGATATCATGAACAATACTGTACAGTTAGAACAAATATTAGATAAGAATTAAATATAAATAGAATGTCTATCATAAGATGACATTCCATAAGTGAAGTACCAGGTCAATAAATACAAATCATTAAGGGCAAGATGTACCAGGAAGAGAATTTGAGTTCATCTGAGATTCAAATTGATTATCCAAGAATTTCGAAAGATCTGAAGGTTCATAAAAAATCTGTGGACGACCTATGAAAGTGATCCGGAATTTAGAAGGACCAGAAAAAGAGAATGGAATATTCATATCAGTGAGTCTCTTGCGTAAATTCAGGAAGCCTTTGCGACGGATTACTGTGTCTCTGGCAAAATCTTGTGAAATAGATATTCTGTGACCTTCCCATTGTATTGTCTTGATCTTCCTCATTTGTGCAAGAATTTGATCTGTATGTCGATGGCGCAAAGGTTTAAAAATCAGAGGCCTTGGAGAAGTCTGGTTTTAAAAGTTGGGACCTTGTGAGCACGCTCTTTCTCAAAGTCTTTATTGAAAGAGAGATTCAGGGCATTTGGCATCCAGGTAAGCAAGAAATCAATTACTGAAGGAGCAGACTTCTCACAATCCTCTGGTAATACAAAAATACGAAGATTACTTCTTCGATTCCGATCTTCCTGTTCTGTTAGATCCCTCCTTAATGAGGTAATGGAACGCTCCAAATTTTGGATGTGCTTCGCTTGTTTGTTTGTAAAGTCTTCCACACTACTTATTCTTGTTTCCGCATGAGAAACAGGTAGTGAAAGATTTTTAAGGTCATTACGAATTGCAGCCACCTCTACCTGAAGCAACTCAGTATTAGTTTTGATACTTTGTGCAATACCGTGGACAGTATTGAGCTTGAGTAATATCGCTTCCAAAGTCGAGGCAGACTCAAGACTACCCTTAGTAGGTGACTCCGGAGTAGGTGAGGTCTGTTTGGAGCGTTTCAGATTCCCCTTGGAGTCTCTGTCTTTGGTATTAACACCCATGCCTTCCACCATTGGACAACCACAACCAGATAGCCTTAAAAGGAAGGAGCAGGTAAGGCGATGTATGTCTATAAAGGTCAGGGTGAAGAATATACCTGCTGTGCATAGAAAGTTTACACTGTAACACACATGTGAAAAGAAGTGCAGATCTTGTACAAGAAAAGAGAGATACTAGTATTGGACTTCAGGGAGGCAGGCCAACTGAAGAAAAATGTGGCAAAAATAAATCAAGCGCTGACTTATAACTCGCTACTGAAATCAGAGTCTGTCAGCAGGCGATGCGCACACAATGAAGGTCATGACAACGGCAGTCAATTCGTATCGATAAAACAGCTATAATAACAGACAGCCTTAGAGAGCAACACCACAGTTAAAATACCCTTTAGTGTTAGCGAGTGTTAAAGAATATGGCAACAAAATTATTAGACCTTGTGACTAGGAATTATATCACAAGAAGGAGATCCTGTCAGCGGCTGCCATCTTGTATATTCTAATGATGCCAGTAGTAAATACGCGCTTCACAGAAAGGTGGAAATTCCAGGACCAGTGGTGCAATATTGGCAAAGATGTGCACACAGTACCTCATGTTCAGCATTAGGAATAAGCGACCGGTATGTGTAGATAGGCAGGCTCCAACTTCTGCACGTCAAACCAGGACTGCCGCGTCGGGCACCATTTTCGGATCTCGTCACAGCCAAAAATGCCTCATAAGAAACAGCACCCAAAGAGGCAGTGCAGACACTTTTAGGCTGCCTCCCGAACTCATGGGTCGTTCCGCCGCTGTCCAGTGTCTAAGGGTGTCCGAAAATCACCCAAAAGACATCTTAAAACGAGCTTCCGCACCGATGATATCGCGGAGCTCAAGGAAGTGCCGCCATCTTCATTGTGCACTTAGCCACGCCCCCCCTGGCATAACAATATTTTGGTTGAGGAGGACGAACCTGGATATCCTCCTCCTCCCTCCCCTTTTTCTGATACTTCTTCGATATCACCAAGCTACATCTAATTTTTCTTCTCCTGCACCAGTACCAAAATGGGAACCTAAAATGGGTTAATTTAAGGCCTCTTTATGCTCCCTCAGAGAAAGTTACCAACTCACTCTGCTCATCATGTTATATGCCGGCTCACTGTCTTTGTTCTTCACCTGTCTAACAGGCTCAAAATTCACAATAGGGGCTGGTCCAAATTATGTTTTTTTCATAGACCATTCCATGGCCTACAATCCTCTTTTCTCATTAAGATAATTTTCCGAACCCTCCTCAAAATCCTAGCATCACCCTAGCACTCTTAGCCAATCCATGCAGCTTCCATATTCCACGCATTTCCCTTCCAAGAACTCTTCCATGGGAATGCCAACCCCTAAACAAAAGGGCTCTCACTTTTCATTTTTTAAATTGTTCACACATGCCACCTCCTTTGCCGAGAGGATTCTCAAAGAAACCTAATCAAATCCTGATTGACATGAGAAGTAAAACTATAAAATTAGCTACCCTGGGGAGAAATCTAAGTATTGGCTCTAGTTCAGGGTGGACTGATAAGTGAAGATATACAGCCCTTTAATTGCTCTGGACCATTCTGTATCAGTTTTCAATATTATCAATAGCTTCTGCCTTTCCCTTACCCTCACAATCATGTCTAACAGGAATATATGTTCAATATTTTTAGTAGTTATTTTCAATGTCAGATAAGCAAAGTATGTTATAAAAATACAACATAAATAATACATTTATAGATTGCTCAGACAATTGCTGTCCCTTCATTGTGACTTTGTATATGCTTTGGGCAGGTCAAATGTTTGGGTCACATTTTCTTGCATCCTAGCACTAAGAATCACTGTTGATAATGCAGAAGGTATCTCTTCAGTTTTCTGTGTTTCAAGTCCATCTGTTATTGTCTCCAGGTTTCTCTGTAGAACAATACCATTTTCAAACTAGTGTCATTATATTCATACCATAAAAAGCAAAATGGGATTAACCTATTTGGTACTACACTGCTCACTTTCATAGCTCCATTGTCACCTCCCAAAACTTTTTTTATTGATCCATTATTGTAACAGAAGGACTTCTACTAAAGAGACAGTCATGATTACTAGAGTCGAATTAAGCTCTCCCTTAAAGATTTTAAACAAGTTTGCTTTGATGTTCTGCGTCATGTGATAAGTCAAACTGTAGACACTGTTGCCTTTGTTCATATAATTGGTATAGCTTGATCAGGCAGTGATTCTCTTTAAATTGAGATCTCACATTTTCCCCCTCAAACTGATGACATAAATAGCATGCTAATGTCCAAATGGGGACACTAAAGAAGCTAACTCAACATGTCCTGCAATATTTTGAAATCACCAAGGTCACTTAGACTGTTGAGGGCAGTCTGTGTGAGTGTGTGTATGTATGTAAGTGTAGAAACACCCAAAACAGAAATCCGAAAATTAATTCCAATACAGTACTCACTAAGCCAAACCTTTCTCTCTCCATCTTATGAAAATCAACTGTATAACGATGTGTTAGCTATATGTGTTTATTGGTCATCTCAGTGAGTAGTGTACACTACCTCACATTACTTGATGTCTTCAGAACATCTATAGTTCATGTTTAATCACCATGTGTCACTCTCTTAAATATTGACTTCAAACACTTCACATCCCAAGATCTTATATCTGTCAATAAAACATAATGTTGAACACTTACCTAATTAAAAAGAAATCAGGAGACAATCAGAGAAAGATAAAAACAGCAGACAGACTGCGATTGTTTTCGTATATGTATTAGAGTGGGAAGAGGAGGCAACAATGTGGGAAGAAGGGGTAAGATCAGGAAAACAGGAATAAAAAGAAGAGTAGAATGGAGAAAGGAGGAGGAAAGACTAACAGAGGGAAAATAAAAAAAAGGGAAGCATATAAAAGATTAATTAAATGGGGAAATTGGTAGAGATGGATCACAGAGGGACAAGTAACAAAAGAAAGCATATTAGGTTATACTGTCCATGTAGACTCCACAAAGTGATCCAATCCATGATGTGTGGCCTTTTCAGATACAGTCTGTCAGCCTATCAGGGTATTTGGAAAAAATATCCAGTTGTAAATATCGGGAGACAGAAATATAAGAAAAAATATTGTGATACAAAAATATCGTTGTTAGAAATTGGATTTCTAGTTTTCAGAGGTATGCACCCTGTCCAAGCAGGAACCACAAAACTAGTCAGGGTAAGTGTAGTACGCACTAAAAGTTTGCCTGTGCTCATCCTCTGGCAGCGTGTCACAGAGCAGTCAGGCTAAATTATAGAGGCAATGTGTAACGTTTTTATGCACACACACAGACACACACAGTGAACACATGCACTTTAGCACTAGTCAGCAGAGAAAAAGTGTCCTAAAGCCAGCAAAAATAAAGTTCAACACACAGGGGGTCAGAATGGAAAAAGTTAGGGGAAACTACGTCAAAAGATGCACGGTCTAACAATTGTGATGCAGAAATATTGTTATCAAGAATATTGTTTTTTTCAGTTAAGTAATATCGTTGTTAAGAATATTGTTGTTATTGTTTTCAATAATATAGTTGTGAAAACAATCACTTTTTAGCTATCTTAATGTTTTAATTTACATATTAATTTTATGTGTTATTATTGTTTGTATAATTGTTAATGATATTTTTAAATATAGTATGCAATTTTAAGTGATTTTTTATTTAATTTCTAATATTAATTTATAGTGTTGTATTGGGTTTCTAGGTTTGTAGGTGTAAAGGATGGGAAATTGATCAAGTAATAATAAATTAATAATAAGTTACTAATTTATTATTAATAATGTAATAGATGATGAAATATGTAAATTGTGTAATAATTAAAAAAATTGTTATATTTTGGGTTCAGGCTGCTGGGTTTGTAGAGGTATTGGGTGGGAAAGCAGTAATTAATTAACAATTAATCATTTAATTATCAATAGTTATTTAATTTATTAATAATTATGTAAATTGTGTAATAATTATATATTTTAGTTATATTTTTGGTGCAGACTGCTAGGTTTGTAGGGGTATAGGGTGGAAATGTATTTAGTTATAATGAATTAACACTTAGGGCCTCATTATGATGGCCGTCGTACCACACACCGACAGGCCGTCAGTGGCGGTCCGACCGCCAACAGCCCATCGGTCCCACCGGCGGCCTCCAATGCTGGCGGTCGGACTCTATTCGGCCGGACAAAAGGCCTCCGCCAGGATCATTGATACCGATGGGGCAGCGTTCGTACCAGTGTCCAACAATTGTGGCGGTGCCGAGGCAGGCACTGCCATTGGGATTTTGTTATTCCTTTGCAAAGGTCTTTTCATGGCAGGAACACTGCCATGAAAAGGTTGTTGGAAAGGGATGTTGGGCGCTCCAAACAGGGCCCCCTCCCATCATAGAACACTGAAAAGTGGCACTTGGGGCACACATAGTGTCCCCACTCACCTCTATACACTGTGTGTCATGCATGAAATGGTGCATGGCACATGGTGCATGGACATGCAGGAGGTGTTGCACGGTGGCCACCTTTGCTCCAGTCCTTTACCATGGCTGCAGCATGCCACTGCTGTGGTTCCAACACCTTCATGACGGCCAGCCTGGCGGTTGCATTGAAATGCGGTGGTCGGACCGCTGCATGCTTTGGACAGTCTCCTGGCCGTTGCCATAGCGGGCGGCAGTCGGATGACCGCCATCGCAATAGGGGCCTTAATTATAAATTTATTATGAATTATTTCATTGATTATTAATTAGGTAAATCGTGTACTAACTTTATATTTTAGTTATAATTTAGGTGTAGGCTGATGGGTGTATTGTGATATATAGGGTGGGAAGTTAAGCAATAATTGATTAACAGTTCATTTTTTACTTATTATTAATTATTTAATTGCTAATTAATTATATACATCATGTAATATTGATTTAGCTTAGTTATATTTTAGTTGCAGGTTGCTAGGTTTGTGGGGTTATAGGGTGGATTGTTAATTAAGAAATAATTATGCATTGTTAACTAATTAGCTAATTGATTATCAGTTATGTAAATTGTGTTATACTTTTTGATCTTAATTATATTTTTAGTGTGGGCTGCCAGATTTGTAGGGGTGGGGTATGGGAAGTTAATCAAGTAATAAATAAATAAATAAATAAATAAATAAATAAAATTGATAATTAATATATAAAATAAAAATATAATTAATTATTACATTGTGTAATAATCATGTACATTGTTTAATTGTTTTTCATTTTATATATGTAGATATATTTTTTATTATGCATTAATAATGTTCGTATTAGGAGTTTTATAATTGTTCTAAATTAATATGGTTATTCAAATATGTAATGTGTAGGAAGTGAAGTGCTTTCCCTAATGTTGCTTAGACTGTAGTGGGAATAGCAAACTTAACCCCTCCAAAGTCCAACACTATCCCTACTGTTGCACAAACTGGAGTGTGAATAGTAAATCTTACCCATCTGAAGTCCAACACTTTCCCTACTGTTGCAGAGACTGTAATGGGAATAGTAAATATTAGCCCTCCGTAGTCTACCGCTTTCCCTACTGTTGCACAGAATGGAGTGGGAATAGTAAATTTAACCCCTCCAAAGTCTAGCGCTTTCCCTGCTGTTACACAGGCTGCAGTGGGAATCATAAATTTAACCTCTCTGAAGACCAACGCTCTCACTACTGTTGCACAGCCTGGAGTGCGAATAATAAATGCAATCTCTCCAATATCCAACGCTTTAACTACTGTTTCACAGACAGGACTGGGAATAGTAAATCTTAGCCCTCCGAAGTCTAACGCTTTCCCTACTGTTGCACAGACTGGAGTGGTAAAAGTAAATTTAACCTCTCTGAAGTCCAACACTTTCCCTACTGTTGCACATACTGAAGTGAGAATTAAATCTTACCCCTCTGAAATCCAACGCTTTCCATACTATTGCACAGACTGGAGGTGGAATAATAAATCTCACCCCTCCTAAGTCCAACGCTTTCCCTACTGTTGACCTGCTTGGAGTGGGAATAGTAAATTTAACCTAAGCTTTACCTACTGATGCATAAACTGGAGTGGCACCAATACTTTTCCTAACGTTGTTTAAATATATCTATTAGTATTATCTGTTTATTTTGCAGTTTTATTTTATTTGTTTATACACATACATTAAACATAACATTGTGAAATATGTTTTTAACCCCTTTGCTGCCAGGCCTTTTCCCCCACTGTGCTAAGCCCTTTTTTTGGCTATTTGGTGTAGTTCGCGCTTATGCCCCTGTAACGTTTTGACCACATAAGGTATCCATGCCAAATTTGCGTCCTTTTCTTCCAACATCATGGGGACTCCAAAGGTACCCAGGGTTTGTGCATTCCCCTGGAGGGGACCCAGAAATTAGCCAAAATACAGCAATTTTTTTTTTTTTAAATGGGAAAAAAGTGCTGCAAATGAAAGCATCTGGTTTTTTCCCTGCATATGGTATCAACAAAGAGTTTGTGGGGCTGAAATCACCATTTTCCTAGCTTTCAGGGACTGACAGACTTTTGTCAGAAAACCAACATTTTTTACACAGTTCTGGCATTTTACTGGGACATACCCTATTTTTGCTATTTTTTGTGCTTTCAACCTTCTTCCAGTTAATGGTAGAAATGGGTATGAAAGCAATAATGGATCCTGGAAAGCTATACATTTTAGAAAAGTAGACAAAATTAAAAATTCAGTAAGGGTCATTTGTGTAGATCCTTCAAGGTTTCTTTATAGAAACTAACAGTTGAAACTAGGAAACATTGAAAATGAGTTGAAAAAAACAGCCCTTTCTGCCAAAGTTTTCACCTGTAACTTCTTCTAATTATGACAGATGTTTGAAAGCAATATACCGTTATATCCGCTGGACCTTTCTGGTTGTGGGGATATATAGGACTTGTAGGTTCACCAAGAACCCGATGAACCCACAGCCAATAACTGAGCAGCGTCTTGCAATGGTTTTTTATTATGTACCGGGTATATAGCAATTCATTTGGGAAAATATATACAGTGAAAAATTGGCATGAAAGACACCTATGTATTTCTGAAATTGGAACAAAATATAGAGTTTAGAAACAGTAGCTATTTGCACATTTCCAAAATTGTGAGTACCCATACTAGCTTGAGAATTATAGGACATTTTTCAAAGTGACTTATTTTTTACACATTGTCTTTTATTTGGAAGGCAGAAATGCAGCGAAAGTCAATAGATAATAACAGTTGCTCTACAATTCTGTGTTCCCCTAAGTCTCTCGATAAAAATGGTACCTCACTTATGTGGGTAGGCCTAGTGCCCGCGACAGGAAACGGCTCAAAACGCTTCATTTTTACAGTGAAAACGGGCCCTTTTTTTGCAAAGTAACTAGCTGTATATTTTGAACCCTAGGTCTGATGGCACCTAGGGAAACCTAGCAAACCTATACATTTTTGAAAACTAGACACCCAGGGGAATCCAGGATGGGGGGACTTGTCTGGCTCTCACCAGGTTATGTTACCCAGAATCCCTTGCAAACCTCAAACTTTGTCAATAAAAAAGCCACATTTTCCTCACATTTCTGTGGTGGAAAGTTGTGTAATCTGTGTGGATCCACAAAATTCCACCCACCCCGATTTCTCCAAAGTCTTCCGAGAAAAATGGTACCTCACTTGTGTGGGTAGGCATAGTGCCCGTGACAGGAAACGGCCCTAAACGCAACATGGACACACCACATTTTCACAGTGAAAACGGACCCTTTTTTTGCAAAGTGCCTACCTGTGTATTTTGAACCCTAGGTCTGATGGCACCGAGGGAAACCTAGCAAACCTATACATTTTTGAAAACTAGACACCCGGGGCAATACAGAATGGGGTGACTTGTCTGGCTCTCACCAGATTCCGTTACCCAGAATCCCTTGCAAACCTCAAACTTTGTCAAAAAAGCCACATTTTCCTCACATTTCTGTGGTGGAAAGTTCTGGAATCTGCGTGGATCCACAAAATTCCACCCACCCCGATTTCCCCAAAGTCTTCCGAGAAATATGGTACCTCACTTGTGTGGGTAGGCCTAGTGCCTGTGACAGGAAACGGCCCAAAACGCAACGTGTACACACCACATTTTCACAGTGAAAACGGACCCTTTTTTTGCAAAGTGCCTAGCTGTAGATTTTGAAACCTAGCTCTGCCGGCACCTAGAGAAACCTATCAAACCTATACATTTTTGAAACCTAGACACCCAGGGGAATCCAGGATGGGGTGACTTGTCTGGCTCTCACCAGGTTATGTTACCCAGAATCCCTTGCAAACCTCAAACTTTGTCATAAAAACCATATTTTCTCACATTTCTGTGGTGGAAATTTGTGGAATCTGCGAGGATCCACAAAATTCCACCCACCCCGCATTCCCCAAAGTCTTCCGAGAAAAATGGTACCTCACTTGTGTGGGTAGGCCTAGTGCCCGCGACAGGAAACGGCCCAAAACGCAACGTGGACACACCATATTTTCACAGTGAAAACTGCCCTTTTTTGTCAGGGGATTCTGGGTAGGAAAACGTTGGGGGATCCACGCAAGCCATACCTCGCTGGACTTCCCCGGGTGTCTAGTTTTCAGAAATGTGTGCGTTTGGTAGTTTCCCAAGATGGCCGCCGAGCCTGGGGCCAAAAACCCAGGTGACCCCCCCTTGCAAGACCAGGTTGTTTTGTGATAGGTAATTTTGATGTCGCCTCAATACGTTTTGGGCCCTTGCCTGTTGCAGGTACTTGACCCACCCACGCGAGTGAGCTACCATTTTTATCGGGAGACCTGGGGGAGTGCTGAGTGGTAGGAAATGTGTGGATCCATGCAGATTCCCGAACTTTCCCACACAGAAATTTGAGAAAAATTTGATTTTTTTTAGCAAAATGTGAGGTTTGCAGGGGATTCTGGGTAGGAAAAAGTTGGGGGGTCCACGCAAGCCATACCTCGCTGGACTCCCCCGGGTGTCTAGTTTTCAGAAATGTGTGGGTTTGGTAGGTTTCCCAAGATGGCTACTGAGCACTTGGCCAAAAACCCAGGTGACCCTCCTTGCAAAACCAGGTTGTTTTGTGATAGGTAATTTTGATGTCTCCTCAATACGTTTTGGGCCCTTACCTGTCGCGGGTACTTGGCCCACCCACGCGAGTGAGGTGCCATTTTTATCGAGAGACCTGGGGGAACGCTGGGTGGTAGGAAATTTGTGTCAGCCCAGTGATCCCCCAACTTTTCCACACAGAAATTTGAGAAAAATTTGTTTTTTTCAGCTAAATTTGAGGTTTGCAGAGGATTCTGGGTAGGAAAACGTTGGTGGGTTCATGCAAGTCATACCTTCCTGGACTCCCCCGGGTGTCTAGTTTTCAGAAATGTGTAGGTTTGGTAGGTTTCCCCAGATGGCCGCCGAGCCCGGGGCCAAAATCCCAGGTGACCCCCTTGTTGTAATTTGGCAGCATTTAAGTTAAGCATTAACTGAAGACAGCCTGTATTTAGAGGCTAAATTGTCCGCTTTGTGGAATCCATTTTGTATTTCTGGCAGCCATTTTGGCTGCCATGTGCTACCATGTGCTCGCCATGTGCTCTGTCCTACCTTCCTGTTAACTGCTCTTGAAATCTGCCTAGAGACAAGTTATATTTAGTTCCTCTTGCTTTGCACATGCTCAGTTGAGCTTGCAGCTGTTCCGAGTTTATAAATGTCAGGATGTGTCTACTAAAAGTAGAAACTGTTAGCTCCACCCACTTGTCGACTGTGCATTCTCTGTATGACCTTATATGTGCCTAAAACCAGCATTTGTGTTAGTACCGCCTTCATTTGAGCCCCTGTGTGGGTATAAAAGGACCAGGATCCTTCCATTCAGTGTGCTACTTCATGCATTACTGAAGGGTGATGTGCGAATGTTAGCTCCACCTCATGAGGTTTAATAAACTCTGTCTTTTCTATTTCCAGTTTCTGTGCCAACTTCTTCCTAAGTGTCTGAGGACTCTGTGCAGAGAAGGGAGAACCCCTAAGCACTGGTAGGCCTTGCTGAGGCTCACTACAACAAATTGGCGCTTCCAACGTGGGACTCATCAGCGACTCGGATGCCCGAAGGACTGGTCGCGACGAAGGATTGGAATCTCGCTTTTGGACGCGATCGCTGCCTGAGGAGACCAGAGTCTTGGCACCCACGGCGTTTTTCCTTTCTTTCTGATCTGACCATCCCGGCGGCGCCGGTCCTTGACTGAGATCTCTTCTGTTGATTCGCCGTGCAGTGACCATTTGGTCGATTTGAGAACTTGGCAGTTGGAACCTGGACACCATTTGATTGGTAAGAGCCGTTTTGCGGCACTTGCTGTTGGTTTGATGCCTTTGATTGGTAAGGTAGTTTTAGTAACACTTACTGTGGCTTTGTTTGTATGATTGGCCAATTTTGGAATCTGTTTTGTAATTATATATGTATTGCAATACATATAGGCAGGTAATGAGGAGAATTTTCTCTATTTAAAATTGTTTGAACAGCGCAACGTACGAAAAGTACCTTAAGCGCTACTTTGATTATAATACTGCATATTTTGCACTATTTTTTGGCATGCCTGTTTTCAGCACACTTCGTAGGATGTGTTGCTTTTGTAGTGGTACCAATTTGAGACTTGACGAAGCACAACCAGCTCCCCCGGAGGGGACGCCTAATAGGGATATGTATATTAAGTATGGTATTTCTTCTATAATGTACTGCACGTTATGGAACAAATATACTAGTAAAGATCCTGAGTTGCGTTGGCCTATGTATGGGTCATTTGATTTGCGAAAAATTCAGTATGTGGAACAATGTATGTTTAAACGAAAGACTAGGCAAGATATGTTTGATTGTGTGCGAATGTGGGAGAAAGAAGTGCGTGAGCGAATGAAGCGTGAGCAAGCCTTGATTGACAAAGAACAGCGAAAGACCATTTATGCGAAAGCATTAGAGTTAAAAAACAAGGAGATGAGAGAAATTAAAGAGAGGGAAGATAGGGAACGCCATTTACAGGTAACTGGCCAATATGCTGTTAGGCAGCCCCTTTATCCTATCCTTAATAAACCGCAAGATGATTTCCTGTTATTAGATCGTTCTCCACCTCCGTATATTTTTTCTTCTGCTCCTCATGAGTCAGATGAGGACTCTTTTTCAGACCAGGACAAAGCTCGAGAAACTCGTTCCATGTTATCTGCTGAGCGTGCATCTGACATCAGATCTACTGCGCGTAAAGCCGTTCGTAGTACTACCAGTGCTTCTGAACTTTTAGATAGTATAAAAGGATGGCAGGAAAGGGAGCAAATATATTTTACCGATACATTTGCTGCAGAGGTTATTGAACGATTTAGGAAGTATTCGGTAGAAGTGGAGCCCGATGATGTAGCAACTAACTGTAAACAATTACGTGACGGTCTTTTTGTCTTCTCCCAGGTGGCTGACACAATCAGACGCTTGGTTAAACTGCGTGTTGAAGCAGCCCGTTTGCAAGAGGAGAAAAAGGCAGCAGAAGCAGCTGCACTAGCATCTCAGATCAGCATGGCACGAACTTCTACTCCTGAAACAGATAAGAATGCTGTAATTCATGTGAAACCCATGCGGGAAGCCGCGCTTTATATGTTCCTCCTAAAGGAACGGGTACAGAGGATGATAAGACTTCTCTTAATGCGAAAGGGTACTTTATTTATAATTGGGTTTACACTCCTTGGAATAGAGCAGATGTTATGGCCCTTAAAAATGCATTGCCTGACCCGCGAAAGAATCCAGCAGCCTTTTATGAGGAAGTTGAGGGTGCAATCAGCTCTTGTACTATGACTCTGTCTGATATTGATTTGTTTTTTGGATTAATATTACCACCTGATATGTGGAGAACTGTGCGCAAAATAGATGATAATGCGACATTTGGAGCATTGTGGAAAGATTTAGAGCGGTTAGATGAAGATAGAGAACCTGCACAGAAACCGTGTCAGTTAATTTTAAATCTTCCGGCAGCTATATTAGTTAAGTTAAAGACGATCATTCCCCCTAAAAAGATAGATTGGACAGTGCTAGCGTCTTGCAAGCAAAAGGTAGATGAATCAGTTTCTGACTTCTTCACACGCTTTGAAGAAGCATTTCACGATTTTAGTGGCCAGTCATTGACAGATGACACAGGTAGGCATCTGTTTGTCGATAAATATGTCGCAAACCTTTTGCCAGGAATAGCTAGTCGCTTAAAGGCCAGTGAGAGTTCATGGACTACATCTTCTCCGGTTTCTCTTTTAACTATGGCCCAGTATTATGAGCGGCAAGAATTAGAAGCCAAAGGTAATGAGGACAAAAAGTCTAAAGAGTTGAAAACAAAGGTTATGTTGGCTCAAGCTTATGGTCCGCCTTCTAGAGATAATGATAGAGGTGGACGTGGATCTTATGGTTCGTCCTTTCCTTCCTCTGCCCGTTCGAATTTGTCTGTTGATCAGTGTGCGTACTGCAAAAATTTGGACATTGGCTTTCTGATTGTCCAGTGCTGCGTGCTCAGCAGAATCTACGTGGTCGGGGACAAATGAGAAATCGTTCAGGATATCAAGGGCCTAGAGGAAGCGCGAATGATCGTGCTCGGTTTGATGCTAATACACGTGGGCAGAATGGGTTTAACACTTTTGATAGAAGGAACCAATATCAAATGTCTGACTATGTGCCCTCTGATTTTCAAGATTCTGCTTATGCATAGGATTGCCTAGGATGGGGTAAGGAATCAGTTGAAGTTCCAGTAGATCAGAGGGGTCCCTATGTTACAGCACATGTTTTGGGTTCTACTGATCAGTTTCTGGTTGATACAGGAGCTACTCGTAGCGCCTTGTCTAAACAATTGGTTCCAAGGGCTCCCCTGTCTGGCTTAACCATTACATCGATAGGTTTCGATGGAACACCTTCCCTTAGCCCATTGTCACAACCACTTGCATTTGATATTGATAAGTTTACTGCTCCATGTCCGTTTTTGCTTTCTCCAAACACACCAGACAATATTGTGGGTCTTGATATGCTTAAATATTTTAGGGCTACGATACGGTGTTCTCCGGAAGGAGTACGGGTTATTTTGAATGACAACTACCCTATGATTGAGAGATCTTGTATTGTTAAAGAGGACATTGCACTAGCCTCACTCCCTAGTACTTTGTGGGCTACTTCGGATACTGATGTAGGGCAAATGGTTATTCCACCAGTACATATTAGTGTCAAGGAGGGCGCTTTATTGCCAAGACTGCCTCAGTATAAAATTTCTCGAGAAGGAGAAGAAGCACTCACACGTATTGTACATGATTTAATTAAGGTGGGGGTTGTGGAAGAAGTTCCTTACAATATTTGCAATAGTCCGATTCTTCCCATTTTGAAAAAAGATACTGACACTAGGATTTATAGATTTATTATCGATTTGAGAGAAGTCAACAAGATTGTAGTACCACAGTACCCTGTAGTCTCTGACATAACGACATTGCTTACCCTGGTCCCTCCAACAGCAACTACATTTTCTGTAATTGATCTGAAGAACGCTTTCTTCTCGATTCCTATTCATCCTGATAGCCGATATTTGTTCGGTTTCACTTTGAATAATAGATCATACAGATTTTGTAGAGTTCCTCAAGGCTATACTGAGAGTCCTAGTATTTACAGTCAAGCATTGAAGAGACAGCTTGATTCCTTTACCTTGCCTAAAGGAGTGGCTCTCATACAATATGTCGATGACATCTTGTTGGCAGCCGATACACCTGAGCAGTGTGAGAAATGCACTTTGTCTTTGCTTTCTTTTCTTGCTACACACCACCATAAAGTATCACGAAAGAAATTGCAATATTGTAGACCGAAGGTGACCTATTTAGGACACCTTCTGTCTAAGGAGGGCCGTGCACTGACACCAGATCGCATTCAAGCAATTTTAGACACCCCAGTACCTTCCACGCAGAAAGATGTCCGTGCATTCATTGGTCTGACTTCGTTTTGCAGGCAATGGATATTGGGTTTTTCACACATTGTTAAACCCTTGCTAGCACTTTTGACTAAAAACACACCGATCCCCCTTCCATGGACAGATGAATGTCAAAATGCTTTTTGTCAGTTGAGACAAGCTCTTTGCTCTGCACCAGTGTTAGGCACACCAGATTACACGAAGGCTTTTACACTCTATGTACATGAGAAAGAAGGATGTGCATTGTCAGTTTTAGTACAGACACACGGGGACAAACAGCGTCCTTGTGCATACCTTTCTGCAGTTCTTGACCCTGTTGCTCGTGCATTGCCTGGGTGTTTCCGTTCAGTTGCAGCGACGGCTGTGTCCATACGTCAGAGTGAAGGGATAGTTTTGTCACACAAACTGTTGGTGCTAGTACCCCATGCAGTAGATGCCCTTTTGAATCAGACTAAGACTCAGCACTTAACTAGTGCTCGTTTGACAGGATACGAATTGACACTGCTAGCACCTCATATTACCTTGAAAAGATGTGCGACACTGAACCCAGCCACTTTGTTGCCATATCCTGCGACTCAGTCTCAGTCAAAGGAGCCTCACGATTGTATATTCCTTACTGAGGAACAGACAAAGGGTCGCATCGATTTGCAAGATACGCCCCTCCCAGATGTAGATGGGGAACTGTGGGTTGATGGGTCCTGTTTGAAGTTACCAGATGGCACGACTTCAGCTGCTTATGCAATTACCACGCTTGAGACAGTAGTGGAAACAGCTCGCATACCTCAGAAGTCAGCTCAAGCAGCTGAACTAATAGCTTTGACACGAGCGTGTGAGCTTAGCACTGACTTGTGTGTGAACATTTACACGGATAGTCGCTATGCTTTTGGAGTGGTTCATGATTTTGGCCTACTCTGGAAGGAAAGAGGCTTTCTTACATCCCATGGGATGCAGATAATGCACGGAGAGTTAGTGCATAATCTCTTGACTGCACTTACATACCCAAAGAAAGTTGCTATTATGAAGTGTAGCGCACACAAGAAAGTGACTGACAAAATAGGACAAGGCAATGCCTTTGCAGACCGCGTAGCCCGTGAGACTGCGATGCAGCGAAGCACTACACCCATGTACGTAGTGAAATCACAAGCTGAGCGTTGGCATGATGCTAGAGAGGAAGTATTGGATATACAGAGATCTGCTTCTGTGGAAGAGCTTGAGCAATGGTCTAAAGAAGGAATATTAGATGATGAGGGTTGTTGGCGTAACAAAGACATGAATAAATGGAAATTGCCTGCGGCCTATTTACAACCTATGGTTCAAATGGCACATGGGCTGGCACATGTTGGAGCTCTAGCAATAACTAAATTGCTTACACAAGTTTGGGAGCATCCTGAAATTGCTAGCACAGCCAAAAGGGTAGTACAGTCCTGTTTGATCTGTTGGCAGTATAATCCTGGAAAAGGGACACGAACTCCTACAGGAGGGTTTGCTACACCAACTGCACCTTTTGAAGTTTTGCAGATGGATTACATCCAACTCGAACGCTGCAATAATCTGAAATATGTCCTAGTGGTGGTGTGTGCCTTTAGCAAATGGATAGAGGCATACCCTACGAAGGATAATACTGCTCTCACCACAGCAAAGGTGCTTCTAAAGGAGTTTTTCCCTAGATACGGTGTTTGTAAACTTTTGTGGAGTGACAATGGACCTCATTTTATTGGGCAAGTTGTTGAGCATGTCCTGAAAGGATTAGGGATCAAACAGAAATTCCATACAGTTTTCCACCCGCAATCAGCAGGATTGGTGGAAAGGTATAACGCTACTCTAAAAACAAAGTTGGCGAAAATACTGGCTTCCACGTCTCTAAAGTGGCCAGATGCCCTACCTTTGGCATTGTTGTCCATAAGATCGGTGCCACATTCACGATCAGGTCTTACCCCCTATGAGGTGGTGTTTGGGAGACCAATGAACATTTGGGGAATTCCTAAGCCACGCCCCATACATGATGTTCCTTGTGTTCTGATGAATGATTATTTGGCACAGTTAACTGACAGTTTGATTTCTATTCATCAACAGGTTCGAGAAGCTCTTCCTGACAGATCTACAGGTGAGGCCCACGAACTCCGTCCTGGTGACCATGTAATGGTCAAGGTCTTTGACAGATCGAACAGCTTGGAGCCAAGGTGGCGAGGACCAGAGCAGGTGCTCCTTGCGACAAGGACAGCAGTTCGAGTGACAAACAGAAAGAATTGGATCCACAGCACACACTGCAAACGCGTGTCGCCTGCCTTGGTGGAACCTGCTGTGTTGACCGACCATCGAGAGATTCTGGAGACGGAGAAAGGCCAAGCTATCTCACCTGACGAATCTGCGGAAGTCTTCCCGGACCACACGATCACTGGAGTATCCAGATATCAATTAAGACCGAGGAAAGGATCTGCAGTTTTGAAAAAGACTGGTTGAGCTACCACCCTGGGTTAGTGAAACGGAGAGCCATTGTGGCAAGGGGAGGGGGATCAGCCCTGTATTAGTGTAGTGACACCCGCTTTGGCCCATGGTGAAGAAATCAGCGGCTGCCCAGGGAGAAGAGCTCCAACGACTGTTTTCAACAAGTTTTCAGAAAGATCAATCATTACTGCTGCTAAAATGAAAAAACAAATCATTTGTGCTGTAGGGTTTGTTGTTGCTATGGTGGCTATGGCAGCAATTACGTGGTACATCGAGAAGGTGGCTCCTGTTCGACAGCTTTTTGTTGCCACTACAACAGTACCCGTGGAACACCACTACTTTACTCTTCCTTACCATGAGCAAAAGCATCGACAATCTTACCTGAACAATACTTTTATCCAGATGTTGCACCATACTCACAATGCTACGAATACTACCAACTGTTGGGTGTGTGGGATGATACCTGCACATCAAAAGAAAGGAGGAACACCTTTTATTCCTCTTCCATTTTCTCACAATGGTTCTTGTCAAGCTTGGTATGCGCTTTTGTTTGCATATGGAAAGCCTTCAGTAGGTGGGATTATTTTTCAACTTAATAAAGTATGTTATCAAAATAAAGAAGGTTATCCACAAGCCAAAGGGACTAAATGGGAATGGGAAGAGTATCAACCGGACAATATTTCAACACCATATGTTTTCACAAATGTGAGAATAATAAAGAACATTGGACCTTTTGTGATTTCTGTGACAAAAGCTAAAGCAGACTTGTGTATTTGTAGTGTTGGAAGAATTCCAGTGGGGAGGAGCGAGTGTACTGTAATCCTGACCATTGAAGGTGCTAATAAGAGCACTTTCACAGCCTCGCATAACACGTATTTTGTGTGTGGAAATAACGGATATTATCAATTACCTGTTGGGTGGTCAGGAATCTGCTATGTATCTTTTCTGTTGCCCCCTGTGTTTCTGGCACCTGCATTGTATCACCGTGATTTTAAACTGTACAATGACATTTCCAAAAACAGAAATAAGAGGACAATAAGTATGGATGAAGTTGACCAAACCGACACTACCCTACAACAATATGTTGATTTCAACTTGGGCTTATTTTTCTTTGTGGGTGCTGCATTAAACAGCAGGAAAATCCGACGACTGACTCGTGTTGTGGAAGCTGTTACTAATCAGACAGCTATGGCACTTGGGAACATTACAGAGGAACTACAGATTGCAAGGATTGTAGCACTCCAGAATAGGATGGTGCTAGACGTGATTTTGGCTGATCGAGGTGGTGCATGTCGCATCATCGGTAGCAGCTGTTGTGTATTCATACCAGATCACTCACCTTCAGTATATGACGCAATATCAAAATTGCATAAGATTGCTGCAGAAATTCATCCAGAGACTGGAACTTGGACTTTTGCTGGATGGTTTTGGACTCTTGTTTCTGCTTGGGGCTGGAAGCTACTGACTATCCTGTGTGTAATAATTATAATATTTTTTACATGCTGTGTATGTATCCAATGTGGTCCAATGCTTTGCTCCATTTGCATTTCTGCTTGTATACCTGCCAGAGGGAACATTGCTGAAACAAAGGCCCAACAAATGTTGAATAAAGAGGTGGCCGAAATAATGTTAATAGATGTACGGGATGAATATCTAGATTACCCCAGATAAACGAATGTCTTCAGCCAATGCTGAAAGGGTCGTCTGTTGTAATTTGGCAGCATTTAAGTTAAGCATTAACTGAAGACAGCCTGTATTTAGAGGCTAAATTGTCCGCTTTGTGGAATCCATTTTGTATTTCTGGCAGCCATTTTGGCTGCCATGTGCTACCATGTGCTCGCCATGTGCTCTGTCCTACCTTCCTGTCAACTGCTCTTGAAATCTGCCTAGAGACAAGTTATATTTAGTTCCTCTTGCTTTGCACATGCTCAGTTGAGCTTGCAGCTGTTCCGAGTTTATAAATGTCAGGATGTGTCTACTAAAAGTAGAAACTGTTAGCTCCACCCACTTGTCGACTGTGCATTCTCTGTATGACCTTATATGTGCCTAAAACCAGCATTTGTGTTAGTACCGCCTTCATTTGAGCCCCTGTGTGGGTATAAAAGGACCAGGATCCTTCCATTCAGTGTGCTACTTCATGCATTACTGAAGGGTGATGTGCGAATGTTAGCTCCACCTCATGAGGTTTAATAAACTCTGTCTTTTCTATTTCCAGTTTCTGTGCCAACTTCTTCCTAAGTGTCTGAGGACTCTGTGCAGAGAAGGGAGAACCCCTAAGCACTGGTAGGCCTTGCTGAGGCTCACTACAACACCCTTGCAAAACCAGGTCGTTTTGTGATTGGTAATTTTGATGTCTCCTCAATACGTTTTGGGCCCTTGCCTGTCGCGGGTACTTCGCCCACCCACGTGAGTGAGGTACCATTTTTATTGGGAGACCTGGGGGAACGCTGGGTGGTCGGAAATTTGTGTCAGCCTGGTGATCCCACATTTTTCCCACACAGTAATTTGAGATAAATGTGTTTTTTTCAGCTAAATTTGAGAATTGCAGGGGATTCTGGGTAGGAAAACATTGGGGGGCTCACACAAGCCATACCTCGCTGGACTCCCCCGGGTGTCTAGTTTTCAGAAATGGGTCGGTTTGGTAGTTTCCCAAGATGGCCGCCGAGCCCGGAGCCAGAAACCCAGGTGACCCCCCCTTGCAAAACCAGGTTGTTTTGTGATAGGTAATTTTGATGTCTCCTCAAAACGTTTTGGGCCCTTGCCTGTCGCGGGTAGCTGGCCTACCCACGCGGGTGAGGTATCATTTTTATCAGGAGACCTGAGGGAATGCTGGGTGGTAGGAAATTTGTGTCAGCCCGGTGATCCCACAACTTTTCCACACAGAAATTTGAGAAAAATGTGTTTTTTTCAGCTAAATTTGAGGTTTGCAGGGGATTCTGGGTAGGAAAACGTTGGGGGGCCCACACAAACCATACCTCGCTGGACTCCTCCGGGTGTCTAGTATTCAGAAATGGGTGGGTTTGGTAGTTTCCCAAGATGGCCGCCGAGCCCGGGGCCAAAAACCCAGGTGACCCCCTTGCAAAACCAGGTTGTTTTGTGATAGGTCATTTTGATGTCTCCTCAATACGTTTTGGGCCCTTTCCTGTCGCGGGTACTTGGCCCATCCACACGAGTGAGGTACCATTTTTATCGGGAGACCTGGGGGAACGCTAGGTGGTAGGAAATTTGTGTCAGCCCGTTGATCCCCCAACTTTTCCACTAAGAAATTTGAGAAAAATTTGATTTTTTTAGCTAAATTTGAGGTTTGCAGGGGATTCTGGGTAGGAAAACGTTGGTGGGTTCACGCAAGCCATACCTTCCTGGACTCCCCCGGGTGTCTAGTTTTCAGAAACGTTTAGGTTTGGTAGGTTTCCTCAGATGGCCACCGAGCCCGGGGCCAAAAACCCAGGTGACCCCCTTGCAAAACCGGGTCGTTTTGTGATAGGTAATTTTGATGTCTCCACAGTACGTTTTGGGGTGTTTCCTGTCGTGGGTACTAGGCCAACCCACACAAGTGAGGTACCATTTTTATCAGGAAACTGGGGGGAGTGCTGGGTGGTAGGATATTTGTGGCGGTCCGATGATCCTACAACTTTCCCACACAGAAAAGTGAGGAGAACTTGATTTTTTTAGCTAAATTTGAGGTTTAGAGGGGATGCTGGGTAGGAACATTTTGGGAGATCCATGCATGCTGCACTGCCCTGGACTCCTCTAAGTGTCTAGTTTTCAGAAATCTCTGGGTTTGGTAGGTCTCCCTAGATGGCTGCTGAGCCCGGGACCAAAAACCCAGGCGACACCCTTGAAAAACCAGGTCATTTTGTGATAGATATGTGGACACCTGTGTTTCTGGTTCCAGACTTGCAGACATCTAGGGAACCTAAATAACCCAGACGTTTCTAAAAACTAGACACCCGTGTGAGTCCAGGGAGGTATGGAATATCAGTGTGGGAACGTTGTGGGATCACTGCAGGGAACACATTTTATACCATTCAGCGTTCCTCTCAGTCTCCCGATAAACATGATACCTTACTTGTGTGGATGGGCTTATGACATGAAAGGGCCAAAAACGTGTAGAGATTGAGGGGGCCCAAGGTGGGTCCAGAAGGGCAATTTGTTTATATGTTTTTAGGCTGACGCTACTTTGGGCACCTACACAAGTGAGGTATAATTTTTCTCGCCAGACCAAGGGGAACGCTGGGTGGTAGGAAATTTGTGCCTGAGCGGTGATCCTACAACTTACCCACACAGAAATGTGAGGAAAATGTGACTTTGTAAGTAAATTGGAGGTTTGCAGGGGATTCTAGGTAAGAAAACGCTGCAGGATCCATGCAAGCCACACTGCCAGCCAAGAGTCAGTACACGCACACCACCATCCATGCACACCACCAGCCAAGCACCATCCACGCACACCGCCAGCCAGGTGACATCAACGCACTCTGCCAGCCAAGCGCCATCCACGCACTCTGCCAGCCAAGCGGCACCACGCATTCCGCCAGCCAAGCGCCATCCATGCACACTGTCAGCCAAGCGCCGGTCCACTTACATTGCCAGCCAAGTGCCACTCCACACACACCACCAGGCAAGTTCCAATCTACACACATTGTCATCAAGCGCGAGTCCACACACACCATTAGCCAAGTGGAAGCCCACACACACCGCCAGCAAAATGCCAGCCAAAGGTCAGTACACGCAGACCGTCAGCCAAACTTCAGTTCACACACACACACAAACTCTCCCTGGTTTCTAGTGGTTTTCGGGCCCCCACTTGGGGGTCGATGAGACTAAAAATAATACTGAAACAACCAAAATGTGTGCCTAAAAAAAGGGGAGTGACCCGTGCCTATGGGACTTCTTCCTGACATGCCCAGAAACATATCCCTGGTTCCTAGTGGGATTTCTGCCCCACCTGGAGGGGCAGATAAGGGGCTATTGCCCCGATCTGCCTTTCCGGTGGGGGGGCAGAAATACTTTTTTGGGTGTCGGGGCATTAGCATGCCCATTATGGGCAGCCCCCACCCCTACGTATAAAAAAAACAATATAATCCCTGGTGCCAAGTGGGCTTTCTGCCCCCACGGGGGCAGATCAGGGGCTATTGCCCCAATCTACCTCCCGGGGGGGGCAGAAAGACTGTGGAATTCTGGGGGGGGGGGCGGGCGGGGGCAATGCCATGCCCATTTTAGGCAGCCCCCACCCCTACAGGCGTATAAATAAAAATAATCCCTCGTGCCTAGTGTGCTTTCTGCCCCCGGGGAAGCAGATTGGGGGCTATTGACCCCATCTGCCTCCTGGGGGGCAGAAAGACTGTGGAATTTGAGGGGGGTTGGGGGCATTGGCATGCCCATTTTGGGCAGCCCCTACCCCTACAAGCGTAAAAACAAAAAAATCCTTGGTGCCTAGTGTGCTTTCTGCCCCCAGGGGGTGCAGATTGGTAGCTATTGCCCATATCTGCCTCCCGGGGGGGGTAGAAAGACTGTGGAATTTGGGGGGTGGGGGAATTGGCATGCCCATTTTGGGCAGCCCACACCCCTACAGGTGTAAAAACAAAACAAAATCTCTGGTGCGTAGTGTGCGTTCTGCCCCCCCGGGGTGGGCACATTGGGGGCTATTGCCCCCATCTGCCTCCCAGGGGGGGCAAAAAGACTAGAATTTGGAAGGGTGGGGGCATTGGCATGCCCATTTTGGGCTGCCCCCACCCCTACAGGCGTCAAAACAAAAAATCCCTTCTGCCTAGTGTGCTTTCTGCCCCCTCGGGGGGCAGATTGGGGGCGATTGCCCCATGTGCCTCCCGGGGGCAGAAAGATTGTGAAATTTGGGGGGGCATTGGCATGCCTATTTTGGGCAGCCCCCACCCCTACAGGCGTAAAAAAAAAGAAATCCCTGGGGGCCTAGTGTGCTTTCTGCCCCCCCGGGGGGCAGATTGGGGGCTATTGCCCCAATCTACCTCCCGGGGGGGGCAGAAAGACTGTGGAATTCTGGGGGGGGGGGCGGGTGGGGGCAATGCCATGCCCATTTTAGGCAGCCCCCACCCCTACAGGCGTATAAATAAAAATAATCCCTCGTGCCTAGTGTGCTTTCTGCCCCCGGGGAAGCAGATTGGGGGCTATTGACCCCATCTGCCTCCTGGGGGGGCAGAAAGACTGTGGAATTTGAGGGGGGGTTGGGGGCATTGGCATGCCCATTTTGGGCAGCCCCTACCCCTACAAGCGTAAAAACAAAAAAAATCCTTGGTGCCTAGTGTGCTTTCTGCCCCCCCAGGGGGTGCAGATTGGTAGCTATTGCCCATATCTGCCTCCCGGGGGGGGTAGAAAGACTGTGGAATTTGGGGGGGTGGGGGAATTGGCATGCCCATTTTGGGCAGCCCACACCCCTACAGGTGTAAAAACAAAACAAAATCTCTGGTGCGTAGTGTGCGTTCTGCCCCCGGGGTGGGCACATTGGGGGCTATTGCCCCCATCTGCCTCCCAGGGGGGCAAAAGACTAGAATTTGGGGGTGGGGGCATTGGCATGCCCATTTTGGGCTGCCCCCACCCCTACAGGCGTCAAAACAAAAATCCCTTCTGCCTAGTGTGCTTTCTGCCCCCTCGGGGGGCAGATTGGGGGCGATTGCCCCATGTGCCTCCCGGGGGGCAGAAAGATTGTGAAATTTGGGGGGGCATTGGCATGCCTATTTTGGGCAGCCCCCACCCCTACAGGCGTAAAAAAAAAGAAATCCCTGGGGGCCTAGTGTGCTTTCTGCCCCCCCGGGGGGCAGATTGGGGGCTATTGCCCCATCTGCCTCCTAGGGAGGGCAGAAAGACTGGAATTTGGGGAGGGGGGTGGGGTCATTAGCATGCCCAGTTTGGGCAGCCCCCACCCCTACAAGCGCAAACAAATCCCTGGCGCCTAGTGTTCTTTCTGCCCTCCCGGGGGGGCAGAAAGACTGTCTGTGCCCAAAGTAATGGGGGGAGCAAAAGCCCTTGCCCAAGGGGCCACTCCCTCCTCCCTGGTGCCTAGTGGGTGGATCCCTGCTTGGGGATCGCCCTCCTGAGGCGATCCCCAAGCAGGGATCCACTAGGAGATGCCCCCCTTTCCAATGATACCTCTCCCGTCTGCCTCGGTGCTCAGGGGGCTGAGATAACCCCCTGAGCACTGAGGCAGTGCAACTGAAACTAAGTTTCAGTTTCAGTTTGTCCGAAATGACGTCAGCGCGACGTGCGCGCTGACGGTCATTTCGGAGAAATAATCAAAACACCATCGGGAGCTGGGGAAGCTCTTCCCCAGCTCCCGAGGGTGTTTTGACAAAAAGGGAATCCCTCTTGTGCCAGCACCAGAGGGATTTCCTATGCCATGTGCGTGGACGGCCAGGAGCCTTCCGACGCACATGAGCACTGGTGCGTCGGACCATGTGAGTTTTGGGCTATTAACTTCGGAGGAGGAACTTCACCAATTTAATAATACGATATCATGCTAGGTTAAAACAGATCTACTGAAAAAAGTTTGGCTTACCCCATGGTGGGTATGGCACAGTGCAGCAGACTTTTCCACAGACGAATGAATTACTGGTGCTTAAGCTGGACAGAAGTAATACTAAAGTCAGGAAACAACACAATAAAACTCCAAAAATCAATTTAGTAAAAGGAGACATTTCTAATAAAAATCACTCTAAAATGTCTTAAATTGGAATAAGACGTTAAGTTTGAATGTTTAGAGTTTTGGAGTACGAATAAAATAAAAAGTGCTAATAAAGCTCAATGGTTGCAATCGACTGGCTCCTACCTGCCATTGCAGGCTCACTTAGTTGGGTCTGGGTTGGTTAAGCCTAGTGAGTTGCATAGGTCAAATGTTTTACCTTGAGACTTGTTGGGTGTTGTTTTTTCTGGAAGTCAAAATCCTCAGCAGGGCAAGGCAGAATGCAGTAGTGGGTGAGAGTCCTCATAGCCTGATACTTTGAGTTCTGTTAGCCACTGAAGCCTTCAGTTTTGACACCAAAGCTTTGCATTAGATAATGCAGGATTCTGTTGCCACTGACATTTCTTTGCCACTGGGGTAACTTGGATATCTTGTCCCTTCAGAAGATTTAACTTCAGACTTAAGCACAGGTTTGGATCTTGAAATGCTCCGGCAGGGATAGGCTGAGCATTGTAGTGGGGTAGGGCTTCATGAGACAGGTACTTTCAGCATAAGGTCCCTTTGAAGCCATTCCATGGCAAAAAGCTCTGAGTAGTACAATTCAGGAAATCTTACCTGCCAAGGTTGTGTCTTGCTTGGTTAGCCCCTACCTTTTCTGAATAAACTGGAAGGCAAATATTTACTGAGCATCAACTTTCTGAAGTAGCGAGTGATTGATGATAATCTTTAACCCCATACCCAAATGTTTCTCACAGGCCTTGCTGTCAACTTTTCACAATTTCTTGTTTGCTTTCTGGTTTACTATCCCAGAGAAACCTTCTTTGGGATCCTCCAAAATTTTAGGCTCCTTGTCGACCCACGGGATGCCTTGAAACATTATAGAAGGAGGTTTCCCCCACATCTGAGCAAAAGAAAGAGGGTAGGTGAAAAAGCTCAATCGAAAAGTGTTCCTCAATTTAGTGTTTAGTGTAAACACATGAAAAAAGTTTAGTATAAACAAGAGAAAAATCCCAGTATTCAGCTTAGTCCTTCTTGATCAGATCTGTGTTTCTGTCCATTCCTCTCTCTTAGATTCCAGGTTAAATGGTCAGTGATTACTCATCCCAATCACTCTGGCAACAAAGCCAGGGCTATTGTCTCTAGGCAGAAATGCATTTCACACCATATCGAAGGGTCTTGCAGGAATGAAGTATTTGCTGCTAAAGTTGTGAGGCAGCACAAAGTAGGTTTTAATTGTCACAGTTATACTATAGCTGGCAATCATCTACTTTTATCTCCGAATTAAATTGTTGATTAATATTATAAGCAATGTTTAAATGAACTCTGTCGAATTTTTCTATGCTGAATTATAAAAAGGTGACTTTTAATCCTAAGTAAGCCTTATCCATTAGAAAAGCTACAGTAGCTATTATAGGGAAAATAGCACCATGGAGCTTGTCAATGTAAGGACATACTATTCCTGAGTAGCACATTAAGCATCCAGTCTCATAGACTTTAAGGCACACATAAGGGACACTTAGTGGTTACTTAGTTAATGATCAAAAGTAGTTTTTTTAAAATTTAAAAATGGTTCTGTTTTGGCTTATGCTGCTGCAGTGTATAACCTCCAATCAATCATGTTACAATGGTAGGCCTGAAGAGAGCCTTTTACAGTTGAAAATGTTGGTTGCGCAAATACATGCGGTATCCCACAAGTGGCATTTAACTTGTATGTCCCTAGTGCACTTCTTGCTCCAAGTTTCTATTACCTTACTTAAAAGTGAGATGTTTGTCTTGGGTACTGCCCTTCTTTCGCCATGTTTTAAGAGTCAGAGCCCATACACTGGGGGTCTGAATATCAGCCTCTCATTTGCTCATTAGTCAGAGTAAAACTTGAGATTAAATCCGGCCTATAAAATATGAAATATCCAGGGTGATCAGACAGAATATACATTTCTTACATGTATCTAGACTGGGAAATACATTCCCAGAAATTTCTAATATGACCGTGCCTGTTCAAACACATCTCAGCGATCCTAATGTCTTTAAGCAATCACCATCACCGATATTGTTTTCTAGATGGATAGTGTATAATCTAACACTGTAAAAGTATTGTATTCCCTTATAAGCCCATTTTGCGAAGACTCATGCTTCCATAGAGCACCTAAATTACTCAGTGAAGGGAACAATTGAGGTTAAATGTGGGATATAAAGATTTATTCATCATATTGCTGATCAGGAATAGCTTCCTTGTTAGCCCGCAGAAATAGGAGGGAAAATCACTTCTGTGATGTCCCAGGGAATAGTATTGTGCAAAAAGTACAATTCTAATAATATTCGAATGTTTACAATTGAGTAAAATACGAGAAAGTCAGTCTTATTGGTTCTGTAAGAAATCCTAAGCCTATTGTTTCTCTGTTGCCTGAGTGCCCTCTGTCAAGTGTAAATGAATGAGTGCTCAATAGAAATAGATTTGTAATTGAAGGGTACATAAAAGCAATGTAGGGGTGAACAATAGAGTATTTAAATCAAAAAGGAAATAACCCATTTAGGTGTCAACATAATTGGCATGCATAATAACTAAGGGCCTGATTTAGATTTTGGTGGAGGGTTACTCCATCACAAACGTGACAGATACCCCACCCACCTTGTTATGACTGCAATAGGATACAATGCACTTGCAATCAGGCGGACAGGATATCTGTCACGTTTGTGATGAAGTAACTGGTCTGCCAAACTTTAAATCAGGTTGTAAGAATAAATAACATTTCTGGCGTGAGAACTGTGCAATTTTGTTTAATAAATTTGACAAAAAATTGTTACAAAGGAAACTGAAATGCTTAATGTAATAGAAAGAGGTTTTTTTTAGAATATTCGTATTTTACATTGGGAATTTATTCTGATTAAAAATATAAGTGACAAAGTTGTATTCCTTCCCGAAAAGCAATAACATTGATATTATAAGCGCTTATGTTTCTGTATATTTTTATAAAATTCATCACACTTCAAATGTATTGGATGCTTAATAAAAACCGTTACAAAAGTAATGTAGATTTGGTTACACAATAATAAAATTAATTAAAACACTTCACTGGTTACCATTCTTTTCTATCTTAAAACACTTTACCGAATTTGCTTTATTTGTTGACATTCTTTTCTGTTAATTTCTTTGAAGCTAGTTTAAAATAATTGTAAGTATCTGTATATTGTGGTTATTAAAAAGCAGGTCAACCGCATCATTCCAGGCTCTTACATCGTTTAATATAAATATTTGATGTAACACCATTTTCTCTCCCGTGTTTAATCTCTGCAATAGCATAACATTTCTTTAAAAGATTCATGCTACTCATGTTATCGCTAGTTTAGTTCTGAGATACTTTCCAAGCGCTTCTGGGTTCAAAACCTGGTGGAGAATTAAATTGTATGTGAATGGTTCCCTACCTATCTTGGTTATTCACTGCTGCATAAAAGTACTCTTGCTTTTATGTTTAACTGTAAGATTGAACGACCAAGATACCATTTTTTTCTGAGAATTCAGCAGAGTCCATCTTCCAAGAGTTTATGGGTTTCTTTTTTGGAAAATCTTTTTTTGATTATTTAATACAATACATAGCAAGGCAGTGCAGCAGCTCGTCATCATGTCTTATCGCATAACTAGTGTGAAAAACATAGAAGAGGGGGCTGCCAGGTGGGGGCAAGTAAATAAGAGGAGCAGAACACATCATTCAGACACACGTACTCAGGTGGTGGAGGGGGATTACTCCATATAGGTGAACCTTCCATGCCTCTTAAGAGAGCCCACTTGCAGCAGACAATGCAGGGGAGTGTAGGTAGGGGGGTTGGCCTGTTTATCCAGCTCAGCCACAACACCAGATAATATTGATGGAGCTGCATCATCTCCTTCCGATGAGGTAGAGTCTAAATCGTCTCCTAGGTCAGTAGCCTGATTGCCCAACCCATCCAACATACTGCCCCAACTCTCAAGATCTCATTCTGCATTGTTATCAGTGTGAACCCTCTGGAGCCGGCATTCTTCTGCTGCTCCCCATTCCAGGAAGTCAGCGAGCCATTTAGATTCAGTCAGGGGGGTCGGGCTAGCCCAGTGTATGGCTATGCACCGTATTGCCAGCACGAATCCCAACTGAGTGAATCTGTACCACATTTTTGTACCCTTCTTGGGAAGAGAAGCAGTCCCAGCAGGCAGTGTCGGGCTGTGAGCTCTGTGGCCACTTTTGTCACTCTACGCACTTCCTGCAGTACCTCACCCCAAAATGTCTGCAACAGCATTCAGTCCCATGCAATATGTCCACAATCTGCCAGGAATGCACCACGCCGAGTGCAGCCCGCAGGGCGCATCATATAGACCCTATGCAGGAACTGTGGCATCAGGTAGGCTCTATATATGCAATACAATTGTATCAATTTAAATCGGGCATTGCTGGCTATGTCACGCATTTGCATCAGGGCCCTGTTCCATTCTCCATCCGTAAGCCAGGACTCCAACTCCCCATCCCAGGAGGTATGCTTCAGTGCAATATTCATTTATCGCTCTTAAGGGCTGCAGTTAGCTGGGAGATAATACATTTGGAGGAGCCTGGCATAGGACGCCCATCTCAGAACCTGCATGACAGCTTTATCCTATGCCTGCTCCACTTGTACAACAATAAAGGGGTCCCCACCTGGATTCTACTTCTGCACATGAGCAGCTTGGGTAGCTCAGCAATTAGGGTAGAGCCAGATAGCAATATCTTCGCCTAGATGCGACTGTCATCACACCATAGAGCGGCGTACTGCAACAGGCCTGCCAAGTAATATAGGTTGAGGTCCAGGAGACCCAGTCCACCCCAATCAAGATCTAATTTCAGGATCTCAAGGTGGACCCCGCTCCTTCTCCCCGCCCACACTGGGGTCACCAACACTCCAGTTCTTGCGTTTGGGCTTCAGTCCCTAGCAACCTAGTCCCTATCGACTCTACATCTTGCTGTAGCGTAGTCATTTTGTCTGAGACGTCAGTTTTCAGTTGTTCCATTGAGGCCTGGAGGTCTCCCTTTAGTTCATTTCGCAGTTCCAACTTGAAGTCCTTCAAGGACGCCAGCAGGTCTTCCTTAGTTAATGCCATTCCTGAATCGGTGCTCCTCTGTTCGTCTGGGTGTTTTTTCTCCTCCAGGTTAAAATAATTAGACACCTCGGGTAGAGTTTTTTTTAGGTGGCATAGGTACGGTTGTCTACTTCTTCTCCACGCACCTCCGGGCCCTCTCACCCACCCACGTGGCTCGTGGAGAAACAATGTGGCTTGGCTTGTTGCCCACTGAGGCTTCCCAATGAGACTTCCCCGCTGCAACCTGAACTCAAGGCTTGCTGTAGTGTGGTTCGGTAGAGTGAAGGCTTCCACTGGTGGCCATCTTAGGGTCAGGCATGTGGTGGGTGTCCTTTCATATCCCCTCTTCTTTGTGCCCTTCCCCCTGTGCTGGGGCTGGTCTTGGGTCCCCACTGGGGCTGCTACTAATCCTTCAAGGTTCCTGTGAGACTCCCTCCATGTTATAGCTGCAGGAGGGAGAAACGACCGCCATTTTAAAGTCAGGCAGGGTACCTCAGGACCACCTCCCCTCTCGCTCTGCTATCTCCTCAGGGGGCCCCCACACCTCCGTACCGTCTCGTCGAGGGTTTGATGTCCCTGGGTTCACTTCGAGTATCAGCCGCTCTCCGCTGCAGAGACGTCGTGCACGGTAATCCGGCACTTCAACACACGTCTCCAGGCTCTCCTCCGACCGCCTTCAGACAGTTTCTGCCGCACTCCACCTCCACTGCTGTTGGGCTGTGTCCCATCCCTGCGGTGCTCTGTTACTCAGTCTCCAGCCCCCTCCGTCAGCTCAGGTCCGGCGCGCGCAATAGGTCGGCGCCATCTTGACTCGCCTCGCCTCCACAGGTCGTCCGGTTCTCCCTTAGCTTCTGCGCGTTCCCTGCCCGATCTACAGGCACCTTCTGTCGCCGCTCATCTTCACGGCCCCGTAGGTATGATTATTGGCTTTGTTGAGGCAGAAAAAAGGCTTCGGAGCAGCAGGATTCGACAGGGCTATCACGGATCACGTCCGTGCGGCCATCTTGCTTGGCCACGTCCCCCAAAAACCTATTTTGAGGTTTGGTAATGTGTTGCCTAATCCCAATTTGGGTTTTGTACATACCCAAAAGTTATTTTGTGGTTGCAGAGACTCCAGTTTTGCAAATTGAAGTGTTGCGACCACAAAATACCTTTGTACAGAAGACCCCAAGTGCAAAGCTCCGCAAAGGCCTCCTTCTAGAACAAAGTATGCATTAGTAGACAAAATTCTAAAAGTGTTTGGGTCTGGCTTGTGCGACCAGGTAGATTAAATAGCTTTCAAAATTCAAAGCAATGGACGAAGTCAAGGAAGGTTTAGTCTTTTGTAGGAATGCCCTTCTGTCCTTAGATCAGTGATGGAAGTAATTTAGGGCTTGATGTTGACTTTGGCAGATGGAGTATGTGCCGTCGTCATGGCAGAGTGCTATACTCCCACCATGGCAAGGGTAACCAACCCGCCAAATTTAGAGATGTCAGCCGACCTATCGGACATTTCTTGAACTTCCATAAACTGCTGTCAAGACAGTTCCTGTGAATACATTGAAAGTTTGATGGACGGCTCTATCAACATGATGAGCTGTATGTCAAACTTTCAACTTGTTTTATTTTAAAAAAACAATGACCCCTCACCGTAGGAATTTTCTTCCATGGCGTGGGGGCCATTTAAAGGTTTTTGCTTTCACATATAGGTATGTTTTTTATGATGATGAATGAATGAATGACAGAACTTATAGAGCACACGTTTACTCAGAGAGTGTCCTGGTGCTACTCAGACAGATAACAACCGAAATAAAGTACAGTGTGACCTAAACAAATGGGTTTTTAACATTTTTCAAAAAGACCCTTCAGTCTGTGTTTACCTGAGATAAAAAGGTAGACAATTCCAGGCTAGTGCTGCCTGATCTTTAAATGAGGACTTGTCTCTCCTCATCAACTTAAAGAGTGTGACCACCAATAATTGAGCATCGCTAGAATGCAGTGTTCTAGTTGGACAGTATCGCTACATCTGGCAGTCAAATACTTTGGTTTGGCGGAGAGGGTACTCCATTGCTAAAGTCTAAATCAGATGCTCAGGCTCTAAATTAGATCTTAGCGGTACTACCACCGTCTCACCATGGTGGCGGTCCCAAGCACTTCGTCAGGCTGACGGTGGTCCGCCTGCAGTTTTTAGATTTTGTGGCAATAGACAGGAGACCGCAGCCGCGGCTGTCTTCTCTACTGGCTAATAGTACTCCGTCACCATCATGCCGGCAAGCAGATTTAGATATTCCCTTTGTGCCTGCGGTGTCCTGGAGGTGGTGGCCTGATGGAGTGAGGCCATGGTGGTGTGGAGAAGGCAAGTACAACTTATTATCAGCTCAACACACATATATGTTGAGAATCTGTCAATATGTATATGTAAGTATGTGTACTGCATATATTTTTACATATAACATTGCACACCAACAAAATACACACACTATTGAATGGTCACCACACCTACCACAAAAGCCTACCTCAGATCCCGGCGACAACGGTGTGGCTGAGCATCATGGTCAA
Source organism: Calotriton arnoldi (assembly GCA_963921515.1). NCBI lineage: Eukaryota > Metazoa > Chordata > Amphibia > Caudata > Salamandridae > Calotriton > Calotriton arnoldi. Next base: position 316,376 of record CAWUFW010004061.1, read on the forward strand.
GCAATAGCAGAACAGAATGGACCTGGACAATGGCGTTCAAGACGGAATCGGTGGTGGGACCACGAAAAGGGTGAGTTTTCACCTCTTTTTCTTCCATTCCACCAGCTCAAGCTTGGAGGTTTCCCTGCCACAGTTGCCTCGACGGAAAGGCACATCTTAATCAGGATGGCAGGAATCTTGTCGGGACTCCCTAGAACAGCAGCTTCTGCCTCTGACGCCGTCGACGCAGGAGAAAGATTCTGGCGGAGACTGCTGTGATCTTCCCTCCAGTGACCAGCCAACATTTAAATCAAGCGGGCGGGCGGTACGCCAAGGCGGCGGATTTGAAGACTGCTGAAAAAGCGACAGCGGGACCAGTCCCGCCAAGATGTAAATCAGGCCCTTAGTCTTAATTACTTTTGGTATTAAATCTGCTTTGGGGCTCTCAAGCTTTGCATATAATCTGCTATGGGAAAATATAATTGAAGCTCCTCTATTTTTGACCGTGGCCAGATAGTAGCTAGGAGCCTCACATTTGCAATCCAAAAACCAATATAGTTATAAAATGAGGCATATGTTGGGGAGCTATCACCCATGTTCCATTTGAACATTGTTCAGGGCACTTATGAGCAATAAGTGTAGTGCGCTGGTCTTTTTTATCGCATTTTTGGGCTACTGTTTGCATCTTATTTATTGTCAAATGAGAATGCATCAGGGTGTTTGTCTTCCTTCTGGTTAGTTATCAAGTTTTTAATGTGAAATCTTCATTAATTGAAGCTTTCATATTGATAAAGGTAAACATGATGGATTCTATATCTTTTAGAAAAGTTTGTATCTTGCTGCTTCTACTTGTAGAATGGAAACCCAATTTATATTATCAATCAAATTGACAGTCTGTAGCATGTACACCACCCACACAGCTGATAACCCATTACTGGAAGAGGCACCACAATTGATATCTCCTTCAGGCACCATATATTCAAGATTTTCAAGACTCCCACTGCCTCCCCATTTCCTAATAAAAGTTCCAGTCCTGTCATATTCCATGTCAATAAACTGCACCTTGGTGCAGTTAGTATCTCTATTACCTCTTTACTCCTCTTAGTTGATTGCAGGTTAGGAGTCATCCCTTGAATCATCCACTAAGGCCTTTGCTAACTACACTTAATCCTGTACTTTTGCTTGTTCAATACTAGTGACAGCTCGGCATTGCCTCCATTTACAGCACGCATATTTTATTAAGAGATCTTTGAACTGCTAAGTGCTTTTCTGGAGACCCGTTGGGCATCCCTAAGTAGTGAAAATCTATTATGACATGCAATTTCAGAGGCTATGCTAGGCATATTATCAATGTAAAATGATTTTCTCCCTCTATTCTTTCTTTCCATATTCCCTTTGGAGCACATACTCCTATTTAATTATAAACAAGGTATGCAATTACTTGAGAGTCCAAGTGATAACATTTTGTTCTCTGAGTGGGAGTCACTTAGGGGAATGAAATCAAGGCTGGACTGGGACCAGAAACCAGCCCTGGCAATCCCGCCTGGGGTGCTACAGAGAAGCTCCGGCCCCAGGGAGGGGTCTGTGGCAGGTCCTAGTGTCAAGCACCGCTGCCGCATTTGTTACAAGGGGCCGATGTTGCAGCACTGCTGCAAAACCGGCCCCCTGTAACAAAAGCAGCCCCCACAGGTCAAAAACCGGCCACCACCCTTCTGGCCCACTGGGAAAATGCCCAGTGCCGCTACGGCCAGTCCGGCCCTGAATGAAATCAATAGAGGGAAAGTCATATGAGTCGGTGTGTGCTAGTTCGTTTATATATTGAGGCAACCTCGGAATGTTGCAATAATTCAAAATATCTTAATGACTGCTGGACACTTAATTCTATTTAAGCTACAATTTACTACATTTTCCTTATTTTGGAGCTTAGTGATGTTTTTCGATATATGTATTCCATGGTCTTGGTCAGATCCAAATACAACCTCGTCTCTAAGGTTGTATTATCGAGGACAAAAATATTGAGGGGACCAAAATATTGAGGCCTAAATATCGAGGACAAAAATATGTGAAGGCAGTACTTATAGGTAAGTATAGATTTACAATTCTTAAATCTAGATATATGTACCATGAATATATATATTGCTAAGGTACATATATGTGAAGTTAAGTAAACCTATACGTACCTATATACATACACTTGCCTTATTGATATTTTGTCCTCAATAATTAGGCCTCATTTTTTGGCCATATGAAATTTTGTAGTGAATATTCTACTGGAAAACAGCAGCCGCGGCCTGTCAGGTAAGAGCGGTGGGGCCGGGTTGGGGAGGGATTCGACAAACGACCACGAGGAAAACTTAAATACATAATTAATTTTCCCTCGTCGTTGTCTGTCGAAATCCCCCCACCCCACCTGGCCCACTGCCCCACCACTCTTACCTGCACTGGCTGCAGCTGGAATACAGCCTGAAAAGACTGTTTGTGAGCAGGTAATTTTGCATATCGTAAATAAATTTATTAAATTGTGCCTGCTCAGTTATATCTGTATTGCAGTCCTGTGCTGGGTGAACTTCAGTAATTGCCAGCAAACTATCCGAGTAAGATTTATCCACCTTGTTTCTCACTAAGGTGCACTCCTTTGTACCTGAGGAAGCAAACACCGGGGCACTAGGATTTAGCGTGGACACCAAAGTCAGACCCTTTGCACTATTTGGGTTCGGCTTACAACCATTTTTTGTGGGAATTAGAGCTGAATGTTTGCTTGTTTGCTTGGAGATTTACTATTCAGGTGAGGAAAACGTCCCTAATCTGGTTAGCTGATAAGAGTAACCAGTGGGTTAGGATTACTGGTACAGCCTATAGCATCAGTGCTTATAGTTTGCAGAATTGGAAACTCATCCAGACAAGAGGGAGAGGTAAGGTGGACTGTCACAGATTCATCCAATTCTGACTTCTACTGTACCTACTCTGGACTATTATCTGGATTACAAGAACCATTCTTACTGCCCAGAGAATGTATTTGCCTACTAGCTGTACCAATCTTGTCCAAATCCAACAATGGTAAAAGGGATTTTGAGTTTCTTTCTGCCGTTACATGTTTTATTTTTTTATGTTTGTGTTATTGCTGCTGAATAGCAAGAGAATCATTCATTAATGCTTTCTGGCCCCTCTTCCTGCCTCCTATTTCCTTATCATTTTCCATTAATTTGTTCAGAATTCCTTTACCTTAATCCTGATATACAAGCCTTGAGGGAGCAATTTAGAGCGTTTCCCCCACTGTCCCTGAAAACCCTATAACAGGATTAATCTCTCCATTAAAGTTTGAGAGCTTCAAGCTGTCTATCTACATCTGGATCAGTTCTGGGAGAGTACATAGTATTTGAATGATTTTGGAACAATTGCACTCCTAACATTATCATTCAGATTCAATTTGTCCACTGTTCTTTGTAGACTTAACTGTTTGGCAACGATCGCAGCAGCATAAGTAGTGTGCACTAAATCACTCTCTAATATCAGGTGTTGATTGCCAGATTTTGTGCTACAAGATATATTTTTTTTAATCTGTGTTCTTACCAGCACTCTGTTTCACAAATATTTTCCGCTGCAAACATTTCAACGACACCTGGTTTTTCCTACTGTATATTTGATTATTTCTTAGCTTTTTCGTGGTTAACCATAGAAATTACAAACGTCTGTTTTGTAGCTCACATAAATGAAATAAAACGGTTAGCCCAGCTGGCATACGCCTTCTAGCCTTCTGTCACGGCAGCAATGCAGTCACAGCACTTCGTGTGCAACACTTATTTTGCTGTCACACTGTTGTCATGGCACTATGGCATTTTTTGTGTGCATTTGTAGTGCAATCGGACAATTATAAAGTCGTGTCTGGTTAGCTCATGCGTTCTCTGCTTTTCACCGTCCCAGCTCTTCTTCAAGCAAGCGGTTGAGCAGACTTTCAGAGGAAAGCTTTGTTCTGTTTAGAGATTCAGGCAAAGGTAAAGTTCCTATGTGCCACAAGAAGTTGTAAGTTAATAATATTCATCACTCCAGTGTCTCCCATGAATTTTTGAACATATGAGGCAGTCACAAAGGCTTTAATTCACTGGAACATCCCACTCAGATGTTCTACAGTTTTCCACTGCTGCCACCAAGCACAGCTGTGGACTTTTAGAGGAAAGCCATAGGTGTCTAGAGACTCAGGTGAAGGTAAAATGCTTATATTCCACACAATTTTGTAAACTAAAATATTTGTTGCTTTGGCTTCTCCAGAAGTTTTGTTGAACAATTTCGTCCATCTTAAAGCCTCTTGCCTGGTTGGCTCCTCTGTTTTCTGCTTTTCACTGACTCGCTTATGCTGACACCAAGAACAGGAGTTGACTTTCGGAGGAAAGCCTCACCTGTTTAGAGAGCTATGTCTAGGTAAAGTGCTTAAGTGCCAAGCAAATTTGTAAATTAAAAATATTTGCTGCTCCGGTGACTCCAGGGGTATTGTAGTGTTGCAGCGCAAGCCTGGTAAATGTTTTCTGTACTCTTAGGGCCTAATTACAAGTTTGGTGGTCCAACTGCCCGAGAACCGCACCCGTGCCCGCAATTAAACCACAGCGCTGGCGGTATTAAGACCGCCGTATTACGAGTTGACCACGGTGCCTGTGGTGCGGCTGCAGCGGTCTTGCGGTGGTGGTGATTACTTTACCATGTGTATCGATGCCTGTGGGTGCATTTTGACTGCATATGTGTCGAATGCACACATATGCATGATACATGTGGAAAATCCCATCTACCCATTGCTGGGGTCCGGCCCATATGTGGATATTCCTGGCAATGGGTATATGTTACGAAAGGGACTCACCTGTAGATCGTCATAAACAGGGTTGTAATCCTCGGGGTGAAGATCCTGCTGTGAAGGGGGGACCTGAAAAAAGGGATCCACGTCGGACTCTGCTTTGAAGAACAATAAAGGGGTGAGTGCGCACTCCAAATCCGTAGTGTCTGCCACCTTGAAGTAGGTGATTGGACCACTGCGGTCAGCTTCTGAAAAAGGCAACTCGTAATACGGATGGCAGGGCAGCTCCCCTGTACCACCCTAAGGCGGCTGTCTTTCCCCGACTGCAGACCCGGCAGTCGGAGATCTGCTGGCGGTCTCGTGGTTCAACCAGTGTCTTCGCAAAGGCAATCCACCCAACTCGTAATACAGTGGTCGTACCACAGAGCTCTCCACGGTCGGACCACCACCGCTAGTACGGTGGTCCACGGACCGCTAAACTCCTTACTACTTTAACCATACTGGGCCCTTAGCGTTTAGACAATCTGCAGCACTATTAGATTTGGAGAAAAAGGACAATTAAGAAAATGGTTTGCCAAAGAAAGGTTTCAGTCCATTTTCTACCAACTGTAGCATCAGCAAAGGCAGTCCAAAAGTAAAAAGCCAAAGAGGATAGGCTTCAACATCATCAAAAATCGATCAACATAGCGTTCTGGTCTCCAAGTAGGAAAAATCAGAACGGTGTTCATCAAGAGGCAAAAATCAAGTGTTATCGCCCCTCCTTTGGGGTTTCTTCTTATAATGTCTCTGTTACAGTCCTAGTGATGCATCATTACACCACACCGCTCAGATTCACATAATGTCACCTAGGACATTTGCAACTACAAGAGGGTTTCCCATGCTTGTCATGAGAAACGAGAAATGTAAAGTCCTCGTAGGCCTAACAACACTGGAAAGAATTCAAAGTATCAGTCTAATGTAGCAGCTGAAAACCTCAATCCCAGAAGAGCATTTCACTGGGAACGTTAAAGAAACATTTTGGATCGTTGAATGTTTCACATGTACTTGCACAAATAAAGTAACATTTACTAAGCTGTAAATGAACCATTGGATTAGACCAAGGAACAAGTCAGCATTAGAGAAAGAACATATTTGAAAAAGGCCTCACGTTGGCATCTCTCTAAATAAATATCAAACATAATGCAATAAAATCATTTCATATAGAAAATAAAGTAGAACTTTCATCACGTACTATCACATGAAAATGACTAAGGTTAAAAATAGCCTACTACCACAAGTTTCCTCCACTTTCACTTGAGTATATAATTTTCTAAGTTCATATTACAGAAATTATTTTTAACTTTTGATAAACTATAGAATCTCTAGCATTATCCGTTTAAATTTCAAGTTCCTAACTAGCAATTTCACAGTTTTGAACTGACTTTTCTACATGATGCATTCTAATGGAAAGCAATAGAAATACTAGGTCACTTTATTCATAGCACATTATTTTATCAGCAAATGCCAATAAAGCACATTTTCATAAGTATTATCATTTGTGCAACTCATTTATTTATTAGAATTGTTTTAATGCATCCTCTCTATAATTTGTAATAAGTTCTCTTTCAGCAAATATAATACACCCCAGGAAAGATATGATATACCCCTCTAAATACCTAAGTTACTCCAGAACTTTCCGTCACAGAAATGTGAGGAAAATGTGTTTTTAGACACATTTTGAGGTTTGCAAGGGATTCTGGGTAACAGAATCTGGTGAGAAGCTACAGAAGTCACCCCATCTTGGATTTCCCTGGGTGTCTAGTTTTCAGAAATGCACAGGTTTTCTAGGTTTCTTTAGGTGCTGGCTGAGCTAGGGCCCAAAATCCACAGCTAGGCACATTGCAAAAAAAGGGTCAGTTTTCAGTGGAAAAATGTGATGTGTTCATGTTGCGTTTTGGGCCGTTTCCTTTCGCAGGCACTAGCCCTATCCACACAAGTTAGGTACCATTTTTATTGAGAGACCTGGGAAAATGCTGGGTGAAAGGAAGTTTGTGGCTCCCTGCAGATTCCAGAACTTTAAGTCACAGAAATGTGTGGAGAATGTGTGTTTTAGACTAAATGTTCTGGTTAGCAAGGGATTCTGGGTAACAGAACCTAGTGAGAGCCACACAAGCCATCCCATCTTGGATGTCCATGGGTGTCCAGTTTTAAAAAATGTACAGCTTTGCTAGGCTTCCCTACGTGCCGGCTGAGCTGGGGCCCAAAATCCACAGCTAGGCACATTGCAAAAAAAGGTCAGTTTTCAGTGCAAAAATGTGATGTGTCCATGTTGCATTTTGGCCCAGTAACTGTCCCAGGCACAAGACCTACCCACACAAGTGAGGCACCATTTTTATCTGGACTTGAGGAAATGAAAGGTGGAAAGAAGTTTGTGGCTCCCCTCGGATTCCAGAACTTTCCATCACAGAAATGTGAGGAAAATGTGTTTTTTAGACAAACTTTGAGGTTTGCAAGGGATTCTGGATAACAGAACCTGGTGAGAGCCACCCAAGTCACCCCATCCTGGATTTCCGTGCGCGTTTTAGTTTTCAAAAATGTACAGGTTTTCTAGGATTCTTTAGGTGTTGTCTGAGCTAGGGCCCAAAATCTACAGCTAGGCACATTGTAAAAAAAAGGGTCAGCTTTCAGTGGAAAAATATGATGTGTCCATGTTGTGTTTTAGGCCGTTTCCTCGCGCGGGCACTAGGCCTATTAATACAAGTGAGGTACCATCTTTATTGAGATGCTTGGGGAAATGCTGGGTAAAAGGAAGTTTGTGGCTCCCCACAGATTCCAGAACTTTCCATCATGGAAATGTGAGGAAAATGTGTTTTTATAAATATTTTGAGGTTTGCAAGGGATTCTGGGTAACTGAACCTTATGAGAGCCACACAAGTCACCCCCATACTTGATGCCCCCGTTGTCTAGTTTTTAAAAATGTACAGGTTTGCTAGGTTTCCCTAGGTGCCGGAAGAACTAGGGTCTAACATCCACAGCTAGGCACATTACAAAAAAGGGTCAGTTTTCAATCGCAAAATGTGATGTTTCCACGTTGCGTTTTGGGCCATTTCCTGTTGGGGGCACTAGGCCTACCCACACAAGTGAGGTACCATTTGTGCCTTCCAAATGTAAGACAATGGGTAAAAAAGAAGTCATTTTGAAAAGTTCTCTCTAATTCACATGCTAGTATGGGTACTCACAAATTTAGAGATTGGCAAATAACCACTACTTCTAAAGTCTATATCCTGTTCCCATTTAGGAAATAGATAGGTTTCCTTATTACCTATTTTTCACTCTTTATATTTTACCAAATGGATTGCTGTATACCTGGTACACAATTAAAAACCATTGCATGGTGCAGTTATTGGCTCTGGGTACCTCGGTTTCTTAGTGATCCTACAAGATCTTTATATCCTCACAACCAGTAGGGGCCAGTGGATGCAACGGTATATTGCTTTAAATAATCTTCCATAGTTAGAAGAAGTTACAGGTGAAAAGGTAGGCACAAATGTCTGTTTTTATCAACTCAATTTCAATATTTGTTTTTATTTCAACTGTTACTTTCTATAAGAAAACCTTGAAGGATCTACACTAATGACCACTTGCTGAAATCAGAATTGTGTTTACTTTTCAGAAATGTATAGCTCTCTGGGACCGACCATTTATTTCACACCCACTTATACCACTAACTGTAAGGACATTAAGATATAGTGAGCTCTGTCGAAGTGTGATCTATCAGTCATTCATATGCTGTAAGTGCCTAGACGCAAGTGTGTTTGCCGAGAATGCATTATACTATCATAAATGTAAAGCTCCATACACATACATACAACGCTACCTGAATACTAGCATTTCAAGCTCAGCAAATATAACAATTATTTAACCAGATAAGAAAGAAGACAGTATACTTAAGAACTCCTGTTAATAACATGACCAAAAATGTCAAAAGAATGTGAATGAGCCAAGAAGTCCATGTACTGAACAATGTATGGCACAGACTAGATCTGTGAACAAAACAAGAATGTAACATACCTCGAAGAGTTGAAAGTAAACAGTCAATTCGTAATATATTGCAGAAAAAAACACAAGATGTTTCAATGCACCTCTCAAGCAAGACACAGCCAGAATTCATCCAGGCTCTCGGGTTCCAATTGTCACACCCAGTGTGCTTTTATCTACCTGCAATGTTGAAAGGTCCGTATGTGATCTCATCAGTGATATCGTTATTTTAGATGTCGGCAACACCTCCAACCCTCCGCCCATTCCCTCCGAGTATAGAGCACTAACTACACTAACGTCTAAACCACGCATATGCATGGTATAGGCATGTGCGTGGTTTAGACGTGCGTGGTTCCGCCTGACTGCGTTGTTTAGGCATACGTAGTTTAGCTGCGTGGTTAAGCCAGTTTCCAATGCTGGAGGTGTAAGTAATCATTTGCATTGCTAACTAAAACTGCCCAATTTCAGGGGTTTTAAAGTTTAATTTTGCATCCACATTTGTGTTTTTTGCAGGGAATTTCACAGAATTTGAAAGCGTATCCAAATGTCCTATCAGTAAATGAAACCATAATGGGACCTTAACAAATTGAAATCGTAGTGCATTTTTGATTTTATTATTGATATACAGTGTTAGAAATGGGGGCCTCTAGTTGGCAGAGGTAGGACCCTTTTCCAAATAGGGACCCTTGCTTCTAGTCAGGGTAAGGGGGATACACACTTTAGATAACCCCTGCTCACCCCTGGGTAGCTTGGCACGAGCAGACATACTTATCCCAAAGGCAATGTATAAAGTATTTGTACTCAAAACACACAGTAATATACTGATAACACCACAAATGGACACCACACCAGTTTAGGAAAAATAAAGTATCTTCATCTAAACTTCAACAAGACCAAAACGACAAAAATCCAACATACATGTAATAAGCAAATGACTTTAAAAAGGTTTCTAACAACGTGGTCCATAGAAAACTATGAATGCGTGATTTCTCACAAAGTACCTGAAGAGGCGTCAAACTTCACAAGGCCAAACAGCCGCAGAGATGGGAAGCATTGAGAAACAAAGAGATGCATCAATCAATCAATCAATCAATCAATTTGTAGAGCGCACTACTCACCCGTGAGGGTCTCAAGGCGCTGGGGGGGGAGGGGTGCCGCTACTGCTCGAATAGCCAGGTCTTGAGTAGCCTCCTGAAGGACTGGGGGGCGGGTGCCGCTACTGCTCGAATAGCCAGGTCTTGAGTAGCCTCCTGCATCAGCTCCTTAGACCTTGGGGAGGTGATGCAACAGTTCTGCTGCACGAAGGAGAAGTGATGCGTAGTGTCCGGTCTGTAGGGGGCAGTGAGGCGTCGACTCCAAGATGATTCTGGTTTGCGGGTGATACGTGGAAAAACTTGGTGCACAGGCACGATGTGTGACACACTAGAGGTGATGCGTCGCTTTGCGAGGCTTCGCGCCATCTGGCATCGGTGCTGGGGGCTACGCGGCAAGGCTTCGCATCGCCCGGCAGGACTCGGTGAGGCTGCGCGTCATCCGGCGTTGGTTCCAAGAGACTTTGCACGGCTTTGCGATGCTTCGCACCGGTTCTTGCAGAGATTATCTGCAAAACCCACCTCTGAGGCCCTGTAACTGGAAGGAGGCACCTTAGGCAAGGGTAGGACTCACAGATGGCATAGTCCAGCATCACCAGCAGATTTGCAGGAAGCCTTTAGTGTCCCTGAGACTTCTTAACAGGAGGCAAGCTCTACTCAAGCCCTTGGAGATCTTCTTTAAGTAGGGGACACAGCAAAGTCCTTCTCCTTTCCTTGGCAGAAACAGCTACTGCAGGCCAACCCCAGACACACACTAAAGAGGCAGTACTTCTTCTCAGTTTCTCCAGCTCTTTGCCTTGGCAAAGGTTTCTCTTGATTCCAGAAGTAGTCTAAAGTTCTGGGGTTTTAGGTCTAATACTTATACCTTAAAATGTCTCTGTTCTCTTTGTGCCAGGGTCTCTGAGCCCAGTCCAAACCAGTTCTGTCCTCACTGGTGCAGTATGATCACAGGGGGTGGAGACAGCATTGTGCAAGGGAGACAGGCCCTATTCAGGTGCAAGGAAATCTCCTCCCACTACTCTAAATTCAGCCAGGGTCTATTCAGCCCAGCTCTGAGTCAACCGCCCCAGTCGCTGTCTACACAAACAGGCAGAGGCACACAGAGTGGTTAAACAAGAAAATGCCTACTTTCTAAAAGTGGTATTTTCAAACACGCAATTTAAAAACCATCTTTGTTAAAAGATGTGCTATTAAATTCTGAGTTCAGAGAGCCTAAACTTTATTTCTCCATCTTGTACCAATGGGAAGTTATATTTATAAGATGTTATAAATAAACTCCCATTCTGTCCTATGGGGCAAGATAGCCTTTCAATAGTAAAAAACGATATTGTCAGTATTTCACTATCAGGACATGTCACACACACCAGTACATGCCCTACCTTTCACCTACACTGCACCCTGCCCAGGGGGGTACCTTGGGCCTACAATATGAGTGTCTTATATGTAGAAAAAGGGAAGGTTAAGGCCTGGCAAGTAGGTGCACTTGCCAGGTCGACATGGCAGTTAACAATCTGCTCACAGACACTGCAGCGGCAGGTATGAGATACCTTTTCAGGGCTACTCATGTGGGTAGCACAATCAGTGCTGCGGGCCCACTAGTAGCATTTGATTTACAGGCCCTGGCACACTCATTACACTTTACTAGGGGCTTACCAGTAAATCAAATATGCCAATCATTGATAACCAATCATGTGCACAATTTACACAGAGAGCATATGCACTTTAGCACGGATTAGCATTGGTAAAGTGCCCAGAGTCCTAAAACCAACAACAACAGATCAGGAAAAAATAGGAGGAAGAACACATCTAACTTCTTGATTTTATATTGCTCTATTCACAACACTCTGTACGGCAACCCCTGCTGTGCATGGCCACGGCCCTTAGCGATTTGCAGCATGGTATAACTAGATGGCTCGTGCTTAACCTTTCATGCTACCTATCCCTGCTGCCCTGCATGCAAGGGCATTGCAGCCAACCCCTGCTGCCCACAACTAAAAGTTATGAGCAGCAAGGGATGATTGCATAGTGTGCTCATTGCATTGTCTTGCGGCCCTTACTAAGCCCCTGCAATGAGCACACTACGCAACCATCCCTTGCTACTCACAACTTTTAGTTGGTGGCTGCAGGGGTTGGCTGCAATGCCCTTGCTTGTCTAACCATTCTCCTTTCCCCTGCACAGTGGATGTTAGTTGCAGGGCCTGGCCTACACCAAAGCCCTGTGCCTAGTGAATTTTGTGGCAACTCCTGCTGAGAATGACCTTCAATTTGTGCAGTGAGGATTGGCTGTCGAGCCTGTCTTATACTCAGGCCATGCAGCTATACCTATATATATCACTTTAATATATATACAATACATGATAGAACAAAGGATACAACAAATGGGATATGCAGTAAGACATAAAGTATGCTAGTATTATAACAGATAAATCAAGTGATGAGTCATTTCAGGGTTTTGACATAAATCTATTTCAGCATTGAATGGCAAAGGGGTCATTTAGTCGCAAAATTAACAGAGTGGGTTGATGATTGTTTTGTAATTCACAAATTCAAAGTCCTTCTTCAGACCTCAGAAACAATTATGAAGTCTCTTTTGTGTTTTATGAATCACCATGTGGAAATAAGCAAAGACAGCCAAAAAATGAACCACAAATGCATGATCTTAGTCAGGCAATGTCAGAGTAAAGGTAAGATGCAGCCCAATTCTGCTTTCCTTCTGTAAATGTTAAGAGCAGTGAAAGATGCACAGCTTTAAGGGAGTATGATTTGAGGACAGCCATGAAGAACTCCTTGCAAAGTGTTGGTGTTTCCATGGAGCATAAACACCATGGATAAATGTTACATCACTGGGTGCTGCAAACGTATTAAAATTGGACATTTTTAGAACAACTTAAGGCACAAGCCTTTCAAAGTGAAAGATGCTGATTTAGCCTTGGAATTCACGGTCAAAGTGTGCAGGGAAAAATTTAGTTATGTGAAATAGGCTTCTCAAATTATTCTTATTTTTATTAATATTGATTGCAGTTTCGAAGTATTTCAGCTACTGCATATCCGCAGGGGAAACGATGTGCAGTGAAAACCTAGTATTGAAAGCATTACTGCATAGAAAATAAAGCAATAGAATTAAAATGCACTCAATGTCAGTTTCAAAATTACAAAAGTAACACTTGTTTGAATATAAACAATTTGAGTGTAAAATCAAGGTGCTTTGGAAGTACACATAGAAACACCAAATGACTTTCATGTTGAGCCAAAAGGTATTCTACAATATATTTGGGTTTCCCTTTACCACATCTTCATCAAAGTAGAGTCTAAGAATGTGGGAGCACTTTTATGGTTATAAAGGGAGCAGTAATGGGGCTATGGAATGAAGGAATGGGCCGGTCTAAACGGAGATCCCTCCTTGTATTACTCACAATTTTGAATCTCAGAGAAAAAGTAGTTACACAGATATATGTCTGGCTTCTAAGTGCAGATTTAATTTTAATCACATCTAGGAATACATTTTTGAAGTTAATGGCTTTAATTGTACTCAATATTTTATAGCTCAAAGGGGGATATTCACAAGAACGTGTGCTAAATAACACAAAAAAATGTTAATCCAAATTTACACATCGCAGCCTATCGCGGGAAAATAACCCTGTGTCAACGTGGAATTCACAACAAGGCGGTACCATGCGATAGTCTGCCGAAACCGCGGACAATGTCTGCGATACAACAACCGCGATGGTGATAAAAACACAAACCTCAAAGCGAAAAAACATGCGATGGGGCAAAACGCGATGAGGAAATCAGCAATAAGCAATGACCTTCCACTGACCTCCGATACACTCCGCTGCACTCACCTTGGACCGCGACATGGACTGCCATATCCTGTTTGATGACCAATGACACGGCGACCAGACTGCGGACTATACCCTTCATCTTCCGCAGTACATGTCATCCCCAGATGGACTCTGGCTGGCCCTCCACGGGCCCATATTGTGTAGTTTGCTCGGCATGGCCCTGTACCGCTCCAGCTGCAAAACTCCACTGGATGTGCAATAAACATCCAGAAATGCACTGCTGTGTCATGTCTTTCATCATTCATGTATGAATGTGTGGATGTATGTAGGGACAGTGATTTCCCTTACGTCAATGATGCTCATCTAGTGCGATGCCAGTCACAGTGTGCTACATTGCCTATTGTGTTCCGGGTGCCGTGGACACTACAACAGGGACACACGCATTAGTCACTTCCTTGTCCGGACATGGACTGAACCACGCCCAGAGTCCACGAGTCATTGTTGGAAGCCCTGCGCTGGTCCGGCGTACGCCAGGCCAGACCATTCCGCTTACGCTCCGAGGGGGGGCCCACATAGCTACATGTCGCAGGCGTACACGCTAGTGGTATGCAGGTCACTGGTCTAGTTGTCAGCATGTCACGGCCACTCCCTGAGGCCAGGTTTGCACACACACCACACCCATCCGGCACAGGCATCACAGGCCATGTGACCCCGCCAATATAAGGGACCGACAACGTCACATTCCCCACTGCCGGTGGTGACTGGATGACGGACGCTCCACGGTTCTCAATCATAAAGGGCCCATGAGTTGTTGCGCACAGGGTTGGTCACACCCGAAGGCTTGCGCCCGTCACGGGCCTACCACCACGTGGCGCTGACTGGGGTTGCACAGGGTTAGTGGCACCCGAAACCTTGCACCCATCATGGGCCTACCACCACGTGGTGCTGACTGGGGTTGCACAGGGTTAGTGGCACCCAAAGCCTTGCGGCCGTCACGGGCCTACCACCACGTGGCGCTGACTGGGGTTGCACAGGGTTAGTGGCACCGAAATAGCTGAGCGGGTGTGCAGCCTGCAATGATGACGTGTGCACTGATGTGGTCTCTGCCATTGATGACTCAGGACTCAGCGTCATATGTGGGACCTGATGGGCCGCGGGGCGGGTCCGCATGATGTGGACCATGCCATGGTGGCGGGACCGGGGCCTGGAGCTTGCACGGGCCCGTGGTGTGCCCACTGGTGGACACACCGTTGGCGGCAGGTGAGCAGTGGGCCCGGGGTGCGCAAGTGCGGACAGCCAGCGCTGGCCGGCGGGAGGGGGTGGGGTGCGGCTGCATGCGTGCGCAGGGACAGACAGGCATTGTTGCCGCGTGCTGTGTGATGGACTCTGCCATGATTGACTCTGGCCTCGATTACAGATTGCAGACCTGGTGGCTTGCAGTGTATCCCGGCACATGGTTGGAGACACACCGGTGGCAGCAGGTGAACAGTGGGGCCTGGGTGCACAGGGGCGGCGGTGTCTCTCTCTCTCTCCCTTCCTTCCCTTCTCTCTCTCTCACTCTCTCTCCTTTCCTTCCCTCTCTCTCTCACTCTCACTCTCTCTCTCTCCCTTCCTTTCCTTACCTCTATCACTCTCTCTCCCCCTTCCTTTCCTTCTCTCTCTTTCTCTCTCTGCCTTTCTTTCCTTCTCTGTTTCTCTGTGTCTCGCTCCTTTGATGTGCGCATGACACATGTTCTGATTTTGTGCTTTATTTTCCAGGCTGTGACATCGAGATTGTCCCGGACGGACCCGACAGGAGTCTTCCGCATTGGTGTTTTGTGTTGTATTTCAATAAAGTTTTTGGTTGTTACTTCGGTGCTGTGTGACTGTTTCTCGTTCTTATGGCCACACATGTGTGTTATATTTTTGACAATGTGCATCATCATGCGCTTTTTGTGTCTCTTGTGTCATGCACGGTATGTGTATGTCCGGGTGCGGGGGGGCCGGGGGTGGTGGCGGTGGATGTTGTGGCCCTCATGGGTATCGGAGCTGCATGATCATTGTCTCCATGGCATCTGTGGGTCTTCAGGTGTGGCTCTTGGCTGGGCTCCCTTTCATGCTGTAGGTAGTCGTCCTGCTTAACACCAGCAAAAGGCAGGTGTTAAATCCCTGGTGCTACCGCAGCTTATCGCCTGTTTTTGGTTCGCATCGCAGATCTGGCAGTTCGTTGTGAAAGTGGTGTTGTGGTTTTTTCGTGAGTTTTTGCATGGGAACGCCTACTCTGCATCTCATTAGGGTTAGTTGGTGGTGTCCACCATGGAGATAAATTTTGGGGCAGTTATCGCGGGAATACTGGCGATGTCTGCAGTTTGCACCCGCTTGTGAATGGGGTGTTCAATCTATCTCCACTTTTGATGTGTTAAGGTGGAGATAAATCGGCGGTAGGTCCTTGTGAATATGCCCCAAAATGTTTAGATATAGGTTTAACATCTATATCTAAACATTTTGAGCTATAAAATATTGATAGTGTCGAAACATTGTGTGTTGGAATAAGAAAATGGGTCACAAAATTGATTTTTGACGAGAAAACTGCTTCTCGCAATCTGTGGCTGCATTTTTTGAGCATGCAGATACTAATTCATAAAGGGAACATATGCGTAGGGTGAGTTCTAAGTCAGCAGTGGAAATGCTGTTCTGCATTTTTCTGTCTTGCCCTCGGTTAATAAATAATCATCAATAATAGACCCATTGCTTACCCTTTCGTTGGCTCTAGTCATCTAAGTGCGCCCTTGGATAGATGCTGGTTGATGCCAGTAGGCCTCTTGCCCTTCATCCTCATGGACCACATTGCCATGTGCAGGTCCTGAATTTCTGGAATTTCATCTATTTACGTTCTTGACCATAAATTACCCGTGGGAAAGTAATTGTGACCCAGGATTGCATGCTGTAGCTTTTTGGACCATGTGTTATTTTGTAGTTTTCCACTGTCAAGCATGCTTGATGCAAACCGGATGTGCTTCAGATTGACATGTCAGCTCCTCCATCAGAGAATTAGAAATGCACTTGGATGTGCACCAGACACACGTGCCTCCATGCTTAGATTTTACACTTGCAGAACTTTCCAACACAGAAATGGGAAGAAAATTGAATTTTTTAGACAAATTTGGAGGTTTGCAAGGGATTCTGGGTAACAGAACCTGGTGAGAGCCACACAAGTCAGCCCACCCTGGATTTCCCTGGGTGCTAAAAACAGTAAGCAACACAGCAGCATGTAGACAGCATGCTCAAAATCGGTGTTATTAGCACATGACCAAAAGGCACATTTTCTGGTCTGTGCTGATCAAGTCGCCAAACGTTTTTGTGAATCTGTCCGTCTGCATCAAATGGTGTGTCTCTCTACCAGATTTAATTCTGTCAAAGAGACACAATAAATCTTGTAAATATTAGTTTTTGTATCGAACTGTAAGCTAGTCCACCAATCAACTTGTTAACTGACATCATAACTGTATACTGATGTAAAATGCTTGCTTCCCATTTAGTCCTTTTACATAATCAATTTATAGAAGATTCAAGATGTCATTTGTAATGTTATGTTTAATGTAATGTGTGATTGATGCTGGTGAGAATCCTTGAACAAAGGGCTTTCTAATCAAAAAACCATCATCCCTCTAACTCAATAACTAGATTTCATCAATTTAGAACCACCACTCAATTGTGATTTGGCTGCACCTCCTTATTTCAGGGTTCTGTATGTAGCTTTTTATTTGAAAAGTAAGAGAGTTTGTGGTTTCATACTATATCTTACTGGGTGTTTCATGCATTTGAATTTTGAACATATACACACCCTTAGGACAAATATGATCACATGTGCTGTGGCTGCCCCAGCCTTCTTCGGCATCACTATGGGGTCGATTCCGATTCGGGCCGGAAATTTCTCCGACCGAGCTGGACCCGGAGAGATTTCCGACCGAATCGGACCCGTGCAGTCCGACCGAACGAGTACGATGCGTCCGTATGTTATCGGACACGAGTCGGTCGGACTCCCATTGAACTCAATGGGAGCCGGTCGTACAACGCGTACGCGGGCTCCCATTGCCTCAATGGGTGCGAGGCGGACAAGGGCGCCCTCTACAGCGAGTACGCCGCGAAGCGCTCGCGGCGCACACGCACAGGTAGGGGGACCCATGGGTCCCCCCTGTGTGCGCCTCGCACGGGTACGCGTACAGGGGGTCCGACACGGACCCCCAAAGTACGGCTCCGACAGCGAGTTCGAGTCGGACGGCGCGAGTCGGTCGGAGCGGTCGAGGTGCGCATCGTACTTACCCGGCCGGAAAACATCTCCATTGCGCGGTGCGAATCGGGTCCGACCGAGTCGGTCGGAGCGGTACGATCCGGGTACGAGTCGGTCGGAGCGGTCGGGTCGCCCGGACGAGTCGGTCGGCGAATTCGCATCGTACTCGCTCGGCCGGACCCGCGTACGGTTCGGTCGGGAAACAGGCTTTCGCATGGCTTTTTTCCCGACCGAATGGTATTGGGTGCGCCTCCGACCGAGATCGGAATCGGCCCCTATGTCTCTGCTCGGACCGCGTGAACTCCACTTGCCTGTAGATTATCTTGTTTTTGTGGCTGTTCAACATTTTTTTTGCCACCGTTTGCAAGTTTATTCAGTCCAAGTTTCATCCTACGTTGATTTCAAAGGTGAAACTTTGTCCACCAGCACAGACGTCTTAAGTCTCCATCCTGTGTTTATTTATTAATAACATTTTGATAACTAATTTATGTTGGGATATTTTTAACTGTGTACTGAGTGAATATTTCATTATTTCGGATATTTAATTATGCGCCTGGTTAATTGGTATTTGAAGGAGAAGGTATTCTCCTGCATGTAGATTGTTCAGCAGCAGCAGGTTATTACATTAACCCCTTCACTGCGAGGGCATTCCTGCCTCTGGGCTGCTAGAGCTGTCCCAGGGAGCACCATTTACAGTGAATAAGCAGAACACTCATCACATTAAGAGCGCTGAAAGATTCAGCACACGGCTCTAAATGCCTATCCCATGCTTCAGCTTCATCAACTTTGATTTTTTCTCCAAAATTATGACTCCCCTGAGTATTTAGCAACCTTCACTGAGTTTATTAAATGGGTGGCTGGGGAAAAACAGACCCATTATTGCAGATTGAAGTACTAAAACTATGCATGACTTTAGGTTGCTTCGAATTAGTATTTGCGCTAAAAAGAGCACCTAATGGAATCTCATATTTCTAATCCGCATGAATTACTGATGGCAAAGGGCGCTTTGGTGCATTTCATTGCTAATTCTGTCCAAACAAACGAAAACATAACATGGCAGACAGCAGCTATTGCAAAACTCAATAGTTGTTAGGTAATGGAGCTACAATAAACTAATATTTAGTCAACTATTTACTCAGACTTTTACACATGGGGCATATTTGCAAAACAATGAAGCAGGGCGGTGCCGCTAGCAATTATGCTGCGCCGAGTTGCATCATCGTCTATGTGTAGGAATGCGCTGCATTCAGCCACGGTCCATGCAGGTAACAGCGGTGGGGCGGTGGGGCCGGGTAAGTGGGGATTTCGAGGGACGATGCATAGGGAAAATTAATTATTTATTAAATTTCCCCTCGGCATCGTCCCTCGAAATTCCCCCTTACCCGGCCCCACCGCTATTACCTGCACGGACCGCGGCTGGCTGTATTTACAAGAATACGGCGCATTCCTGTACTCACCCCTGCACCAGCGCACAAACAGCAGACGTGCGCTAATGCAGACACTCTTGCACCATGGTGCAAGGGTACCTGTGTTGCAGGGATTATTATTGTTGTGCAGGAAGGAACACCTTCCTGCACAAAAACATAATTAATGCCCTTTTGCTCCTTCTATGTGTGTTGCAGAATTCAGCACACATACAAAGAGCAAAAAATGAGGAGAAATAAAAGTATTTCTCCTCGTTGCACAACCCTTACACCTCCTGTGGGGAGGTGTACGCTTTTGGTGCAGCCTCAGATTTACGATTCCTTGTAAATCTGAGACAGTGTCAAAAAGCCATAGGTGTTGCTGGGAATGCCCACAGCAACACCCATTGTATGCTCCTTTAATGCAGAAAACTGCATCAAAGGGAACAATATTTACAAGGCCGTGATAAGCCATGCCAAGTGGCTTACCGCTGCCTTGCAAATATGAAGCGGAACACAGCGCCACCGGAGCGATGCAAAAAGTGACTCTTCGGTGGTGCAGGGTCCTTGTAAATGAGGCCATGATTTTTAAATCGGATTTGATGTTCAAACAAAAATTAAAACTATTCCAAAACCGCGTATTTTTTAATATACATCAGAAACTATGGTTCAGCAAATTCATCGCTTCTGTTTTAGATAATGTAAGTTACATGAAGCTCTTAGATGGAGAGGACTATTTGACAAGCAGGCGCAGAACTAGGATTTGGCATCTACCGTCTTTGCTGATGAAACACTGGAAAAGGGTGTGTGTCTTTCATGTATGTGTAATATAATATGTGGTGGTCTTAAATAATATGCCTTAGGGGCTGGAAGTCCCAGTAAAAAGAGACCTGAGCGTGGCCTAATATGTATTGGCAGTATTCAAGAAAAAGCAAATTGATTTAAATTTAGGTGGATGGAATAATTACAGTCACCATGGCGGAGTACTTTACTCCCACATGGCAAGGGTACTCCACCTGCCATGTTTAGACACGTCCGCTGCTGCTGCAAAGATCTCTTGCATTTCAAGAAAGCGCCATGCAACGGTTCCTGGAAATGCATTGTAATTTTGACGGAAGGCTCTAGCAACATGACAGAGCCGTACATCAAATTTACAACCTTTCTTTTATTTTCTCAAAAGTTAAACAAACAATGACCCTCTAGCCATGGTAGCCATGGGAGCATTTTCCCATGTTGTGGGGGTCATTTAAAAGTTTTGACCGCCCCTTACCACCACATTTTTCATGTGTCTGTCCAATGTAAGTACATCAGGTTGACACATGGCCAAACCTCCAAGAGCCCTACTCCGTTGGGCTGATGAAATGAAATGAAAGGGGCTTTTATATAGCGCATGGCTACCCGGAGGCATCCCAGCGCTGCGGAGGTGGCTAGGGAGAAGGGTGGGTTTATGGGAATAGCCAAGTTTTCAAACGTTTTCGAAATGTCAGATGGTTAACCTCCTTGCGGATAGGAGGAGGAAGGGCGTTCCAGAGCTTAGAAGCATTATAAGAGAAAAGGCGACCGCCTGTTCTGGCCTTCTTAATTCTGGGGCCCTCAGCCAAGTGGAGCTCGTCCGAGCGCAGACTTCGTGTAGCCTTATATGGTTTAACCAGATTTTTGGTGATAGGAGGACCTTTGCCTTGCAGACCTTTATGCGCAATGCAGAGGGCCTTAAAATATATTCTCTCCTGTACCGGGAGCCAGTGAAGAGAACGAAGAGCAGGCTTTGCTGAGCAGCGGTTTTTTGTGCCCGTAAGAATTCTTGCTGCCGAGTTTTGAACCACTTGCAGTTTGGCAATGACTGATTTGGGAGCACCCAAATAAAGAGCATTGCCGTAATCCAGCCTGGAAAGAATAAGTGCCTGGACCAGGAGCTTTCTTGAGTGGCTTGGTAGAAGAGGGAGTATTTTTCGGGTGGTTCTGAGCAGACCATAGCATGCGGCGGCCGTTTTCCTTGCTTGGACTCTGAAAGTGAGATCATGGTCGAGCCAGACACCCAAGCTTTTTATCTCCTTTTTTGGAATTGGAGCTGGGCCCATGCAAATCGGCCACATGATGTTTGAATTAAAATTTGCTTGGTTGCCCAGCAGCATGAGCTCTGTTTTGTCGCCATTGAGTTTCAGGTGAGATGAGCTCATCCAGCTAGCGACTTCCTTGAGGCAGGAGCGCAGATCCGTGGGGGATTGTTCCGCCTGGTTCAGTGCCACAATTAGTTGGGTATCATCAGCATATGTGACTATGTGGATTCCAAAAGGGGCTACGATCTCTGCCAAGGGGGGATTGTATACATTAAAAAGTGTGGGGCTCAGAGACGAGCCCTGAGGAACACCACACTGCAGCGGGGCTGGTTGGGAGCGGGACTTTCCTTCGAATACCAGGAAGAACCTTTCTTCCAGGAACGATTTCAGCCATGATAAGGCCGTACCTGTCACTCCCACTTTTTTTAGACGGTAACCAATATGCCGTGGTTCACCGTGTCAAAGGCTGCACTTAGGTCCAGGAGGATGATAGCCGAGGACCCTCCGGAGTCAAGAATCTTTCTTGACTCCTCCACTACCGCTATCAGTGCAGTCTCTGTGCCCTGACCAGGGCGGAAGCCAGTCTGGGACGAGTGAAGTAGTTTAAACGTTTCCAGGTGTGCAGAAAGTATACGATTGATATGTTTTTCTGCAATCTTACTAATACCGGGCAGTAATGAGATAGGGCGGTAATTGCCCAGCTCAGTGGGGTCTAGATGAGGTTTTTTTTAATAACGCCTTCACTATTGCATTTTTCCAGTCTTGGGGGACTATGCCCGATGCTAATGAGGCATTAATTAAATTGATGATGGGAGAGGCGACTGTGGGTGCTACCAACTTCAAGATGTTAGGAGGGGCAGGGTCCAGCGGGGACCCGCTCTTGACCGAGTCTAAGAAGGAAAAGAATAATTCCTCGGTAAGTGAAGTGAATGACTCTAGGAGATGAAAGTTATTCGGAGCTTCTAAGTCGTAGAGTTTAAGTAAGTGCTCATTGTCGGTGGGTGGGAGAAAATTGAGGATATTTTGAATTTTGGTAGAAAAAAAGCCAGCTAATTCCTCGCATCGGCGACCAGACGGGTCAGGGGCTGCAGGAGGATCGGGAACTTTCATAAGTTTTTTTGCGATCTGAAATATTTTTCTGGAGGAGTTAGAGGAGGAGCGGATTTTTTCCTCATAGTAGGCAGCCTGGACTGCTTTTAATGCTGTTTTATAATGAGCGATGGATAGCCTGTATTGTAATTTTTTTTCGCTTGAGAAGTCTTTCCTCCATGCTCTTTCCAATATTTTACACTGTTGCTTCAATTTACGAAGTTCAAGAGTGAACCAAGGGGATTTATTGGGACCCGTTTTTTTTAATATAGTTTTCCTAGGAAGTACTATGTCTAGCGAGTTCTCAATCCATGAGGAGAACTTTCTATTAGCAACTAAAGGATCAGGGTCATGGATGGGTATAGTTGACTCCAATTCGCGGGTCCAGTCTTCTACAATCAGTTTGGACCAGGGGCGGATTTAGATACGTGAAGCTAGCGATTGTGAGCACGAGGAGGGTGGGTGCCAAGAGAAAGAAACAAGAAAATGGTCTGACCAAGGAAGGGGAATGGGGTCATTCCCTTTTAATTCCGCTATACTTGAGAAAATGGGATCAAGGAGGTGACCCTTGACATGTGTTGTTTGGTGTGTTTTTAGGTCTAATTGGTAGGCTGCAAGGTCA
This sequence comes from Calotriton arnoldi, assembly GCA_963921515.1. NCBI lineage: Eukaryota > Metazoa > Chordata > Amphibia > Caudata > Salamandridae > Calotriton > Calotriton arnoldi. The sequence continues at coordinate 339,466 of CAWUFW010004061.1, forward strand.
TAGGCTAGGTCGTTAGCCACACTGTCCAAAGGGTCGTCAAAATGAAAATTAAAATCTCCCAGAAGGTTGAAATTGGGCGAAGCACTGGCAAGATTTAAGACAGTTTCCAGTAGTGAGCTGCAAAATTGTCCCTGTGCTCCTGGGGGGCGATATAGAAGAATGCCAACAAGGGTAAGTGATGGAGCGAATTCAATAGAGAAGTGGGCATTTTTGCAGTCTAGGAGAGGGCTGTCCAGAATACGGCATATTAAATGGTCTTTGTAAATGATTGCAATCCCACCCCCTTCCCACTTGTTCTGTCCAGTCGCTGAATCAGGTAGCCAGGGGGAAGCGTTTGGACAATGCCTGGATCTGAACTAGGAGATAACCAAGTCTCCGTAAGAAACAGAACATCCGGTTCAGTGTCTTGTAAAAGTATAGATATTTCCGTAGCGTGTTTTGGCAGGGATCTGCAGTTAAGCAGAGCCATATTAAACACGTTCCCTGCTGAGGGGGGGTGGATGGTCAGTGGGGTCAGTTCGTATGAGCAGTGTAGGCATCTGTCCTGCAACTTCTCGAGGGATATAGAATGGATACAAGTTAACTTAGGGGCTTTCTGCAGGAGTATTAATTCTTCCCTAGTATACCGAAGGAGAGCTGAAGGTAGAGGGGCAGGGGGTCTGGCCCCTGGGCCCTGTCTGGCGCGGACGGGCGCAGACGGGCTTGCCTTAGGCGCGCCAGCGGCGCGCCCCTTGCGCGCGTCCGCTGCGCGTCGAGGCAGGCATCGGTATTTATGCTGCCGGTTAAGCAGCTAGACTGCTAACCGCTGCTGTGCCTAAAGTCTAAAGAACAGCACTTCCGGTCTGCGTCACGCTTCCCTCCACTCAACCGGAACAATCCGTGGTGGACCGGGGAAGACGCCAAATTGAGTACAAAGTGCAAATGTGCAGGAATGATGGAGGTGTGTATAGGCAGTGGAGGCAGAGTAGTCTCCACTGTCTATACTCTGAAGTTCTGCCTGACTGTAAATGAGGTGGGCAGAGCTTCATGTTGCGTTAAGGGTACTATGACATGGTTGAGACAGAGTTCCCTTTCCGCCAACATTTAAACCAGGCCATAAATGATCTAGTTTAACTTTGGAATTGGTTGGTGAGGAGAGAGGAGGATTAGGAGCGGAGCTGACTCACTGATGTTGGCTACACACAAACTGAGGATTCTATGATCATGGTTACACAGGTTCAGGCAGGAGCAGCATTGCCAATTTTATTTTTCTAATCTAAGGGAATTATTCTGGATTTCAGGTACAAAGGTTAAAATTCAGTGCAACAGTTATAATTTTGTAGCTGGGAATGAGACTGGTTATTTGGAGTGAAGGAGCTGTTTGGAATCCAAGTGTGCTTGAATGTGTGGGGAAGCCTTTTCTTCGTATTTTAGAAAATTGGACGAAGCTGGCAAATTATGTTTGTTGATGTTTAGTGCTGGGCCGATACAATTTTTTTAGCTGGAATGCTAAATTGTCTCTTTAATTTCTTTGAAGAATTTAGAGAGTGTTGTGCTATCAGACAGCTGGTTGTAATCATTTGGGAATGATGGTTCGGCATAATAGTGTGATTATTTCCTTCGGGTAGTTTCTTACATCTGTCAGTTGCATGTATTTATGTAAGTATGGATGGGAATTCGATACATGATTTAGGACTGTTTAAAAGCCAAAATATTTGTGGATGTTAAATTCTATCAAATAGAGATGTAATGTTTCTCTGCTGGTTTTCAGTTTCTTTCTGAAGAGGATTGGGCTAGTTTTGATGTTAACTGTTTCTTTGTTCAGTACACAGGGAACCTAGATGGAGAAAGCCTGCCTTTTACCTTTTTCTTTTTCACAGTTTTTAGTTTCCAATCTGGGTTCAACTTTCCAAGACACTTAAGTTAGATTGGCTAGAGAGTCCTTCCCAATGAAGATCCATCTGTCCGCTCCACCATCAGGAACTACATTTGCAGCATCCTAAATTGGCATGGAATGGGCCACCTAATTTAGGGTGCAATTTATACTGGTGCTCCAGCTGTAAAGGACTAACAATTAAAGCATAGTAGCCTTAAACAGAAATATGCAAAATATCCTGAATGTTCTGGGTAAAACATTAATGAGGGACATTTTGGTGGTACAGTTCCAGGATCATGTTAGTCCAGTGGTGGTGGCAGGAAAAAGGAGGAGTCAGGGTGGTGTAAAGTTGCCCTCGAACTACACTGGACAAGGATGTGACGGTGCTTTAAGCCAATACAAACACTGCAGGACTGTAGTTCCTTCTTTCTTAGCATTAATCTTCCCTCAATAATTGACACAGCCTATTCATGAGGAGCTAGCCTCCTCACATGGTGCTTTGTCTCACTGCAGCAGGATACTTCTTGGCCCTGTCCTGCTTGCCCAGGAACTTCCTGTGGATTAGTAGAAAGGCTGCTGACCTGTTCTGCTTATTAAAATTATTCTATGAGTCTTTTGGGATTTTTGGCTGGTCTCTTTGATTTTTGAATGTTGGGAGTGGTTTCTGTTGCTGGGTGTAACTTGCAAGAGAGCTTCTCTTCACTCTTCTACTCAGTTGATTTGGGATTCTCACACTCATCATGTTTCGTTTTATGGTATGACAGCAAACATTCCTGCTTAACCTGTACTGTTTCTTGCTCGGATTTAATCTAAAAAATAGCTACAGACCATCAGTTGACTCCCCCAGCTATGACGCAACAACTGTGGAAGAAAAAAACGTGACCTCCTTGTTGAGGCGACAAGAAAATCCTGGCGCCACGTGGCTAGTTGTTATGAGCATGCATGAGATTGTGTGACTGGTATGTATGGGAAGTTTCAGAGTTGAGTGGGGTTTGTAGTATCTGAGTAATGTTTTGATTGTATAATAAATGCTAAAATAAGTATGGTCTCTGTACTGCAAATAATTGTAATGATGTTTTTTACATTGAAAATTGTGAAAAAGTGGTAAAAATAATGAGAAATGAAATAAATGTATTAATAATACTTTTGGGTCAGTAATTATTTTTTAGATTAAATGCAAGCAGGATGCAATACAGGTTAAGCAGCAACATTTGCTGTCATTTGAGATGTTATTTTCCCCTTTCCCGAACCAGAGATATGTTATTGGGGGTGCCCTTTATACTATGGGGCTTATTTATGAGCCCTTGCATCACTTTTGCGCTGCCAGTGCGTCACTTTTTGTGACGCACCAGCAGGGTAAAAAATGCGCCATGATGCGTCATATTTACAAAGTGACGCATCTAGGTAGATGCGTCACTTTGTAAACCCCTGCGCCACATTATACCTGCGCCAGGTATAATGTATGCAGGGTGGGCGTTCTGACGCAAGTAAGCCTCGTAGAAGTGACGCAGTGAAATCTATGAGATTTTACTGCACCACTTCTAGGACGCAAATGCGTGAATATCTTACGCCTGCCTCACAGCAGGCATAAGACTGACACAGGCACATTTGAAATGGGACTGGCCCATGTGAAATGACCCATTGCTGAAGTTGCGTCACTTTTGTGACACACTCCAGCAATGCGTCATTTTTGCGCCTACAGATACGTCAGAAATACTGACGTATCTGTAACTCCTTGCGACATGATGCGTCATACTATAAATATGACGCATCCAGCATGTCGCAAGGAGGGCGCAATGAAAAGTGACGCAGCGCTGTTTTCACGCAGCGATGCGTCACTTTTCATAAATGAGGCCCTATGTTCTTTGTTTTATTGTATGGTTTGAAATGGGATATGTCCTAGGTTATTTGTTTGTCTTGAATCTTGGTAGTGACCACTGTCTCATTCTTCTCTACTATTTGAAGGGGTGAGGGATCATATTTCATGTCAGTTTTCTTGGTTTGATGTTGCCTCACCAATACCCAATCACCCGTGCAAATGTTGAAGTCTTTGACCTGTCTCTGACCATCCGCTCTTTCAGTTTTTCTTTTGATTTTGTGTCTCTGGCTTGTATTTCAGCGTGTTTCCAGTGTATGGGCTCTTGGTTCAAACAGTGATTCCAGATTGTTATACTGGTCCCAAGTTCCCACCCATGCATGAGAGTGGCTGGACACTGCCCCGTCGTGTTATGTGGAGTGTTTCGAGAACTGTGTTGAAAGTTTGTTGTAGCTGTGCATGGTCTTGTTCAGCTTGCTGTGTGGCCTATTTTAGAGTTCTCAGGAAGTGCCCCACCATTCCATTTGCCTGTGGCCAGAGGGCTGTGATCTTTCGGTGCTTAAAGACTAAGGCCCATGTTTATTACCTTTTCACACAGTGCAATGATCAAGCCACCTTGCTCCACTGCATGAAAGGGAAAGGAAAAGGGCTGGAATGTGTGTATTTAACATTATACAGTGCATTCCTGTCCCTTCCTAGTTTTGGCTGCCTAGCACAAATGCAGGCACCCGTGCTGTATGCTGCAAGGGTGCCTGCCAGTAATGCGGATTGTTATGTCCCTTCCTGCACAAAACAATCCTCAGAGGCATTGTCCTCTTTCTGTGTGTGAAGAAAACACAAGGAGAAATAAAGATATTTCTCCTTGTTACGCCTCAACTGGTGAGGTGTATCATTTTGACGCATTCCCAGGTCTATCACTTATGGTAAATAAGGGAATACACCAAACTCCATGGGTGGGCGCATGGCAACACCCACGCTCCAGTGATTTGTGCTGCCTTGAGTTACTCCAGATTTATCATGTCATGCAGGGCCACACAAGGTGGCTTTGAGTGGCTTGCTACATCTCATTTAGGTTTTACGTCGCCCTTGTGCCCCCTTGCATGGTGCAAGGGCAACACAAAATATTGATAAATCTGTCCGCAAGTGTACTGCGAATTCAGCAAAGTCTTGAAGTCTTGGCTGCTAAATCGGGGTTCATCATCAGTTTTAACAGTTTTTAGAATGCCAAATTCTGCAAATATCTCATGCAATTTTGGTAATATTGATTTTTGCCCTGGTATATGAGATCTGTTTGGCAATGGGAAATCTGGAGTATTCATCCATCGCAATCAGAATGTATTTTCTCAATCCTAGCGGTCAAATGAAGTCCATTGCGATGGTGTGCCACACTGGTGCAGGTAAAGCTGAAATTTGAAGTGGTGGTGGTCTTGACTTCTCTCTTGTCATTTGACATGAGTGGCATTGCTTGAGTGTGTCTTAGACTAACTGATCCAGTCATGGGAACAACACCCCATCTTACAGTGCTCTCTCTGTTCCCACTATCCCTCTGTGTCCTTTATGTGCAAGATCGCCCTTGATTGGGTTGATCAGAGAACAGCTATCCAAATGTCTCTTAGAAATATTCCTCTAGGGGTCACTGGTATTTCCTGTATGTACCTGCCAAATCGCAAGTAGGTCTTTCATGTTCATTCCTTCGTCCACTCAGGGTTGGGTCAGCTTGAATGGCTTCTTCAGTCATGTTTAGCTGCAGCAACAATGGTGATGCATGGTTCATCATGAAGTTTAGATATTCTTCTGCATCGGATGACATGATTTTCTTCTGTAGGGTTACTGTCTTTTCTGGGTCATTGTCGGATGGAGTAGGTTTATTTTTGTCGACAGATTCCCCAAAGTACTATTCTCTTCGGCATGTTTGCCAGAGGATTGCTGAAGATCACCACAAGTTTTTAGTGAACCATTATTATACCTAACTGCTTTCTGAAAAGGACTATGTGATAGTGTTAACCTGCCCAGGCTATGGCCAAGCTTTCCTTCTCTGCTTAGTAGTAAGATCATTCAATATCTTTATCAATATCAATAAATTGAGACTGGTATATTACACTGCTCATCTCTCGTTGTTCTCTCAATATTGTGCCAGGATTGCTTTCAAGCCTACTGGTGAGTTCTGTATGCCAGGTTGGGGCGAAGTAAGCAATATTAGCGGCTCTGCTAACTTTCCTTTTGATTTCTTGAAATGCTTATCCCCATTCCAAAGTTCAGTCGAACTTGTGATTTTTCCTTGGTAATTCTCACAGGGTAGTGCTGATAGTCGTATAGTCCTTGATGCAATGAGTACAGAAGCTCACCATCCCTAGGAATGACCTGGCATCGCCTACATCCTTGGGGGCGGGTGTCTCATTTAATGCCTTGATTTTGTATGGATCAGGCTTCATGCCGTCACTGGAAAAGATGTGTTCATAGAACTTAGTTTAGTGTAATGTTTGGAAATGAAGAAAGGTATGTGGCATGAATGTGATTTCAAAAATATTGTGACTACCAAAATATTGTCCAATAGAATATTTAATGAAATAAAATAATCTTTTTGTATACAATATAGTTTTGAAGAATAGTATTTTACTTTAATGTATTTATAATATATATTGTTTTTTATTCATTGTATAATGTAGTAGGCGGTTGTTAGGTTTATAGGGGAATAATGTGGGAAGTTAAATTATAAGTAATTTAATTGTAATGCTAATTAAGTTTTATTGTTAATTAAATATGTATTTGATTATTAATTATGCAAATTGTTTGTTTAAAATCTATGTTATTTGTTTAATTTTAATTTGTTTAGTTTTAGTTTTAATTTAAATTTTTAAATTAGTCTATTTACATTTTATCATCAGTAGATTTATTTTGATCATGTTCTACAGCACCCAGGTGTTGTATTTCATGTAGATATATGAATGTAATATCTTTGTGTGTGTTAGAAGTAACCTTCTGATTCAGCCTACATAGGTGTAATATCTTAAACCATGTTGCTTTGGGTTTTCAACACACACTCTGTTCTTGCTACAAGCACAGTGGGCCCATTGGGGAATGATTGGATAATACATATTTGTAATTTGTGTTTCATATCGGAAAGACAAATGCTTTGAAGGGACCTAGTAACAATGCATGTATTTATTTTGTGCTCTTCATCATAATGACAGTTTTTTCATTTAAACCGGCTTGCTGAATAGTTGATGCTTACATAACGTGTGTGAGGTTACACAGGTTTTAACTGAAATTAAGTGATACTGCACTTGTTTTTTTATAATGGTATTCCACGGTATATTGAGCCAGGTATTTATTGCCAATCAAAGCGGTCTCCCAGGGGATTAACCAAATATCGTGTGGTATTCAAGGAGTGTACTTTTTGTTGTGACCATGTCAACATGGCTGCTGTCATTAAGTTGATCTTTCAATATCGTAAATGTGTTACATTACGTACATGCCTTTTTAAATGTAGTTGCATAAAATGTACATATCATGGTTATTATTTCAGTCATGCCACGAATGAATGTGATCTCCATTAGACTAAGGGGCCGATTCCGATTCGGGCCGGAAATCTCTCCGACCCAGCCGGACCCGGAGAGATATCCGACCGAATCGGACCCGTGCAGCCCGACCGAACGAGTACGATGCGCACGTATGCCATCGGACTCGAGTCGGTCGGACTCCCATTGAAGTCAATGGGAGCCTATCGTACAACGCGTACGTGGGCTCCCATTGACTCAATGGGTGCGATGCGGACAAGTGCGCCCCCTACAGCGTGTACGTGGCGAAGCGATTCGCGCCGTACACGCACAGGTAGGGGGGACCCATGGGTCCCCCCTGTGTGCGACTCGTGCGGCTACGCATACAGGGGGGTCTGACACGGACCCCCAAAGTACGGCTCCTTACCCGGCCGGGGAATGTCTCCATTGCGCGGTGCGAGTCGAGTCCGTGCGAGTCGGTCGGTGCGGTTAGAGCCGGGATCGAGTCGGTCGGAGCGGTCGGGACGCCCGGACGAGTCGGTCGGCAATTTCGCATCGTACTCGCTCGTCCGGACGCGCGTACGGATCGGTCGGGTAATAGGGCTCCGAATCGGATCCGGTTAAGCCGAATCCGATTCGGAGCCCTACCGGCCGAGATCGGAATCGGCCCCTAAGTGTGTATGATGTTGCATTTATATGAGAACTATTTTTACTGTAACAGATTGAGATCACAAAGGTAGTCTATGGCACAAACTACTGCTCTACTCCTCCCTTAATATTGCACTCTTGCACTGTATCTAAGCTGTACTGTATTCTTTTCTAACTCGTTTTTAACTCGTTTTAACATTCTTGCTGCTATTGGTTTTGTTTTTAATTAGAGGTACATTGGTTTGGTGGCATTTTAACTTGTTTTAACTGGGTAACACTTACCCTGCAGCGCGCACTACGCAGTTTTCTCCTCCCCGGTCCACCGCAGCAGCTAACTGCTGTTTGAGTGGAGGGAGGTTCCAACAGGAGGTCTGTCCACCGGAACACTCACTTCCGGTGTGCCACATTAACGCCGCCATATTGGAGGAGAGACGCTCTAGCTCTCCCGCCAGCTACTCAGCTTCAGCTACAAAACCGGCTAATGGCGCCAACGCGCAGTGGACGCGCGCAGCAGGCACGCCAGCGGCGCGCTAAAGGCAAGCCCGTCTGCGCCCGTCTGCGCCCGTCCGCGCCCGACCGGGTCCAGGGGCCAGGACCCCTGGCCAATTGGTCACCTACTCAGCGGAAGATCTACCGGCGTTAGCCCATGGGAACCACTCCTTGGACAAGAGGTTAGAAAACACTCTGAGGTCTGAACATATATTGGGAATCAAAGGGGGTGGCGGATGCATGATCCCACCACCACATCCTCACATAAATACAGATGCTGGTAACCTGCTTGGACTTAAGGTGGCAGTTTTAAATACACGCTCATTGCAGAAACATAGCCTTGAAATCTTCTCGCTCCTCCAGGATGGGGCTATGGATATACTGGCGGTCACTGAAACATGGCTTGAGGATTACTCAACCCCGGACGTCGTGGCGGCCCTCCCCAGGAATTTCGATGTCCTATGGCACAACAGACAAGGGAATACTAGAGGAGGGGGAGTAGCTATATTTTATAATAAACGTCTAGCGGTAGAGAAGATAGCGGCAGAAAGCCTGGGTAGTGCAGACATTTTGGGGGTAAAAATTGGCTCCAAATCCTCCTGCTTGACACTCCTAGTGGCGTATCGTCCCCCCTAGATCAACCCCCAAGTTCATTGAGCTATTCACGGAAATCATCAGTGATCTATGCTCGCAGTACCAACGACTCCTGGTTGTGGGGGATTTTAATTACCACTGGGATAAAGCACCAAGAGATTTGCTTGCCAACCAAATTTGATGATGCTTTGAGCTCGATGGGGCTCCACCACCTGGTCAACTCCCCTACCCATATCATGGGGCACATCCTCGACCTCATTTGGACCACTCATCGTTCGGCAAAACCAATAGAGATCAGCCCTTGCGCCTGGTCAAACCACTCACTTATCAGCTGCTGGGTTCTGCTGACCAGCCAACCGACACAACCACCCCCAGAGTGGAGAGTGGTGCGCGGCTGGAATAAAATCGAGGCTGGCAACTTAGTAGGCACCCTGCTCAATATCTCGCCTAAAAATTATGTTAAAGGTAACCTTGACCAGGAGAGCGAGGCCCTCTCTGATACCTTAAAAGAAGCCATAGATCAGGTGGCACCCGCTCGAAGGGAAAGAGTTAGGAACAAGGGCAGAGGGGCCCCTTGGTTTAATGAGGATCTGAGGGGAAGGAAGCAAGCCCTTCGCCAATCAGAGAGGCATTGGCGTAAATCTTATGACCTAGCCGCGCTCGCAAGCTACAAAGTTATGCTAGCCACTTACAAAAAAGCTATCATGACCAGGAAGGCTGAATACTATGAGGCAAGAATCACAGAAGCCACAAATAAACAGAAAGAAACTTTCAGCATCTTGAAGGAACTTCGTCAGAAATCTGACCAGAAACCCATACCCAAGACAGCAGACTGTAACAAGTTTCAGGCCTTCTTTCTTCAAAAAGTCAAGGACATCTTAGAAGATATTGGCAACATTCAAACCCACCAGTGCCCCCTGGAAGGGGATCCAGCACCCCGCACCCCCGGCAAGCAACTCACTTCCCTGCCTTGCCTAGACCCTGCCTCCCTGTCACTCCTGATGACCCGTGTTAAATCTGGATCCCCGGCGGACCCCTGTCCCCCAAGGGGTATTCCGAACGGCCTTTCCTGGGATAGAGAGGGAGATTCTTGACCTACTCAATCGTTCCCTAGTGACAGACTGTATGCCCGCCAGCTTGAAGGAAGGTAGGGTCATCCCCCTGATAAAAAAAACAGGGGCGGATATAGCTAATTTAAAGAACTACAGGCCCATCTCCCAGCTCCCTTTCCTGGCAAAAGTAGTGGAACAACATGTCCTCATAACACTCTCGCTGTTTATTGAGGAACAATAGCTACTGCAGGTACGGCAGGCCGGCTTTAGGGCCCATCACAACACAGAACTGGTGATGTTGTCAGTCCTGGATGAACTTAGGCTCAGGGCCGACAATAGAAAGCCGAGTGCCCTGGTCCTATTGGATCTGTCTGCGGCATTCGACACAGTCACTCACCCTCAGCTTCTGGCACGGCTCTTCGATCTGGGCATCCGTGGGCTGGCACACCAATGGCTAGAATCTTTTCTATCCGGTCGCTTCCACAGGGTCCAACTGGGTGAACAGGTGTCGAACATTGGCGCACTCACCTGTGGTGTCCCCCAGGGCTCAGCTTTGTCGCCTCTCCTGTTCAACGTCTATCTCCAGCCACTTGTGGCCGCACTGATGCGCATGGAATGCCAAGTATTCAACTATGCGGACGATACGCAACTGATTCTCCAGATAGATAACTCCCCTCAAGCCCACACCCGTGTGCAAAACATCCTCAGATACACGGTCAGTTGGATGACAGCCAACTCGCTAAAAATTAACCCAGACAAAACCGAGGTGCTTGTCATGCCCTCCAAAAACAACCCCTGGAGTGACTTCTTCTGGCCACAAGAGCTGGGCAACGCCCCTTCGCCGGTCCCGGTTGTAAAAAGCCTAGGCATCAAGATTGATGCCAGCCTCTCCATGGCTAATCAAGTCTCTGCCGTGGTCGGTACTTGTGTTGGCTTACTGAGACAGCTGCGGAAACTTGCCCCGCTCCTCTCTTCAGCCACACTACAGATGGTCATGTCGGCTATGATCGTGTCCAGGCTAGACTAAGGCAATGCCACATATATTGGTCTCCCAGAGGGACTTATCAAGAAACTACAGGTGACCATGAATGACGCAGCTAGGCTGATTTTCAGGCTCCCCAGACGAGCCCACGCTACTCCCCTGCTGCAACAACTTCACTGGCTCCCCATCAAACAGAGAGCTAAGTTCAAAGGCCTCTGCATTGCTCACAAAGCTGTTCACGGCCAGGCTCCAGTTTACATCAAGGAACGCCTAGGGCACTATGTGCCAGGACGTATTCTTCGATCGTCCGAGGCAGGCCTCCTGGTCTATCCTCGGTTCAAATCCACTTCCAAAGGCGGTAGAACCTTTTCTGTTTTAATTCCCCAGCTATGGAACCGCTTGCCCGAAAAGCTCCGCAAGGAACCCGCACTCCTCCCTTTCAGGAAAAAACTCAAAACTCTGCTGTTTAGGGAGGCTCTGGACACAGCATAAAATTCCCTCTAAGCATTGCATCTGTAACTGCTGGTGGGTCTGGCTACCTTCTCAAAGCGCTAAGAGACCTGCCGGTGATTATGCGATATACAAATTCAAGTTAACATAACATAACATAACATTATATATAATATGGCCTCCATTAGTTACTGTCAGCCAGCACCACAATCTCTTTGTGTGTCCTTTATCAATGTTTAGTATCATCACTTTGTATTTACGGTGGACACTACCCGCACCATTTTGACCTGTGAACAAGGCTTTGGCTGAAACGCGTCGGGTGGGGAGCCATCGCTTTCAATAAATCACTATTGCCAATTTCAGGATTCTTTGTGATTGTTCTTAGTGGATTTTAAAAGAGCAAAATAAATGTTGCTGGGGGTATTTTTCTAAAGTAGTCTATGCCCATGACTATCATCATTTCAAACATAAATTGTTGTGAGATTGCTGTTTCCAAGATTCGCACCCAGTTGCCCAAGTGTCTCTCTACCAACCACATCAACTGGTTTTGAAAGAGTCTGACCATTTACCCTTTTGAGTGTAGGATTTCAACAGTAGTCTTCCACAATGCATTAATTCCTCTTCTAACTAATGAGAGGATGTTCATAGGTAAGAGACGAAGGGGGTTCATAGATAAGTTGTAATAATCTAAATGTTAACTTTGTAGGGAATTGAAACTTTCTCATTAATATTTTATGCCCCATCAGCTCAAAATTAAAAAATAAAATAAAACAGGGACGTAATATGGATAGAAGATTATCAGATGCAGAGAGACCTAAGTGGGTTGAAGTGTGTGAGGTTTGTAGACATGCTCCAAACTTGGTAAAGAATGGTTTCCAGCGCGCATGCATTAGCTGTTGCAGAGAGTATGAGAAAAAGATGCTGACTTCCCTTTTCTGCATGTCAGGGTTTTCAGGAATCGGAAAGAGACAGTTCTTAAATGGTTTCCGAAATTGCAAGTGATTATTCTTATTCTGGCAAGCATAGAATTTCAGAGTTTGGCTGTCTGGACAGAAAAACGAGTTCCTTCAGTGTGAGATTTTCTGTAGGAAGGTAGAGTTAATAGTGGGGCCTAGAAAATCGCATGGGTAAATTGGGGATTTTGAGGAGACTCTCACCTGATAGTAAGACACAGTATTTGGAATTAGAAATTGGTGCACACAAGGAAGGAGTGTTTACCCTACGCTCCTAACTGAATTCCCTAAGGTGGGAGTCCTATACAAATTGAAACGAACCTTGGGTACACACTATACATAGATTATATATGGTAGGTTTTTCCGTTCAGTAATATTCCTGATTAGACATTAACAGGAGAAAGAGAATATGTTCCACATGAATAATACAATCATCCAAATCTTTGGCTTCAGCAGAGATCTTTTATTCGTAGATCTTTTTCAATGTCCATGTAGCCAACACGTGTTTTGTCGGTTTAGCGACTTCATCAGGGCTACAACAATTAAAAATAAAAATCAGGGATACAAACTCCCAAAATATGCCAAAAACATTAGGCAAATTCATCACCATCACCAGCTAGCATAAAGTTGTGATTATCACATGCATATTTTTGACATATATATTTCCAGTGCATGTGAGCATAGGGGCAACATGATGGTAATTTCAAGTGACATTTTTCAAGAATAAGTCATATAGTTCATGTTTGTCTGATTCATAAATAACATTCATGGTTATTTTAGTTTAAAGAGTATATAACAGTAAATTCAGGTGTGTTCGTTTCTTACTTGTTTTTTATTGCATGCAGTTAGGGTTAATATATGCACATTAATACAAGGGGATAAGTGAATACGTCATGAAGGGAAAGCGCAGAAGAGATTGGTAGAGAAGTACCAGAACAATGCACCAAGCGAAGTCAAAGATATTTGTTGATTGTTTAAAACCTTATAACCCTGTGTATTAGTAGTCATGTGATAGCTGATCACATACCTGATTTTAACAAAGTAAGGTCAGATGGTAGGCACAGCCGTATTTGAAGGTCAGTGTGCCACACAAGATATATTCTTGCTGTGCCGATTGAATAGCTAATGATTGGTAATCATATGTTAAAAATCTGTGGGGAACCAATAAGAGTAACATCATACAGCACATATGTGTTGGCAGCCAGCATTAAAACTAACTGTCTGTAGTGCTAAGCTATATTGATTACTAACGAAAATAATCTTAATGGTAATTCATAGCGGCAATAATAAATAACTAAATAACCTATATCTCCTTTAAGCGGCGTTAAGTGACTAGAGCGATCTGATATTAAAAATCTCCCAGTATATGGAGTGGTCTGAAGCAGCAGTCACAATTTAAACTGTATCTCCTTAATGCAACGTGTGCTCCTTAATGTAACGTATTGCCTATCTGTCTATTTTACGCCAGGTTATACTGGTGGCAAAGCGACGATCAATTGGACTCACCCAAAACATTATAATAATCGTGTTCACAGTAAATAAGATGGTCTAGGAGTATCAGTTAGATCTTCAGTAAGAATTTAAGTAGAAATCTCAAAACCAAAAGAGTCAAAAATCAGTGCTTATAGATTTGAGCGGTAGCCATAAGTATAGTTTACACTGCCGATCTGTAAAGCAAAACATATCATTGACTCACCCAATTTTATTATTGGTAAGGATCCTAGAGTAAGGGGTAGATCTGTCAGGTCCAAAGTATTCAAACAACGAAAAGGTCTGTGTGCGGTCCCTGAAAACAGAAGCGCATTTGCTTTACCAGTGCAAGTACACAAGGAGTAGAAATTGAAGTTTCCTATGCGTTTGCGTGCTTACCTCTAACGCTCCTCTTGTGACATGACCATTGGCATTCTGCATAAGCGCCATGTTGGATCACAGTGTTTAAGGGCGAGGAGAGAAAACGGACTAATACTGTGTATGCTAAAGCCTATTGCTAACAGTAAAATGTTATGCACCATATTGGAATGATTAATAGTAGAACGTAGTACTTGGAAGCTCGAAGATAATTAAAACTTTGAATGTCAAATAATAATCATATAGATTGATAAATTAATGTTTATTCAGTTACGAAATGATGTGGTTATTGTAATAAAATAATTATAAATTGTATATAAAGAGTATTAAAGATTTCAAAAAAAGGGGGAAGGCCTATCAGTGTAAACACAAACCCTAAGATTACTTATTGGCATATTCAACGTTCTATTAACGCTGATGTAGGTAATCTGGCTCACCATTACGAGTCGCGCGCCATATTGGAATGATTATTAATGAATCATTGTGCATCGTAAAATTAGTGCTTAATAATCATAGGGACTCCAAATAAGAAGGCCTACAACCTTATCAGTTGAATTAAAGTAAAGCCCAGCGTGAGTAATTAGCATATCTAAAACTAATATAAATGCTGAGGTGGAAAATCGGTCCTTGGTTCCCCAGAGAACAAGGTTCATGGGTTCAGTTAGAACCTCTAATAAAAATGAATTAATAAACCTAGAAAGTCGTTATATCCAGGTATAGCTATAGAGTAAAGGTAGAGTAAGGCAAGGAAACAAAGAGGTGCCTAGGTAAAAAGTCAGGTTCGGAGGAAATAGTAATTGCGAGTGCAGTCGTGATTTAGTGAAAGAGCATATTCACAGTGCATGTATAACCTGGTATTATTAACCTCACATAGGCGGTCCAATCCTAGTGCATATAAATACATTGTGAGTCTTAAAGACATATGCTACGATTAACAGTTATCACCAGACATAGGGGCCGATTCCGATCTCGGCCGGTAGGGCACCGAATCAGATTCGGCTTAACCGGATCCGATTCGGAGCCCTCTTTCCCGACTGATTCGTACGTGCGTCCGGGCGAGCGAGTACGATGCGAGCGCACGCAAAATCGCCGACCGACTCGTACGCGGGTCCGACCCGCTCCGACCGACTCGCACGGACACGACTCGCACCGCGCAATGGAGACGTTCCCCGGCCGGGCAAGTACGATGCGCACCGCGAGCATTCCGACCGACTCGCACCGTCCGGCTCGAAAGAGCAGTCGGAGCCGGACTTGGGGGGTCCGTGTCGGACCCCCCAGTACGCGTAGCTGCGCAAGTCGCACAAAGGGGGGACCCATGGGTCCCCCCTACCTGTGCACGTACGGCGCGAGTCGCATCGACGCGTACCCACTGTGGGGGGCACCCTTGTTCGCCTCGCACCCATTGAGTCAATGGGAGCCCGCGTACGCATTGTACGACCGGCTCCCATTGACTTCAATGGGAGTCCGACCGAATCGAGTCCGATTGCATGCGTACGCATCGTACTCGTTCGGTCCGGCTGCTAGGGCCCGATTCGGTCGGAAATCTCTCCGGGTCCGGCTCGGTCGGAGTGAATTCCGGCTTGAATCGGAATCGGCCCCTCAGTGTATAGCTGTCCAAAACACACATACCCACAGGTATAGAGGTATCAAATTTCAAGTAGGCATTGTATATTTCTGTTGCTAAAAAGGTCACATACATAAAATAAAGCAATAGCATATCAGTCACCAAGGAAGTATTGGAGTTCATGCTCGATGTTCAACCACAATTCACAATAGGGTGGCTGGAGAGGGAGCTGATCTGGCGCCCTAAGGGCGCACCTTGGAATGATAACATCTTTTATTGGGGTCGTTATATAGACGACTGTCTAATGATCTGGACTGGAAGTATGGAATGACTGAAGGGCTTTTGCACATACCTTAACAGTAATACGTGCAATATTAGCTTTACATATCACTACAGCATGGATAATATTGTTTTCCTTGATGTTGAGCTGTACATTGAAAATAACAAAATAGAGAGCAGACTTTTTTGCAAACCAACATCTTGCAACTCGATGCTACATGCCTCAAGTGCACATCCAAGATGCCAAATCATTGCTATCCCCTTTGGGGAGATGACTAGGTCCAGACGCAACTGCAGTGATGACAAAGAATGTGAGACAGCACTCAGTGATATTGAAATGATGTTCCTCCATAGAGGATATAGTAACCAGGTGGTGAATGCCGCAAGAAAGCATATCGCCAAGACGAGTAGATCAGGGACACTTTCCACCAAACAACGAAAACATGCAGGACATAATGAGGTGAGACTCATAACGGACTACAGCAGACTCTCTTCTCAATTTAAGAAGTATCTAAAAAAACTTTGGCACTTACTAACCACGGACCGGCTCCTAAAACACCATATCTCTGTGAGACCAAACATCACATTTCAGAGGGGGAGAACCCTCAGAAATCTCCTCAGTCCGAGCTATCCCAAACAAAAGCTCAAAGAGAACTGGCTTACAACACACATGCCTGGTTTCTACAAATGTGGACATTGCGGAATGTATAGACATGCAATGCACAAAACCAAGCAGTTTACGGTTAAAGATGTGGGAAATTTTGACATCACACATAACATTACATGTAACACCAAATACGTTGTGTACCTCATCTTTTGCAAATATGATCGAACATATGTGGGCAGCACAATTAGATGTCTTAAAGAAAGGGTGGGGGAACATATGAGAGCAGTCAAGTCCAATGATGCACAATACACTATTGATATCCACGTAATGGAATGTCCGGCACAACAGGGACACAGGAGCTTCAAATTTTGTGGCATTGATCATGTGACTAGAGATCCCCGTGGGACAAATAGGGAACTCTATTTACGGCATAGAGAGGCAATGTGCATATTAAGATTAAGGTCCGTAGAAATCGGGTTGAACATCGAACATGAACTCCAATACTTCCTTGGTGACTGATATGCTATTGCTTTATTTTATGTATGTGACCTTTTTAGCAACAGGAATATACAATGCCTACTTGAAATTTGATACATCTATACCTGTGGGTATGTGTGTTTTGAACTGCTATACACTATGTCTGATGATAACTGTTAATCGTAGCATATGTCTTTAAGACTCACAATGTATTTATATGTACTAGGATTGGACCACCTATGTGAGGTTACTAATACCAGGTTATACATGCACGGTGAATATGCTCTTTCACTACATCACGACTGCACTGCCAATTACTATGTCCTCCGAACCTGACTTTTTACCTAGGGACCTCTTTGTTTCCTTGCCTTACTCTACCTTTACTCTATAGCCATACCTGGATATAACTACTTTCTAGGTTTATTAATTCATTTTTATTAGAGGTTCTAATTGAACCCATGAACCTCGTTCTCTGGGGAACCAAGGATCGATTTTCCACCTCAGCATTAATATTAGTTTTAGATATGCTAATTACTCAAGCTGGGCTTTACTTTAATTCAACTGATAAGGTTGTAGGCATTCTTATTTGGAGTCCCTATGATTATTAAGCACTAATTTTACGATGCACTAACCATTACGCGAGCCCACTATCAAATATACATTGACTTACAAATCTATACAACTACTAAATGAAATCCATTTCCATTTTCTGCTTTATTGTCGAGGTTTCATGCACTATGATTCATTATTAATCATTCCAATATGGCGCACGACTCGTAATGGTTAGCGTCAGCCTCTAGAACGATTACCTACATCAGCATTAATATAACGTTGAATGTGCCAATAAGTAACGTTAGGGTTTGTGTTTATCTTTATAGACATACTGATAGGCCTTCCCCCTTTTTTTGGAAATCTTTAATACTCTTTATATACAATTTTTAATTATTATATTGCAATAACCACGTCATTTTGTAACTGAATAAACATTAATTTATCAATCTATACGAGTATTATTTGACATTCAAAGTTTTAATTATCTTCGAGCTTCCAAGTACTACGTTCTACTATTAATCATTCCAATATGGCGCATAACGTTTTACGGTTAGCACTAGGCTTTAGCATACACAGTATTAGTCCGTTTTCTCTCCTTGCCCTTAAACACTGTGATCCAACATGGCGCTTATGCAGAACGCTAATGGTCATGCCACGAGAGGAGCATTAGAGGTAAGCACGCGAACGCATAGGAAACTTCAATCTCTACTCCCTGTGTACTTGAACTGCTAAAGCAAATGCGCTTCTCTTTTCAGGGACGATACAAAAGGGGATGATGGACGGAACGTTTGAGCCAATCAAACACTCACCCCCAGTCAACTGATCTGGGTTTAATCCATCATCATTCTTTAGCTCACTCCACCACCCCAGTTCAGACATGACCATATGCAAATCAGTCTGACCCTGTGCCTCATGGGAACAGTCCAGCCCGAACTGCCAAGCCATGTCTTCCCTGGACCGGAAACAAGCATCCTAGGACCGGTTTCTGGCATTTCAGCCGTCATCAGCCAGGCTTGCTTGAATCCAGTGGCAAAGTGAGCAAGGGACCCACGTCTGGGCATACCCCCGCCAACTTAGGGCGACCAAAGCGATACAAAAGGGGATGATGGACGGAACGTTTGAGCCAATCAAACACTCACCCCCAGTCAACTGATCTGGGTTTAATCCATCATCATTCTTTAGCTCACTCCACCACCCCAGTTCAGACATGGCCATATGCAAATCAGTCTGACCCTGTGCCTCATGGGAACAGTCCAGCCCGAACTGCCAAGCCATGTCTTCCCTGGACCGGAAACAAGCATCCTAGGACCGGTTTCTGGCATTTCAGCCGTCATCAGCCAGGCTTGCTTGAATCCAGTGGCAAAGTGAGCAAGGGACCCACGTCTGGGCATACCCCCGCCAACTTAGGGCGACCAAAGCGATACAAAAGGGGATGATGGACGGAACGTTTGAGCCAATCAAACACTCACCCCCAGTCAACTGATCTGGGTTTAATCCATCATCATTCTTTAGCTCACTCCACCACCCCAGTTCAGACATGGCCATATGCAAATCAGTCTGACCCTGTGCCTCATGGGAACAGTCCAGCCCGAACTGCCAAGCCATGTCTTCCCTGGACCGGAAACAAGCATCCTAGGACCGGTTTCTGGCATTTCAGCCGTCATCAGCCAGGCTTGCTTGAATCCAGTGGCAAAGTGAGCAAGGGACCCACGTCTGGGCATACCCCCGCCAACTTAGGGCGACCAAAGCGATACAAAAGGGGATGATGGACGGAACGTTTGAGCCAATCAAACACTCACCCCCAGTCAACTGATCTGGGTTTAATCCATCATCATTCTTTAGCTCACTCCACCACCCCAGCTCAGACATGGCCATATGCAAATCAGTCTGACCCTGTGCCTCATGGGAACAGTCCAGCCCGAACTGCCAAGCCATGTCTTCCCTGGACCGGAAACAAGCATCCTAGGACCGGTTTCTGGCATTTCAGCCGTCATCAGCCAGGCTTGCTTGAATCCAGTGGCAAAGTGAGCCCCCCCTTTTGTATCGCTCTCTTTTCAGGGACAGCACACGGACCTTTTCGTTGTTTGAATACTTTGGACCTAACAGATTTACCCCTTACTCTAGGACCCTTACCAATAATAATATTGGGTGAGTCAATGATATGTTTTGCTTCGCCTATCGGCAGTGTAAACTATACTTACGGCTACCACTCAAATCTATAAGCACTGATTTTTGACTCTTTTGGTTTTAAGATTTCTTCTTAAATTCTTACCAAAGATCTAATTGATACTCCTGGACCATCTTATTTACTGTGAACACGATTATTATAATGTTTTGAGTGAGTCCAATTGATCATCGCTTTGCCACCAGTATAACCTAGCGTAAAATAGACAGATACGCTATACGTTACATTAAGGAGCACACGTTGCAATAAGGAGACACAGTTTAAATTGTGACTACTGCTTCAGACCACTCCATATCCTGGGAGTTCTTTAATATCGGATCGCTCTAGTCACTTAACGCCACTTAAAGGAGATATAGGTTATTTATTACTGCCGCTATGAATTACCATTAAGATCATTTTCGTTAGTAATCAATATAGCTTAGCGCTACAGACAGTTAGTTTTAATGCTGGCTGCCTACACATATGTGCTGTATGTCGTTACTCTTATTGGTTCCCCACAGGATTTTAACATATGATTACCAATCATTACCTATTCAATCGGCACAGCAAGAATATATCTTGTGTGGCACACTGACCTTCGAATACGGCCGTGCCTACCATCTGACCTTACTTTATTTAAATCAGGTATGTGATCAGCTATCACATAACTATTATTACACAGGGTTATAAAGCTTTACACAATCGACAAATATCTTTGACTTCGCTTGGTGCATTGTTCTGGTTCTTTTCTACCAATCTCTTCTGCACTTTCCCTTCATGACGTATTCACTTATCCCCTTGTATTAATGTGCATATATTAGCACTAACTACATGCAATAAAAAACAAGTAAGAAACAAACACGCCTGAATTACTGTTATACAGTGGCGGCTCGCCGAGGGAGTGCTGCGGGGCGGTGGGGTGGGGGAGGGGCAGGGTGGGGGGTAGTAAAGTCCGGCATACGGAGGTATGGAGTTAAGTAAATAAATAAATAAATAAAACAATTTACATTGCGTGCGCTGCATCACCGAGTTGGCGTTGCAGCGTGCGCAATGTAAATTGTTTTATTTATTTATTTATTTACTTAACTCCGTACCTCCGTATGCCGGACTTAACTACCCCCCACCCAGCCCCTCCCCGCCCCGCCCCACCGCCCTGCAGCACACCCTCAGCGAGCCGCCACTGCTGTTATATACTCTTTAAACTAAAATAACCATGATTGTTATTTATGAATCAGACAAACATGAACTATATGACTTATTCTTGAAAAATGTCACTTGAAATTACCGTCATGTTGCACCTTTGCTCACATACACTGGAAATGTATATGTCAAAAATATGCATATGATAATCACAACTTCACGCTAGCTGGTGATGGTGATGAATTTGCCTAATGTATATGGCATATTTTGGGAGTTTGTATACCTGATTTTTATTTTTAATTGTTGTAGGCCTGATGAATTTGCTAAACCGACGAAACACGTGTTGGCTACATGGACATTGAAAAAGATCTACGAATAAAAGGTCTCTGCTGAAGCCAAAGATTTGCATGATTGTATTATTCATGTGGAACATATTCTCTTCCTCCTGTTAATGTCTAATCAGGATTATTACTGAACGGAAAAACCTACCGTATATAATCTATGTATAGTGTGTGCCCAAGGTTTGTTTCAATTTAATAGTGGGGCCTGTCTAAAATGCAGAGGTCTACATTGTGATATGAATGAGGTTTTTGTTGGAGGGACATTAGGTCAAACCATGGATAGCCTAATAGGCTATGCACGTAGCCTTACAGGTGATTCTTCTGACTAATTGGTGTCAGAACAAGGTGAAAAGGTGATATTGTATTTTAGACTATGGGGCTATCATGTCACTGCATTTTGAAATCTCTGTAATTTCCTAAGAAAAAGAGAAGGTGCTCCTAAATAAAGCATGTTGGCGTAGTCGATATGGAAGAGAATTAGGGCAGTGGTTGTTCGGGCCTTTAGTTAGAACACCAGGGATGGGGAGATTCATCAAAGACATTGATCATGTGTATTTGGAGTCCATGGTCAATCCAAAGTTCTTGACTTCATTTGATTTGTTTGCTGGGATCATATTCCCTGAGGCCAGATTGTCATGGAGTGATGACATAACTAATTGCAACATGCAAGGACTTCTGTTTTAATGGTGTCAAGCTTGAAGTGGTTAGTAGACATCAAATGAACAACTACTTGTACCTCTTTTCCCATTGAGAATTATCCAATGTCTGCTGGCATTCCATCTTTAGTATTATTTTAGTGCCATCAACATAGTTATAGCAGTTGAGATTAAAGGAGTGTATGAGCTCAGGTAGAGGTCTAAGGCAGACATTAAATACAAGGGGGCAATGGTAGCACCTCGTGGAACACTTGTAGTAAAGTTGAATAGTTAGAGAGGAGAGATGGGGGAGTGATAGTGTAAGTGTTCCTTTGGTGAGGTATGGTGGGGTCCATTTTAGGGATGGGCGAAACTTGCTGAGTTTCATATAACTTCCTGAGATTCCACAGAGTTCCCCCAACAGTGGAAAATATGCACATTGCACTGCTCGCACTGCAATTTAGCACCAGTGGTGTGAGCAGTGCTGATAAATCAGCGCGAACTGCACCATGCGGTGCGCAAGAGCACGCTGCCATTCACATTGATTTTGGTGCCGCTCGAGTAGAAAATCTACCCAAGTGGCAGCAAATCTATTCAAGAAGCAGCCCTCTAACTACGACCACCCGTGTTAGAAAATTGTGCTGGGGGACGCAAAACCTTGCTCATATTTTTTTTATGCTTGTGGGAAAACATTCCACGACGATTGGCGGAATTTGGCCGGAATGCCGCACTACTCGTCAAATTCCACCGATTCCACAAGCAGAATGAAACATTCCACCCACCCCTAATCATTTTGGTAAAATTTCCTTCAATTCCAAGATCATAAAGTGTGTAGGGTGATGAACACTGGGAAAGGAAGACAAACGATCAGGGACATGGAGGACTATTACTCCGTTGGTGTCCAATGTTGTTTTGAATTTGTCCCAATTCCCAGTCAATGATGTTTTGGTAGTTAGAAAGATGATGAGAAAAGTTGACATTTGTCTGAATTAAACTCTTGACTATGAAAGCAATGTTGTCTATTAGATGATAATTATTAGGGGTCAGAGCAGGCTTTTTGAGGGTGGGCTTTATTAGGTTTTTATTTGTGACACTGGGTTTAATTTGTGTTACTTTACGTTCTGCAGAGAAACTTCCACAAGCACTAGTTGACTATGGCTCTGGCCAGAATGTCAATAGAGTGTTTTTAAGGGTGATATCTTTGAAAATGTTGGTAGGGCAAGGGGCATGTTGTGATCTCAAAAAATCGCAGTCTTCTGCTGTGATATAGACATCAGCAGGGGAGAGGGGGTTGAAGATCAGTGGCTTGGTACCATGATTTGTAATGTTTGCACACCAAACTTAAGTAACACAAGAGCTCATAGGTAGAGGTCAATTGAAAACCGAGTCCATATAAAATGTAATCGTTTTCTTTTATTATGGACTTTGAACCAATGCCCATTCACCAGCCAATATGAGTTTCATCATATGAGTGTTAATCACAGCAACTTCCTATATTAATCATCTCAGCAGAGAGATTGGCAGAGTGACTCTGAGTTTTATTTAATGTGCTAATCTGTTACTTATGAGGATACCTTTAGCAGTTTCTATGATCAATATAATTCCTGTGAGGACATTACATGTTGTCAGTGGTACTGCAGCCATAACTCCAGCTCATGTCTCTGAAGAGAGCTATGAATTGGAAGTGTAACTTGGGACATGTAGATGTGACTATGTTCCTTTAGCTGTCCCTTACCTCCCCAGTGCATAATGGTAAATGCTGTTCAAGGCAGTCCATAACCTGCACTTTTTATTATGATCATTTGAGTGTTGAAGTACGCCTACTGCTATTAACCCTTGACACAGGTGTTTCATTATTCTGAACTCTTCAGGAGGGTACAGAGTTTGTTTGGGGGAACTTGCCCTGCTGCTTAGAGATGAGTGCCAAACAGCTCCCAGGTGCAGACTCCTGTCAGTGGAAGCTGATCATAGCTCCCCCGAAAGACTCTTTACCCTCTTCAAAAGTTTGGAATAAAGGGCTAACAGCACTGAAATGTGATTGATTACTCAAGCGACCACAAGAAAAATTGTGAGTTGAGGACTTTTTTTAACTACATTTACCATTATGTACTTGGGAGGACTGGGACAGGCCTGTGACCAGTGTACAGATCTCCCTCTAAGCAATGTATACACAAGCTTGCGTCCGTTTGGGGGAGCTGGTGATTGGTTCCCGAAGCTAAGAGTCTACACTTGGGAGTTGTTTGGCACTCATCTACAGACACTAAGTAGCAGGTCATGCTCCCCCAAACAATTATTTGTTCTTCTGAAGAGTTCAAAAGGATGAAACACTGGTGTCAAGGGCTAACAGCAATGGCTGTACTTCAATACTCAAGCGACTCCAAGAAACATTGTAAGTTAGTGGACTGTCTTGAACTGCATTTACCATGATGCACTGGGGAGCATCACCCCTTAGCATTATCATGTCCACATATTGCATTGAACAACTACTTTTAGCATCTGGAAATATATGATGGTAATGCAAAAGCAACTGCAGCGGCATTTCTCTCACACCATTTGTCTCTCACACTGCAAAAGAACATTAGTAATGGTTTTGTTAAGGTTTTCTCCCATTTAGTCCTCATATAACATCCAGATGGGAAACAGTCGGAACACTGGGGTCTCAGCCACACGTGTTACGCCATTGCAAGCGTAACCATGCTTGCCTTAACCACACATATGCATGGTTAAGGCATAAGCGCTGTCTAGTTGCTAGCTGCAGCTCGGCGGAAGAGCAGGAAGAGAAAGATCAGGACGAGGCGGTGAGGTAAGTGGGGTTTTGGGAGGGTGGGGGGTAGTTTTCTGGGCTTGGAGTGGGGTCAGGAGTTTTAGGGCTCAGGCAGGGGACGTGGGTGGGGGTAGTTTGTTTGGGTTGGGGGTAGTTTTTTGGGAGCTGTGGGGTCAGGTTAGTTTTCAGGGCTGGGGGGTCGGGAGTTTTAGGGCGCAGGGCAGGGGACAGGAAAGGGGCAGTTTACAGGCTAAGGGGTCAGTTGGGCTGGGGCAGGGGGGTAGGTGGGGGTAGATTTTAAGGGGTGGGGGCTGGTTTTAGGGCTCAGGGAGAGGGGCTGGGGTCTGAGTCGTTTTTAGGGGGCTGAGTTTTAGGGATCAGGGCAGGGGTCAGGAAAGGGGCAGTTTTAAGGTCGAGGGGCAGTTGGGCTGGGGCAGGGGCTAGTGGGGGGAGGTTTTAGGGGTGGGGGCTGGTTTTAGTGCTCAGGGAGGGGGGCTGTGCTCGGAGTAGTTTTTAGGTGCTGTGGGGTTGAGTATTAAGGTTCAGGATAATGGGTCAGGGAAGTTTATAGGGCTGGGGCAGGTAGAATAGACCGCAGGAGGGCCGTATTTTATGGCTCAGGGCAGAGAGGCAGGAGTGTGATCTTTATTACATATGTCCCTTTATCACGAAATTGCGTGGTAAAGGCATGCGTGGTAAAGACGTGGTCGTGGTTAAGACTGCGTGGTTCAGTCATGTGTTGTTGAGGCATGCATTGTTCCATCACACAGCCCCTCCAGATGTCCTCTTTGTACACATTACCCATGGCTCCATGCCATACCCTGGAAAACACTGCATTTGAGTCACATCTGGCACCTTGATACTGTAGGTTCATAAGCACCAGAGCTCATGCTGAATCGAGTAGTGAAAAGGCTTAATATTTGATATTAGATTGTAGTTGTCACTGTCCAACCACTCTCAGACTTTTCCCAGATTTCTACTATATTTCCCTTCGACATGGTGTATGTAATTTATATGTCACTTTAAAAGACTTTTGCCATTGATATACTGTAAGGGGTTTAACAGAGACCCAAGTCTTATATATTTCTCTTCTAAGTGAATAAGGTAAAACAAGATCTCTTTCTGTTTGTGCTATAATTTTAAGTCTCCATGCATTACCCCAAAAAGATCATGTTGCAGCTTACCTCTGTGTGTTTATGTGTAATTGATAAGGTGCCTTTACTTACACTGGTCCAGAAGGTCTCAGCACTAGACAGCTGTCAAATATGTGAATATCATCTGCATTTCATATTCTGCATTTATGGCATTGAACCTCAACATCTTGTCCAAATTTGGGCAGTTTCTGGGGTCCAATAAATCCTATGCAGAGTAAAAAAATGGTTGCTTCTAAGTGCAGCAGACGCCACTATAAAATAAGGCATGCATATTAATACGTGTCATAAATCTTTAACCTCCAGCATTGGCAAATGTCCTTCCCTCACATGTCCCTTTGGAATCATGTTCTCTGCAGCTGCTACCCACAAGCTCCACCATCTAGAGATCCCTTTTTTCTTAGATTCTTCTTCATGTAACTCCTATTCCACTTCCCATGACTTAGTTTAACATTGTGTCGATACCCAGGATCTCAATCGTAAATATTTAAACCTTGTAACTGATCCTGCGGTAAATGAGATCAGGGACTACCTAGTCTTCAGCTTTTCTACTACCATTAATTGCACCCATAGGTGATTCGAGCCTACTGAAAAGGCACACTCTTTTAAACAAGCAGGGGTGCCTGGTGAGTTCCACATTGTCAAAATCCTAGTTTCTTGGTTGAAAAGCCCAACAATAAAATGTTAAGTCTGGAAGGGCAAAGCTCATGATCTCACAATATTTGAGAAGAATGTGGAAGTAACTCCAGCTATCCCATAGCCTGCCTTCTGTGCTGTAGGAGGGTGGGTGGACAAAATATCGAAAACACAAATATCGTCGGACACAATATCGTGTCAAAAATATCGAGGACAAGAATATCGTGAAGGTCATTTTCTATGGGTAAGTAAAGTTTTACTATATATAACTCCACATATATGTACTTTGACGATATATATATCTTCAAGGTACGTAGATCTGGAGTTAAGAATAGTAAATTGATACACATCTATTTGCACTTACCTACTCGATATTCTTGTCCTCGATATTTTGGACACGATATTCTGTCCACACGATATTTTGTTTTCGATATTCTGTCAGTGAACCCTGTAGGAGACATGCATCTGAGCAGATTCTTTGTTACAGGAAACCAGTCCATATAAATATTTATAAAATAGACAAATAATCTTAAAGTAAACTCTGGGATGAACAGCTTGATTTTAAATAGCTTGTGCACAGTGAAGTAGTGTGAAATTTATACCTACATACAAGGCATGACAATAAACTAACCTCGCAGCAATCAAGGCAGAAATTAGTGCCCTTGTTCATCCGGTGTTAGGAATTGAAGAATGTGTTTGATGTTATGCATTTTATAGGTGCAAGATGTAATGACACTGAAGACTTGGTTAGTCATGTTTAACAGAGCATCTCTCTTAACTCCCAAACTCTTTACCGAACAAGAAGGAGCTGAAAAGGGGCCACAACTGCTTGGTCAAAAATGAGGTGCCATAAAAAAGTGTTTCCTTCCACTTCTAATAATTCCGTTTTTTCAAGATTGATCATGGACCTTTTTGAATTTATTCAGTCTTTAATGTCGCAAGGACCCTCTTTTAAAGCAGAAGGATTAAGTTTATATTCAGACAACTGGAAAATCTATTTAGTTTCATCAGCATACATGTAGAAACTGATGTTATAAGTCCTGCTCAGAACTGCTGAAGGTTGAATATAGATATTGAACGAAATGGGTGAGAGAGTAAAAACTTGCAGCACCTGGATAGTCATTGGATGATAAGAGGAGAGAATTGAGCCATAGTTATTCTCTGATATTTCTTATTAATAAGAAGCAACCCATTCTAAGACCTTTTCGGACAGACCAAATAAATCAAGTGTCTCTAATAGGATAGTATGGTCAAGCGTTTTGGAAATGTGGACAGACCAAGTAAGAGCAATGCACTAGTGTTATTAGTATTCGCTGCCATACAAAGGAGGTCATCTTCTGTAGCAGTAAGGGCCAGCGTGGTTCCTCTATTGGCTCCAAATACTGTTTGGTCATCATTAAGGACTGTACTATCTTCTAAATATGTAGTTGAATAAGATGCCACATGCTTTTCTGATATTTTTGGCGACTGTCAATAGAAGGGTAATAAGTCTACACTCTCTCTGCACACTAGGATTTAGGCCTTTTTAGAAGAGGCCTCACAGAATTCTGGTTCAGGGTAGTCAGCACAATGCTCAATGGAAGATCCAGTATAATGCAAATAGCTTTGGATATACTAGGCTGCGTCTTGTGTATAGACTATGGGGCCGATTCGGGCCGGCTAAACATACCGACCGACTCGGTACGGGAATATAGTCCGACCGACATGTACCGGTGCTGCCCGACCTGGGTAGTACAATGCAATGCATGTGAATTACGACCGGCTCGTACGGAACACAAGCCGAACGACTGAACCGGACGGAAACAAGCTATCCGGCCGGGAAACCACGCGAATCGAACCGACAGACACGCACCAGGAATGAACCCGAACGAAACGTACCCGCGAACTCCGACCCGCGCAGTACGATGCAATGCGTGGAAAACCAGACCGAGTCGCACGGAGCTCAAGCCGAACGACCGACACGCATACAAAAGCCAGCCGAAGGAAGCCAATACTCGGCGACCGACGCGTACGCCGCACAATAAACCTAGCAGAAACACAGCGTGAACGACTCGGAGAAGATCGCACGAGACAACTGCAGCATCCTACTCGGTCAGAAGAACGTCTCCTACATGCACAAAAAATACAAAGGAAAAAATACAAAAAAAGGGCCAAACAAGCAATGACAAAGTCAATAAATACAGGGGGAAAAAACATGGAACAAGGACACACCCCCAACTCCACCTATATAAAGGCCACAAATCCCTACCATGATCCTTTGCAAATTCAACTGACCTGCCAGCACAGAACACCATCACACAGCAACCACAGACACACTCACAGCTCATCCATCACACAAGCCACACACCATTAGCACCTCAACAAATAGCACCCTCACATACACCCAGCAAAACCTACACTCACATATCCTCACCTGCACACACACACACATCAATCCCCACCACCACCCATCACCATGCCCCCAAAGAAGAATCCAAAGTTCCTAGACAGTGAATTGGAAGTCCTGGTAGATGAGATCCTCAGGGTAGAGCCACAGTTGTTTGGTACATTGGTCCAACAGACCCCCATGTCGTAGAAAACCAAGATGTGGGAGAGGATGGTCGACAGGGTCAACGCACAATCACCATGTTTGCGCACAAAGGAAGACATCCAGAACAGGTGGTATGATGTGCGCAGGAGGGTCAGGGACCTACTAAAGAAGAATTAC
Organism: Calotriton arnoldi; assembly: GCA_963921515.1. Lineage (NCBI taxonomy): Eukaryota > Metazoa > Chordata > Amphibia > Caudata > Salamandridae > Calotriton > Calotriton arnoldi. The sequence continues at coordinate 368,667 of CAWUFW010004061.1, forward strand.
ATCGTGAGTCAGCGCACCGGCAGTGGCCCTCCTGCCAAACCACTATACCTCAGGCCCTGGGAGGAGAAGGTGCGGGCCATCCTACCACCAGTGAGCGTATATGGACTATCAAACATCCCAGAGCCTGGTGAGTACACAACTAATATACACAATATTGTGTGACAATACACACACATCACTGTCAAGGGGATAGTCAAACCATGCACCCTTAGCAAATCCACAGCAATCAAAAGATAATCACCCCAAGATTTGTCTGTCAGTCAGATAAACACAATACATGCCATCTCATAGTGATATGTAACTGTGTCATGATATGTACAAACCTAACTACAAATACAGCAAGGCAGTGGCACAAATATAACCAACAAACACAGTTAGACATTTTGCCACCACTAGAACACCACCTCACAGGGAAGCTCACATCAAGTTGCCGATTGCGAGCGTGGAAAATAAACCTCCCGGCGAGATTCTCAACGCGGGGAGGTCAGGTTTCTCATTGCGAGTGATCGCGTATGCTCGCGACCGCCGCGATGAGAAACTACCAGTCCGCGTTGAGAGCTGCCGCTCGAGTAAAAATCTACTCGAGCGGCAGTAAAGACAGCTCGCACTGTGCAAGATACCGCTTTCAATGATTGCACAGTGCGGACAAGCATCCGGCACTGTGCAATCATTGCGAACAGTGCACTACGCAGTTCGCGTAGTGCTACGCGTAGCTCGCGTAGTGCGAACTGCACTTTGCGTAGCTTCGCGTAGCTCTACTTCGCGAACTACGCCCAGGCTTACTCTGAACCATGCTCACATCACAGGGAGTGGAAAACAACTGATAAGATGGCTGACACTGGGTACTGCTGTGGGGAGCACAAGGCCCTGCTGGGAACTGTGCACCAACCAACAGCAGGACACCACTGACTGACATCCTGAAAGCCAACTTGCACTCCCTGCAATGGAAGCACGTTCCATGGTGGGATATCTGGCTGGGTGGGAAGGAGGACTGACAGCTCTGACCATAGTTACAAGCAGCTTTTCTCACACACACCCTTAACACAAACTCCACACAACTCACCTGGGAGAATGCAATGCCTCACACTCTAATTAAATATCCCACAAAGAACCACCACACTGGGTTATGCTGTGTGAAGCACAGGGACACTCTTGGGACTTGTAGACAAACAAACGCCAGGAGAACACTGTCAGCCATCCTGTCAGCACAGGCACACTACCCCACAGGGAAGCAGAGTCAAAAGGAAGGAAGTATGGGCATGCTGGGAAGGGGGTGTAGGCAATAGCATGATGGGAGTGGTAGTCACAGCTCAACATCCCCCACCCACATGGCCCAGCAAGCTCACACTGAAGCATGGCACACCTCACAGGCAGTGAAAAGCCACTTCAAAGATGTCTGACACTGGCCTCAGCTGTGGGAGCACAAGGCCCTGCTGGGAACTGTGCACCAACCAAAAGCAGGACACCACTGTCAGCCATCTTGCCATTGCTGTCACACTCACACACAGTGAAGTCCACTCAAAAGGAAGAAAGTATGGGCATGCTGGGAAGGGGGGTGTAGGCAATAGCATGATGGGAGTTGTAGGCACAGATATTGGTCACCCTCACAATTGGCCCATCAACACCACTCTGAACCATGCTCACATCACAGGGAGTGGAAAACAACTGACAAGATGGCTGCCACTGGGTACTGCTGTGGGGAGCACAAGCCCCTGCTGGGAACTGGGCACCAACCAACAGCAGGACACCACTGACTGACATCCTGAAAGCCAACTTGCACTCCCTGCAATGGAAGCACGTTCCATGGTGGGATATCTGGCTGGGTGGGAAGGAGGACTGACAGCTCTGACCATAGTTACAAGCAGCTTTTCTTACACACCCCCTTAACACAAACTCCACACAACTCACCTGGGAGAATGCAATGCCTCACACTCCAATTAAATATCCCACAAAGAACCACCACCCTGGGTTATGCTGTGTGAAGCACAGGGACACTCTTGGGACTTCTAGCCAAACAAACGCCAGGACAACACTGTCAGCCATTCTGTCAGCACAGGCACACTACCCCACAGGGAAGCAGAGTCAAAAGGAAGGAAGTATGGGCATGCTGGGAAGGGGGGGTGTAGGCAATAGCATGATGGGAGTGGTAGTCACAGCTCAACATCCCCCACCCACATGGCCCAGCAAGCTCACACTGAAGCATGCACACCTCACAGGCAGTGAAAAGCCACTTCAAAGATGTCTGACACGGGCCTCAGCTGTGGGGAGCACAAGGCCCTGCTGGGAGCTGTGCAACAACCAACAGCAGGACACCACTGACTGACATCCTGAGAGTCAACCTGCACACACTGCAAGGGTGGCATGCTTCATGGTGGGATAACTGGGCTGGGGGAGAAGGAGGGCCGGATGTCCACCAAATACCACCAATGCTGGCCATGCACACACCTCAACATTCACATTGAAAAGCTTCAGGTTGGCAGGACAATGTGCTACACCAATATCAACCTCTGACTGTGACAACTGAGGACAATGCAATGTACAGGCCCGCATCCAGAGGTACAGTCACAACTGTCAGGTGTGTGAACCATTGATGCCCGTAGAAACATAACATACATTGTGTGTCTCTTCCAAAAACAGGTGATGATGGGGACACAGCAGCAGACGATGAGGAGTCCTTGTCCCAGGCTCCGGGGGACACTGAGCTCACTGGTGTGGAACAGCCTCTGCACTCCTCGGATGGCGAAGACCTACCTGGCCCCTCCGGTGTGAGTCATCATGCAGCACCAGCAGGACCAACATCTGCACCCCCTGCACCCACCTCTCCAACAACTGCCAACACACAGACCACCCCTGCCAACACGGACAGACCAAGGACCACCGATGACAACAGCACAGGGACCCCGGCCCAACGTGGAGCAACGGACAACGACCCCAGTAACAACCCCCAAGTGGGCCTATGGTCACCTGTGCGTGCCACCACAGGTCCCGCACGTGTCGCCAGGGGTGGTGGGAGGGGTGGTAGACATAGGTTGCTGTTTGCAGAGGGGCCTGGACTGCATGATGACCCACAACTGGCACGCATTGCTGAGGCGTACCAGAATAGCACCAGAGAGGTCAGCCAGGTAGTGGGGATCATCAAGGACATTCAACAGCAGCAGTCTGCCCATCATGCCTGCTTGGACTCACACATGTCCCGTGTGGAGACACACATGTCTGGCATGGAGTCCAAGTGGGACACATTGGAAGAACTGACAGCGGTGCATAGGGACATATTGACATGCCTCCGCCAGATTAGCACCAACATGGCCACACCTCCCTGTGTGCCCACAACATCTGGTGCTGCAACAACTGCAACTGCCACAGGGAGGGAGGATGACTCTGGCGGAGAGTCCTCTGCACCGCAGCAGCCTGCACGTGAGGGTCCCCCCCGGAAGAAGAGGGGTCGTCCGAGGAAGGAAAACTGAGAGGCCGATGGCCATGTACATCCCCCAGGAACCCAACACCTGTTCTGGAAATTCTCCTTTGTGTGCAAACTGTTCACCCTGTTGAATGCAACACAACTCTCCCACATGACATGGGGAGCTTAAGTTGGCCCAATGTATCAGATGACTGTGGACTTTACTCAGGAAATTTCTGCTACCAAGACTTCCAACTCATCTGGGAACTTTGGATTCCAATCCCAATGTACAGCACCCACCATCCTGTGCACTATCCTCACACATGTATGGAAATAAACTCACTAATACACCATACTTGCCTCTGTTGTGATTCCAACGTGGTTTCTGTCATGGAGATGGTGATCTGCTAAATGACACTGTGCATGCTAACTGCTACAGCAAGTTCAACACCGTCATGTGAGTCATGGCGACGTGACACATATGAGGGAGACACACCACTAGGGCTACACAACACATACACACCAGGGCCATCAGACTCATCGCCTACACTGATGTTGCCAGGAAATACAGTGGAATGCACAGACACCACACCTATTCACAGTCTGTGTTAACTAGCCCACAGGTGCAGTAAGCACATGTCAGTCAGATGTGTGACCACAGACAACGCACATCCCAAAGTGAAGCACAGGTTTATTACACATTTGCAACATGTTGTTTCCACTACAGATGCAAGGTAATCCTACGTGGCAGTGGCCACACAGTCAACAAGTGTAGAAGAAATAAAGTCCAGGGGTGTGTGGCACATCACCTGTAGGGAAACAACTGCTTCCACCCTGGAAGTTGAATCATGGTGTCGGGGGATCACAGTTCACCAAACAACTCTGAAAGTACCCTGTGAAGGACAGACATGACACACAGTCAAAAGCACTGAAGAACAGGACAGAACTGCAATACTCATAGCCAATACATGTCATAAGATACTCACAGAAAACCAAGTTAGCATGTCAACACTGTTGGGGAGTACAGACTACTTGTAAGGACACATCGCTGCACGCTTCCAGTCAAGTAGCACATGGCCACACTCAAACAGCACCAGAGCACCACCAACACATATCACGCAAACTCACATCATTGGCATGACAACTCTCTGAATACTCACATTCAGCTGAAGAAGTTGGTGATGAGCTGTGTGCGGACATCACCATCATCATCATCATCATCACTGGCATCGTGGCCCAGGCCAGGATCCTCCACAGGTGGCGGATGTTGGTCATCGTCATCCAGGATGAGAGGCAACTCCTTCCGCACTGCCAGGTTGTGTAGCATGCAGCAGACGATGACAATCTTGCACACCTTTGCTGGGGCATATGGGAGGGCCCCTCCTGTCTTGTCCAGGCAGCGGAAGCGGCTCTTCAGGAGACCAAATGTCCGCTCGATCACTCTCCTGGTCCGACCATGTGCCTCATTGTAGCGCATCTGGGCTGGTGTCACAGGGTTCCTGAGGGGTGTCAGCAACCACGGCATGTTGGGGTATCCGGAGTCACCTACAGACAGACAATTGCACATTAGCTGAGTTGGAAAAGAGGGTGGAATACAACATAGCAGAACACACACAATGGTACAAAGTCAGTACACACCGACAAGCCAGGCACGCTGGTTCTGCATCTGTGCCATCATCCTCGGGATGCGACTACTCCTCATCACGTAGGCATCGTGTGCCGAACCAGGGAAACGGGCACACACATGTGAGATGCTCATATCTGCAAGACATACCACCAGAGCATTGATCGAATGATAATGTTTCCTGTTCCTGTATGCCTGCTCATGTGCCTGTGGTGGTACCAAAGCCACATGTGTCCCATCAATGGAGCCAATGACATGTGGCATCCTCCCCAGGGCATAGAAGTCACTCTTAACGTCAGTGAGTTGTTGACGTTTAGGGAAATAGTTGTACTGATTCAGGCATCTCAACATTGCCTCCAAAACATCGCGTAGCACACGGCTGAACATAGTCTGTGACATCCCACCAGCAGTCGCCACAGTGTGTTGAAAGGTACCAGTGGCAAAGAAGTGTAGGACTGCCATCACCTTCACCTTGGGGGTCAGCGCTGTAGGGTACGGCCGGCCAGGTTGCAAATGTGGGGCCAAGCGCACTGCCAAATCTTCAATCAGCTGCCTGGTGAGGCGGTACCGTCAGATGCTGTCACGTTCCACCATCGTTGCTAGGTCAGGGAATGGTCTATGGACAGCTGGTGCCCTGCAGTGCACAGGTGAAGAAAGAAAGATTGTCAGTCACCCCACATATGTGCCATTCACCATACTCAATATCACATGATACATCATTACGAGACACAAGTACTTGATGTGTGTGCCGTTCTGTATGGACATATATGGCACCTACATGGCCATCATCTAACATCTCAGTTCAACATGTGTTGACAACCGGTTCCAGGTTGTGTAATGGGAAACCATTAGGCTGTGTCACAGTACCCATTTACTGCTGTCACGTTCCAAACACACACCACAGTGACATGTCTGGACAGATGCGCCACAGGCATCACAGCTCATTGACAGGTAGATTCCCAGGGTCCCTGTCTTGCCACATGGACACTGGCATGACATGGCGTATCATGTACACGTCAGAAAAACAAACATGACTCCCACAGGTTATGGCCCTTGTTGCCTCCGCAGGACAGACATGGACGTCTGTGACACACACACGTACAACATCAAAGTCCATGCACAAACAACGTGGATGTGGAGACTGTCTCCCATTGTGCACATGGAATCAGAGACATCGGAAACACAACATGCACACAGACTGTGGAGGGCCATCACTATTGTGGCAATGGGTCACCCTGTGACGTACATACCTTCCCACATTGGACTCTGGGGTTATGTGACATGTCATACACATACACAACCTGGAAATGTGACCATGCCACATGCTCTGAAATGAACAGTTGCACATCACAGTGGTCATGTGCACAACACACAAAGGATCCTGTCCCCATGAACACGAGCACAGCCTGGGAGTGGCTGCCCCCAAGTGCCACCCCAAAAACCACATGTTGACCCCCATACACAGAAAAGGTAATGCAGCCTTAAATGCCTTAGGATACAGTGTGTTTTAAGGAAAAACAGCGGTTCAGTTTGGCCCAATCGGGTCCTATGCAACCAAGTGGAGTCCTCGAGAAGGACACAAGGTAAACTTTTTGGAGTAGACAATTAATCATTAAGGGAGCACGAAAGTAGTAGGGGAGATATGTAGTGTAAAATAAACATTTTATTTTACACAAACATGGTTAGCGACAGTCAAGGTAAACAGGTGCTCACATAAAGTGACAGGTGCGTAATGTGACAAGGTGCGGTGAACTCTAAAAACATTACATCACATTGACAACAGAAAAGGAACTTTGCTTAAGTTAATACAGTTAAGAGAGTTCCTGTTGTGGAAGTCGACGGCGTTTCGATCTTAGGGACTTAAGATCATCATCAGGACAATAAGTGAGCAACCTGAACCTAAGGGGAACAGAGTGAAATTACGATATGTACCCTACATTTCGACTACTAACAACGTGGGCGTGCTCCCAGTGTGATAGCATATCTTAATTAAACGCTGGCACACAGTGAAGTGGTATAAACCGTTACCTATTTAAAGAGGGCCAGGTGAGTAGCTCGAAGCTCTATCAATTCCAGTGGCCCCTAAGGGGAGTTACGCGCATTATGTCAATTATCAATGAGTGGACTAACTATTGCACTCGTGCCTGCGTCATGCTCAGAAGCGTTGAGCGAACTTACTTCCTACAAGAACCACTTCCCTAGAGAAGGCGTGGGTGTTGTAGAACCGATCTGTGATTAGTACAGTCTTGTACTACTTGCCTCGAAGTGCGTCTGGGGAAGATATGGAGTAGGGGATTAGGGCTCGCTGATATCGATTTATTGAACACAGTTAGCTGAGTGAAGATATTACTCACATACTATTGTTCGCGCGGGACCTACTTCCAGCCGGAAGTGGTACGGAAGGGCAATCTGGTCATTACTGCTCTCATGAAGGTCGGGGACCAACTACTGTGGGGGGGGAAGGGAGGCAGAGTTAGAACCACATGTTGACCCCCATACACAGAAAAGGTAATGCAGCCTTAAATGCCTTAGGATACAGTGTGGACAGGCTGTGGTGTTGTAGGTGTGCCCCTGAGTCCCTGGCAAGTATATGTGGCTGGAATACGTTCACCAGTGACAAGCATGGTGACATATGCGAGTGACCTGTACAGGGACGCGTCGTACAGCAATGGACCGATCGGTGTGCACGCACTGGCCATTGAATCTGTTGTGAGCGGGTACGCGTTGTTTCCCGGAATACGCGTTGTACAGCAATGGACCGATTGGTGTGCACGCACTGGCCATTGAATCTGTTGTGAGCGGGTACGCGTTGTTTCCCGGAATATGCGTTGTACAGCAATGGACCGATCGGTGTGCACGCACTGGCCATTGAATCTGTTGTGAGCGGGTACGCGTTGTACAGCAATGGACCGATCGGTGTGCACGCACTGGCCATTGCATCTGTTGTGAGCGGGTACGCGTTGTACAGCAATGGACCGATCGGTGTGCACGCACTGGCCATTAAATCTGTTGTGAGCGGGTACGCGTTGTTTCCCGGAATACGCGTTGTACAGCAATGGACCGATCGGTGTGCACGCACTGGCCATTGAATCTGTTGTGAGCGGGTACGCGTTGTACAGCAATGGACCGATCGGTGTGCACGCACTGGCCATTGAATCTGTTGTGAGCGGGTACGCGTTGTACAGCAATGGACCGATCGGTGTGCACGCACTGGCCATTGCATCTGTTTTGAGCGGGTACGCGTTGTACAGCAATGGACCGATCGGTGCGCACGCATTGGACATTGCATTTGATGTGAGCGTGTACGCGTTGTACAGCAATGTACCGATCGGTGTGCACGCACTGGCCATTGCATCTGTTGTGAGCGGGTACGCGTTCTACAGCAAATGACCGATCGGTGCGCACGCATTGGACATTGCATTTGATGTGAGCGTGTACGCGTTGTACAACAATGGACCGATCGGTGTGCATGCACTGGCCATTGAATCTGTTGTGAGCGGGTACGCATTGTACAGCAATGGACCGATCGGTGCGCACGCATTGGACATTGCATTTGATGTGAGCGTGTACGCGTTGTTTTTTGAAATACGCGTTGTACAGCAATGGTCTGGACGGTGCGCATGCATTGGCTAGGGCCTGGCATGGCAACGGACGCGTTTTCGAAGCTGTAACGAGTCTGATGCAGTGAATTCAGTTGGCCAGCCACAACAATGTTGCAAATTCATCGGTGTCATGAAGTTTAACTTTTGAAGGATGCTGTGGGCGTGTATAAGTGGTGCAATTCCATGGATTGGCCAGATTCAGAAGATGCAAACGACTTGGACCTATCACTTTGGACACATGGGACAGTATCTGCCTCTGCAGCACACATATAATGCTGGCTGCTCCCCTGAGAGCTCACTTGCCTGCACTACATGCTCCAGGACGACATCTGCCACCAACACTGCTGCTGTCTCTGCATCCTCTGGCTACTGCAATGGCACGTACTGTGGAGAGAGCCCCAGCCTTCAGCCTTGAGGAGAACCAGGCCCTGCTGGACAGCCTCTTCCACAGTACAGCAAGCTGTAGTGGGAAACCAGGGAGCAGGTGAGTGTGCTGTCCACTGCCTTACTAATTGTGCATGTTGTCTGGACTAGCAAGACTTACAGTGTGCACACCACTGGCTAGCATGCTCACTGAGTAGTTCTCACCCCCAAAGTGTGTAGTTACATGCACTGAACAGGTACAGTGCAGTAACAGTGCATTCCAACAAGGTTTTACTTCCCAGACAATGATACCATGTAGTAACTGCTGGCAAACTGTTCATAGCCATCGTTGCACTGCCTGTGTACATCATATGCCCCTGTGTTTGAGACATGTATATCCAACTGTGTGATGCATGTATATGTTGCATGTGTAGTAATCAAAAGACACACAATTGATGGACGGAATGCAGAACAAATCAAAACATTCACCCCCAGTCAAGAGATCTGGGTTAAATCCATCATTCTTTTGCTCACCATGCCACCCCAGTTTAGACCTGGCCATATGCAAATCAGTCTTGACCCTGTGCCTCATGGGAACAGTCCAGCCCGAACTGCCAAGCCAGGTCCTCCCTGGACTGGAAACAAGCATCCTAGGACCGGTTTCGGGTTTCACCCTCTTCAGCCAGGATAGCTTGATTCCAGTGGCACAGTGAGCCCAGGACCCACGTCTGGGCATACCTGGCGCACTTAGGGCGAGAAAGCAAAAGACACACAATTGATGGACGGAATGCAGAACAAATCAAAACATTCACCCCCAGTCAAGAGATCTGGGTTAAATCCATCATTCTTTGCTCACCATGCCACCCCAGTTTAGACCTGGCCATATGCAAATCAGTCTTGACCCTGTGCCTCATGGGAACAGTCCAGCCCGAACTGCCAAGCCAGGTCCTCCCTGGACCGGAAACAAGCATCCTAGGACCGGTTTCGGGTTTCACCCTCTTCAGCCAGGATAGCTTGATTCCAGTGGCACAGTGAGCCCAGGACCCACGTCTGGGCATACCTGGCGCACTTAGGGCGAGAAAGCAAAGACACACAATTGATGGACGGAATGCAGAACAAATCAAAACATTCACCCCCAGTCAAGAGATCTGGGTTAAATCCATCATTCTTTGCTCACCATGCCACCCCAGTTTAGACCTGGCCATATGCAAATCAGTCTTGACCCTGTGCCTCATGGGAACAGTCCAGCCCGAACTGCCAAGCCAGGTCCTCCCTGGACCGGAAACAAGCATCCTAGGACCGGTTTCGGGTTTCACCTCTTCAGCCAGGATAGCTTGATTCCAGTGGCACAGTGAGCCCAGGACCCACGCCTGGGCATACCTGGCGCACTTAGGGCGAGAAAGCAAAGACACACAATTGATGGACGGAATGCAGAACAAATCAAAACATTCACCCCCAGTCAAGAGATCTGGGTTAAATCCATCATTCTTTTGCTCACCATGCCACCCCAGTTTAGACCTGGCCATATGCAAATCAGTCTTGACCCTGTGCCTCATGGGAACAGTCCAGCCCGAACTGCCAAGCCAGGTCCTCCCTGGACCGGAAACAAGCATCCTAGGACCGGTTTCGGGGTTTCACCCCTCTTCAGCCAGGATAGCTTGCATGTTTGTTTGTTTGTGAATGTTTGCATTGTCCAGCATTCCGTCCATCAATTGTTTCTTTTGCATTTGTCGCCCTAAGTGGGAAGTGTATGCCCAGACGTGGGTCCCGTGCTCACTACACCTCTGGATTCAAGCTAGCCTGGCTGAAGAAGGGTGATGCCCTGAAACCGGTCCTAGGATGCTTGTTTCCGGTCCAGGGAGGACCTGGCTTGGCAGTTCGGGCTGGACTGTTCCCACAAGGAACAGGGTCAAGACTGATTTGCATATGGCTGGGTCCAAACTGGGGTGGTGTGGTGAGCAAAAGAATGATGGATTTAACCCAGATCCTTGTGACTGGGGGTGAATGTTTGCATTGTCCAGCATTCCGTCCATCAATTGTTTCTTTTGCATTTGTCGCCCTAAGTGGGAAGGGTATGCCCAGACGTGGGTCCCGTGCTCACTACACCACTGGATTCAAGCTAGCCTGGCTGAAGAAGGGTGATGCCCTGAAACCGGTCCTAGGATGCTTGTTTCCGGTCCAGGAGGACCTGGCTTGGCAGTTCGGGCTGACTGTTCCCACAAGGAACAGGGTCAAGACTGATTTGCATATGGCTGGGTCCAAACTGGGGTGGTGTGGTGAGCAAAAGAATGATGGATTTAACCCAGATCCTTGTGACTGGGGGTGAATGTTTGCATTGTCCAGCATTCCGTCCATCAATTGTTTCTTTTGCATTTGTCGCCCCAAGTGGGAAGGGCATGCCCAGACGTGGGTCCCGTGCTCACTACACCACTGGATTCAAGCTAGCCTGGCTGAAGAAGGGTGATGCCCTGAAACCGGTCCTAGGATGCTTGTTTCCCGGTCGAGGGAGGACCTGGCTTGGCAGTTCGGGCTGGACTGTTCCCACAAGGAACAGGGTCAAGACTGATTTGCATATGGCTGGGTCCAAACTGGGGTGGTGGGTGAGCAAAAGAATGATGGATTTAACCCAGATCCCTGTGACTGGGGGTGAATGTTTGCATTGTCCAGCATTCCGTCCATCAATTGTTTCTTTGCATTTGTCGCCCTAAGTGGGAAGGGTATGCCCAGACGTGGGTCCCGTGCTCACTACACCACTGGATTCAAGCTAGCCTGGCTGAAGAAGGGTGATGCCCTGAAACCGGTCCTAGGATGCTTGTTTCCGGTCCAGGGAGGACCTGGCTTGGCAGTTCGGGCTGGACTGTTCCCACAAGGAACAGGGTCAAGACTGATTTGCATATGGCTGGGTCCAAACTGGGGTGGTGTGGTGAGCAAAAAGAATGATGGATTTAACCCAGATCCTTGTGACTGGGGGTGAATGTTTGCATTGTCCAGCATTCCGTCCATCAATTGTTTCTTTTGCTTTTGTCGCCCTAAGTGGGAAGGGTATGCCCAGACGTGGGTCCCGTGCTCACTACACCACTGGATTCAAGCTAGCCTGGCTGAAGAAGGGTGATGCCCTGAAACCGGTCCTAGGATGCTTGTTTCCGGTCCAGGGAGGACCTGGCTTGGCAGTTCGGGCTGGACTGTTCCCACAAGGAACAGGGTCAAGACTGATTTGCATATGGCTGGGTCCAAACTGGGGTGGTGTGGTGAGCAAAAGAATGATGGATTTAACCCAGATCCTTGTGACTGGGGGTGAATGTTTGCATTGTCCAGCATTCCGTCCATCAATTGTTTCTTTTGCATTTGTCGCCCTAAGTGGGAAGGGTATGCCCAGACGTGGGTCCCGTGCTCACTACACCACTGGATTCAAGCTAGCCTGGCTGAAGAAGGGTGATGCCCTGAAACCGGTCCTAGGATGCTTGTTTCCGGTCCAGGGAGGACCTGGCTTGGCAGTTCGGGCTGGACTGTTCCCACAAGGAACAGGCTCAAGACTGATTTGCATATGGCTGGGTCCAAACTGGGGTGGTGTGGTGAGCAAAAGAATGATGGATTTAACCCAGATCCTTGTGACTGGGGGTGAATGTTTGCATTGTCCAGCATTCCGTCCATCAATTGTTTCTTTTGCATTTGTCGCCCTAAGTGGGAAGGGTATGCCCAGACGTGGGTCCCGTGCTCACTACACCACTGGATTCAAGCTAGCCTGGCTGAAGAAGGGTGATGCCCTGAAACCGGTCCTAGGATGCTTGTTTCCGGTCCAGGGAGGACCTGGCTTGGCAGTTCGGGGTGGACTGTTCCCACAAGGAACAGGGTCAAGACTGATTTGCATATGGCTGGGTCCAAACTGGGGTGGTGTGGTGAGCAAAAGAATGATGGATTTAACCCAGATCCTTGTGACTGGGGGTGAATGTTTGCATTGTCCAGCATTCCGTCCATCAATTGTTTCTTTTGCATGTGTAGTAATGGCATTTTCACTTTGTCATCCTCACAGGTTGATGCCCACCAGAAGCAGGAAATCTGGCTGACCATCGCCCGGGCAGTAAGATCCGTGGGGGTCTACAAGCGCCGGATCCGCAACTGCCAGAAGAGGTGGCAGGACCTTCGGGGCTGGACCCGGAGGATCGCAAGGGTCCAGCTGAAGCTGTCGCCTCCTCGCAGGAGGGGCGGACACCGGACCCTGACCCCCCACATGCTCAGGATCCTGGCGGTGGTCTTCCCTGACCTGGATGGGCAGCTGAAGGCCAGACAGCAGCAAGGAGGGGGTGAGTCCATGACTGCACTGTGAACTTTGTCTGACATGCTATGTGCCCTCCTCTGGCCTGGTTAAACTTCCACAGTACATCAGTCTTGTGGTCCAGGACCCATGTCCCTCAATTGTGACATGCCCACTTCTCATCTGATACGCATATGTATGGCCCTTACAGTCAGGAAATTGTGTCACTTGGGTACTGTGTCCTTGCATTTTGCTTCGCTCAAGGTGGGGGACAGCATTTGTTCCTGTGACTTTGTTGTGGGATTCATGGGTGGGTCAATTGCTTACACAATGCCTAAGTTCTGACATGTAATCTGGGTGTAACTTTGATATGTGGTCCACTTGCTGATCTGAATCACCACATGTCCCTGGGGTATTTGGCACACACCCATGCTGCGGGTGGGAACAATGTTTGGGCCTCAGGAGTATGTATATCAAGTGTGTCACACATGCTTAGCCACCTGCCTACTGTCCAGGGCTCATCCCTCTTTCAGGTGGAGCAGGACAGTCATGCCTACTCCAGGGCATACAATACACTCTGTACTCCCACTCCCGTGTATCAGCTGACATGTTGTGATCAGTGAAATGTTCCCTCAGGTGTCTGCCTCTGTGTCATTGTGCTGTGGCTTCGTTGTCAGGACTACTGGGATGTTTATCGTTTAGGGCTCAGCATGCCATCTGAGATGTGACCACGAGAGACAATACTTCTGTGACTTATAGGTGTTTGATCACTTGACTGTGCACACAGGTGTATGCGACTGTGAACTTCAGGCCGCTGTTTTTCACTCACAGCAGACTGTGAGGTGCTCAGGTTCATAGAGTTGTGTTTCATGTCTCCCATATGTCCAATTGGCATGACGTGGACAAATAAGAGTTCAGATGATGTGGTTTGTGGGGGATGGACATGTGCACTTGTCAGCTACATAACTTGCATTCCCCATTACCTAGGATTGTGACACAGTGCAGACTGTTGTTGGCTGGCTGCCATGCCCATGTGACTGGAGACAGTGATGTATGACTTTGCAGGCATGCCTGTGCCATGGCATTTAACTTCCTAAGAGTGATCCTGCAGGGGAGTGACATGTGCAACATGCACCCCATTGTGGCATTGACTATCCGGACATGGGTGCATCATCGTGTCTGGTGCTGGTATGCATCACATGCATTTCTAATTAGACTCTGGCCATCCCTTTATCCGGATACCTGTACTAACTCAGTGGCAAGAGATGTGATGTGTGCATGTTCACATACTTCACCGTGTTCTCTGCAATGTCCAACAACTGTGCACGTGGTGCATGTGTCCACACTGGGGTATTACCATCCAACAGGCACCAGACAGATGGGTGCAAGGGCAGGAGGGGTGTGAGTGCCATGGTTGACCATCATACTGACAATTGGCTTCTCCTAATCTGTGTGAGGACTTTTGGCAATGTTCAACTGAGGATGCCAGGGCTTGCTCTGTAATGTGCTGTACTTACTGTGGTGTGTGCGGTCAGTGCAGGTGACTGATGTTTGTCTGGTTCCCTAATTGTTTGCAGATACATCCACGGCCACAGGAGGGGACAGCTCCACGGACCAGGAGGAGCTGCAGAGCCAGACTGGGTCAGCAGCCGATGAGTGGTCGGAGGGACCCAGTGGCATGGAGGGTGAGGGGAGCCACACCAAGGAGTCCTCAGCACCATCCACCTCAGCTGAGGACAGCAGCTCGGAGGATGACTCCCTTGTGGAGGCGGGTGTCAGCAGCCACCACACCCCAGCTAGTATGTCTGGCCCCGCCACCACCACCACCACCACCACCGCCCTCCCATTGGCTCCCATTCCAGAGGTCCGTGGAGGCTCCCGTGTTCGGGAGCGTGTCTCCTTCATGCCAGGCACCGCACCCCCTGCCCCTGTGTCCCCTGCTGCCCTGAGTGAGGAGTCTGTATAC
The DNA here is from genome assembly GCA_963921515.1 of Calotriton arnoldi. Classification (NCBI taxonomy): domain Eukaryota; kingdom Metazoa; phylum Chordata; class Amphibia; order Caudata; family Salamandridae; genus Calotriton; species Calotriton arnoldi. The sequence continues at coordinate 383,871 of CAWUFW010004061.1, forward strand.
CTACTTCGGCAGCTCCATGTAGGGCAGACAGCAATGCTGAGTGTCCTCCATGCACACACCACTCTGTTGACACAGCTGGTGTCGTTCATGGAGGGCATCTCGACGGGCATGTCTGCCCTACAGAGGAGCAATAGGTCCATGGACTCCCCCCTGACGGCAGCAGTGTCCCTCCTCCAACAGTCCATCACCCCTCCTACCTCTGCCCCATCCACACTTCCTGGCACCCTACCTGTCCCAAGCACATGCACACCTGCACAATCACAAAAACACAGAGACACGAGCAGCACAGAAACACACAAAACAAGGGCAAAACGTGCACACAAGCATCCTCAGGGGACTGATATCACACCCACAGGGGATGGGGAACAGACACACACACAGGCATCCACAGTCACCCCGCAGTCCTCAAAATCCTCTCCCTCCAAGACCCCTTCCCTTGCCTCACCTGCAACCCCACCTACAAAGCAGCTCTTCCTCTGTGACCTCGGCCTCTTCCCCTCCGATCCCACTGATCCAGCATACAGGGGGAAGAGGAAGTCCACCCACACAGAGGGAGTGCCCTCGCCCCCGGACACCCTCCCCAGTTGCAGACAGACTGAGGCCCCCACCCGCAAGTCCCCCGGTCCCGGAAGAGCAAGACCCCGCCACCGCCCTGCAGGTCAACCACACAGTCTCCTTCCTCCATCCCTCAGGCACCCACAACACAGGTTCCCTACCACACCCTGTCCCAGGTTCCCCCACCCACAGATACACCATCCCCAAAATGATGCGGCCTTCTCCACCTACCACTTGCTCTTCCAGCCCCACACCCCCGCTGCACATGTTTGTGCCACTGGTGTGGAGACCGTGTCCTCCCCCTCTGTCCTGCCCACCTTACCTGAACCCCATTCTACTCCCCCGGAGATGGGCACTGCAGTGGAGTCCACTACCACCCCGTCTGACTTGGGCACTGCAGTGGGGAACCTGTCCACTCCATCTGGCCAGCCCACTGGAGTTGTGCCGGCACCCACACCATCTGACTCATGCCCCCCAGTTGTGCCGGCACACACCATGTCAGACACCTCCACTGCAGTTGTCAGTGACTCTCCACCGCCAGCCACCCCTTCCCTGCCTCCTTCTGGTGAGCCCTGAACCTGTCCCTGCGGTGCCTGGCCTGACCCCCCGTATGCCCCTCCGAGGGGAGTGACCCTGGTTAGTAGCAGTGCAGGAAAGCAAAGGGTGACATCTGCCACTGTCACCCTGTTTGGACTTTAGTCATGGACTGGCCATTGGCTTTTGGGTTTTGTCTGGACTTTCTATTTTAAAATCACATATGCTGATTAAAGCTCCTTTCAGTTCTCCAGTGGTTTTGCTTCAGATGTACATGATGTTGAGGATGCTAAACATGCCCTTGCTGCAGTGATGGTGATTTTTGCTATCAGGTAAATGAAGTGTTACTGTGCAGGACCCCATGTGGTCCAGGGTGAATGTGTCCTATCCTGGTGTGTAGCCATGTCATCCTTTGCAGCAATATGAGGGTGTCATGTTTTTCATATTTGCCAATGGGATTCCCTACATGTTTTTGCAATATCACATCTGTGGCTTACACCCCTGCACATCAGATGTACTTGCCATTGTTCAATTTGGCTATTTCCCTGACCGTGTGACCATCTCCACTGGACATGCAAGTTTGGCCATCAATGGGGAAGGACTCATCTGTGGTATCAGTGCAACTTGCTATACATGTGTATTTGATCGGTGCAGATGATTTCGGTGACTCTGCCATGACCAGGCTGATGTGACGAGAACCTTCATTTTGTGCTAATTGTTGACTGAGTGACCAAGTGTTCTGCTGACATGATTGAGCCCTGCAGAGACAACGTATGGCACAGCTTTCCGTACACAGGAGTGGAGTTCCCTCATGGCAGTGTGTAATTCCGTGACATTGCCTGAGCCCAAGGTGTGTGTTGTGTGAGCATGTCTGTGTGTGTTCACTTCCATTTTGCTACGCAGGCTGGGGTCCCTAGTGATGTTCCTGTTTGTGATGCTTGCTGAGTTGAGCAATGTTCCCCCAAATCTTCGCCCTGGGTTCTCTGTGATGTGGGTGCATGGCACATTACTGGTGATCAGGGTGTCATCCATAGGTGTGTTTGCTGTCAGGGCTGAGTTTGTGGGCAAACGCAGATGAGACACAGTCAGGATTCCCCTTGGCACTTGTTGGTTACACAAGACATGGAATTTACAGTTTGTGTTAGCTTTCAGTGATTGTGACACGTTGTGTGTGTGACTGCTGCCACTCCTCAGGGTCAGAGCTGCAATGTTGGAAGTTGTCTATGTGTGTTCTTTGTGGGTGACCTTGGCTTCTTCATTGGTGTGTGACTGTGGCCGGGATCCCATTGGTTGGTGTGGATTTGACGTCATGCCCATGTACAGCGTACTGTGCAGTGTGTCAGACATTCACAAGTCTTGTTGACTGGCCATGTGTGATGGGTATCTCCACCTTAGTTCCCCCCACCACCCCTGGGATTGTCATGGGTGCATGTGCAATGTCACCAGTCCATGTGAGCTTCACTGCTGCACATTGGTGGAGGTCAAGGTGTGTGGTGTTGAGTGTATGCAAATGAGAGTTGTTGCACGGCTAGACCCCTACCTCCATGTTGGCCTTGGCTGACAGGCCGTGCTGATTGATTTGTGCTTGTGTAGGTGTGATGGTAGTTACTTGCTCAGGACACATGATTGTGGTTCACAGTGTGTACGACATCTACCTTTGTCATCACAGTGGGATTATCATGCAGGCCAGTGTCACCACAATGTGGGGTCCCTGGGGGTAGTGCTGTGGTGGGTCTGTCTCTTGCTGTGTTAGTTGCTGTTCCTACAAGCTTGTGTGACATTTGTAATTTGGGCTCCCTCTCATCTAACAATGCCTGATTGCCCACATAGGGGAATCCGATCCATGAGTTACTTTTGTGTGGCACTGTATTGACATCTGTGTAATAGGGATTCAGGCCTCCTCATGTGTTGTGTGGTTGCCTGGGGACACTGGCACACCCCCATCACCTGTTGTGTTTGATATGCAGTGTGAGTCTGCCTGTTTGTGTTTGTGCATTTGCACCACTGCATTGGCATTTCTTAAGTGTGCCATTGGCTGTATGTTGTTTGGTGGGTTTCCCCTGCTGTCCCTGGGACTCCTAGGTCATCAGTCAGCACAATGATCATGGTTTGTATGTCCTATTGCTGCCATGGAATGGTATTTGTTCACCTGACATCTACAGTCTCCACAGGATATCTACATTTGTGTGTCCATTGGTGCAGATGTGTGGGTCTGCATTATGATGGTCACTTCTGTCATTGTGTTATTCGTGAATGTTGACAATGTGAGCCCCCATGGGTGATGTTTGTCTGCACATGGCCAAAGCGATGTTTCATTGCCACTGCACTGTTTGCCTCACCCAATCTATGTTGCTATGGGACACAAGCACTACTATGCCACTGATGTGTTTGTTGTTGTGTGACCAGGAATCATCCATGCAGTTTGGCATTTGCAGCTTTTCCCATGACAACACTTACATTTTGGTCACTGTGGTGATGGGGCTTTAGACCCCATTGCCACAATGTTCAAAATGTTCTTCAGCTATGGACCCCACACTTACCTTTTGGTCACTGTGGTGATGGGGCTTTAGACCCCATTGCCACAATGTTCAAAATGTGCTTCAGCTATGGACCCCACACTTACCTTTTGGTCACTGTGGTGATGGGGCTTTAGACCCCATTGCCACAATGTTCAAAATGTGCTTCAGCTATGGACCCCACACTTACCTTTTGGTCACTGTGATGATGGGGTGTTAGACCCCATTGCCACACTGTTCAAAATGTGCTTCAGCTATTGACCCCATACTTACCTTTTGGTCACTGTGGTGATGGGGCTTTAGACCCCATTGCCACAATGTTCAAGATGTGCTTCAGCTATGGACCCCACACTTACCTTTTGGTCACTGTGGTGATGGGGCTTTAGACCCCATTGCCACAATGTTCAAAATGTGCTTCAGCTATGGACCCCACACTTACCTTTTGGTCACTGTGATGATGGGGCTGTTAGACCCCATTGCCACACTGTTCAAAATGTGCTTCAGCTATGGACCCCACACTTACCTTTTGGTCACTGTGGTGATGGGGCGTTAGACCATATTGCCACAATGTTCAAAATGTGCTTCAGCTATGGACCCCACACTTACCTTTTGATCACTGTGGTGATGGGGTGTTAGACCCCATTGCCACACTGTTCAAAATGTGCTTCAGCTATGGACCCCACACTTACATTTTGGTCACTGTGGTGATGGGGCTTTAGACCCCATTGCCACACTGTTCAAAATGTGCTTCAGCTATGGACCCCACACTTACATTTTGGTCACTGTGGTGATGGGGCTTTAGACACCATTGCCACAGTGGTCATGGTCTACTTGCATTGTGGAGGCCACACACATTTATGTGTGACACATGTGATAGGGGGTCACATTGTATGTTCAATGTCATGTTCAGTGTTGTAGGCATTTGACACAGACTACACACGCTTGTCATGGTGTTGGGGGGGATGTATTTTTCAGACATTCCTTATGTTGGAGTATGCTGGTTGTGTCATGCATTACCCGTCCTATGAGTAGGGGTTGTGTGGGTGGTAGGCATCCAGGCCCCCATGAGTAGGGGTGGTGGTGGTGGTAGGCATCCATCCTCCTATGAGTGGGGATGGTATTAGTGGCAGGCATCTATCCCCCTATGGGTGGGGAGGGTAGTAGTGGCAGGCATCCATCCCCCTATGAGTGGGGATGGTATTAGTGGTAGGCATCCATCCCCCTATGAGTGGGGATGGTATTAGTGGCAGGCATCCATCCCCTATGAGTGGGGAGGGTAGTAGTGACAGGCATCCAGGCCCCCATGAGTAGTGGTGGTGGTAGTGGTAGGAATCCATCCCCTATGAGTGGGGATGGTATTAGTGGTAGGCATCCATCCCCCTATGGGTGGGGAGGGTAGTAGTGACAGGCATCCAGGCCCCCTGAGTAGGGGTGGTGGTAGTGGTAGGCATCCATCCCCCTATGAGTGGGGATGGTAGTAGTGGCAGGCATCCATCCCCCTATGGGTGCGGAGGGTAGTAGTGACAGGCATCCAGGCCCCCTGAGTAGGGGTGGTGGTAGTGGTAGGCATCCATCCCCTATGAGTGGGGATGGTAGTAGTGGCAGGCATCCATCCCCCTAGGAGTGGGGATGGTATTAGTGGTAGGCATCCATCCCCCTATGAGTGGGGATGGTATTAGTGGCAGGCATCCATCCCCTATGAGTGGGGAGGGTAGTAGTGACAGGCATCCAGGCCACCATGAGTAGGGGTGGTGGTAGTGGTAGGCATCCATCCCCCTATGAGTGGGGATGGTATTAGTGGTATGCATCCATCCCCCTATGAGTGGGGATGGTAGTAGTGGCAGGCATCCATCCCCCTATGAGTGGGGATGGTAGTAGTGGTAGGCATCCATCCCCCTATGAGTGGGGATGGTATTAGTGGTAGGCATTGGTAGGCATCCATCCCACTATGAGTGGGGATGGTAGTAGTGGCAGGCATCCATCCCCCTATGAGTGGGGATGGTATTAGTGGTAGGCATCCATCCCCCTATGGGTGTGTATGGCATTGGTGATAGCCATCCCGCCCCTATGGTTCTGCTGTTGCTAGTGTACGTCATTTGTGCATCCCTATGTGTGTGTGACATATTTCGGGTACGTGTCGTTTGTTTGTGTTGTGGGTGTTTGACTTACCGTCTGCGCCGTACGCGTCCGTACCGGTCCCGGTAATAGATGTAGAGTATTGGTAGAACCTGCACGATGGGATTCATGGTTGGGTCGTCTCGTTCGGGTTTCTCGTGTCTTCGACTCGTACTCGTCACTGGCTTGTCCGTCTCGTCGCCGTGGATCGTCTTGTGGCGCGAATCGGAGCTTATGTACAGCTCTCCCGGATGCTCAAACGTGCCGGACGTAGCGACGGGTTCAGCGCGTACGGAAGGCGCATCGTACTCGTCCGGCCGGAAGGTGCTGTGTATTTGCTTCCGTGCGACTCGAATCGGCGTTTACGGATCCGGCTCAGGCGGGGAACAGGAGCTGGAATTGGTGAGTACGGCTCGCTCGGAATCTGGGCTGTTATGCGCATCGTACTTGTTCGTTCGGACGAGTGTTCGAATCGGTCGGGAAACACGCATTCGGCTTGTATTTTGTCCGGACGAATACTGTTAGGTGCGCTTCCGGCTGAGATCGGAATCGACCCCTTAATTGGAATAGAATCTAATGGGAACCCAATTACAGTAGTAAATAAGCTGCTCTGATTCCTAGATCGAGATGGTAACAAAAGATGAAAACTGAGCTTTAAATGATAAATCTAGTGTTATAGGCGCTGGTATAGGGGATTTATGTGGAACTGCAGATCCTTCTGTGGTGGTGGAATTGTGCGGAATATTGTTTCTAATTGAGTCAAGTGTGTCTATTAAATATTTGGCCTAATCACTGCAGTCTAACTTTATTACTCGTAAATGCCCTTTATGAATACTAAAAGTCGTAAAGTTAGACTTTCATCTCAGGTTCCCATTGTGAATCGGGCCCACAGTGTTTTGGTTTTGGAGTGAGAAGCTGAATTTCTTGAGAAAGCTGACAGAGTCTGTAATCAAAAACAAATAGGCTCTAGGAAGGGTGTGGCACTGGCCATCAGAATCAGCAAAGCTTCCACTTTCCAGTCCCATTTGGGCCTGGACAGCAACTGGTGCACCTACGGCACATTCCCAATGTCCATTGGCGCTGGTAGGTGTATTATATAGTGTGTATGGAATTGCCACATAATCATAGCCCTTGTAGAACAAAAAAATCTAATGCCTTACACACCTATGTTTATATCAGTTTTACTCCATTATTTGCTTGTTTAGCATGGCATCAGAAATCCCTCCTCAGCCTGACATGACAAAAATCCTCCACCAGAGACCACACTGCCTTTAGTTTGGTTAATCTCCCCGTCCTTACCGGTACACGTATTGCATCAATTCATATCTCCGTATGTACCAGACAAGTATTTAATGAACAGTCTTCAACATTATTAACTATTCCAATATATTTATTTATTTCATACCGAAGATGGTCAATATCTGTGAAAACGTGCAATTTTGTGATGTCTATGTGTGTTTAAGAGGGAAAACTCTTTGTTAGGGGCCTGTGAAAAATAAACTGTGAAACAAGGAGAACAATAGCATAACTATTCGACCAATGCTTCAGTCGAAATAAACACATTTATATATTATAAACAAAAGAAATATAATTTCAAGTGTTGTTTATCTTTTATTACCCCTTAACTTATCAAGAGCATCTGTTCTTTAGTATTAGGCTGATCGAAATTACAATCAATTCCTATTGAATTTAATACCTCCTACTATTAAGTTTTAGTTCTTTGGTTAGTCTAATTAATAAGAATGGGTACTTTCATTAAGATAAGGGTATAATGAAATATAAATAGCTGAAATAATATTTGTGATATTTATGATATTCAAGAGTGTTTATTCAGATTGTCGCATTGGTTGAGTCACTGGCAGACATCACAGGGCTGCAATTGCAGCCCGTGCTGCTCTTCTTCAAGGCAGCATTTCGGCGCTCCGTCTTATTCACATCAACCACAAAGACAAGGTGGGACTCAGGAAAAGGGGCACAAGCACATTGTTTTTCTCCTCTCAATGTCTCTTCTGACACTTTGCTCTGGTAAATCTGTTTTTAGCACACCCATTTGTTTATCCAAAGTGTGTTATTGTTAGCCGGATAGCAATGAGAAGCTGGTATCTGCATGGCTATGGCTGCCTTCTCGGTTGTGTGTGATTTCATAGAAAAATTATTTAATGAAATACCATTACTGAGGAATCATTTCATCTAAACTATTTACTGGAAATTATCAAAATGAATGGAATTTCCCTATTCCCAGAAATCAATTCATAGAAAGTCTATTTGGTCGAAATTGGCTTTTGAATGCTTATTTTTTAAGTGTAAATGCAATTGTTGGAGGTCTTACTTTCAGAAAAAGTTTTGTCAGAGATATTTATTTCAGTGCTTTACTTCAGGAGACATTAATTCATATTTATATCATTTACATTGTCAGACAATTACTTTAGATGTTTTTAATTTTCTGACGCATCACCACCTGTAAACACCATCCATTGCTGACCCCTGACAACCCCTAAACACTATCAATTCCTGCCCCTTAAACTCCTCACCACACCTAAACTACACTCATCTCTGAAGCCTAAAAGCCCTTTCTACCCCATAAATCCACCTTCCTGAACCATAAAATTACTCACTACTCCTCACTCCACCCATTCCTGAATCCAAACCCATTTCTATGCCTAAACCCCACCCATCCCAAACCTCTTAAAACACCCCAGCACACTCAAAACGCCACCCATCCCTGAAACCTAACCCTCACCTCCCTTAAACAACAGAAATTATTGACCCATAAGAACGAACTCATCACCTTAAACTACTCATCCTTGAACCCTAAAAACACCTTACTACATCTAAACTCTACCCATCCCTGAATCCTTAAAACCCCTCACCACCCTAAACTCCACCCCATCCTGCACACTAAAAACTCTTCACCACCCCAGTCGCTACCCATAACTGAACCTGAAAAACCCTCACCAGCCCTAAACTCCACCCACACATGAACCCTAAAACCCCTGGACCCCTTACACTCCACCCATCCCTGAAACCTAAAAACACCTCACACACTTAAACACCACTCATTCGTGAACCGTAAAATCTTCACCACTCCTGCACTCCACCCATCTCTGAACTTTATAAACCCTTTTCTATGCACGAACACCAATTATTCCTGATCCCGAAACCCTGTCATTACCCAAAACATTAGCCATCCCTGATCCTAAAATCCCCACAGTAGTCCCAGACTCCATCCAAGTTTAATGTAATTTTGGATTTTATGGCATGACACGGAGGCTAACGGTATGGAAATCACCGTTATTGCCAGCTCACAGCAGCAACAATTGAAGTAATCTAGAACTTCAATAACATTCCAATAACTTATAAAGTCCTCCAACAAGCAGTATTCTCCCTTCTTTGTTGCTCCTGCTCCCAGAAAAGTACAGCCTTTTTAATTTCTCTCCCTTTTTATACTGTTTGCTTATTTACCTTAACTATCCAACCCCTCCCCACCCCACAACCTACTACCATAACACTCCTCTTGATTTCATGCTTGGCTCACAACTTCATTAACAACTCCTGAGGATTTTATAATGTAGGGGAGAGTGGATATTTTTTTTCTCTTTTTCCACAGCCTCGAGTCATAAGCCCATTCACATCTTCACTCGAGCCTACACTACGTCCCTTTCGGCCCTTCAGGCTGAAAAGGACACCTCTAAAATGCGCTGGTTCCTTTTGCTGGGACCGGACACACTCTAATTGCCAACAGGAGGAGAGCAGGAAACAGGCCCCTTTGCTGCAGCAACGGGACTTCAAAGAGAAACAATCCACAGGTCAACTCCAACCCCGGAGACCGACACGCATAGACTAATGCGGAGCACAACTTCAAAGTAAACTACTCACGAGTCTGCTTCACTTCAAAGACTGACTCGTGGAAGTTGAAACTGTAGGGAGGCCCATGAGTGATAATGCCAGCGGGTCGCGCGAGCTGGCCTCATCATTGAAGGAACTGGTTTCAACGCGCACACGTACAGTGTCATGGAGTGCCATAGAGCGTCTTGGAGTGTGGTAGAGGGTTTTGGAGTACTGTAGAGTGGCGTGAAGTTGAGTAAAGTAGAGTGGAGTGGCGCAGAGTGTTTTGGAGTGGCGTAGAGTGATGTAAAGTGGAATTGTGTGGACTGTTGAGGAGTATCGTGGAGGGAGTAGAGTGGAGTTGAGTGGAATGGAGTGCAGTGGAGTGAAAGGGAATAGAGTGGAGGGGTGGAGCAGAGTGACTAAAAGTGAAGTAGAAGGAAGTAGAGTGGCATAGAGTGGAGTGGCATAGAGGATTGTGGAATGTCATGGAAGGAGTACAATGGAGCAGAGTGGAAGGGCGTGGAGTGGCATAGAGTGGAGTACAGTGGAGAGGAGTGGCGTAGAGTGTCTTGATTAGAGTAGAGTTAAGTAAAGTGGCATAGAGGGAGTTGCGTACAGTGTATTACAGTGTCATAGAGCAGAGTGGAGTAGAGTGGAGTAGAATGGAGTGGGATAGAGTGCTGCAGAGTGTCGCTGAGGCAATAGAGTTGTGTAGAGTGGAGGGGTTAGGATTGAGGAAAGTAGAGTGTTGTGGAGTGGCATAGAGTGTTGTAGAGTAGAGTGGCGTAGAGTGGAGTGGCATACATGGAGTAAAGTGGCATACAGGGAGTTGAGTAGAGTAGAGAAAAGTGCCGTAGAGTGGAGTTGATTGTCGTAGAGTGGAGTAGAGTATCACAGAGTGGAATGGAGTGTCGTTGAGTGGAGTGTCATTGAGTGGAGTTTCGTTGAGTGGAGTGTCATTGAGTGAAGTGTTGTTGAGTGGAGTGTTGTCGAGTGGAATGTTGTCGAGTGGAGTATAGTTAAGTTTCGTAGAGTGCAGTAGATTGTGTGGAGTGTTATGCTGTGGAATGTTGGGTTGTGGTGTGTGACATTTTGGAGGGACATAGAGTCTAGGGGCATAGAGTAGAGGTGTGCAGAGTGGAGCGGCATAGAATGGAGTGTCATAAAATGGAATGGCATAAAGTAGAGTGGAGTGAAATAGAGTTTAGTGGTGTGTTGTGGAGAAGAGTGAAGTGGTGTAGATTGAAGTAGCGTGGCTTAGAGTAAAGTGGAGTGTGTTGCATAGAGTGGTGTGTTGTAGAATGTTTTAAAGTGTGGGAGTGTAGAGTGGAGTGGTGTAGAGTGAAGTGGCATGTCCCAGTGTAGAGTGGAGTGGTGTGTCATAGAGTGGACTGGAGTGGAGTGCCGTGGAGTGGAGTATAATAGAATGGAAGGGCTTAGAGTGGAGTAGAATGTTGTAGAGAGGAGTGGTGTAGAGTAGAGTGGCATATCATAGAATAGAGTGGAGTAGAGTGTTGTGGAGTGTTGTATTGTGGAGTGTTGGGTTGTGGAGAGTAATAGATTGGAGGGGCATAGAGTCGAGGGGTGTAGAGTGGAGAGGCATAGAGTGGAGTGGCATAGAATGGAGTGGCAATGAGAAGAGTGGCATAGAGTTTAGTGGTGTGTTGTGGAGAAGAGTGAAGAGGTGTAAATTGGAGTAGCATGGCTTAGAGTAGAGAGTGCGTGGCATAGAGTGGTGTGTTGTAGAATGTCTTAGAGTGGAAGAGTATAGAGTGGAGTTGCGTAGAGTGGAGTTGATTGTTGTAGAGTAGAGTGGAGTGGCGTTTTGTAGAATGGAGTGATGTGTCATAGAGTGGCATAGAGTGGAGTGGAGTGGATTACCATAGAGAAGAGTGCAGTATCATTGAATGGAAGGGTTTAGAATGGAGTAGAGTGCTGTAAAGTGGAGTGGTGTAGAGTGGAGTTGTGTAATGTGAAGTATGCATGGTGTGATAATGCACTGCCATTACAGATAACACATTTTCAATTGAAATGACTGTTACATTTGCACAGACATACAGTTTTACTCCTAAAAGTATGCAGCACAAAAACGATAATGTAAAGAAAAGTCATCACCTATTGTAGTTATTTGTTTTGATCATACAAAAATATTTGTTTAACCACACTCCAGAATTACAATTTCCTAATTCTGATATATTCTGAAATAGCTGCACAGTTCATTCACAGACATTTAAATTGTGTTGTGTGCTAGAAAAAAACCTTGTCACATAAATCCTCTCACATAAATCTTTGTCACATAAATCAGCCTGACATTTGGCCTCTGTCTTTAAATGCACAGCAAATGTGACAAGATAGGAATAAAATTTAAAGGCTTGTTTACAGAAAGCGAGCACTCATGGAAGAATACAGTAAATAGGCTATGCTCCAAAGGTGAGACTAGCTCAAGCAGGACAGCCTAAAACAAATAACTCCAGCAAATAAAAAGCAAGCAACTGTGAGTTACAAAACACTAGGCTAATGGTAAGCAATGGGAGAATTGCATTCCCAGGGATGCTTTCAGAATGGTCCCAAGATGTATTTCGCAAATAACACAACTGTTCTGTCTGGTAGGCTTCAACCTATAAAGGCAGAAATTTAATTTATATAGCCCTTACAACTCCAGACAGAAAGATAGGAACACAGTTTTATTTTATTTGCATCTTACAAATCTGCCAATTGGTTCTGTGACATATAAATAGGGCAACTGTAATTGTGCATTTCTGTGCCCACAGCATTCCTCATAATCATGGAGTTTCCTCATTTCCACATAATACACCTTCTACTGCATAATATAACAGAGAAGTGCTGCATAATATAAAAGAGAAACTTTGTTTTCTAGCTCAAATGCCTGTAAACAGAAAGTGCTACATGTATTTCTTAGCAGGGGAAAATTATTTAAACTGTCACCGTCCAGTTTCTGATAGCTGTTTTTGGGCGTTAAACTGGTACTAACATGACACAGCTTTTCCACGCACTTTTAATAGCTGCTAAAATGACAAAATATAGGAATAATTTTGCTACAAATTGTGCTGCATTGTGCAGCATAAATTCCCTTTCATAGCTGCGTAATTTTGTTAAACACTGCATCAAAATTCCGTTCCATGATTTTCATCCAACATCATGTTACATTGTGGGCTTGTAGTTTTAACATATCTATCATAGGTTTAAAACCACAGCGCACAAAGTTCTGTTGGCTACAATGACAGAAGTGGCTAATTGTGTTATTAAAGCCATTAAGCCAATTGTTGGCTATGGTTTAAATGATTATAAAGTAATCTAGTCATTTTTAAAGCCTACTTGTTTCACATCTGAAACAAAAAGTAAATTCTGCTCACATATTTTGTGAGACTTTGCTGGTTCATTCACATTATGTATTAAAACAAGCAGGCCATGCAAATCTTTCTGACTTTTCTATAGTGAAAAGTTTAATATCAACCTTCACAACACAAAAATAGGTACAACATTCAGTAGCACGGACAGTGTGTCATGGCCATGGTAGAAGGAAGGAAATGGGTTCCCTGGCCACTGTTTAAACTGGAAAATACAGCAACAATAAGGGTCCAGTGTGCCACTCTGGCCTGTGGGCCCAGGAGAACTTGCACCTGTTGCACCAATGCAACCTATGCCCCTGACAAAATGGGCAGCAGCAGGGCAACATTCACTAACACACAAAATGCATTTTTTGTGCATTTTCAAAAATTGCACATGGTTACCATCTACTTGGAGTTGATGGTAATAGCATTTCCTAAATGCACAATTTGCATTTAAATAATGCTTGGTACATGTGCTTAGAGAATCGCAAATTGCTGCTGAGAGCTGAAGAGAAAATTCTCTGCAGGGTTATAAACTGTAATCAACAAAGTGATGATTTCAAGATGGAAGATGGATATTTAGTCGGGCAATTGGAGCAACATGAAAGTCTCTGGCCATTTACAAATGCTGGATTTGTGTTGATTCTTTGGTTTTCCAAGTATTGAGAAGTAGTTGTTACCTATTAGCTCATTGTTATTTGGAGTAATTCAGCTACAGCCTAAGTAACTATGCTCTAACCAGGCTCACAGGATTCCAAATTCTTCAAAAACGGTTTGACTGCACGTGCACCAGGCGCTATGCAGGCACAGACTCAGTGCTTCACCTGTTCAAAATGTTGAGGCCTTCTAGTGGGTTGAATAGTTATACTATTTTTCTGTTTGAATCACAGTATAGCCTGCACAGGCCCCTGATGAAGGGAATCCTCCGAAATGCATAGAAGCATCACAAAATTGCTGGCCTAGTGCAGATATCGACCAACAAAGGTATGAAATAAAGAAATTCACGTGGATATCAAAAACTATTGAAGACTGTTGATTAAATACGATTCTGGCTCACATGGAGATATATGCATTGATGCAGTAAGTACCAATAAGGTTTTAATGTTGTGAGAGGGAGATACTCTAAATTACTGCAGTTTGGTCCATTGTGGAACTTAATCAGAACCCATAAACCACTAGAACACGGTTGATAGGAGTTAAACACCAGTGGATTATAGGAGTCTCTGGCAATTCTAATAGTTGAGAAGGTTACATTAACCTTAAAGATAAATCTCCCCTTATCCTGATGTTTTTCATACCTCTTCATCTAGAGGTAGTTTCCCTTCTACTGTCCAGTGCTTAAATTTTTGAGCAGGAGCCAAAGATAGCTTTAAGCAAGCTGCAGAGCAGCCATTTATTTCACTGACGGAGTAATAGTGGCCGAAATACAAAAATCTAAGAAGTCTGAAAATGCACCTAATTTAATTGTAACTGCAACCCCATTATGTATTGTTTATATCCTCACACGCTACCTCATATATTATTGCTGTAATCACTGATAATATCACTAATGTTGTCATGTATGAAGCCACATTTCGTGAGGGAACAGAAATGGAACAGCACACAAAACTAAACAAAATCATAGTGTCATTCAAAGGACAGTTAATGCTACAGGATTCTGGATCTTGCATTGAATAAAACCCGCTTTAGAAAAAAAATATTTACAGTGACAAACAATTACACAATTACTTATTAAAGTAACATTGGCATCATAGGCACCCACATCAGCTGCTTCTCGGCTGTGCAGGGTTGGATCGTAGACAATTATCATAAGTAAAATACTAGCAAAACTGAAATCCAGATTTTTGAGGGAGTCCAATCAGTTTGGCGGGACAAGTTCTGTCCTTCCGCCTTAGGGAGCATTCCTGCCGTGCCATGAACAATATTTTTCTTTAGCTTCAGCTGTTACTAGAATTTGCAATCTTTTGAAGATGTAAGAAATAATTTTATTTTTGCTAAATTCCTATTTCTTTGTCCTTGAGAGGTAGGTGCAGTCAGTCTTTTGGTCTTTGTTCCTCTCAACATATTGCCAGCCTCCTATTCCTTTTATTGAGAGTTTGGTCTTAATGCCATGACTCCTGTGGCACAAGTCTGTTTAATTAATTAACCACTGCTACTCTCCCATCAACCCTGACTATACCTTAACTAACTTTTTTTTCAGTGACTTGCCAATGCTGTAATATTGATAATGGTTTCTGTTAGACCTGGCATCATTGGTGCGGGTCTCCCTTCCTCTTTTCGCTTCTTACCTTTTATGTTGGCTGGATTTAGATGCTCTGGGTGCTGTGCCACTGCCAGTCAGTGACACAGCGCGAATGCTCCCTGTGTAAAGATAACTGTATGAATTGGGATAATCATAATTGGCTCGTTTGGTTTACCTGTCAGTCCCTAGTATCAGTGCACTGTGTGTGCCCAGGGCTGGTAGACCAAATACTGCTGGTGGGCCGGCAGCGCTGATTTGCGCTACCCACCGAAGCAGCTTTTAAAGTATGTCTGTGTAGCATGTTCTAATAGCGAGTTACCCTCCATTTCACTGTTTACTATTGTGAGGCTATCCGTTCTAATAGGTCAAAATGGGCAGGCTGAGTATTACATGCCCTAATCCTACCTGCCCCTAGGAACCTGATAGGAACGTCGAATTTCATATGTTTAAGCTCAGGACATTGAGATACATCTTTTAGTAAGGATTATTTGCGTAGCCCGTGTTCGAAAATGCCTCTGCTAGAAACGAGGTATTTTCTGGCCTCAGCTTTCCTGTAGGCTTTGCTAGCGTGTGTATTGGCCGTCTGGTTTTGGAGCAGCAGGACCAGCTGGGTCAGACCTGGCTGGAGAGAGAGATCGGCATTTAGAGTATGGAGAGGGGTGACTCTTTGATCTGAGCAGGGCCGTGCCTGGCAAGGTGAATGATGGCTCCACCTCCCACTGGGTGTCTGATAGCAGACCCCCAGATTCTCAAAGGGCAGGATGTCGCCTCGTAAACCAAGTGCTACCAGACCCCACCGAACTGGTTCTGGCTGGATGCAGTGATTTGTGACTGCAGAAGAACAAAGACTTTTAGGTATAAAACGCTGCGCTGAAACCTGTTTCAAGTGTGTTCCTTCTGGATGTCAAGACGAAACTCTGTCCGAGTGGACAGAGGAAAGGACTTTGAAACTTTCACCAAGCTTGCCGAAGAAACTACCCGAGGGCCTGAATTGAGAGCGCCTCCTGCTGAAGTCTCAGGGACATTAGACTTCACCCCGTCAGCCGTCTGAATTCCTATGCTAGGGATTCAACTTGCAGGTGAGGCCTCCGTCGAGTAATCCGGAACCTCTAGTTCTACTGTGAGGAACGCGGACTGGTAACCCTTGTTAACTCTGTGTGTGGGCCGCCGCAGCTAAGAGAGAGCTGCCGCCGCTGAGTGCCCGCCTTAATTTGAATCTCCGGAACCTTCGCTGAATCTGTGTGGGCCGCCACAGCTAAGAGAGAGCTGCAGCCGCTGAGTTCCCGCCGTTGTGCCAGTCTGGTCGAGATCATCGTGATTTGTCCTGTGGGCAGCCGCAGCTAAGAGAGAGCTGCTGCCGCTGAGTGCCCACACCTTTGCCGACCTAGCCTCATCGTGATTTGTTTGTGGGCCGCCGCAGCTAAGAGAGAGCTGCTGAGTGCCCGCACCTTTGCCAAACTCCGCATCATCGTGATTTGTCCTGTGGGCCGCCGCAGCTAAGAGAGAGCTGCTGCTGCTGAGTGCTCGCACCTTTGCCAACTTTGCATCATTGTGATTTGTCCTGTGGGCCGCTGCAGCTCAGAGAGAGCTGCTGCCGCCGAGTGCTCGCACCTTTGCCAACTTTGCCTCATCGTGATTTGTCCTGTGGGCCGCCGCAGCTAAGAGAGAGCTGCTGCCGCTGAGTGCTCGCACCTTTACCAACTTTGCCTCATCGTGATTTGTTCTGTGAGCCGCCGCAGCTAAGAGAGAGCTGCTGCTGCTGAGTGCTTGCACCTTTGCCAACTTTGCATCATCGTGAATCGTCCTGTGGGCCGCCGTAGCTAGGAGAGAGCTGCTGCCGATGTGAGCCCACCGCGGAGCTGCACGACGAGAGTCATCGCCACCACCAGCCCGGGCCGCCGCAGCCACCTGCTGCTGCCGCTGAGGGCCCGCCTGTCCCCGAGTGCCCGAATCATTGTGAGTGCACGTTGCGGACTACTGCAGTCTAGAACTGTGGTCGCTGGGAGTCCGCCTGTCACCGTCTCCGCTTCTTTGAGAAGCTACGTGCTGGGTCCCCGTCCAACGGCAGGTATCTGGTGCGCAACGGGTCGCGTAGACCCAGGCCTTGAACTCAGTCAGTGCCACGTTCTGGTGAACAAGTTATTGCCTTTTTAAGTCCCTACTGATTTACGTGCATTGTGACTGGTTAAAACGCTTTTGAGAGTCTCGTACTAAACCTTAGATAAAGATATTATTTTTCTATACCTATTTAGTTGTGTCCTTTTGTGGTGTCGTTACTGCCTTATTGTGCATGGTCATAAATGCTTCACACACTGCCTCTGAGATAGGCCTAACTGCTCGTGCTACTTTACCACAGGGTTGAGCAGGGGTTATCAAAGGGGGTAGCCCACTTGCCCTGACTTAGGAAGAAGGGTCCCTAGTTGGACGTTGGCGCCAACCATGGCCAACTAGAGACCCCCATTTCTAACATTGGCGGTCAGCGGTGAGGATCTGGACTTGCATTTATGATCCACGTACAATAACTGGTAGACACCACTAGTGAGTACAGACCAAGGCGCAGACACGCGCGGATTTTTTTTCCCTCTTCGAATTTTTTTTGGTTGGTTGTTTTAGTATTGAATTGTTGATCGCAGCAATGAGTACTGCTAATATGGGAAGGCCCTATGCTTCGGAGGATCTCGCCAATGCTTCGGAGGATCCAATGCTTCGGAGGATCTCGCCTTTGAGGAGGAAAGATTAGATACCTATACTACCAAACAGCTGAAGTCATTTTGTAAGCAATTCGCAGTCCCCGTGACAGGTCTCTCTAGGAAGGAGGAGTACCACAAGGCGCTGAAGGCCTGGTGGGAAGCGAGAGAGTCCGCTGGGGATGAGGAAGAGAATGCTGGAGGGCAGCAGGATGATGCAGTAGAGGGGGGGGAGATAGAACACCCTCCAATCCAGGGACTAGTGTATCCCAAAGAAGCCTGACCCCAGAAGAGCTGGAGGACAGGGAGAGAGATATGAGGCATTGTTTGGAGATGGCTAAATTGGAAGGTCAGAAGGACCTTGAGAGTAAGAAGTTAGACATTGAGAAGAATCGATTGTCAATTGAACTTGAGAAAATGAGAATGGAGCATGAGAGAATGTTGAGGGAGATAGAGATCAGGGCGAGGAGTGTCCCGGTCTCCCCTCTGGTGGCAGCATACCTTTAGTAACTCCTGAGAGTAGAGTTTATATTCCTAAGGATGTCATTAAGGATTTTCACAAGAGTGAGGATATTGGGCAATGGTTTGCCGCATATGAGATAGCAATGGTGTCCCACCGGGTCCCTGAGCAGGATTGGGGAGCGGGATTGTGGGGGCGCTTTGTGAGTGATGGTAGGGATACCCTGTTGGACCTGCCTGAGGAGAGCAGGATGGTGTATGCCCATATGAAAGAAGCTTAGATGACCCGTTATGGTTTGACCCCAGAGATGTACAGGCAGAGGTTTAGGACCTGTAAGACGTTAGAGGGTACCACGTGGGTTGAATATGTGTCTTTTTTCTGCAGAGCAATGGACCGCTGGGTAAAGGGTAGCAAAGTGGAAACTTTCGAGCAATTGTATGATTTGTTTGCGTGGGAGCATTTTTCTAGTAACTGTTTTCCAGAGCTACTTTGCATCATTGTGATTTGTCCAGTGGGCCTCCGCAGCTAAGAGAGAGCTGCTGTCGCTGAGTGCCCGCACCTTTGCTAACTTTGCATCATCGTGAATCGTCCTGTGGGCCACCGCAGCTGGGAGAGAGCTGCTGCCGCTGTGAGCCCACCACGGAGCTGCACGACGAGAGTCATCGCCATCACCAGCCCGGGCCGCCGCAGCCGCCTGCTGCTGCCGCTGAGGGCCCGCCTGTCCCCGAGTGCCCGAATCATTGTGAGTGCACATTGCGGACCACTGCAGTCGAGAACTGTGGTAGCTGGGAGTCCACCTGTCACCGTCTCCGCTTCTTCGAGAAGCTACATGCTGGGTCCCCGTCCAATGGCAGGTATCTGGTGTGCAACGGGTCGCGTAGACCCAGGCCTTGCACTCAGTCAGTGCCACGTTCTGGTGAACAAGTTATTGCCTTTTTAAGTCCCTACTGATTTACGTGCATTGTGACTGGTTAAAACGCTTTTGAGAGTCTCGTACTAAACCTTAGATAAAGATATTATTTTTCTATACCTATTTAGTTGTGTCCTTTTGTGGTGTCGTTACTGCCTTATTGTGCATGGTCATAAATGCTTCACACACTGCCTCTGAGATAGGCCTAACTGCTCGTGCTACTTTACCACAGGGTTGAGCAGGGGTTATCAAAGGGGGTAGCCCACTTGCCCTGACTTAGGAAGAAGGGTCCCTAGTTGGACGTTGGCACCAGCCATGGCCAACTAGAGACCCCCATTTCTAACATTGGCGGTCAGCGGTGAGGATCTGGACTTGCATTTATGATCCACGTACAATAACTGGTAGACACCACTAGTGAGTACAGACCAAGGCGCAGACACGCGCGGATTTATTTTCCCTCTTCGAATTTTTTTTGGTTGGTTGTTTTAGTATTGAATTGTTGATCGCAGCAATGAGTACTGCTAATATGGGAAGGCCAACATCCAATGCTTCGGAGGATCTCGCCTTTGAGGAGGAAAGATTAGATACCTATACTACCAAACAGCTGAAGTCATTTTGTAAGCAATTCGCAGTCCCCGTGACAGGTCTCTCTAGGAAGGAGGAGTACCACAAGGCGCTGAAGGCCTGGTGGGAAGCGAGAGAGTCCGCTGGGGATGAGGAAGAGAATGCTGGAGGGCAGTAGGATGATGCAGTAGAGGGGGGGGAGATAGAACACCCTCCAATCCAGGGACTAGTGTATCCCAAAGAAGCCTGACCCCAGAAGAGCTGGAGGACAGGGAGAGAGATAGGAGGCATTGTTTGGAGATGGCTAAATTGGAAGGTCAGAAGGACCTTGAGAGTAAGAAGTTAGACATTGAGAAGAATCGATTGTCAATTGAACTTGAGAAAATGAGAATGGAGCATGAGAGAATGTTGAGGGAGATAGAGATCAGGGCGAGGAGTGTCCCGGTCTCCCCCTCTGGTGGCAGCATACCTTTAGTAACTCCTGAGAGTAGAGTTTATATTCCTAAGGATGTCATTAAGGATTTTCACAAGAGTGAGGATATTGGGCAATGGTTTGCCGCATATGAGATAGCAATGGTGTCCCACCGGGTCCCTGAGCAGGATTGGGGAGCGGGATTGTGGGGGCGCTTTGTGAGTGATGGTAGGGATACCCTGTTGGACCTGCCTGAGGAGAGCAGGATGGTGTATGCCCATATGAAAGAAGCTTTGATGACCCGTTATGGTTTGACCCCAGAGATGTACAGGCAGAGGTTTAGGACCTGTAAGACGTTAGAGGGTACCACGTGGGTTGAATATGTGTCTTTTTTCTGCAGAGCAATGGACCGCTGGGTAAAGGGTAGCAAAGTGGAAACTTTCGAGCAATTGTATGATTTGTTTGCGTGGGAGCATTTTTCTAGTAACTGTTTTCCAGAGCTACGCCAGCACCTCATTGATAGCAAGCTGACTAACCCTAGGAAGCTTGCTGAGGAGGCGGACCGCTGGGTGAACACCCTGGTCCGCAAAGGTTTTGTGGGAGACTTCGCCAGAGGTGGGCAGGGTCCCTAGCAGAGAAGTGGGGGGGATAAGGGTAAGCCGAGGGAGTTCCAGAGAGGGCCCCAAAGTAATTCCCAAGGGAACCAAGCAGTGGTGTCCCAGCCTCCCCCTGAGAAGAAGCCAGTGTCCCCGACAGGTAGGCCTGTTCAGAGGGGGCCACTCATTTGTTTCAAGTGTGGTCAAGTGGGCCACCGGTATTATGATCCCCAGTGTCCCCAGAGGGACCCCAATGCATCCCCTCGTGCACCACCCCATGCACCATCCCGCCAGATTGCCAGTGTAGCCCTGGGGGGGAGGAGGTAGAGGTCTAAGGTAGGTGGGATCCCGTAGAGTTAACCCTTGTCTCGCTAGGAGACTTTGAGAAGGTCCCTAACCCCACACTGCCGAATAACACTCAGAAGTACCGGCAGTGGGTGACCATCAATGGCCATAGGGTGGAGGCTCTCAGGGACACCGGAGCTAGTGTGACTGCTGTCAGCTCCCGGTTGGTGTCCAAAGAGCAGGTTGTCCCCCATGCATTCTGCCCCGTAGTGTCAGCAGACAACTCAGAGAGCCAGTGTGAAGTGGCTCAGGTTCCCTTTGAGTGGGGGGTCTCAGGAACTCTTCAAGTGGCTGTGAGGGCCCGCCATGCCTGTAGACTGTCTGTTGGGCAATGATCTAGAGAACTCCCCGTGGGCTACGGTGGAGAGAAAGTCTCATTTGGAAATGTTGGGTCTGCCTGAGTAGGCGTGTGTGACCACTCGGTCCATGACAGCTCAGAAGGATGTTCAGGAGGGTCTGGAGCCTGAAAGTATGGCCCAGGCCCCTGCCTTAAAGAGAAGGGGTAGGGGGCGCGGGAAACCGGCCCCCGCGGTTCCCACGGTCCCGGAGGGAGCAGACCTTGAGGGGAATGCCCTGGAACCTACAGGGGAACAAGTGGCCGAACTGGGGGACCTACCGGAGCTGACCCAGTGGCAGCAGGAAGGAATTTTGAGAGCAACAGAGAACCTGCCCTTCTCTTGAGGGGGTGCGGTGACAGGCCGCCGCCCAGGCAGCAGGTGATCAGACAGGGTCACATTGGATCTATTGGGAGAACGACCTCCTTTACAGCGAGCCTAAGGTTGCTGAGCCTGGGTCAGCCCGTGTGCTGGTGGTACCCCAGCGCTTCAGGACCTTCCTACTGGGGTTGGCTCATGATGTGCCACTGGCCAGATATCTGGGGCAGACCAAGACCTTCGAGAGGATGGTCACCCACTTCTATTGAGCTCAGATGCTCACTGCAGGACGTGTGAGACTTGCCAGGCAAGTGGGAAGAGTGGGGGGAAGATTAAGGCCCCACTACAGCCCTTTCCCGTTGTGAACACCCCATTCGAGAGAGTGGGCATTGATATTGTGGGGCCTCTGGATCCCAAGACAGCCATGGGCAACAGGTTCATCCTGGTCTTGGTGGACCATGCCACCCGGTACCCTGAGGCCATCCCGCTCAGGACAGTGACGGCCCCCGTGGTGGGACGGGCACTGATGGGGATTTTCTCCTGTGTGGGATTCCCCAGAGAGGTGGTGTCCGATAGGGGAACTAACTTCATCTCCAAGTACATGAAGTCTCTGTGGGAGGAGTGTGGGGTAACATATAAGTTCACCACTCCTTACCACCCCCAGGGTAATGGGCTGGTTGAGAGATTCAACCGGACCCTCAAGGGCATGATTATGGGCCTAGGTGAGCCCATGAGGCGTAAGTTGGACGTCCTCTTGCCATGCCTGTTGTTTGCTTACCGTGAGGTGCCACAGAAGTCCTTAGGGTTCAGCCCCTTTGAGCTGCTCTATGGGCACCCGGTAAGATGGCCTCTGGGTCTGGTCAAGGAAGGCTGGGAGCAATCTCCCAGGAAACCTCCCCAGGATGTGTTTAGTTACATGCTGGCCTTCAGGAACCAGACTCGGCGCTTCAGGAAACTTGCTGAGGCAAACCTGGAAGCCAGCCAGGAAGAGATGAAACACTGGCACGATCAGAATGCCACTCTGATCGAGTTTCAGCCTGGACAGAAGGTTTGGGTCATGGCCCCGGTGGAGCCCTGTGCGCTCCAGGATAAGTGGACCGGCCCCTTTGAGGTGGTGGAGCGCAAGAGTCCTGTTACCTACATGGTGGACTTGCAGTCTCCCAGGAACCCCTTGCGGGTCCTGCATGTTAACCGCCTGAAGCCCCACTTTGAGAGGTCTGAAGTGGGCATGCTTCTGACCACAGATGCTGGGATGGAGGAGGAGAGCGAGCCCCTTCCTGACCTCCTGTGTGCAGGGGAGCGAGATGGGTCAGTGGAGGGTGTGGTCCTCTCCACCACACTGACCCCGGAGCAGCAGGGTGATTGTCGCCAACTGTTGGGGCAATTCAGTGATCTGTTCTCCCTAGTACCTAGTGTCACTGATTGGTGTGTCCATGACGTGGACACCGGGGACAGTCCTCCCATTAAGCACAAGGCTTACCGAGTGACTGACCGGGTAAGGGCCTACATTAAGGATGAGGTTACCAAAATGTTTGCCCTTGGGGTGATTGAGTCCTCTAGCAGCCCGTGGTCCAGCCCAGTGGTCCTGGTACCAAAAGCTGCAGCGCCTGGTACCACCCCAGAACTTCGGTTCTGCGTGGACTATCGGGGCCTCAATTCAGTCACGAAGACTGACGCGCACCCCATCCCCAGAGCTGATGAGCTCATAGATCGGTTAGGGGCTGCAAAATACCTCAGCACATTTGATTTGACGTCTGGGTATTGGCAGATCGCCTTGACCGAGGGAGCAAAGGAGAGGTCAGCCTTCTCCACACCCGATGGGCACTACCAGTTCCGGGTGATGCCCTTTGGAATGAAGAATGCCCCTGCCACCTTTCAGAGGCTGGTCAACAGGGTGTTGGTTGGGCTGGAAGACTTCAGTGCTGCCTACCTGGATGACATTGCGGTGTTTAGCTCCTCTTGGGAGGGCCACCTGCGCCACCTCTGGGAGGTATTGATGGCACTGCGGAAGGCAGGCCTCACAATCAAAGCCAGTAAGTGCCAGATTGGGCAGGGTTCTGTAGTGTATTTGGGGCACCAGGTGGGGAGCGGCCAGGTGGCGCCCCTTCAGCCCAAAATTGAAACTATCCTGGCGTGGGAACCCCCCAAGACTCAGACGCAGGGGAGAGCCTTCTTAGGACTCACGGTGTACTACAGGAGGGTTGTCAAGGGATATGGCAACATTGTTGCGCCCTTGACTGAGCTGACTTCTAAGAAGCAGCCAAAGAAGGTAAACTGGACTGACACCTGTCAGAACGCTTTTGACGCCCTGAAGACTGCCATGTGCACCGCACCCGTGCTTCAGGCGCCCGACTTTTCAAAGGAATTTGTTGTCCAGACAGATGCCTCAGAGCATGGTATAGGGGCTGTTCTATCACAGATCAACGAGGAGGGACTAGACCAACCGGTAGCCTTCCTAAGCAGGAGAATACTTCCCAGGGAACAGAGGTGGAGTGCAATTGAGCGTGAGGCATTTGCTGTGGTCTGGGCGCTGAAGAAGCTGAGACCATATCTGTTTGGGACTCACTTCCGGGTTCAGACAGACCACAGGCCCCTTAGATGGTTGATGCATATGAGGGGCGAGAATCCCAAGTTGTTGAGGTGGTCCATTTCCCTACAGGGTATGGATTTCACGGTGGAACACCGCCCTGGTACAGAACACGCCAATGCTGACGGTCTGTCCAGGTTTTTCCGCCTTAGTGATGAGAACTCCCAAGGGAATGGTTAGTTATCCCCACATTTCAGCTGGAGGGGATGTGTGTTAGCCCTGGCATCATTGGCGCGGGTCTCCCTTCCTCTTTTTGCTTCTTACCTTTTATGTTGGCTGGATTTAGATGCTCTGGGCGCTATGCCACTGCCAATCAGTGACACAGTGCAAATGCTCCCTGTGTAAAGATAACTGTATGAATTGGGATAATCATAATTGGCTCGTTTGGTTTACCTGTCAGTCCCTAGTATCAGTGAACTGTGTGTGCCCAGGGCTGGTAGACCAAATACTGCTGGTGGGCCGGCAGCGCTGATTTGCGCTACCCACCGAAGCAGCTTTTAAAGTATGTCCGTGTAGCATGTTCTAATAGCGAGTTACCCTCCATTTCACTGTTTACTATTGTGAGGCTATCCGTTCTCATAGGCCGGAATGGGCAGGCTGAGTATTACATGCCCTAATCCTACCTGCCCCTAGGAACCTGATAGGAACGTCGAATTTGATATGTTTAAGCTCAGGACATTGAGATACATCTTTTAGTAAGGATTATTTGTGTAGCCCGTGTTCGAAAATGCCTCTGCTAGAAACGAGGTATTGTCTGGCCTCAGCTTTCCTGTAGGCTTTGCTAGCGTGTGTATTGGCCGTCTGGTTTTGGAGCAGCAGGGCCAGCTGGGTCAGACCTGGCTGGAGAGAGAGATCGGCATTTAGAGTATGGAGAGGGGTGACTCTTTGATCTGAGCAGGGCCGTGCCTGGCAAGGTGAATGATGGCTCCACCTCCCACTGGGTGTCTGATAGCAGACCCCCAGATTCTCAAAGGGCAGGATGTCGCCTCGTAAACCAAGTGCTCCCCGACCCCACCGAACTGGTTCTGGCTGGATGCAGTGATTTGTGACTGCAGAGAACAAAGACTTTTTAGGTATAAAACGCTGCGCTGAAACCTGTTTCAAGTGTGTTCCTTCTGGATGTCAAGACGAAACTCTGTCCGAGTGGACAGAGGAAAGGACTTTGAAACTTTCACCAAGCTTGCCGAAGAAACTACCCGAGGGCCTGAATTGAGAGCGCCTCCTGCTGAAGTCTCAGGGACATTAGACTTCACCCCGTCAGCCGTCTGAATTCCTTTGCTAGGGATTGTACTTGCAGGTGAGGCCTCCGTCGAGTAATCCGGAACCTCTAGTTCTACTGTGAGGAACGCGGACTGGTAACCCTTGTTAACTCTGTGTGTGGGCTGCCGCAGCTAAGACAGAGCTGCCGCCGCTGAGCGCCCGCCTTAATTTGAATCTCCGGAACCTTCGCTGAATCTGTGTGGTCCGCCGCAGCTAAGAGAGAGCTGCAGCCGCTGAGTGCCCGCCGTTGGGCCAGCCTGGTCGAGATCATCGTGATTTGTCCTGTGGGCAGCCGCAGCTAAGAGAGAGCTGCTGCCGCTGAGTGCCCGCACCTTTGCCGACCTGGCCTCATCGTGATTTGTCCTGTGGGCCGCCGCAGCTAAGAGAGAGCTGTTGCTGCTGAGTGCCCGCACCTTTGCCAAACTCCGCATCATCGTGATTTGTCCTGTGGGCCGCCGCAGCTAAGAGAGAGCTGCTGCTGCTGAGTGCTCGCACCTTTGCCAACTTTGCATCATTGGGATTTGTTCTGTGAGCCGCCGCAGCTAAGAGAGAGCTGCTGCCGCTGAGTGCTCGCACCTTTGCCAACTTTGCATCATCGTGATTTGTCCTGTGGGCTGCCGCAGCTAAGAGAGAGCTGCTGCCGCTGAGTGCTCGCACCTTTGCCAACTTTGCCTCATCGTGATTTGTCCTGTGAGCAGCCGCAGCTAAGAGAGAGCTGCTGCCGCTGAGTGCTCGCACCTTTGCCAACTTTGCATCATTGTGATTTGTCCAGTGGGCCTCCGCAGCTAAGAGAGAGCTGCTGTCGCTGAGTGCCCGCACCTTTGCTAACTTTGCATCATCGTGAATCGTCCTGTGGGCCACCGCAGCTGGGAGAGAGCTGCTGCCGCTGTGAGCCCACCACGGAGCTGCACGACGAGAGTCATCGCCACCACCAGCCCGGGCCCCCGCAGCCGCCTGCTGCTGCCGCTGAGGGCCCGCCTGTCCCCGAGTGCCCGAATCATTGTGAGTGCACATTGCGGACCACTGCAGTCGAGAACTGTGGTCGCTGGGAGTCCACCTGTCACCGTCTCCGCTTCTTCGAGAAGCTACGTGCTGGGTCCCCGTCCAATGGCAGGTATCTGGTGTGCAACGGGTCGCGTAGACCCAGGCCTTGCACTCAGTCAGTGCCACGTTCTGGTGAACAAGTTATTGCCTTTTTAAGTCCCTACTGATTTACGTGCATTGTGACTGGTTAAAACGCTTTTGAGAGTCTCGTACTAAACCTTAGACAAAGATATTATTTTTCTATACCTACTTGAGTTTTGTCCTTTTGTGGAGTCGTTACTGCCTTATTGTGCATGGTCATAAATGCTTCACACACTGCCTCTGAGATAGGCCTAACTGCTCGTGCTACGTTACCACAGGGTTGAGCAGGGGTTATCAAAGGGGGTAGCCCACTTGCCCTGACTTAGGAAGAAGGGTCCCTAGCTGGACGTTGGCGCCAGCCATGGCCAACTAGAGACCCCCATTTCTAACAGTTTCTATTTGATAATGGAGCCCACAAAATGTATTGATTGGGTTAGGTGCTGGGCTATAAAGGAAAGGGTGCAGAGCCATGAGAGAAAGAGTCATGAGAGGCAGATACATGGAAAACATAGTTAATGACCAATGGTCTGACAGTGCAAATGCATTGTTATTCTACCCCAACAAAATTTCGAATTACATTTTGTTCACCAAACTCTAATTGCTTTGGCCAATTTGGGGGTGGTGTCCCTCACATTTTCATGTTAAATTCCCATGCTGGCCTTGCTCAGGGGCCATTGGAGTGATGTGTAACCTGCAATCCCTCCAGAACTGCCAAGGGCAAGTATGGCTTGTGCTGTCTAGTTTGCCTTCCCCCAAAGCCTTGCAGGAAGGGCCAGGCCGGTTGATTTGCCTTTTTGATCTAGGCTATGTTGACCTAAGCAGTCCTAATTTAAACTCTCCTCTGGTCTTATCCTTGGCTTAACTGTATTCAGATTAAATAGGCAACGTATTAAATGTAATATTAACTAATTTAGATAGCTCTGGGTTATGATTGTGAGATAAATGGCTGCATGGACGGTGGATGCCAAATTGCGGGATTTGGTTAAGGGATATGATCTAAGCATTGTCTGGTGTGACATCCACCCACAGAAGCATCAATATACTTTTTAGTATTCAGTTAATTGATCATAAACAAGGCAGAGATTTTGCACTATATTTGGATTAGCCTGTGAATTTAGAGCACAAACTTGTTAGTAAGACCTCATACAAAACCACTTTTGCAGAGGCAATTTAATATAATTTAATGGAAATGTAATGGTTTTTTACTAGAGCACATGAATTTTAGTTCAAAACCAAGATTTAAGAACGTATTTGAGAAACCATGGACTAATGTAATGTCTAAGATTGCTTCAGGGTGGTACTTAACTGTATGTGTGACTTTAGAAGAATCATGAGGAAGGGTATCATTAAAGAGATGGAGGAGATGAATACTCAGCTTATTGCTACAATCACTCAGGCAGAGGAAGATTTCCGTACAGAAATAAAATCAATATGTGACAGGGAAAAAGCCTTGAATGCAAACTGATATCGACAGAAAGCTTTACAAGGAAAATAGAAAATTGGGGAAACTTTTAGTATGACATGCCATAAGTTAGGATAGCTGTAGGAAATTGGGTTGCTGGTTGAGGGGGGTGAAACCCTACTCAAGCAGCAACCACAATTCTTGTCAGTGTGAAACACGAACAAACCCCAAATTAACCTGAGTATGACACTCTGATACCCTGGCACAAAAGCAATCAGGCTTAACTTAGAGGCAATGTGTAAAGTATTTATTTAGCACACAAACTGTAATAAAATGAAAACACAACACAAGAAAATTCATATACCAGGATGCTTGTTTCTGGTCCAGGGAGGACCCGGCTTGGCAGTTCGGGCTGAATGGATCCCATGAGGAGCGGGGTCAAGACTGATTTGCATATGGCTGGGTAAAATCTGGGGTGGTGTAGCGAACAAAAGAGCAATGGATTTAACCCAGATCTCTTGACTGGGGGTGAATGTTTGAATTAGTCAGCATTCGGTTTATCGTTTGTTGCCAAAGCAACTTTCTAAAAGTGCCATTTTCAGAATTGTGATTTAAAATCAGACTTTACCATTAAAGAGGTCTTTAAATTACAATTCTTTAGAGACCAAATTCAACTTTCCTACCTGCTCCCATTCAAAAGTTATCACTTATTAAATGTAGTGTGGTAACCCAATGTTATCCTATGGGAGAGGCATGCCATAGCAGTAATGAAAAACAAATGTAAGAATTGTTTACTACCAAGACATGTAAAGGTTAAAAGTACATCTAACTTTTTAAATGTACTGCATCCTGCCCTATGGACTGTGTAGGGCCTACCAAAGAGTGAATTATATGTATTAAAAAGGAAGGTTTAGGCCTTGCCAAAGTGTTATTTTGCCAGGTCAAATGGCAGTTTAAAATGGGCCTGAGACATGTTTTAAAAGGTTACTTAAGTGAGTGACATAATAAATGCTGCCGCCCCGCTAGTAGCATTTAATTTACAGGTCCTGGGTACAGGTAGCACCACTTTACTAAGGACTTAAAAGTAAATTAAATATGCCATTTGGGTGTAAGCCAATTTTACTATGTTTAAAGGAGAGAGCACAAGCACTTCAGCACTAGTTAGCGGGAGTAAAGTCCTCAGGCCAACAAAAACAAATTCAGCAAAAAGAGGAGGAGTGAACACATAGAGTTTGGGGATGACACTGCAGAGATGGCCAAGTTCAACAGTAGCACAAAAAGAAATGCTGTGATGGAGGATCCCATAAATGGTCTTCAATTTACAAGGCGGGCAGTTGTATATAAAGCCTTTAAAGGGTATTCTCATTATTATCCCTGTTCTGAATTAAGTTCAGCAAAAATTTGCAGATCAGCAACTCCCTGACAGCCCCTCAAGCTATGACAGCTTATAAAAAATTGCTTATCAGCAAAGCACGAGGTCTGAAAGTTTTGCGCAATGAGCTATTTAATTGTTTTGGAATTAATCTTACGTAACATTTGCACAAGCTCTATGCCAGGTAAAGGATTGTTCCAGCAGGTCTTTCAGGAACACAGTTTGAGTACATTTCTAAAACCTCTGAGGGTTTCCCAAATTTGCATATTTCCATCATCCTTCTGAACTCTCACTCTAAAATATATATGAACATTTTAACCAGTCGCAGGGCTGCATAGTGAATAATTAATATTTTTTGTGTATCGTTACTAAAAACCACCATAAAAATTTAATGTAATTTAAAAAAAACACAAATTGCAAATATAGTCACATACAGAGACCTACAATTAGTAGCTAAAATAATTACAGCAGTCATGCATGTATGGACCAAAGTATTGATCTAAACATTTTTCTAACAAGAGCACTGGATTTAAATTGATTTTAAGCAAAAAGTAAAACATAAATAAGAATTATGTTGAAATCAGACTTAATAAATGTAGTTGGAAGCATGGTCACGAACACTCAGACTAATTTTATTCTGCCCAAATCCATTTTTCGTTTAAGTCTATCTTGTATTTAAAGAAAGTGGTGAGACTGATAACCAGATTGCTGGATTTGGCATGGTGTATAACATCAATTGCAGGAAGACTGATGTGTTGTTGTTTGGAACTAAAACAGTCCTTAATAATCCCCCCGTGGTATCTGGGCATCTGGATAACTGGGGGTATCTCTAAACTGTGTTCCATGAATTTCTCATCCTTGTTATTTAAAATTAAAAAACAATTTAAATCATAGAGCTCTCTCCCATTCACAGTGGTCGGCTTGGGCAGATTTATAAAGGTGGTTGTGATCCCACAGCTTTTATTGTTGTTCAAAACTGTTTCCCCTTTTCTAAGGCAAACATTTTGTTTGATACACTCTGAACTGAGCCATAATTCAGTTTGCATGATGCAGTAAGCTGAAAAGGCTGTTTGAACACTTTGTTAAACTGGTGGGGCTAAACCCAATTTTAAGAGATTTTATATCTCTTTGCTATTCAGATTATTTTAAATGTTAATTCATCTATTTTTTATGAGGATATTTCTTACTTTTGTATTCTTCTTTTTTTGGCGTCTTTACACACTTGAGAATTGTTAATAGATGGAGGACTATTATCCTCATGAGGAATGACTACCCACTCACATCATATCAAAACACAAATATATATTTCTATTTCCAAGTGTATAGTTGATATATGCATCATATCTAACACTAACAAGTCACATAATGGATATCTGATTTTAATTTTACTCCCTATGATTTGAAATGTCATGTTTCAAGGTTGGATAGACTGGTTCAGGTAAATAAAGCTAACGACCTAAACACTAGTGGGCTTATTTATGAGAGCCCTGCGTCACTTTTGCATCACGTAAAGTGATACATGCGTGACACAGGATTCTCAATTCGATTTATAAAGCCATACAAAGCCACCCTGAGTGGCTTTGAGTGGCCTCATAAATATTGAGTAAGGCAATTCAGAGCAAATCGCTACATCGCCTTACTCTGCGCCCACGAGGCGTTCCATGGGCGTTGCAGTGGGTTTTCCCACACAACACCCATGGATTTTGACGCTGCCCTAAATGTACAAATTCATGTAAACCTGGGGAAGTGCCAAAACCTTACGCCTCCAGAGGTGAGGTCTATCTTTATTCTGCAGCACACATAGAAAGAGGAAAATGCCTCTTAGGAATGTATTCGTGCAGGAAGGTGCCTCTTCCTGCACAAAAACAATCCTGCATGCAACAAAGGCTCCCTTGAACCATTGTGCAAGGGTGTATGCATTGGCACTAGGCTGCCGAAACGGCTCCAGCTAAGGAAGAGAGGACAGGAATGCACCATATTGCATAAATACGGTGCACTCCTGCTCTTTTACTTTGGCGTAAAGTAGTGCAGCAAGCTGCCTTGCTGTGCTGCCCAACGTCAAAATACCGTAAATGAGGGCCTTGTGGGGCAGCGCAGCAAGCCACCTTGATTTGCGCAAGCAACATAAGAAAACTGCTCCTGCAGCCCTTACAGTACTCTGGGACTAAGTCCCCTGAACTGAACAATTAAAAAAATATATATATGAGGGCAGGGTAGGGATACCCTGACCCCCTAGTCCTCATGCCCTACAGTAACTATAAATCTTTTCCCTGCCCTGCACAGTAATATCAACAATTATTGCATTTCAGATGTGATTAGGGATGTTATAAATGTAGTCAATGAATATGTCATGAGTGATTTACTATGTAATGATAAAGCAGTGCATGGAGAGGGCACAGGTTACAGTTATTTTAGGGTACAAATTATAGTTACTTGTGATAACTAAAACTGGTGAATTTCAAATGGCATGTTTTACGTGACATTTTCACCTAATTATAACATCCTGTGTTTTTTTTGTGAATTTCTAAAGCTTTTTTAATGTAAAGTTAGATATTTTCACAATTCCTAACTATAACATCACTTTAACTTTAGTTTTTTCAGTGAAGTTATGTTTTTTTTAATGTAATGTAAAATGTCTAAAGCAACGCACAGCGGGGGCCTGAATGCAGGCTTCTGGTCTGGCATTGTCCATTTTGGTGCCCCTGTCCAAGCCTGCTGCCCCTGTCTCCCCTCCTCCTTGCCCTCCATTGTCCAAGTCCATCCCCTGCCCCTTCATTCAGCCCGGTGGGACTGTGGTTCTGCAAATGCCCTTCCCACCTGCCCTGCACAGTTAGCTTGCTGCCCCAAACAACTTCCTCACTGCCCTCTGTTGTCTGAGTCCATGCATCTACCCCTCCTTCCTGCATGGTCCAATGTTCTGCCACTGCCCTCCAGTTAGCTTGATGTCCCTGCTCCCTCCTCTTGCCCTCTGTTGAGTGAGTCTATGTCCATATCATTGCCCATCTGCTTGGCCTCCATGCTTAGCTTGCTGCCCTTACCTTCCTTCCCTCTGCCCTCCAATTTCTGTGTGCATGACCCTGCTCCCTTTTTCCTACCATGTTTCAGTGCTTGCCACTGCCCCTCCTGTCTACTCTGAGTGTTCTTTTGAGCTGCCACTGCCCCTCCTGCCTGCACAGCATGGTCATATGCCTGCCACCTGCCAATGCCCACTCTGCCCTGCATTTCATTGTCGAAGATGCATGCCCCTATACCCTCCCTCATGACCTACATGGTCCATTTTTCTGCCACTCCCTTCTGCCCTCCATGCTCTGTTGTGCTGCAGCTTCTTCTCCTGCCAGCCCTGCATGGTCTGTTGTGAAGTCCCTGCCCCCTTCTTCTCTTGTTTGTGTCCAGCCCCTACCTCTCCCTTCTGCCCTCCATGGAACTTTGTGCATGTTCCTGCCCCCTCCCTCTTGCGAACCATGGCTGTTGTGTCACCACCAACCCTCCCGCTTGCCATGCATGGTCTTTTGAGCTGCCTCTGCCCCTCCCACCTGCCCTGTGTGGACATCTTGGTGCCCCTATCCCCTCCCACCTTCCCTCCAATGTCTGTGTGTATGCCATTATAGTCTCCTGTTGCCCTCCATAGTGTGTTGTGCATCTAGTACCCATCCTGCCTGCCCTACATGGTCAGCTTGCTGCTCCTGCCCATTTGCCCCATGCCCTCCATTTCCATGTGCAGGCTCCTATCCCCTCCTTCCTGCCTTCAAATGCCCATTGGTGTGCCCCGTCCTTCCTGTCCTTAATGGTCTGTTTTGCTGCAACTGCTCCTCCTGTCTGTCCGGTATGTAAGCTTGCTACCCTTGCCTCTTTCACCTCTGCTCTCTGTTGTTTATGTGCATGCCTCTGTCCCCTCCCTCTTGCTTTCCATAGTCCGTTGTGCTGCATTGCCCTCCTGCTTGCCATGTGTGGTGTATTGTGCTGCTGCAACCCCTGGCTCCTGCCTGTAAAGTCAGCTAGGTGCCCATGCCCACCTCCCTCCTGCCCTCTATTGTCCAACTCCATGTTTTTTCCCCATTGCGTCTGCCCTCTGTGTTCCAATGCACCATGCATGCCAACATTTTGAACTTGGTAAGAGGGAGCTTTTTAAGAAAAGAAATACGGGGAATTGATTTTCCCCATTGACTTGCATTGAAAAAGAGTAGATTTTAGGTGGGAGATGATTAAAATAAGGCCGTTTTGGGCTTAAATTCACCGGGAGTCTCCTGCCTGAATCTGGTCTGTTGGCATGCATGGTTGTACGGCCACTGCCTCTCCCTTCTGCCCTCAATGGTCTGTTGTATTGCCATAGCCTCTCTTGCTGGTCCTGCATAGTTGGTTTGTTTCCCCTGCCACTCTTTCCCTTGCCCTCCATGGTCCATTGTGCTGCCACTGTCCCTCCCGCCTGCTCATTGTGGTCAACTTGCTGCCTCTGTCCCCTCCTCCCTGCCCTCAATTGTCAGGTCTGTGCCCCTGATCTCTGCCTCCCCACAGTGTTCTAATGAACAACTAAATCGCTAGCCTACTATATTTATTACAAGTGTGGCAAACCTGAAGTCATCTTGAAGTAATCAAAACTGTAAAACCTAAAGCATTTCCTTTAAAAATTATAAAAATTAGAGGGTATTTTTCCCATAGAAATTATGGTTAGTGCTCTGTAAAAAAAAAATGAGGACACATTTCTGAGTTCTTAAATAGTGACAAAGCGCTTTTAAATTTTTTCCTATTTTTATGTTTTTTTTATCCAGTTGATCACTTGATTATTTGATGCACTTAGGGGAAAGGATGTGGCTTTACAGCAAGAGCTGCCAACTTTGCAACTGGGGAACCAGGTCAAGGTTTCAGCATCGGTTCAACATCCCTGGACTCTGGGCAAATTACTTAATCTCCCCATGCCTAAAACCAAATCGAATGTGTCCTTGTGTAGTTTAACTGATGCTCATGTAAAGCACTCCAATACCTTCAGGTCAAGTCAGTGAAATATAAAACTGCAAAAAATAAATAAATAAGCGTTTTTCACACTTCTGTCATTGAGCTATCCTTGGGCTACATTTGGGTGATATTTGTGCTGCGTTTGGGCTCTTTATTTTTTGGTGGCCGTCTTGGGAACCTTTTTTGTTATGAAGCTTCTTAATTTCCTCATCTACTGGCAGCATCCTCAGTAGAAAATGCTTTCAGTTTTCCACTTGATTCCATCAAGATGGTGTTCAGGTGCGCCACACTAAATTCAGAATGTTAGCACTTTAGTTGCTCATTAGAACACTGTGGTGAAGCTGCTAATCATCAGGGAGACATCTGGCAGTCTGCTGCTGGTTTTGAAAGTGCATGTGTCAGTCTGCATGTGAGAAAGTTTTAATGAAATAGCAGAGGACGTTATTTAAAAAAACCCTCATTTTCTTCTTTTCTAAAACAAATAGTTTAAGTTTTACCAGTTTGATTCAATCAAGATGGCTTCAGGTGTGCCACGCTTTTGTCATAAGTAAGACTGGGTGGCTGCAGTAGGACACAGGAGAAACAACTGACAGACTGCTCCTGATGGAAGCACATGTATTACTGAGAATGTCAGACTTCATTCTCACATGGTTGAGAAAGATATTGTGAATTTACAGAAAATATGCTCCATACATGCCAACAATTTAGAGCAGGCAAGTGTGTTGTGTAGTTCCTATATTACCTATACAGGATCTGCGTGTTCGGATAACATAAACTGTAGGACTGGTGGCAGACTGGCTCTGAACACCCCCACCGAGAATGTTAGCCTTTCTGTTTTAGCTAGCTGACAGTGCCACTAGAATCTCCTCTTATTGGGGAGAGAATAGTTTCGGGCAACCTCAGAACATGACAACCCTGATCCCCCAGGATCGTGGAAACAATATACTACTTTTCGCTCAGTCACTCGTGCTCACTTATTCGGTCTCAGAGAGTTACACAGAAGAAACAGTCGGGCGTGTTATAATAAGAGTTTATTGCACAGTTGTTCTTCTAGTGTAAAATAGATGTGCTGCAACAACCGTTAGACTGTAGCAGATATATATGATTAGCAGCACAGTGAACAAAAAAGGATAGTATAGTTCTACCATTTTGCAATAATCATAAATACATACATGAATATAAAATGCTTGATAAAATGCGCGTACTCCTACGATGCCTATCTAGATGTACCTAAGTGTACCTAGCATGTGAGTAGGTGTGAAGCCAAGAATCCCTCTAGGATTTAGTCTAACCCATTACCTGAAGTGAGAGAGTGTGGGACCCGGTCCTGGTCTCGAGTTGGACACCCCGTGAGGGATGTGTTAGACCATTGTCAGCTGGAGCGTCTGCATGCAGGAGCCTCAGCGTCTCTGGTCAGTGTGTCGGCCTGGAAGTCTCGGTCTCCTCCCCCAACCCTAGCAAGATGTGCGGTATTTATACAAAAAGTATCTAGGGTTTCTTTGTCCCTTGTTTCTTGTATTAGCCATTGTTGGATTTGAGGATGACGTATGGGATGAACCTTGTACGTAGATATTATGCAGGTGGTGTGTAGCCCCTGCCTGGTTTCCAGGAACCCTCATGAATATTCATTCATACTGTATGAGTCTATTGATGGAGTTATAGGACGCTATTGTTCAGGGAAAACCCTCCTTCTGTGCCCAGGACTAGAACTAGGTAAAGGTTCAATCCTAAAGGCTCGATACTGTGTAGTATAAGGGAGATATTGTAGGTGAAGGTGTATGATATTACCCGGGCCTATATTAGGGTACCTATATGAAATATAACACCCACTCCTCTTCCGAACAGTCAATAATGATAAAAATGCAAGTGAGCTACTCTTTGTACTGGGTAGCGGTGCATAAAACTATCAGTGAGATTCATAAAATAATGTCTTTAAAACCATTTAAAAATAGTCTAATAGGGGGGAAGAAAAATTATTTTTGAAAGTTTAGTATCAGAAATGTCACTCGAAGCCAAAGTCCTAGTTGAGTTTGTTTATATAATTCGAACCACTACGAGCGTCAGAAGGCCATGCTTTCCCAGCGAAAGAGTCAATTAAAGGAAATGTTCCAAATTTAGTCGAGTTTTCAAACAAAAAGGAAAAACCGAATTCTTTCCCAGCACACGATGAGCCAATTATAGATTCAGTGTCCTGGCTGGGAGACGTAACTTCACTGTTGCTCGCTGTTGCAGAGGACGATTCCTGTAACACCTCACAGAGCACGTCAATTGAGCACAGATGATACTCAAAACTGCCAATAGCTGGTGCAGAGGCAGCCGGTGCTGTAGTCGATACCTGAGTGCTAGTGGAAGAGCTGATGCTCAACCCAGCTGTAGCAAAAGGCCCCTGCGGGTTCTCGAGGAATGCAGCTATCAAGATAGAAATACCCTGGGGACACTGCCGAGCATGGACCCTCACCGGTTCCAGCATGGTATTCATGTCCGGTGGCGTTGCCGATGGAAGTGTGAGATAGAGATCCAACACTGATTCTTCTCCGCAAAACAGGCATCGAAGAACAGGTAAGATGCAGTCCACCCAGACTGGTCTTAAATGATAGGAACCAAGAGGCGCTCAGTTCCCGCAGGCGAGGTGTGCCCAGATATTGTACCATGCGTTCACGGTATTTACGCTCCAGGAGTGCTTTTGCCATCTCGTTGGTGATTGGGCCGTCCATTGCGTAGCTAAAAAATAGCAATCAGGATACCTGCTATTGAGAGCAGGATCAGCAGAAGACCTCCAAAAACACTTCCCAATACGGAGTGTATAAAGTTTGGAATAACTCCGAGGACAGTCTGAAAGGTGCTCAGAAATCCTGACCCTATGGTCTTAAATAGGTGTACAATACCACTCGCATCAGACATATTAAAGATACGCCCCACCATTTCTGTGAAATGAAATGGGCAGTTTCTACGTATGAGTGCCTGTATCTCAGCCAAGGTCCTTCCGATTTGAAGATCAAGGGTCTCCCGGGTGGAGGTTAAGGGCACAGTTTGCTGTAAAAGCATGGCTTTCATTCTGCTCAAAGTATCAAATTGTATAAAAGAAACATTTAGCGAAGGCCATAGTGGCGCCTCCCTGACTGTACTTGTTGGGGGAAACAATACTTGCATACAGCAAGTAACCCTGGAGTTCACCATGACCAGATAGGCAATCCCCGGAAGCATCCTACAACAACCTTGATCAAGTAACTCCCATTCGAGAGCAACTTGAATACCGGTGTAATCACGGCTGCTGGAGTCCCTTGCAGGTGGCAGGACAAGTTCGCTACTGAACCATTACAAGCTCCGTGTAGTAAAATATCCTGACACATGAGAGAACCACTCAAAGCGCTCTTGCAGTTTGTACCGCTTAAAAACACTTCTCGATCCCCACTCCAGGATCGAAATCTGTACGGTCATTCCCAAGATTCCTTAATGTATTCCCTAACCAATTTTTCATATTTGCCTGCCTGTTTTTGTTCAAGGCAATACTGAAACTGAAAAGTCGTGACCGATAGAGTGATGTGGCCATGGATTAGCCATTCTGTGGATGGTGATTCCGCTACCGTAAATGGTTATCTATCCAGTTTCTCAATACGCAGCATTGTATATTTCAATCAATCAATCATGTCACTTATAAAGTGCACTACATACCCGCGAGGGTCTCAAGGCGCTGGGGGAAGAGGGGGGTGGTGCTGCTACTGATCGAAGAGCCAGGTCTTGAGGAGTCTTCTGAAGGCCAGTAGGTCTTGGGTCTGTCGGAGGTTGGTGGGGAGGGTGTTCCAGGTCTTGGCGGCGAGGTGGGAGAAGGATCTGCCGCGGCGGTCGTTTTCCGGATGCGGGGGACTGTGGCGAGGGCGAGGCTGGTCGAGCGGAGCTGGCGGGTGGGGGTGTAGAAGCTGAGTCGTCTGTTGAGGTAGGCTGGTCCGGAGTTGTGGAGTGCTTTGTGTGCGTGGGTGAGGAGCTTGAAGGTTATCCTCTTGTTGACAGGGAGCCAGTGCAGGTCTCTCAGGTGGGGTGTGATGTGGCTGCGTCGGGGGATGTCGAGGATAAGACGTGCAGAGGCGTTCTGGATGCGTTGCAGCCGTCTCAGGAGCTTAGCTGTCGTTCCTGCGTAGAGGGCGTTTCCGTAGTCCAGCCTGCTGGTGACGAGGGCCTGGGTGACTGTTTTCTTGTTTCGGTGGGGATCCACTTGAAGATCCTGCGGAGCATTCGGAGGATGTTGAAGCAGGATGAGGAAACGGCTTTGACCTGCTTAGTCATGGAGAGGGTGGGGTCGAGGATGACCCCTAGGTTGCGTACGTGGTCGGTGGGTGGCGGGGCTGTTCCCAGTGATGTTGGCCACCAGGAGTCGTCCCAGGCTGAAGGGCTGGAACCAAGGATGAGGACCTCCGTCTTGTCTGAGTTCAGCTTCAGGCGGCTGGTCCTCATCCATTCGGCGACGGCCTTCATTCCTTCGTGGAGGTGGGCTTTGGCGGTGTGAGGGTCTTTGGTGAGGGAGAGGATCAGCTGGGTGTCGTCGGCGTAGGAGATGATGTTGAGGTTGTGCTGCCGGGCGACGTGGGCGAGGGGTGCCATGTAGATGTTGAACAGCGTTGGGCTGAGGGAGGAGCCTTGGGGTACGCCGCAGATGATCTTGGTGGCCTTGGATCGGAAGGGGCGAGGCGGACGCTTTGTGTTCTGCCGGAAAGGAAGGATATGGTCCAGTCCAGGGCCTTCTCTTGGATCCCGGCGTCGTGAAGGCGTGTTCGTAGTGTGTGGTGGCAGACCGTTTCGAAGGCGGCTGATAGGTCCAGGAGGATGAGGGCTGCTGTTTCTCCGTTGTCTAGCAGGGTCCTGATGTCATCGGTGGCGGCGATGAGGGCGGTTTCGGTGCTGTGGTTGCTGCGGAAGCCGGACTGGGAAGGGTCCAGGATGTTGTTGTCCTCGAGGTAGCAGGTCAGTTGTTTGTTGACGATTTTCTCGGTGACCTTCGCGGGGAACGGGAGCAGAGAGATGGGTCGGAAGTTCTTGAGGTCCTTGGGGTCTGCCTTGGGTTTCTTGAGTAAGGCGGTGATCTCGGCGTGCTTCCAGCTTTCCGGGAAGGTTGCTGTCTCGAAGGAGATGTTGATTATTTTCCGGAGATGGGGCGCGATGGCTGTACTGGCTTTGTTGAAGATGTGGTGAGGGCACGGGTCTAGCGGTGAACCGGAGTGGATGGTGTTCATGATCTCGCTGGGGTCCTCGTCGTTGATGTTGGTCCAGGAGAGCAGGCGGTTGGTGGTTGTGGGGGCAGTGGTCTCGGTGGTTGCCGGGGCGGTCGTGGTGTTGAAGCTGTCGTGGATGTCGGCGATTTTGCGGTGGAAGAAGGTGGCCAGTGAGTCGCACAGGTCTCGCGACGGCTGGATGTCGTTGGTGTTGGAGCTGGGGTTGGAGAGTTCCTTCACGATGTTGAAGAGCTCTTTGCTGTTGTGTGCGTTGTTGTCTAGGCGGTCTTTGAGTGAGGCCCTTTTGGCGGATCTGATGAGGTGATGGTGACTGCGGGTGGCGCTCTTGTGGGCGGCGTAGCTGTCCGCTGTCCGTTCGTGGAGCCAGATCTTCTCCAGTTTTCGGCATGTTCGTTTGGAGGCCTGGAGGTCTTCGGTGAACCAGGTGGCTTTCTTGCTGGTGTGGCTGTTGGGCGGATTCTTGAGCGGGGCGAGGGTGTTGGCGCAGTCGTCGATCCACTGTCTGAGGTTGCGGGCGGCGGTGTCGGGGTCGGAGGGTTCGGCGGGTGGGCTCAGGGCGAGGTTGTGGTTAGCTGGTCTTCCGTGACTCTGCTCCAGCAGCGGCGAGGCATTTGTTCGGTGCGGTGGTGCGTGGTGGGCTTCCTGTAGGTGAAGTGGATGCAGTGGTGGTCAGTCCAGTGGGGTTCGGAGGTGTGGTTGAAGGAGACGTGTGGGCTTGCGGAAAAGATGGAGTCGAGCGTGTGGCCGGCGGCGTGGGTGGGTGTAGTCACGAGCTGTCTGAGTCCGAGGGTGGCGAGGTTGTCGATCAGGGTGGTGGAGTTGGTGTCCTTGTTGTTCTCGAGGTGGAAGTTCAGGTCCCCAAGGAGGATGTAGTCCGTGGAGCCGATGGCGTGTGTGCTGACGAAGTCAGCGATGGAATCCGCTGAACTGTGGTCGGGGTCCGGGGGGTCTGTAGATGAGGGTTCCTCTGAGGGTGGTGTTGGGATCGGTGTGGATCTGGAAGTGCATGTGTTCGGCGGTGCTGAGGGTGTCGTCGGTGTTGGTTGAGACTCTGAGGGTGTTCCTGTGGACGATGGCGATGCCTCCTCCGACTCCGTTGGTGCGGTCCCTGCGGGTGATCTTGTATCCGTCCGGGATGGCAATGGCGATGTCGGGGGCTGAAGCGGGATTCAGCCAGGTCTCCGTCAGGAATGCGACATCTGGGGAGGTTGAGTCGAGAAGGTCCCAGAGTTCGATGGCGTGTTTGCGGGCGGAGCGGGTGTTGAGGAGGATGCATCTGAGGTAGTTGGGTTCTTTCCTGGGCGGTGGTTTGGCGGGGCGGGTGCTCCCCTTTGTGCCATTTCTACCTGTTTATCTGTTAGATTATATTCAGAAAACAGAGACGTACTGTTGATAAAACGCCAAGGCACATAGCCTTCACGCAAAGATTGCAGTGTCCAGCTTAACAACATAATAGAATGTAACTGAGATTGCCTGTGTTGTAATATGGCCAAATCTTGTTCCAGTATGTCTATTGCAGAAGATACAATGTTGCCCAAGGAATAGATCCTGGAGGTCAAAGTTGTTAACCCATGGGCAGCCCAGCTTGCTGCAATAAACCAATGCATGTACAGGGTGGAGGGTGACCCTTGTTTCCTAATGGACAGATGGCTTCTACCGGGGGGTAGCTTCGTGGGGGCGCTGTACTCCAATTCAACGAAGCCGAGAGCAACGGGGTCCATGGGTCACGCGATCCAGGTGTGGAAAGCAGCAACGAAGAGCTTGGGCTGGGAGGGTAGGATCACACAAGCTACACCTCTCTGGTACAGCGGCCAGCTGGGGAACCTGATTCGTACGAGGGGGTTTGACCGATGGGACCTCATAGGTATATCACGAGTGGGAGATCTATGGAAGGCAGGGGAAGTAGTTCCCTTTACCCAATTGCAAAAGGAATACGAGTTGGCAAGTTCCGAATACTTCAGATACCTACAGATCAGACACGCTTTGTTAACCTACTACCTAAGGGTGAGTCACCGCCTGAATCCTCCCCGCTTGAAGATAGGATCCTAGATGGAGATCTGCCAGAGAAAGCTATATCGCTCATATATAAGAAACTAATCAACAATATGGCGGATCCATTACTTCATCTTTGTGCGAAGTAGTTTACGACGTTGGGGGGCTGGACGATGAAGAGTGGCTCGCGGCGCTAGCCTCTCCTAAAGAGGTGGCAATTTCCTCAAGGCTCCGATTGGTACAGTTAAAAATATTGCATAGAACCTACCTTGCTGGTCCCATGCTAGTGAAAATGGGATACTGCACAGAGGGTGGGTGCCCCAGGAATTGTGGGTACGAGGGCACTTTTATCCACATGTTATGGGAGTATATCACCATCCAGAGGTACTGGTCAGCAGTAACGGACTGCATGGAAACTGTACTGGGACAAAAGATTGACTGTAACATCAAGCTGGGTCTGTTAAATGTCTGGGGCCCGACTGACCTGAACGCCAAGGAACAATTATGGGTGACTGGGGCTGATGGTTGCAAGAAGAAACACAGCTCGGAAATGGAAGGCGTGTGACCCACCAAGATTGGTGGAGTGGGGTAATGACATGGACTGGTGCATGGTCACAGAAAAGGCCGTTTATGTCTCTAGAGGTTTCCCCAACAAGTGGATACAGATCTGGGAG
Organism: Calotriton arnoldi; assembly: GCA_963921515.1. Classification (NCBI taxonomy): domain Eukaryota; kingdom Metazoa; phylum Chordata; class Amphibia; order Caudata; family Salamandridae; genus Calotriton; species Calotriton arnoldi. The sequence goes on from CAWUFW010004061.1 coordinate 426,225, forward strand.
AAGTGGAATACATACAGGGGAGGAATATGCGAGCCCCCGCAGACCAGTAAAGAAATGGGGATAGGAGGGTTAAACGATGGGAAGTAGTGAGAAAGCCAATGTAGTACCAACTGTTTCATGTTTGCTGCTCGTCTCGAACCTTTGTCCTGCCATAAGTGCCTGCATACGTTTGCATTCTGTAACGTCACTTCTTGTCTTTAATAAAAGAATTATATTTTTTTTTAAAGTTGTTAACCCATTATTCACTACCGCTAATGCCTTCTCTAAGTTAATACGGTCTATTTCCCGTATTCTCTCTGCGGCCTCTTGTTGGGATATTTTCCAATTTTCATTGTAGGCAGCATAAATGCCAACATATATGAAACTTTTCTGACGTGATTTCCTGGGACCTAGTAAAAAATCCCTAGATCCATGTCATGTGTTAGTAAGGATAGGTGAGTGTTGTGGTTTCTAGCCAATCAAGGCACAACTTCCCAACGCTATAGGATGTCACTACCCCTGGATGTTCTCTTTGTACATAGCGTGGGTCTGACCTATGGATACTGAACCCTTCGGTGGTACCCCACAATCTTTGCTGACATCTGTTCGTGTCTATGGGCCAAACCAACCATCCTTTCTAATTAGTATCCGATCTATTGTACCGTAAAATGTCATCTACTTCTACCCCTTCTTGTGAAGTCGTATTTTGCCACCCCTCCATCTGTGATGGTGTTGGAAACCGAGGTGTGTTCAGGTCCTTGTTCTTGGCTGGATGTCTGTTGCACAGTATCATTTAGGAATATCATCTGCTGTGGAATGAGTCATGCTCTAAATTGCGCTTCTGTTCCCTGGACTTGCCATTCCCTAGAACCCCAGAATGATTTTAAGTCTGTTGTGTCCTTCCATAGGTCAAAACCCTGTTCAGACAATCGGGCGATAAAGGAAGCAGAGTAAATCTGTTTGGTGTTAGTCAACATAATTTTCTGTGCCGATGTGGGCGCGACTTTATAATAAAATGACTTCGGGTCGGAAATGTTAAACCCTGAAAAATATGAGAATTTCTGTGCAAATGTTTGCAAACTACCTTTTGGTGGTGTAGGGCAATGTACCCACTGGTGGTACTCAAAAACATTTCTAGGTGTTATAGATTTGTGTAGGAAATGATGACCATAATGTTGGTAACAGTACAAATTTTCATAGTCTGAAGTACGTTCGAGCATTTCAGTGTGTGGAAGTGCGGCAGTTTTCTCTAAATCAGACAACATGTTATTAACAGTTTCAGAGTCCCAATTATCAGAAAATGTACTGGAGGTAATGATGCCACTCAATGAAATTTTAAATACATGAGAAATTTTTAAAAGTTCAGTTGGACCAAATATATTGAAATCAACCTTGTCCCAGACTATACCATCCGGCATAGGAACTGCTATGATGTTCACTGATGACAAGCCTCTTTGTTCAAGATGAGAAGATTGATGTGGTTTCAGAATCAAATTTACTTTTTCGGCTTCAGGTCTTAGTTGAAGGTATCGTCCATTAATAAGCATGCTAAAAGTTATAACTAAGCCTAGCCAGAAAAGAAAGAACAGTATCCCAGTAATTACCCAGAGTTCTACCCAAGGCGAATCCAGGTAAGTCTTTTTGAGAAAGTTCAGAAAGTCCGTAATCTGCTGCTTGCGTGTTTGTTAGGCTGGCATCGTTTCCGGTGCACTTGGGTCCAAGGAAAACGTATCAAAGTTCATGAAGTAGCCAGAAGCAGTTCGATCAATTGTTGGAATTGCATCAGGATTTGTTGAAATCATAGTTTGCTCTCGTCGAGGCATGTTGACGTAGACATCTGTATTAGGTCTTATTGCAACTTGTGTGTTATTTTGAGTTTGATTTTGAAGTTGAACTTTGGGTTCAAGGGGAACGAGTACCATAGCATTGTTGCTTAGTCCTTCATTCTGTGTTGGAGGCTCTTCGAACATGATGAGTCTTTCCGTTTGAACTTCTTGGATTGTAGTGAGAGGAGGGCGTCTTCTACTGTGGTGTCCACGTGGCCTACTGCTTAGTATCGGCCACATAGTGTGGTTTGATTAAGTCGATTGAGACAAATCTTTTCTCCTTTTTCCCGGCAAGAGGTGGTAGAAGTACAGTTCTTGTCCCTTGAATTGCTAGGACTGGTACAGGTTTTCTGTAGGCTGGCCCAAATTCTTTTTTATCCGCTATTTTCTCTCTGACCAGATCCCCGACTTTTGGGATCCAGACAGCTCTTGCTGTGACTGCCTTGACTTCCCCAGTGGCGGTCTGTTTCAGGTGGACGTTACTTTGTTGTGTCCTGGATTCATTTAGATCCTGTAAAACAGCCAAACGATCATGGATATCAAATGGTTTTTCATCCGCCACTGCGCCTTCACAATCAAGATCAGGTACCCAAATTCTTGTCCCAAATAGGACCTCGTAAGGAGTGACACCCCCTAGAGAGATTCTTGGCTGGTTATTGAGAGCTGGTTGTGCCCCATATATATGATTGACCCAACTAGCGCCCTTGCCTAATACCCTAGCTGTTAAAGATTGCTTTAGGTCCCGGTTTTTCCTTTCCACAACCGAATTTCCCTCAGGATGGTACGGAGAGGAGTACCGCAATGCTACGCCCATACTTTCCATGGCCTCTTTGTAAGCCCGAGAGCTAAATGCCGGGCCACTGTCAGAAGTAACGTGCCAACTGCGTATGTCCCGATAAAGACTGGCAAATCTTTGATAACAGTTCGAGCGTCAGCCAAGCGCTGTGGCCAAACCCATAGGAATTTTGAGCATGAATCCACTGCAACCATGATATACTTGTAAGCCCCATCTGATTGTAAGGGGCCGCAGTGGTCCAGATATACACAAGCGAGAGGTCTGTCTGATTTTAATAACGGTGTCTGTGCCGGGCGTGCTATGGTGGAGTCTTTTATCTGCTGGCAGATGTCACATTTCAAGACGTAGTCTTTAGTTTGTTTTGTCAGACCTGGCCACCAATAGCGCTGTTCCAACAATGAAATAGTCGCTGTAACGCCTGTATGCGCAGAGCCCAAACCCTTGTGTGCTGCAATAATCAAACCTTGCCTACGATCCATATTTGGTATAACTCTGTCCCCCACTCCAGGAATCTGAGCATATGGAATGGTGTTTGCATCTAACTTGTAGGAGTACTTGAGTGGAAATTTCTTTGGTACTGCTGAGCTGCCTTTGCGTGAAGCAATGACAGCAACCATAATCTCACCGTCTATCCTCATTTTTGAACGAGTGATTGCAGCTACTGAAGCTGTGTGTATAGCCCCCTTCGCACCTTCATCACCCAATGAATTCCCTTCAACGTGAACGTCATCACGTTGATGACTCAGTGTATGAATCACGTGAGCCCGTGGTAGCTCGTTTTTCAACTCAACTACCTGTTCCCATAGCATTTTATGCTTAATTGTGCCACCTTTCGCTTCTTTGAACCCGTTTAGTTCCCAATGATGTAAATATTCATTGTATGATTGTACACAGTAAAAATAATCACACACTATCAGTGTGGGGAATTCGTGATCCGTATTCACCAGTGCCAGTATCAGTGCTTTTAACTCTGCCAACTGGGCTGTGCAGTCTCCTAGAGATTGCGTTTTGGTGCAACTGGGATGGAACTTTCCATCCCGCATGCGACCTTTAACAATAGCACATTCTGCGCTGTATTGTTGTTTACTCCCTATGGCCGGTTGAGCAGATCCATCAGTGTAAATAATATAATCATACTGATCTAGAGGCAGGATTTCATTCGGCAGAGGATATTCTTGTTCGTATTGCAGAAATGCTTGTGTTTTTAGACTTGGATCAAATCTGTATTCAACATCCGTTGCAGTAAGAGAATTAGCCCATTGTATCCATCTCGGATGTAAGGCTTTTGCATTAGGAATGCTAGCCTTTGTAACAGCTTCTCACACCAGTACCGGTGTTACGACAATAATGTGCTTTCCCTGAGCCAGTGCTCTTTCTCTTGCTACAGCGGTCTGAACTGCTGTCAGGATTTTTTCTGTTGACGTGAAACGCATTTCTGCGTTTGTGTACAGGTGTGATTTGTAAGCGATTGGTACTGTTTCGCCTTCATTGAAGGTCAAGTAGGTGTACCCGCATTGACCCGCTATTACACGGATCACTAAGTTGCATATGTTTACCCGCGTCTGCAAGTGTTTTGAAGCTATCAGGTCTTCTTGTAGTGAACGTAGGATGTTTGTGTGTTCCTGTGTCCATTGTTTAACTGAAAAGTCAGGTTTTATTAAGTCGTAGAAAGGTTTTACTCTTTCCGCGTAATCCAAAATGTATGTTCTGCCGAAATGTAGGAATCCCAGTATTGATTGTAAATTTTTTAATGATTTTGGAGGTTGGAGCAGCGCACACTTTTCTAAAAAGTTGGCTGCCAGACTTTTCCTTTCACTTGAAAGCTCATATCCTAAAAACAGGACACTGAGGTGGGCAATTTTTGATTTTTTAAAATTTAATTTGTAGCCCTCAGATGCAAATCCCAAAATAATGGTATTCGCTCTGATCAAGTGTTCCTCTAGGTCATCGTCCATTAAATAAATATCATCCACATAGGACAAAGCTTCCTCATCAAAACTTTGGAGTAATTCGGTTACTCTTGCTGAAAATAACCCTGGGCATTCTTATACCCTTGGGGGAGATGACAAAATTGTCGCTGGGACCCCAACGCTGAGAATGCGGTCAAATACTTGCATTCAGGTGCTATATTTTGGTAGAAAAATCCATTTGAGATATCAAGTGTTGTTTTATATTTTTTCCGCACAATGTTATTCATTAATGCGGCACTGTGTGCATTTTGGATTGCAAATGTCTTAGTGCAAGTGTTTAAATGTCTGTATTCTAAAACTAGACGATATGAATTGTCAGGTTTCATGACAGGAAACAAAGGATTGTTCATTGGTGAGGTGCAAGTTTCAATCACCCCTTGGTATTCAAGTTGATATAAGATCTCCATGACCTGTTTTTTAACGTCTTGCTTTACTGGATATTGTCTCTGTGCATTTGGTGAAACTTTTAACGGGATCACGTGGTGGGTTGAATCCTCATCCCATGTGGCATGATTTTTGTACAATGCTGGAGCTAGGGCTACTGCCCACTTCCGTGCATATGTGTGTTTTAAATGAATGGCAACGAGGTCGGAGAAGGCTGGAAAAATTACAGTTTCTCCCCTTGGGCACTCCATAACGAATGCTGGCGGCCAATCTTGTTCAGCTAATAGGATGTCATAACCAGATGACAGATTCTTCCAAAAGAGACCTTTAACTTTCCTGGGCTTGTCCCCCTCCATTTGGAGTGTTATTTCATATAACTTATGTGGGACGCTTACCCTCGTATCTGGTGTTTCCACCGTGATGTAATCATTCAAGTCCGCTGTCACCAGAAATGCCATCAGGTTCTGGCGAGCTATTGTTACTTCTGCCGCACTGTCTAGCATCGTCTGAGCCCATTCCCCATTCAGAAGTTGTGTCCTCAGAATTCTGGGCATGTCTGATCTTTAGACCTGCAACTTTCTTCTTCTTAAACTGAGGTTTTGACTTTGGTTTTTCTTCTTTTTTTGTAAGTATAGTCTTGAGCGTGCTGTTTGTCTCTGGACTTTGTACGCTCTTCCTTGTGTTCTGACCGTCCTTCTCCCTCGGTGTTTTTCGTTGAACCCTGAAAGGAACGAGAGGGACGTGTATCAGTATCCTGATACCTGTCAGGTTTCCTAATATCCCTATTCCTGAGATTATACCTCCTTTCGGAGGGCTCCTGTGGAGGAGATTTGCCTCGGGATTGAGATCTGTTTCCTTTAAAGTTTTGTTGTTTTTTATTATCCCACTTCTTTTTAGAAGAAGCTGGTGTCTGCTTGGAAGTGTCCTTTTCAGGACTGCCCATCAGTTGTGCTTTTAAGCTTTCCCACCTAAACTGTCTCTGCCTAATTCTGCATATGCAGTTTCAATTATTTTGGGTAGTTCGTGTTGTTGATCTATAGGACTGAACTCCCTTAGGTGTTGGCGGATTGCCACCGAAGCTGCTTCCCCTTTAATATTAGCTAGTATTATGGCTGATACCTGATCATAGTTACCTAGTAACTTCATCCCTAAGTTTAGGGCAGGCTCTGCTCCGTACTCGTTTTGTATTTGTCTTAATACATCTGGTACTACATCTAAGGATGGTATACCATGAGTTCTGGTATATATGGCAGCAAAGACCATACCCCAAGTGGTACAATATTCTACCTGTGGTGTTATCCCCATGGGCAAGCAGATTGTTAGCATTCTGTGTTTTTCATACGGGGTAGTATTGGGAATACTGCCTCGAGCTGAGTTATTTTCTGAGCTACCCAGAATGGCATTTGTTCACATTTCGTGGGCATTTTGCCCATTACCGCGTGTAATGTTTGTGGTGTAATTTTAGTTGCTGTACCTTGAGATTGAGTACCATTTGTTGCAACTGTTGCAGGTTGGACTGTGAAAGTCCTCATGACGAATTGCGTCAAGTTTCTGTAGATTTTAATTAAATCCTTGTGTTGTATGAGTAAGTCTGCCTGTGGCATTGTGTCAATGTCAGGATGTGGTGTGTAAGCTGCTAATATTGGCCATGTTGCCCCTCTCCTCCGAGCGGGCCTAATCTTACTCTTCTGCTTGTGTGGGGTAGGGTGCCTTTAAACCAGTATAAGTGTTCCTGGTACATGAGTGGAATCTCTATGTCCTTGAACGGACCATATTCCACTGGTGCATCTCCTTCTGTGTAAGAGTGAAATGTCTGTGTTCTTGCATCTGCTGCTGGGAATGTAACCCATGAATAAAATACCTCTGTTGTATTTGATTCGTTGTGCCTCAATCACCAAAGCTACTAAGCCACCCCTAGCTGAAAAACCATTTTCTAATAGTTTCAGGGTGATTGTATGTCTGAATCTTGGTGCAATTTGTATTGCGTTTGCATCTTCCTCATCTGTGAGGGGCAGTGCTTGTTGGAGTGGGTCTAAGACCTCGTTAGTCATTGTTTTTAGTACACTAAAATAGTTTTCAAGGAAACCAAGATACAGTGTTTATGCACAATTTAGGAACACTGTGTCCTTCAAGCTTGATTAACCAACAGCCAATAAATATGATTTTTTAGCCTACTCAGCTGTGGCGGAGTTTGTGCCCACCCACTCCAGACGTCTCTGGTGTTTTGTGAGTAGGGGTCTCTGAGAATAGCACAACTGAACTACTCAGATTCTACTGTAAAATAAGTACCCAACCAACGTTGGGCGCCATGTCGTGTAGTTCCTATATTACCTATACAGGATCTGCACGTTCGGATAACATAAACTGTAGGACTGGTGGCAGACTGGCTCTGAACACCCCCACCGAGAATGTTAGCCTTTCTGTTTTAGCTAGCTGACAGTGCCACTAGAATCTCCTCTTATTGGGGAGAGAATAGTTTCGGGCAACCTCAGAACATGACAACCCTGATCCCCCAGGATCGTGGAAACAATATACTACTTTTCGCTCAGTCACTCGTGCTCACTTATTCGGTCTCAGAGAGTTACACAGAAGAAACAGTCGGGCGTGTTATAATAAGAATTTATTGCACAGTTGTTCTTCTAGTGTAAAATAGATGTGCTGCAACAACCGTTAGACTGTAGCAGATATATATGATTAGCAGCACAGTGAAAAAAAAAGGATAGTATAGTTCTACCATTTTGCAATAATCATGAATACATACATGAATATAAAATGCTTGATAAAATGCGCGTACTCCTACGATGCCTATCTAGATGTACCTAAGTGTACCTAGCATGTGAGTAGGTGTGAAGCCAAGAATCCCTCTAGGATTTAGTCTAACCCATTACCTGAAGTGAGAGAGTGTGGGACCCGGTCCTGGTCTCGAGTTGGACACCCCGTGAGGGATGTGTTAGACCACTGTCAGCTGGAGCGTCTGCATGCAGGAGCCTCAGCGTCTCTGGTCAGTGTGTCGGCCTGGAAGTCTCGGTCTCCTCCCCAACCCTAGCAAGATGTGCGGTATTTATACAAAAAGTATCTAGGGTTTCTTTGTCCCTTGTTTCTTGTATTAGCCATTGTTGGATTTGAGGATGACGTATGGGATGAACCTTGTACGTAGTATTATGCAGGTGGTGTGTAGCCCCTGCCTGGTTTCCAGGAACCCTCATGAATATTCATTCATACTGTATGAGTCTATTGATGGAGTTATAGGACGCTATTGTTCAGGGAAAACCCTCCTTCTGTGCCCAGGACTAGAACTAGGTAAAGGTTCAATGCTAAAGGCTCGTTACTGTGTAGTATAAGGGAGATAATGTAGGTGAAGGTGTATGATATTACCCGGGCCTATATTAGGGTACCTATATGAAACATAACAAGTGGGGAATTTAAAAAAAGTAGTCGGAAGAACGTATTTTCCCCACTGACATATTGAAGCAGAGGCAATTTGTCTGAATCGGTCTACTGGTATGTATGGTGACAGACAATCAGCATTTTTTGGCAGTTGAATGACCTAGCGCAAACAAAAACAGTGTTCTAAACTCTGGCAAACAAAATCATAGTTCTAAACTCTGTTTTTGTTGGTGCTAGCTAAAACTGCCAAACAAAAGGGTAAATAGACATAATATCGAAAAAAAAATATCGAATGGACAAAATATCGAGTCCAAAATATAGAATGGACATAATATCGAATGGACATAATATAGTCGTTAAAAATATCGAAATTAAGGTAAGTAATATCGATTGTTAAAATATCGAAGTACATAATATAGGCATTAAAAAATATTGAATTTTTAATATCGAATTTTTTCTAAGTGTATTGTATGTTAGTATATGTGTTAAAAGTGTATATTAGTTGTTGTAATGTATGTTTAATTTTTTAAAAGCAATGAATTTTATGTTATTTAATTTTTGCGTAATTTAATTCCGTAGCGGGTAGTGGGTTTATAGGGGAATAGGGTGGGAAGTAATTTAATTGAAATTAAGTACATATTAATAAATATTAATTGGTGTTGATAATTAATTTATTGTTAATTAATTATTAATTGGTAATTACATTTTATTATATTTTTTTTTTAATTGATTAATTGGTAATTATGTTAATTCTATTAATTAAATAGTTGTAGCGGGATGTGGGTTTATAGGGGAATAGGGTGGGAAGTAATTTAATTGAAATTAAGTACATATTAATTAATATTAATTGGTATTGATAATTAATTTATTGTTAATTAATTATTAATTGGTAAATACATTTTATTAATTGGTAATTATTATTTTTTTATTGATTTATTGGTAATTATGTTATTTCTATTAATTAAATAGTTGTAGCGGGATGTGGGTTTATAGGGAATGTGGGGAAGTAATTTAATTGTAATTAGTTAATTATAGAAAATATTTTTTGTATTGATACTTAATTTACTGGTAATTAAATATTAATTGGTATTTATTTAAATATTTATACAAATCTGGTAATGATTATTAATTGGTTGTTAATGATTTATTAATAGGTAATTAATTTTTAATAAATAATATGTATTGTATTTATAATAAATTAATTATTAAAGATTTTGTAATTGGTAATTAGTGTTATTAATAATATTTATTAGTATTGATAATTATTTTTTAGTAAAATATTAAAATATTACTTTCCCTACTGTTGCACTCACTGGAGTGGGAATAGTAATTTTAACCCTCCCGCTATCCTACCCTGTCCCTACTGTTGCACTCTCTGGAGTGGGAATAGTAATTTTAACCCTCCCGCTATCCAACTATTTCCCTACTGTTGCACTCTCTGGAGTGGGAATAGTAATTTTTACTCCTACGCTATCCAACGCTTTCCCTACTGTTGCACTAACTGGAGTGGGAATAGTCATTTTTACCCTCCCGCTATCCAACACTTTCCCTACTGTTGCACTCTCTGGAGTGGGAATAGTAATTTTTACCCCTACGCTATCCAACGCTTTCCCTAATGTTGCACTCTCTGGAGTGGGAATAGTAATTTTTACCCCTATGCTATCCAACGCTTTCCCTAATGTTGCACTCACTGGAGTGGGAATAGTAATTTTTACCCCTACCCTATCCAACGCTTTACCTACTGTTGCACTCACTGGAGTGTGAACAGTAATTTTTACCCTCCCGCTATCCAACGCTTTCCCTACTGTTACACTCTCTGGAGTGGGAATAGTAATTTTTACCCCTATGCTATCCAACGGTTTCCCTACTGTTGCACTCACTGGAGTGGGAATAGTAATTTTTACCATCCCGCTATCCAACGCTTTCCCTACTGTTACACTCTCTGGAGTGGGAATAGTAATTTTTACCCCTACGCTATCCAACGGTTTCCTACTGTTGCACTCACTGGAGTGGGAATAGTAAATTTTACCCCTATGCTATCCAACGCTTTCCCTACTGTTGCACTCATTGGAGTGGGAATAGTAATTTTTACCCTCCCGCTATCCAACGCATTCCCTACTGTTGCACTCTCTGGAGTGGGAATAGTAATTTTTACCTCTACGCTATCCAACGCTTTCCCTACTGTCGCACTCTTTGGAGTGGGAATAGTAAATTTTACCCTCCCGCTATCCTACACTAAAAGCAGTGATTATTATTTTATATTATTATGTTAATATATGTATGTATTAAAAAATAAAAATGTATGTAGATTTTTTTTTACTTAAAATAATTATTTATTAATTTTAAAGTAATTTAACTAATTTTAAGTATGTTTTACTTTACTTTATTTATTATTTCATTAATTTTACATTACTTTTAACAGATTTATAAAATTCAATATTTTGACTAACTATATTTTTAACGACGATATTTTGGATTCAATATTTTTGTACTTACCTGTTTGGAGATAGGGAGTCGATATTTTGACAGTCGATATTTTGTCCACGATATTTTGTCTGCTCGATATTTGTGCGATCGATATTTTGTCAGTGATCCAAAAAAGGCCTGTCACATGCTCTTATCTCCCCCTCCAAGAATTAAGGATAAAGTGTAAACCTTTGATGTCCGAGGTAAATGAAGCAGGCATCAATGTTTTATTTTTGACAGTTTTACAAAACTCTGAATCGGGTTTCTACATGCAGGAATCAGGAGGTGGGAGACTAGCCTTTAAATCAGGAGTCTCCCTCCTTAATAGGGAGGGTTGGCATGTATGATGCTCTCATTTTAGCTTCTGGAGCACCTTTCATAACCTCTAGGAGAAAATTATGAGAAAACAACTTTCTCTCAAACATGATTCATGAAATCCCAGCAGAAGGTCAACATTTTTCAAAGGGTAAAATCAAACTTTGATCACACCACAATTCCTAAATTTAGTATGGTACCACCAACAAATGCTTTATATTAAACAAAAATCTGTTAGCACCTTTACTACATGCTCCTTTTGTGACTCTCAAAACCTGCCATTCACTACAATACATTTTAATGGGGTCCAAATCCCAGAGTCCTGTAACAGCTGCCACCGCATGTTGTCCATGTTGTGGCCAGCCAATAAAGGAGGGTGTCCATTAGGACACCCCCCATGCCCTTTGAGGTCTGGGCATGCTTACTCTGCCCCCTTACATACTTTTAAATTTTATTTACAGGACACAGGGACCACGTCCCTGTGTCTTGTAATGGCTGCCAAACATACAGGTTAGATTGAAACCAACGATTCAGAATTTACCAGTTTTTGCTGTAGACCTGCCTAAAGTGGTCTTTGGAAAATGCATGGGGATTTAGCATTTTGGCAACTCCTTTTTTTTGGGCCACCACAAGAGCACTTTATTGGAATGTTTTCTGAAGATTAGTCAAATGGTGCTAAAGTTATTAACAACACAAAAAAGGTGTTTCCTATGGAAACACTGCCTAACTATAACTGTCCAGTAAATGTTGCAGCTGCCATTTTGTCAATCAGTACATCGTTCCCAGAGGGGAATAAGTTAACATAGCATACAAGGGGTCCGGTTAGAGGTATCCTGACCCCATGGAACTGATAGAGGGGTCTGTGAAGTCCCCCTCATGGGCAAGAAATTATCCACAAATAAGTGTTTTGAGGCGTGTGAGGATCTGCGGATCTGCCGCTCTGCTCAGTATGGCCCCGTGTGAATCAGCGTTGGATCTGCAGATCGAAATCCCAATTTAAATAAACACATACACCCACTCACACACCCACAAAGACACTCACACATCCACTCTCAGATCCACACAGCTACTCATAAATCTACTCACACACCTACTAGCATACTCACACACCCACTTACATACCCACACCACCACTCACATACCCACTCATAGACCTATAAAACCACTCACATACCCACTCACAGGCCCACACAGCCACTCATACACACTCATACACCCACACAATCACTCACACACCTACCCACACACCCATACAGACACTCATGCCCCACTCAGGGACCCATAAAATCACTCACATACCCACTCAGACACCCATACAGCCACTAACACACCCAGTCAGAGACCCAGAAACCACTGGCACATCCATTTACATACTCATACAGCCATTCACACACCCACTTTCAGACCCAGAGAACCATTCATACATCCACTCATTGACCCACATAGGCCCTCAAACCCCCCACTCAAACACTGACACACCCACTCATACAGCTAGTGAAACACCCACTCAAAGATCCACACAGCCACTTACACACCCACTCACACTCAGAGCACATACTCACACACGCATTTACACAGTCACACAACCACTCACACACCCACTCACCCACCCATACAGTCAGTCACATACCCATTCAGTGACCAAGCAAACCACTAAACCACTGGCTCAACTATTCACACACCCATACAACCACTCACACATCTACTTACAAACCCAGATAACTACTCACACATCCACTTACAGATCCACACAGACACTCACACTCCCACCACACACTCACACACTTATACACTCACACACCCATACAGCCAATCACACACACATTCAGAGACCCAGAAAACCACTTGCACACCGGTTCACACACCAATACAGCCACTCAAAGAGCCCCTTAGAGACCGATAGAACCACACATACATCTACTCACAGACCCACAAAGGACCACAAACACCCACTCAAACACTGACACACACATGCACACACTCATCCAGCTAGTGACAAACCCACTCACAAAATCTACTCAGCTACTTACACACCGACTCACACTTAGAGCACATACTCACACATGCACTTACACAGTCACATAACCACTCACACACACACCCACTCACACACCTATACAGTCAGTCACACACCCATTCAGCGACCCAGAAAACCATTAAACAACTTGCTCACCCATTCACACACCCATACAGCCAATCACACATCCACTTATAGACCCAGAGAATCACACACATCCACTCACAGACCCAAACAGACACTCACATAGCTACCACACACTCACATACTTACACACCCATAGAGCCAGTCAAACACACATTCTGAGACCCAGAAAACCACTTGCACACCTATTCACACACCAATACAGCCACTCACGCACCCACTTATAGACCCAGAGAACCACTTACACACCAATCACTCATTCACAGACCCACACAAGCAATAACACACCCACTCAGACACCCAGTTACAGACTCACAGAGACATTCACATCCCTATTAACACACCAATAAGGTCAATCATACAGCTACTGCCACACCCACACAGTCACTCAAACACCCATTCATACACCCTTATAGCCACTCTCACACCTACTTACCGACCCACACAGCCACTCTCACACCCACTTCCACACCCAAACAGACATTTGTATCCCCACTAGCACACCCATACAGTCACTCACACAGCTACTGACACCCATTCACAAACCCATATAGCCACTTTCACCCCCACTCACAGTCACACACAGCCACTCACACACCCATTCACACATTCACATACCCATGTACATATCCAAACAGACATGTACATCCCCACTAACACATCCATACAGTCATGCATACAGCTACTGACACATTCACACTGCCACTCACACACCCACTCATCCTCCCATATGATCCCTCATAAACCCATTTACACATGCACACACCTACTCACATAGACTCATACACCCATAAAGACACTCGCACACTCATTTACACACCCACACAGCCACCTACACACCCACTCATTGACCCACACAGCTACTCACACACCAAGAGAGCCACTTACACAAGCACTGATACAGCCATGCAGCCACTCACACATTCACTGAGACACCCATACAACCACTTATGCATCCACTTGCATTTTAGTATTCTAGATGGCATTATAAAATATTTGCTAGTGTCTTCTTTAATATTTTATAGGTTTATTCCCCTTGGTGAATATTAAAGTAGTCAGATGTGATACTTTGATTTCACTCATGTGGGGTATGATTAGGCTGTCCAGTTTTAGGTTTAAACCTATAATAACTGATAAAACCACTGGAAGAGAAATAGCCCTCACCAGTGAAAACATATAAACACTGAAAAAACACCTGCACAACCACAAACTAAATGCCATTCAAAGAAAGAAAAAGGAGAGTGAAAGAGTAATTTTTTTTCCCTGAAGGGGCCAATACAATGTAACCTTGTTATACAAGCTAGCAGCAAGAAAGATTGGGCTAACATTATTCTGCTTGAGTTTTGTTGTTTAGGGATGCCACTAAAATATTGTTTCTTCTTCCTTTTGCTTTTTTCAGTTTTGTGGTCTTTGGTCTAAAAATACAGGGTTTAGAAGCATGTTTTAGGTCTTGTTTAATTATTTTATAAACTGTAGAGAATCAGGAAATATCAAAATCATATTTTATATTTTGGCTGTGTTTGATTCTTTCACTGATAGGTAAAATGGCTGGGAATCTTTCCCAATACGTGTCATCACATTTACCCACAGAGAATGGGTAAAAACCCTTGATACATCAGCCCCCAGTTTCTAGTGAGTCAGTATTGATAGTAGGTGAATTGCCAACACCTCAGGTTTTTAACAGTCAATGCAAGGTATAGTGACAAGTATATGTGAAAAGAGTGCTATCTCCAAGCATCTGGGGTAGTGGTAAAAACATGACACCAGACTTTTGGAAAACATGGAACTCAGTGCCACTTGGAATGCTTTGCAAAAAGGTTCTTTCCAAGTTCAACAAAGATTGGAGTGATATTGTTTGTATTTGCAGTGATTCAGCTACATATATGAAAATGTTGGGTGATGACCTGTCAAAATCGATACCTGAGCTGAAGTTCCTCCCTGTAAGAGATCCTTGCCACTTGTTAGATGGTATGCTGCAAGCATCTTTATAATCTTCAGAGTTAATGAAGAATGCTATTGACTTTTTAGTCCATTCTGGTGCACTGTTTTGATATCCACAGGAACTAAAAGGCAAATATTTCTCATTTTGTGCTTTGTTTTGGCATCAAAGAAAGAGTCATCCCAACTGTGTCACTTAGATGATGGTTCTCAGTCCAAGGGGCTATGAATGCCATATTATCCATGCGGCAACAGTTTATAGAATTTTTGCTGAGTGATGATGGCAAAGGCAAGAAATGTGAAGATCTTTAGTTGCATATTGATAGTGATGTGAAAAAAGTACACTCTACTGCATTCTTAGATTTTTACAGGAAAACATAACTGCTGTAGGGGACATAATTAAAAACAACTAGAGTCTGAAAACACCCTTGTCTGCCAAGTGTTCAGCATAATTGGTGTAGATGTGAAACATCTCCTTGAGAGTAGGCTGGGCAACACCTTTAGTGACTCTGGCACTGCAACATGTTCCATGTTGGAGTGCTAGCCACTTGGTAAGCAAAGCAATGTTGAAGAGCAATTCAGGAACTTTTATTTTACAATGTATGAGAAATGGCTTGCAATGATGCATAGAAATGTGCCTTCACCAACCATGGCATTTGAAGTCAATGAAACCTCATGTGGTACTCTGCACAAGTTCTAGATCCCTTCAAAGAGGAGAATTTCCTTTGTAGTTTCAAAAGTGCTGCTTCATTTTTGACCGCTTCAATAACTCTGAGGGCATAAGCGCCCAGTTCAATGCAAATGTTGCTGAACCTGCCCTGAGAATCGCATTCTTCAAGTGCACCAGTATTGTAATGGAAAGCTATGTCAATGGCCAGAGTTAACAAATTGTGTACTGGCTGTTTTGGCTTTGCCCATCTCTAGTGCCAATGTTGAGAGGGCCTTTTCACAGAAAAAAGTTTACATGGGAAGGAAAGAGCGAGCCCACATGACCAAAGACTCACTGAAGAAGTATTGTATGGTGTACTACAATAAGTTTAATTTGCAAAAATGTATTTGGACCTCATATACACTATACGTACACTGTCTACATACCATGTGCTATCAGTCCATAAAGCAAGCAATAATAAAAGCAAAGCATTCCATAAACACCGGAAAAACACTGTTTCTGTTGTTTTTAATGGTGCGAAAATGTGTAACCACTGATAACCACTGTTTTTAAAGGTATTGAAATCACCTGAAAACACTGAAAAATCCCCACCAGAATTTACAAAAATAGAAACTGAAAGCAAGAAATCCTAGGTATGATACATGTATACGTAGAAAAACTCATAAAACCCTTAAATACACAATTGCACGAAAACAAAAAACATGTAGTTAGCTCATTCTTTGACCAGATGAAGTGGTTTTAAAAAGAACTGTTTTTTGGGGGGAGGATTTTCTCACAAAAAGTTTTATTATATTTTTTGCTTTTTTTTATGGAACAAAAATTACAAGAGCAGTAAAAGGAGTAAGAGAGGGCAACTTGGAAGAAGCAACCGGCTATAAGAGGAATGGAAAATGGAACGGTGAGATGAAAAGAAATTAACAATTTATGCTTCTTGTCAGCATCCATAAACTGGGCAACAGATAACATTTTTAATGCAACTGGCATATGGCATTTGTCACAATGAGTAACCATGTGTTACAGTTTTGATGAAACAGCAGGGATGGTAACCATCTGGTCGGGTGCTATGGGTCCCACAGATGGTCAAGCTGCTGATGATGCTGCACCACCTTCCCTCTCTCTGTTCATCCTCTCATACGTCCTTGTGTGTATGGTTTTTAGATGTTTCCACATGGAGGATTTGTCATGCAAATACTTCTCCCCATACCTCTTGACAGTTTTTTGCTGCATATATTGCATTGCACAATTTTTGCAACAACTTTATTTTCTCCTGAAGGGATAGCGAAATGCTTCCAAATATCGGAGTCCTTCTTTGGAGGTGGCAAGTCTTGTTCTTCTTCATCCTGCTCTTTCCCCATCTCTTCTATCTTCAGCAGAAGACATATTGACTTTGAAACTCTCTTCTTTTGAAGGAAAGCCAAAACAACAATGGAGCTGTGCTTTTCAGTATGTTGCCAGAGAGATGTGAAACCCAAATAACTGATTTAGGGTGTGGTTTGTAATGTGCATGGGTGGAAACTTACTGTATCCAATGAGAATGTTGAGGTTTGGGTGCAGTCCTGGTTTTCCACGGTGGCATTGCGGCAGATTGATGCATTTGCCATACACGTAAACTAAATATGTTGTGCAATACAGATAGGCTTCCAAATATTAACGCATGGTATGGTTTCTCTGATGTCAATGTTAAAATTTGTGGGACATGTACATGAAATGTATCTATTTTTTTTTTACATTTTAACAATTCCGCAGATCCACCGTGATTTCATCACAGGAACTAGTAACCATAGAGTACTCATTTGGGCTCCCTTCTCGAATTTGCGGTGGCTCAGCGGATCCACAAAATTAATTAAAAAAAGAAATTAGAAAAACTTGGTGCATTGTATTTATAGAAAGACTACATAAGATTACCTTACCTTGATTTGTTAATTGTTACTTTTAAAATGTATAATAAAAATGAATGTATGAATAAAATGTGATTATAAATTTGGAAAAATTTATATATTACTAAATTCAAATTGCAGGTGAAATTGTAGTACAATTTATATTTTTTAAAACAGTGAAATTCACAAAAAAAACAAAGGTTACAGGGACGTTATAATTAGGAAAGAGCATAAAACAATCATATGACCCTTGAGACAAAAAATAGAGAATAGCACCAAGAGAAAGAAGGGGGGAAATATTTTCACACTAATCGCAAAAAGGAATCTGACATTTCATTCTAAAATCCTGATGCATATATATTTATTCACTGAAAAAATCAAAGGTTACAGGGACGTTATAGTTAGGCTGAGATTTCCCTCATACAAAAGCAGTGAAATTTAGCAGTTAAGGTTACCTGAGCTATAAATTATGCCCCCGCAATGCACTGCTTATGACCTCACATATTACATCACTCATGACATGGTTCTGTGAATTTCTAAGGTTATTTAAATTCTATTTGATAACAATAACTACTCTTTAACCTTTGTTTTTTTCTGTGAATTTATAAGATTTTTCAAATTCTATTTCCTAACTATAACGTCCCTGTAACCTTTGGTTTTTTAAGTGAATTTCTATGGTTATTTAACTAGTACCTGTGACCAGTTCTCAGGAACCTGCTGTAAGGGACTCACTGGAGGTAACAGGAGGGATCTTTAGACCCCAAGGTCATTCAGCAGCCAAGGGGACTTCATCCCCCAAGCAGTAGTGTGCCAGAAGGCGCATTAGCAGATTGGTGGTGAAAGGGGGCATGGCCTTTGAAGTCCTTACAGCAGTCGTGCTCTGTGGGACTTATTGGAGGTAACAGGAGGAGTAGTCGGCCCCCAAGGACCCTCTGGAGCCAAGAGATCTTCATCCCCCAACCAGCAGTGTGCCAGGAGGTACATTTGCAGAGTGGTGGAGAAAGGGAGCATGGCATCCGATAATCTCTCAGCAATCCTGCTGTGTGTGACTTGCTGGAGGCAACAGGAGGGGCAGCTAGCCCCCAAGGACCCTGTGGAGCAAAGGGGACTTCATTCCCCAACCAGCAGCGCACAAGGAGGTGCGTTTGCAGAGTGGTGGAGAAAGGGGGCATTGCCTCTGAAGTCCTCTCAGCACTCCCGCTGTTTGGGACCTACTGGAGGTAACAGGAGGGCTTGTTGGCCTCCAAGGACCTTCTGCAGCCAAGGGGACTTCATCCCTCAACCAGTTGTGTGCCAGGAGGCACATTTGCAGAGAGACGGTGAAGGGGGCGTGGGCTCCACTGACTTGCCAGAAGTTTTTTCTTTAAAAAAAAAATTTGCTTAAGGTAGTGGGGCTGCATGGCCCCCCTTCTGTGGGATGTTTTTGGCCCGAGGGGACCCCACCCCGGGGCCAGTCCTTTTATCAATTGAGATGGGGTAAGGCGTGGCCACCCTCCTCGGGCCGATTTCGGCCCTGGGCAATCCATTCCCCGGGGAAAGGCCTTTTCTTTTTTTATAATTTAAAAGGAGGGGGGCTGAGTGCCCCCCTCCCAGGCTGATTGCAGACACGGGGACCCCATCACCCAGGGCCCGGCCTTTTTATTTATTTATTTTTTTAAACGCGGCCCCTTCCCCATAGGGAGCTGCTAACATGCAGCTCCCTGTGTGTAAAGGCAATTGTGCTCCACTTTGAGTAAGCACAAGCAAAATGCTCTCGCTTGCTCAAAGTGGACCACAGTTTGCTAAGGCTTGGAGGGAGCAGTAAAGCAAATAGCTATGTCCCAGGGGTATGCACCCTGTGACGTAGCAGGAGCTGGCCCTGGGGGGTGGCAGACCCCAGGGCCATGTATGGCTCCAGGAGGGGAGCTGTGCAGCCCCCCTCCTGCCTTGATTAAGTGACTGATATTTGATATTAAGGGACTGCCCCGTGGAGGTGGTGGTCCCCAGGGCTGAGAAGCCACGCAGCCCCCCTCCCATTACTTAAAATGCACTTGGGCCCCTGGGAGGTGGTAGACCCAGGGACCCGGGGTGGCCCGTGAGGCCCACCATATCATAAATTAAAAGCCCAGGGTAAATGGTGGCCCCTGGGGCAGCGGGGTCCGTGAGGCACCCCATTAGATTAGCCCTGGGAAGGTGGTGGTCGACAGAGCTAAGGGGGGCCATGCTGGCCCGCCACATGTTTATTATTGTTTGCCCCATGGAGGTGGGGTTTCCCTAGGTACAAGGGGTTCTGCATGGGCACCCTGCATATTTTTTAAAGACATACCCCTGGAATTTGGCACACCTGGGGGCTTCTTATAAAAAATGCACGGGAGTTTGCACGCCTTTGTTAAAAAATTTGTCGCAGATCCACGGGTCCACCCATAAATTTGTGGCAAATTTCAAAAAGAAAATTCTTTTAACTCCCCCCGCTTGGTCCCTGTAGGACCCCCCACCATATCTGTGGGGTCAAGGTATTCCTACCATGCCCCCTTTTCTTTATTTTTTGCTTTTTTTGCAGGACTCGGTGTCAAACCGAGTCGGAGTACCAAGATATCTGCTAACACTTCCTGGTTGAAGTGATGGCAGCCAAACAAATTTCAGTAGGTTCCGCAAGTCCACTGCAAGGACTCGCAAACAGCACACTTTCTGGACCAACATCTAGCTTTCTGCCAAATTTGGTGTCTTTCCATTCAGCGGTTCGGACTGTAGTCGTGTTCAAAAAATGAACAAATCCCCATAGACATAATATGGGGAAAAGCCGTTTTGTAACTGGAGGTAACAGGAGGGGTTTTTGGCCCCCAAGGACCCTCAGCATCCAAGGGGACTTCATCCCCCAACAAGGAGTGCACCAGGAGGTGCATTTGCAGAGTGGTGGAGAAAGGGGCCGGGCCTCCGACGAACTCTCAGCAATCCCGCTGTGTGGGTCTTACTGGAGGTAACAGGAGGGGTGTTTGGCCCAAAGGACCCTCAGCATCCAAGGGGACTTCATCCCCCAACCAGTAGAGCACCAGGAGGTGTGCTTGCAGAGTGGTGGAGAAAGGGGGCGGGGACTTCATAAGCTGTAAGCAATCCTGCTATGTGGGACTTACTGGAGGTAACAGGAGGAGTTATTGGCCCCCAAGGACTCTCAGCATCAAAGGGGACTTGATCCCTCAATCAGTCGTGCACCAGGAGGCACGTTTGCAGAGTGGTGGAGATAGGGGGCGGACCTCCCACAAGCTCTCAGCAATCCTGCTGTGTGGGACTTACTGGAGGTAACAGGAGTGGTTCTTGGCCTCCAAGGACCCTCAGTATCAAAGGGGACTTTATCCTCCACCAGTAGTGTGCCAGGAGGTGCGTTTGCAGAGTGGTGGAAAAAGGGGGCAGGGCCTCCGATGACTTCCCATAGGGCTGGCTTTTTTAAAATTAATTTTTACTAGGGTAGGGGGGCTGTGCAGCCCCTCTCCCTTGGCCGATTTTGGCCCCATAGACCCTATCTCCTGGGTGCTGGCCTTTTTTGCAATGGGGAGGGTGGGCATAGGGCTCCTCTCCCCAGGCTGTTTTCAGCCCGTGGACCCCATCCCCTGGACCCCGGCCTTTTTTTAAATCATATTTATAATAGGGGAGGGGGGGCTACATGGCTCCAATACGATTTTAGCCCGGGGACCCCATACCCAGGGCCCGGCCATTTAGAAATGGGGGGCCTCAAAGCCTCCCTCCCTAGGCTGATTTCAGCCCCAGGGACCCCATCCCCGGGGCCCGGCCTGGGGGAGCCTGAAGGCCCCCACTGTCCCTGCCGGCTCCCTGCCTCCTGTGAAGCCGGCATTCCTTTCACATACAGGGAACTGCGAAACATGCAGCTCCCTGTGTCTAAAAGCAATTTGTCTGTTTCCCTGCTTGCCTGACAGCAGGCATTGAAACAAACGAATGCTCCTCTTCCAGCAAGCAAGAACTTTTTCTCCACTCTCACTTGCTGTAAGTGGTGTGTTTGCTGTGGCTTGGTGGGAGAAGTTAAAGCTCCAGCCAAGTCACAGCAAACAGCTATGTTCCAGGGGTGAACACCCCCGGACAAAGCAGGAGCCAGCCCAGGTGGGTGGAGGTCCCCAGGGCCATTATTATTACTCCAGGAGGGGGTCCGTGCTGCCCCCCTCCTTTGAAGTAGATGGGCCGACCCTGGTGAGGTGTTGGTCCCTGGGCCAGGGGGCTCACATTTTAATGTTAATTTTACTCCGAGGAGGTGGTGGTCTCCGGTGCCCAGGGGGGTCCGCACAGCCATCCCATTACCTTGAATTTAGCCCCAGTGAGGTGAAGGTCCCCAGGGCTTTTATAAGCCCTAGGAGGGGGACCTGTGCACCCCCTCCTTTAATTCCTGCTTGCCCCCGGTACCTGGCCTAACGTAATGTGACATGCTTCATCATATGAGATGATGATGTCCAGACACGCCTGAAAAGAAAACCAGTGGAATCACAACAACTCTGGAATCTTCCCCCACTCAAAGGTCACCAATCATGTAGGGGGTATGGGGTATGCAAGTTTACAAAGAAATGCACCTCGGTGGACCTGGGACTTCCCACACCGTGGAAATTAAAATACCTCACAAACTGCAATAATAGCAATATGGTATGTGCCTTGAAATGCTCATGTAGACTGTTATACATAGGCATGACATCACGAAAGATTAGGGTACAGATAACAGAGCATAGGAGCACAATTAGGTGCAAAAAGGACAACAGAAATCTGACAAGACACTACACTGACTTACAACACACAGAAAATGATATAGGATTGTACATAATGGAAAAGCTTGAGCAGAGAAAAACAGACGTAACTGAGGCACTTCTCTACAGCGCTGGGTGTTCTGCTTATGCACTTACAAAAATGGCCTGAATGATCAAATCCCATGGAGATCATTGTGCAGATCAGGGAACTGGATACCTGAGATCGGTCACTCCCACCGATATACAATGTTCCGCAGGAAGGGGGAGATGTTTTTGACATATATATAAAACAAACAGAGAGGATACACTTGTCTGTGGTGTACAATTAATACACAATTATTGTTGGAGGCAGAATAAAACACCTTGCTACGATATGATTTTAGGTGAAAATGAAGCCTGTACCAACTATCGTGTCACCTGCATCCTACGGACTATATGTCCCAAGACCCACCATGAAAACACCAGGAAGTGTGTTTTCAATAGGCGAGTACAAACAATGACCGCCAAAGTACGTCATGGGTCACGTGTCAGCAAAGTCACCGGCGTGCGCCTGACACGCCAAGGGTGATGGGTCAGCGTAGTCCCAAATGGGAGTCAGAAACCAAGGGTAGACAACCCCTCAAGGATGGAGGGCTCGAGAGCAGCTCTTCCCCACACAGAAAAAACCCGGCATCCATGTCCCATTTACAATGTGGGAATGAGAGTGGTTCCATATTGGATATGGAGTCAGGGCCTTGAGTCGAAGCGGAGGTTGAGGAACTCCTCATTTCGCCCCGCAGTTTAGTTCCGGCACCTCCCGCCCTCTAGCATGGACAACAGATGTGGATGATTAAAAAAAGAGAACACTCCTGAGTGTGGGCGGTTCATAAGAAAGCAATTCCCGATGGGGATTCTCCACCAGTTGGCTGTTCAAAGGGGCACGGAATGTAGGTTCTCTACCTTGACGAAGTAAGTAAAAAAACTTAATTAAAGAGGAAGGTAAAAATTCTACAAGGGTGCTAAAGGCTCTTTTTATCTCACAGTAAAAAAGTGTTAGTTTGAAACTAGTGGCAAGATCTCAGTATGTTGTGTTTCATGCCTTATTGTTAATAAATCCTCATGGTACATGTAACCCTACTACTAGAGTGTGACTACAGGAGAGACCCACCCTGAACAGACCATGCAGCAAGTAGCGCAACAGAACTAGGTAAAAATATCCCTCTGTGTCTTCACGTGCTGCTGTGCCACTTATGCATGTCGTGTCAATGAATGTTTTTATAATCACCTGATCACTTTTGGATTACTTTCACAGATTGCTAAGATTTTTAATAACAGTTTATCTCTGGGTGTACAAACAATAGGCTCCCCAGAGCATATAACAGAAACTCAGTCATTCTTTTCCGTCGTTTATTAGTATATGAATGATGTCTTACTGCCACTTTTCTTTTCTTTATTCTTTGTATTCTTAGGTTAATTCAAAATGAAAGATAACAATTGAGAGGTAGGTCCTCTCCATATATTTTTACTCTATGAGTACTCTGCACCTACTCCTTGCAGTATAGGGACTCATAGATACAGCCCTGATGAATGCCATAGGCGAATAGGCCAACAGAAGGCAGAAACATGTTGGCATGAATGTTTATCCATACGCAGTGACACATATTGGTCATTACACCCATATATGCCTCCTGTAGTTTCTCCTTTGGCAAATTTTTAATATACCTAGGATACCACCTGGAGAAAGAACACTTTTGTGGTTTATACTAACGTGTTTTTAACCAGTCAACTGGATCATAGTACTATCCAGAAAAGATAAGGTATATCTAAGAACTCCCACAGGTTAGTCCCAGCCTGAGGTTGAGTCCGCCCTGGTAGAACCACCTTACCAGGGTGGGACGAGGTTGCAAATGATGAAGCATATCACATTACGTGATTGAGCCATCCTCGTCCAATGCTCGGAAATGCCGATAAACTGGGAGTGAAGTAAGTAGCTGCAGCAGGTATATCAACACATTCCCTTCTCAGGTTTCGCTAAATAGCGAACTTGGGTTTAGCGCTAGGGTGTCACGCCATCTTTTGTGTTTTGAGTGAAGATACCATCTCAGACCTACATCCCAGAAATATAGAAGTGACATCATATGCACTTAGCAAAATAGAGAGGTCATTTTTTAGAAAAATGCTGCCTTCCAAGATTAGGGAAGAAGTCCAGTCAACCACAAGAAAAATTGGGTCGGATAAGAGGTGGAGGGGGAACTAATGGAAATATGACTCCATTAATTATATTTAATTTATCTGATTACACATTAAGTGAATCTGAAAAACAATATTCTTTCCTTCTGCCCAGAAAGCTCAGAAAAGTTCCATAAGAATGTATCAGTAAGTGACATAGAGGTATTATAAACTGGCCTCTTTAGACTATAACAAGCCTTTGACTATTGACAAAAATACAGACTTGGATCTTTCAGCTTTTGACATACCCATGAGCCTCAGTACAACAGTGGTTTTAAGCCTAAATCTCCATTTTGTTCCACTATGACATATTTACATGTTTCACAAAGTTGTGGTAAAAAAACTGAAAATATTTGGGAAACAAAAACATGAATGCTTTGTCAGTAATATAATAAAATAGCAACAACAAGCTCTGAGATCTTTACAATGGTTGAATCTTGAAATGACTAAAATGTCTGACAAAGTGGGTAATGTTGTATTCTGCATACATGACATGCATACATCTGAAGCAATGAGACAACTCAAAGATTAACAATACTAACATGAGTTTGTCAAACGTGATTATAGGTATATGAAGAAAACATTCTACAAAATGTTATTAGAATGGAGGAATATTACCTTACTAGAATCAGAACAGTATGTTTTTTTAACCGCATTTTCCCACCATCCCACTATTGTATTTACTGTCTAAGACACACACAAAAAACATGTTACTGTTGTTATGTTTCATACAGGTACCCTGATATAGGCGCTCAGGTAGTAACTAAACCTTTCACCTATATTTCCCCTGCCATTACACTACATAACAGTTCTTTGTACTGACATTTTACCTAGTTACGGTACTGCTTAAAATGACGTGGGGTTTTCTCAGAAAACTAGCCTCCTTCATTATGCATGAGGATTCTTGGAATCTCAGCAGGACTACCATCTCCTGCATAATAACTATGTATAAGAGTCATTCCTTCCATCATCGTAGTCCGACATGACACAGCAAGGTAGATCCCCTGAGGGTATCACTTTGGGTATATAAACACCATGGGCCAGATGTAAGACTATTGGCACTAGTGACTCGCAAAATGCGAAAAATTGCGAGTCACAATTTGCGAGTCGCTAATGCCAATGTACAACAGTGTCAGAGACACTGTTTGCGATTCCCAATGGGGTCGCAAATTGCATGCCTCATCAATATTCATGAGGCACTCACAATTTGCGACCCCATTGGGAATCGCTGGCCCTCCCAGGTATGGTGGCCTTCTGGGCTCAGCAGACCTCCATGTCTGGGACTGCTTTTAAATAATTTAAGGAAAACGGGATGCATTTAAAAAAAGAAAAAAGAAAAATTAAACGTTTTTGTTTCATTTTTTAAGGGCAGGTAGTGGTCCCTAGGACCCGGCCTGCCCCTAAAAAAATATTTTCACAAAGGGGAAGGGGTCCCCTGGGGACCCCTTCCCTTTTGCAAGTGCTTTACCACCCTCTTGAAGAGGGCGGTAAATTGCAAGTGTTTTGCGACCACAATTGCGGTCGCAAAACATTCTTACATAGGGTAGCGAGTCGCTATTAGGAAGGGATGCCCTTGGAACGCCCCTTCCTAATAGCGAGTCGCAAGTCCTATTTAGCGAGTCGCAAATAAATTGTGACTGGCTAAAGTCGGTTTGTACATGGCCCATTGGTCACACTAACGGGTCTCAAACCCGTTTGCGCATGCAAAAATGGGTCGTACATCTGGCCCCATATCTTTGTTGAGGCAGGGAGAGGAGAAAAAGGACTTCCATGCTGACACACTGACGCAAGATGCTGAGGTTCCAGCACACAGACACTCCAGCTCGCAGTAGTCTGACATCCCTTGCGGAGTGTCCCTCTCAAGACCAAGACGGGGTCCCACAGTCTCTCACTTCAGATAATGGGGTTGGCTTTATCCTAGGGGAATTCTTGGCTCTACACCTACATACATGCAAGATACACGTAGATACATCTAGTTAGGATTGCATCGTAGGAGTGCGCAGTTTATTGTCATGTATTTTTCATACCTGCCAGTATTCATTGTTTAGCACTATGGTAGGAATCTACTATCCTTTTATTCTATTGGTGCTTACAATCATTTATTTCTGTTTCTGTCTTATGGTTGTTTCAGCACACCTATTTTACATTAGAATGATGCTGGTTCAATAAATGCTTATTGAAAAACGTCCCCACAGTTTATTCTATGTATTCCTCTGAGACGAAGAGAGAACGAGTGACTGAGCAAAAAGTACTGTACTGTTTCCACGATTCTGAGGGATTAAGGTTTTCATGTTCGATAGTTGCCAGAAACTATTCACTCTGTGGTAAGAGGGTTGCATAGGGGCACTGTGAGCTAGCATGACTACAGACTAACCTATCCTGTGGGGGTATCTGGAATCAGTCTGGATACCAATCCCATAGTTTACGTTGTCTAAATGCGCAGATCCTATAGAGATTTATAGGAACTACACAACACTGCACCACCAAGAAGACTGATTATTTCTTCCAGTTGAAAATTTGCCCTTATATGTAGACAATTTTATCTTCTGGCTGGTACAAAATATTCCTTTATATATGAGGGATACCTTAGATGTGACAACATTGTATACAGAAATAAGACATCATGATGGAATTAGAGCATACCAAACTTTCTTTAAAGTGAGACCTTAACAGATGTTTGAGCATACATGCATGCTGTTAACAATGATTTAGTTCTCTTTGAATGACAACTTATTTATCTTTCAGGACAAAACATTCACACAAAGAAGGGAGAATGCAATGGGTACCTACATTGTCCCCAGCTGTGCAAATTTTAACTGAGGCTGGTGGGAGGAGCAGGTACCATAGGCCCCGGAGATAAATGAGTATATAATCTGGCTGCACTTTATTAATGATCTGTTTTTTATATGGCGTGGCTTGTCATGGAACGTTTTACGCTGCATCAATATTATCAACCAGAATTATTGAAAAATTGAAAACTAAACAAAAATAAAAGTTGGGGTCATTTGCAAACTGCTGGAATTTGAGTTGTCTTTAGCTTTTTATTTGTGTTGAAGAGTAGCTGTAAATTGATATGTCAGTGATATTTGGAGAAACTAAACCAACTCATGTGCAACTTAGCGCAAGACACACACGTCAACACTTTTAAAAAGGATTAAAATGTGTGCACACTGGGTGGCTTGATTTTGCAGGTACCAAGTGCCTTGCAACCCTCAACCTTGATGTTGCACCTCTTCAAGTTGTCAAGAGTTTACACTGGTGGCATAACTGGAGTGCACAAATTTATCATTCCAACCTTGCTGCCACCCTTCCTCTAAATGGTGACTGTGATGCACTAGCCTTAGCTTACCACTATCACTTGCAGTATCCAACACACATATCTTTAACTGCTTATCTGTGAAGGACAAGATGTTTGCGGCCTCCCTATCACCTTTGGATTGCTGAGGACATGAATGTCTCTGCTTTTTTTTTTAGAGTTTTATATAGTGCGAAGGTATCAGAGAGCTTTACATGAGCATCAAGTTACAGATGGACACATTCATTTTTGCTAGGCTCGGGGAGATTACATGATTTGCCCAGAATCAGAGGATGTTGAGCATCCCTGCCGAGATTCGAACCCGGTTCCACAGCTTTGCGGTCAACCGCTCTAGCCGTTAGGCCGCATCCTCTCCCCACTGCTCTTCACAGTCAGTGAGCAAATTCTTCTAGTGCTTTCACCAGAAGGATTTTCTTTTAATAAAATAATGTTGGGCCATTTTTTAATCAGTGTGACCAGCAGTGTGGCATCACACTGATTAAAAGAGATACCAGCTGGTGCCATTAGGGCTGTCTGGGTTCAATTTGATGGTCACTCGGGGGGCTTATAGCCCCCAGCACTAATCCAAGTGGTACAGTACCTCTGGGAAGGTGACAAATCCTGTTTCCAGTATATCCACCCACTAGACACTGGGGGTAGCAGTCTCCCTGGCATGGGCAAGTGTTCCCCAACTAAACAAGCATTGGTAAATGCAATAGGTTTCGCCCCTGTGATTAATAATAAGCGGCTTTTTGTTGTAAGTTGTAGCTTGCTGAGTAGTTGTACAACATAAGTTACTAAGTTACAGAAAGTCTGTTAAAGTGTTATGACTTTTTTATGTACAAATATATTTTATTGTGACTAGTGGTATAGTGTGGGAAGTAATAGCTAAATTTTGAAAAATGAAATGAAAGAGGGAAATAATAGAATTAATTGATGTAATAGCAATGTTATGTGTTTAGAGGCGTTCTGACAACTTTTGGGCCCGGTGCCAGGGCACCTGCTGCACCATTCTAATCATGACCCTATTACCTGTAAGGTAACTGCACTTGTGACTGCCTGTTTAGTAGTACAATATTTGGTGTTTAGAGGGTCCCTAGAGCTTTGGGCCCTAGTGTCACTACATCTGCTGCAACATTCAAATAATTACCCTGTTGCCTGAAAGATAACTGCACTTGTGACTGCCTGTTTAGTAGTAAAATATAGCAATATTTGGTTTTTAGTGAAGTTATGACAGGTTTTGGCCCCGGTGCCACTTCACCTGCTGCACCATTTAAATCAAGCCCCTTTAAACTACAAGGTAACTCCAATTGTGACTGTCTGTTTAGTAGTAAAATATAGTAATATTAGGTGTTTAGAGAAGTTCTGACAAATTTTGGGCCCAGTGTCACTACACCTGCTGCATCATTCAAATCATGGCCCTGCGGTCTGCAAGGTAACTGCACTTGTGACTGTCTCTTTAGTAGTAAAATATATCAATTTTAGGTTTTTAGTAGGGTGCCTAGAGCATTTGGTCCTGGTGTCACTGCACCTGCTGCACCATTGAAATCATGACCCTGTTGTCTGCACGGTAACTGCACTTGTGACTGCATGTTTGTTTTACATTTTAGCATTCTGGGTTTAGTGGGGTCCCTAGAGCTTTTGGCCCTGATAGCACTGCACCTGCTGCACCATTCAAATTAAGTCCCTTTCAACTGCAAGGTAACTTCAATTGTGACTGCCTGTTTAGTAGTCAAATATAGCAATATTATGTATTTAGAGGAGATCTGACAACTTTTGGGCCCAGTGCTACTGCCCCTGCTGCACCATTCAAACCATGATCCTGTTGTCTGCAAGGTAACTGCACTTGTGTCTCCCATTTTAGAAGTAAACTATAGCATAGCTCTTGTACATTTACTTTATTTTTTTAACGTGCAATGTTTATTACAACATTTAGAATTTGATCATTATGACCAAGTAGATTACGTTGAAAAAATCAATCCGATAATGCCTACAAAGTGCAAAGAAAGGTACTGAGGCACAAAAAGGAAATGTCACAAATGTTCTAAGGCTAAAGCATCTGCTTTACGAAACTAAGTAATAACAAGCATTTGCAATGCAATCGGTCTCACATTTACGCGAGTTTGAGCTATTGGCATTGTAAATGACAATGCCTTTTATTTATGTTTTGGTTTTTAAAACATAAATAAAAGGCATTGTAATTTACAATGCCAATAGCTTAAACTTGCGTAACTGCGAGACCTATTGCATTGCAAATGCTTGTTTTATTTGTTACTTTACAGCAGATCCACAGTACCATTTTTAAAAAATACATAAATAATTATTGGGCCCCAGAGAAATGAAGGTTCAAAATGTATGTATATATGTCACGCCGTGGAGGATCCGCGGACCCGACTGATTGAATGCTAAGATCTGATTGGCTGCATAACATCAACAAAGATGTTGCTTTGGATAGCCTGGCGGGGGGACCTTTGCTATAAAATATCCATTGAGCTTCGTTTCCAATATATTTGTGTTTTATGTAGCATCAACAAGCAGATTTTAGGCTGCTTCTGACCCCTTGTAGCCTTGTCAGCATACAGGAACAGGAAAAGACACAGTATAGCAAGCAGTGTGGGTGTAGTTGAATCGTGGCGTCACTGTTGCTTTACCTCCAAAGTATTTTTGCGCTTAGGCTGTAATTGATAAATGTATCCCATAAAGGGCGACAAAACACTGTAAAAAGTACACGCTTTTGCCTTTCGACCCTTTCCAGCCCCTCTCCTAGTGTCAGATTCTTGGTTTTATGCGAAGGACTATATGGAGCCTTTGAAGTAGAGATAGCAGATAATTTGAATGAATAAACAGATAAACAATGTTCTCCTCATGCTGTACATTCTTGGCTCGGGTGCAGAAAAAACCCTTGTGCTGCTGTGAGGGGATGCCAAGACATATATTTAGGTGCGAGAGGCTTCCGCTAATGGCGGCATTGACTTACTAGAGGAGGTATGTGGCTCAGCGGCCCGGTGTCTCGCCTCGGAGCTGCTTGAAATCCACCGCAGCCAATCGGATTTCTTGTTTGCCCCTCTCCATTTGATAGAGTCTAAATCTGGCACCGTGGAGTAATAATAGAAGTGAGAAGTAGCCTGCGAATTTCTGGCACACTTGGTGCTGGTGGAAGAGGCCAAGCGTTCAGAGGTGAAAGCATTTTTGTTCCCTCTGTGCGTGCCACCGCCTTGTGACACTGCAGAAGCAGCAAGCGCTGCCCATCCTGTAAACACATGGGGCAGTGCTGGGCGTGAGATTTCCTCGGTGCGAACAGAAAGGGAAACCAGCTGAAGCATCGCATGTCGTACCTGCCGCGAGAAACTCATTAAACAATATAGTTCTTCAAGACTAAATAACACGTACCGTGTAAAAAGCGAAGTAAAGGGGCCAGTCGCCGTGGGAGGGAACAAATGAAGACAAGGCGGTACTAAGGAGGGACTAACAAGCCAATTACTTAATCAGAAGCCTGCATTTACGAAGGACAAAGACAGAAGAAATGACAAATATGGGCGGGGAGTGGGCGGGACTTCTCCTCCGTACTATACTACAGTAGATCGCCAGAGCAGCGCGTGTGCGCTGACTCAGGCTAGACCTAAAAAGTAAGCATACTGTTAGAAGCTGTTTGCCTTTTCCGTGGGAAGAGATCTTATCTTGAAAGTGAATGGGGCTTAAACAATGTGAACAGCTTTTGTAGAAGTATCGCAAATGCGTGCAGCCAGGAGAAGTTAACAAAAAAAAAAGTTCCGCACAAAAGCGAATGAACACAGTAACCCTGCAATGGGAACTGATAAGAGCCCCTTTTTAAGATATATTAAATACAATAAACAAGCACAGCGCAAGCACTGTGCAGGCGAAACCTAAAAAGCAACTGTCATTCTGTCCCACGGAAGAGTGATTGGGGGTTTACTCTCCCAATTACCTCTCTAAGGCAGAAAACCACTAGACCACAAAGGCTGAGGTAAGGGCTGGCCTGCATCGGGCCAATCCCCCACCCCTAACTCCCTAGCAGTCTTTCCAGCCCCCCACCCCAGTTGAAGATTGGAGGATTTACCTGCAATTTGCCCTGGGGTAGCAGACAGTACACTCGATGCCAGGAATATTTTAATAAATGGGATGGGGACCTATCCATCCTGACATCAGGCCGCACACCCACCCCTAAATCCCCAGTTGGCTTACTGTCCCCTGAGGCGTAGTGCGTCCCTATCCCCATGGACAGCAAGTGGAAATTTTGATTCTTTTGGGCGTATTATTGACAAATGGTCTGTCAGAGAGGGTGTAAATCCCATTTTTCTCTCGCTTGACATGGTGAATGGCTGCACTTTTCGGGCAAACATAGCTCCTACAAACCCTGGACATTTATGAAGCCTAGAAACCCAGATGAATCCAGAGGTTTTTTTGTTTCGTGTGGATTCAACTACATTTTCTTACCCAGACTGCCCTGCAAATGTCAAACTTTGGCTAAAATTACATATTTTCCTCAAATTCCTGTGAGGAAATTTGAAGGGATCCACAAAATGCTACCCCACCTGAAACAAGAACAGACCAAACCAGGAACTATATGAAGAATACATTGACTTCATAGGGTCACAGTTTTCATCTGTTCCTGTCCCCTTGCTGAACTGCTGTTTCCATCACAAATTGCAAGTAGAAAGAAACACAACAACAAATTTGGAAAAAACGACTATCACCTAGAAAAATGCCAAAAGAGTGCTAAAAAGTTGTTTTTTTGCAAGCCTGCTTCTTCCTGAAAGCTGTGAAGATGGCAATCGTAGTACAGCAAATCTTTTGATGATGGCATGTTTAGAAAAAAACACACTTTCTTGCACAGCACATTTTTCCTTTTCCCCCTCCAAAAAACCCTGAAATGTTACTATGTTTTGAGCATTTTCTCAGTTCCCTCCAGGGGAATGCTCAAACTCTGGGTAGCTTTAGTGTCCCCAACAAATGGGGAAACGGATGCAAATTTGGCCTGGATCTCTTTTGTGGGATGAAAGTTATGATGCCTTAAGTGTAAACTGCCCCAAACATCTAAAGGGTGTGACCCAGTGAAGGGGGAGGAAGGGTGGGGTGCCTTAGTAGCCAAGGGGTTTGTGATCTTTCATTCGTATAGCAACAGTGTACCCATTTATACAATAGCTTCTTCAATAATTATGCAAATAAAATGGTTAAATTATGACCCCTAAATACCTAAAGTTTACTCCCAACAGAATAAGGACTCGATGACTCAACTTGGGAGAAAAATATTTATTTTAATTGATTCACCAAATTCAATGCCACCTTGATTCACCCTTTTAATGTTGTCTGCACTGCTTATAGTGGACGTTCAATGAAGGAGGCATGAAGACCAGCTGTGTTTTCCTCAGATGCAGTGCAATTTGATGCACAATATTCTCTGAGAGATAGATATTCAATCTAATACCGTATAAAGGAACATGGATATAATTAATTGAATAGGGAAATCTTTCACTGTTGTCTTCCTACATTCGTCCTGCAGTGAAATTGTACACTGCTGATTTGAAGGTTTCTGTTCCAGGCCTCCATAATGCAAACCTTGTTAGAAAAATCCTTTCATGGAACATCAACTGTCTCCCCGGCTGCCGGGGGCATTTGCATTTTAGGAATTGCTTCCAGATAGAATGAATATATGGCTGATATCTTCCGAATGTCACATTTCATTCTGCGACTGCATTATTGTAATCAGAGTCGCTTTAAGTTTCTTAGGCCGGATTCAGGAGGAAAATCATTTTCTGCTGAGCGCGGGGCAAAACTGAAAGGATTGTCAGACCTTTTCAGCCTTTTTGTGTGGCAGACGTGTGTCTGTCTTTCCAGGCCACATGGGCAGAGGAAGTGTTCGATATTACTGCCATGTTTTTAAATAGTATTCTTGCTAAAGGCATGCCAGTGCAAGATTTAATTCTTTTCTGCAAATATGTCTCGTGACCGCTCTTTTCAGTGCTTCTAAGCAGTGCTTTCCACTCCGAGGAGCTTCGCCAGTCTCAGATTAGCTGGTATCTGACCTTTCACGGGTTTGTACTTTCCTGGAATCTTAAACTTTAAGCAGGATTACTTGGGTGCGTATTTAAAGGAATGACTTGTGCCTGCTTTGACTTTTAGTGATAGAGGGAGTAACGTTTTAATTTGCCAGAACAGATTCTGGTATTGTCTACAGGCTATTAGTGCTTTTGTCCCCAAGTCATTAAGGGCACAAAGGGCACGGGGTGGATGCAATTAATAACAATCATGGGTTTACTTTCCCCCGTCTGATTTAGGTCTCTGAAGAGCTCTTTATTGCACCGTTTAACTCTTCCCTCAGCCCCGCTCTGCGGCAGATGGCTCCGGCCCCCGCGGCTCCGTGTGCCGTGACCTCCCACAGATGCCCGGATGGGCGCGCAATCGCCCCC
This sequence comes from Calotriton arnoldi, assembly GCA_963921515.1. Classification (NCBI taxonomy): domain Eukaryota; kingdom Metazoa; phylum Chordata; class Amphibia; order Caudata; family Salamandridae; genus Calotriton; species Calotriton arnoldi. The sequence goes on from CAWUFW010004061.1 coordinate 460,643, forward strand.
AGGTCCCGAGGAGAAAGCGGCGCCCTAAATGTACCATATCCAGGGATCAGCGGGAGGGATCGCTAACTGCTTTTTTATTACTGTCACCGAGCGGGCCGGATTCGCCCGCGTTCAGAGAGTTATGTCAGCAATTGTGAGGCAGCTGAAAGGAGGCCGGGAGGCCTGTGGTGGTGAAGTATTACTGGAAAGCAGGTCAATAGAAAGTGAGTGAAAGATTGTGAGGGGGCAAACTCCAGCCCTTGGCGGAGCTGTAACAAACCAGACATTGATATATTGTCCCCTCCGAGCATCCTGCAGGGCTATTATCCTCCCCCTAATGAGCTTGTCATGCATTTCTCTTTATGTAGCCATTAAAATCTTGTCTACATCTGCTGATATGTTTCTGCAAAGGGGACGCTGGATATTGTTTCTGTTCTGCAATCTGCCCCTGTTTTCGAGCGAATGCCACTTCTGACCTTGTAACAGACACAACTATTATTAGACGTGATTCTATGAGCCAATTCGCCACAGTCCAGAAGGCACGGCAAATATGTTTTCCACGACAACACGTTCAGACTGTTACTCCAGTAAATGAACGTGGAGGACAATGATGGTCGAATGGGGATGCCCCTCTTTTCAGAGTGCACTCGTGCCCGAGCAACGCGTGTCACCTGGTTTGCTATGGTGATGCAGTGCTTCTCAGCCTGAGTCTTCACACCAAAAAGTGGGTTATGTGTTCTTCCAGCCCAAAGACAACGAAAGGAGACAGAAACTGAAAAGGAACAAGAAAAGATTAGACTATGAATAAAACACAAAATAACGCGAACGATCCTGCAAGTACTAATACTAAAAGGTAAAATGTTGTAATATAAATCTTGAAAGTGCTGAATTGGCTTACACTGCACACAGCCTGGTCACGCTGGGCAGGTGAATGGTCTTTGATGCTTGAAGTTGCATGGTGTCTGAGGCCTGCCAGGGAGACCACCTGACTTTAGGTCATTACATCAGCTGTTTGTGGGGCTGACATTTTCATCTACAGATCTTTGATTTGAGGAGTTAGTCTAATTTGTTCAATGGAAGCAAAACAAGACTACAACACCCAGAATGCATTATGCTCTCACACTAAAGTCCAGGACTGGAAGCAGTGTTCATAATGAGCTGCAGTCAGGTGGTCACCCAAAGGCCTGCAGAGCGAGCCAGGGAATCTAATGTCTCTTAGCTACTAGCTGCAATCTTGATAATCATGGCCGGCTGCAATTCAGAGGCACTGGCATGCCTCTAGATGCAGCAGCACATTTGGAGCAAGTGCAGTGGCTCTGGCATTATATCAGGCATAACCAAAGGGCCTTCCTATATGCAGTACAAATGCTGAGGATCAGGCACACATAGAGTGGCCAGCTCATAATATTGCGGTTTTAGACTTTACTTTAATAGGAAGTCGGATATATCGCTCTGGTTCACAGACCTTGGGAACCAAAGTTGGAGGGGTCACATGTTGGGCTCCAGCTCACTAGGCCACAAAGTGTTGTCATGGGTAGAGAGGCTGTTTGCTACCCAAAGTTGCAATATTCTTTTTTTACTGTAGAGGACTGTGGCCTCCACTCGTTGGTGAACATGGGTCCAACTGGTCAACAAGTACATATCACTGCTCATGGCAAAAAGTTCACAATTGGAAGGTCCTCACAATAGAGCAAACAAAGTGAACAAATTAATGAATAGAATGACACCCGAAGAAAAAAAAAGAGAAAAGTGTATTCTCAAAGCATGTTGGTTACCTTTTTATTGACATTTATAATTGTATAGTTCATCTTCAACTAATACAAGAAGCAACAGGTAAATTGATCGCACCTCCCCTCTTATGTCTCCTTTGTCTCTCTCTACAAGTAAATACCAACACGGTGCACATTCTATTAGTATGCGCCGCTCCTGGATTCCTCTGCTGCGCAGACCCAGAAAATGATATAAATATAGTGGTGTACCCAAAATTGTACAATATTAAAGCAGAACAAAGTCCAATTAGACCATCTAATTTTCTGTATTCCTTCTTTTATTTTGATATTCCAACATGCTCTTATCTTTTCATAATCTAAATCTTACAGCCTCAGTCAACATGTTTTGCCCATAGCAGTGGACTTCTCAGGGCTGCAATACAATGCAATATATGGAAACCTTATCCTATGATATCTTTACAAAATACTTTAAAGACCATTCCCAAGCATATCGGAAACCTTTCCCATAATGACATCCTATGTGTTAAAAGCACAGGGTGAATAACCACACAAAAAGACCCATATTCACATGACAAGAGTGCAATTCATAAGTCTCAAAATTTAAGAATTAATTATAAATTAAAATCTTGTGGCATAGAAGAGAAGAGGAAATTATACATTACTTAATGCAAATGCAGAATTTTTTTTCTCTGATCCAAATCGCATTACATCCAAGAGTAGTGAATGGAAAAGGGTGGTGGGGAGGTGAGAGAGAGTAGCATATCTTTATCATTACATTAATGCCCATTTTACCAGATCAACATTCAAATCCCATAACGCATACCATTCAGATTTCATAAATAAAAATCCATTAGGTTTGTTGAGGACAGCAACTCCAGCCCCTCTGGTGTTTTTAATCCCATAGTCCAATTCCTCAAAGAAAATGTCAAGATAATAGTAATAAGCCTAGACCTCATATCCAGGATTAGGCCAATTCGAGACCAGGCACCTAACAAATATATACAATGCTATAAATATATAAAGTGATCTCCTGTTTCATGAAATAATTTAATGTTGTGCCCCTAATATAATCACAACTCATGTGAATAGGGAAAAGTTAAAAGTTTGTCCTCATGGTGTGGCATATGATATATATTGCACATCGACCCTCTACTGCCTCTCATAAGAAGACAAAATATTTGTATAGGCATCCAATGATACCAAAAACATTGCCCTCTGGAGTGCCTATTTCTTTCAACATAGTATAATACAGCTCAGAAATCCCCTTTTCAAAAGTTGTCAACATTCATTTCATTTCATTCTAACACATTTGAATTACGTACCATGACCCACATTGAGCTAGATCCATACCTAACTTTACAAACAAAACACTTATATACATGATTCATGCGAGGTTACTAGTAGTAGTACAATTTGTTTATTAGTCAATTAAAACCATAAACTTTGACAGAAAGACATACACGATACAAACAAATAAATACAGAATCTAAATATAGATATTGATCATGAGCACATTCATTCTCATTTGGGGAGCAGTCATTAATACAGAATTTGCTGCACATACAGAGGTCAGTTTCGCATAAGGTGCAAAATGTGCATAATGCTCAAAAAGCTAGCGGAGCCTATGAGTTGTGCAAATTTGCCCAGAATGTACTAATGTTTAGCCACCAGAAAGGAGGAGTAATAAAGATGCTGTTGTTTGACTTTCCAGACTTAAAGACCGCAAAGCTTGTGGTCCCTAGCGACCTGCTAAAGCATTAACACATTTGTGCAAATTTGTGCTAAAAGTGTATTTGTGCAGTTGTGCAAATTTATGCAGAAAGTGCAAATAATCAAGGGACAGACAAGGTAATGTTGAATTTACACTCAGCCTAATGGGATAGGAAGCAACTGTTGTTCATTTTCCCTAGCAGCCCCCGGCACAAGGTACACACAGGAGAACTTATCGGGGGCCTTCTTTACCCCCCCCCACCTATGTCTGTACATGTGTTTTGACAAGGGTTTTAAAGAGTCTGATGTTCATCATTATATTCTTTGGATCTAATGACTCCATTATGCGAGAAGACTCAATGATATAGTACAACTTACCCCAAATAATTAAGCGACAAAGTTTGTTCTAACCATCCCACAAAATAAGAAATCAACATTCCCAAGAGAATATTGGTGAAAATCTATCTTTGTCCACTATCTTGTAGTGGTAGAACCTTTCGTACAACATATTCTGGCATGAAGTTGGGTGCAACATATTCAGGCAGAAACAAATACTGTGGCCGTTGTATACTCATTGCTAAGTGTTGGCCATCTCTCATCTCTGCCCAGAATCCAAATTAAGGATGACACACTACAGCATGTAAGACTCCTTATTGTGCATAAGCGGTATCCTACATCTCACCCCAGTAGGTGGATGTCAGAGTAAATCGTGGCCAGTCTTTATAGTAAAAAGTCACCGCTCCCAATGCAATGTCTAAGAGTCTGCCGCATAACTGCCCTCTCAAGACAGTAAAGAGTTGGAAACTGTAAGTTCCAACATTAACCAATGTTGTGTCGATCGAGAACAATTCACCCCATTTTACTCATCTGATATCACAACTAAAAAAAATTATATCTTCACGAAGCACTTGCAACATACCTGGACCCATGTTCTACGTAAAGGCAGAAAACTCCTCACATGAATAAAACAAAGGATTCAAACGACACCAAAACTCTCACTTGACTAAAAAGACACCCAATCAATCATGGCAAGCACCTGTGGGTGGACATCCCCGTCCTCCACATAACACCCCTGCATTACCAGAAATGCCCTCCACCATCTTGTAATTTCAACAGATCAAGTGCTGTACAAGTGCTTGCCATGATTGATTGGGCGTCTTTCTATTTAAGTGAGAGTTTTGGTGCCTTTCGAATCCTTTGCTTTATTCATGTGAGGAGTTTTCCGATGTTACATAGGACACGGATCCAGGTATGTTGCGAGCACGTAGTACCCAATATGATTTTTTTTTATTGTGATATCAGATGAGTAAGGTGGGGTGAATTGTTTTCGATTGATACAAAATTGGTTCATGTTGGAAGTAACCATTTCCAACCCTTGACTGTCTTGAGAGGGCAGTTATGCTGGAGATGCTCTGACATTGCAGCAGGAGCGGTGACTTTGTACTATAAAGGCTGGTCATGAATTACTCTGACGTCCACTTACTGGGGTGAGATGCAGGATACCGCTGCATACGCACAATACAGAGTCTTGCCTGCTGTAGTGTGTCTTGTTTAATTGTGGATTCTGGATGGAGATGATGAACGACTGAGACATAGCAATGAGTATACGATGGCCTCAGTATTTGTTGATGCCTGAATATATTGTACCCAATTTCAGTGTGGCTATGGAAGAAAATTGGGATATGGAAGAGTGAATCCTAGATTGAACACTGTAAACAGTGCTTAAACACTTATGTTCACTGTGACAAAAATCTATAAAAGGTATCTAAAATTGGTGTTTTACTGATGGACTCTTATTCCCCATACATGAGATGATGGATGTTTCTCTGTCCCTGCTTCTTGGCTTTTCTTTTGTGTCCTCCTTATCCCACCTTCACCCGTTAATGCTACTGCACCCTGCTTGTATGCTCTATTTCTTCCCTTCCTGTCCTTAGCTCTTGGAGAGTTCATCATAGCTCCCTTCCTGTATTTCCACTCTTCTCCTGATCTTGAACCCTTCTCTCTCTGCCTATGCTCGTGGCAGGTTCCCCACCCATTTTATGGTTCTCCTTCTGCATACCCCCTAATTCATGCTTAACTGGTGCCTTTAGTGCTACCTTAGGGGTCTATATCACTTCTTAAATAATCTTCCCATCTGGTCTTGCAGCACTCACCTGTTTTAGTTATATGCTCCTTCTTGGCACAAAGACTGAAGAGCCTGTAGTCAGGGGCGTAGCTTATGGGGAGTGTTTGGGTTGTTATACCCCCCTTAAAATGTATTATTTAATAAATAGTTTGGTACAGGAGATTTCAGTCGGGTATGGTAAGGTGTCTGTCAGATTTCATCTGGGATATTTAAATATTCTCTCAGACAACAACACACACACATGTCTCTGTTTTGAAGGTCTTAAAACATGGTGATATTTTCCAAAATACTGTGTTTTAAGTGCCCCTTCACAATCCAAACTCCTTTCCATTTCTACTGTCCCTTAAACTCCCCATAAGCACTGCTTCTCATATATTGATTAACATGATATGCCAGCGTGATTGTCGGAAAACCTGAAGGTCACATCCCCCCCGTGTCTTACTGACCAAGCTACACCCTCTGTCTGTAGTATTCAGTACTCACATTCACCCTTTCAACAGACATTGAATTGCATCCTGCTCTTGCAAAACAGTAAGCAATTTGGGAGTCATTTTACGCTCAGATATTTACTCCACCCCTAAAGCCAAAGCAAAAACTAAAAACACACATCACCTCCTCTACAACACCTCCAAAATGTGCTTCAACATTGGCATAGTTATTCAAGCTCTGTTCTGCTGCTCATGAAGGCAGTGACAAAACTACAAATAATCCATATCAGAGCCATCAAAATCATTTTTGGTCTGAAAATACACAAACACATATCTGCCTTTCATTTCAAAGTCAAGCGTCCGCATACCAACCAACAAGTTCGAGTAAACACTCTGTGGATCATGTGAAAGGCAACGCAACATAAAGCTCTCATATAGCTCACAGATATATATATCTACACAGACCAAGTGTGAAAAAAACGGTGCTGCACAAAAGGGAGGAAAAAACGATAAGGTGGGAAACAACTCACCACAGTAGGTACAGATTAATGAATAACTAGTCTCCCTTGTGCAAAAACGCTTTTACTCTGAAGACTTTCAAAGCTAACCCGAAAATGACTCTGATGATCACAGGCTCTACGGACGTCCAAAAATCTACACTATTTGTAATGTATTTTCTTGCAATATGGCTTCCCCTGCAATTGCCACTCCCTTCCCTTTCTTCATTTACTTCTCCCTTTAGCTTAGAAACTGGATTATTTTCTGGTATACGATGCACATAATAAATAACTACAAATATTGGTCCTATTTTCAAACCTCTCCCCATCAGTACACAAGTCATCTTGTGGGAAGACCCAGGCTCTTCTGTAAACCTCAACTGCTCAATCCTTTGGAAGGCACTGGGGAGCATTTCCTAGGCCTGGCACACGATTGTCTGGCAGTTGTAAGACGACATTTAGGCAAAAATAGTCTGATGCCATACCCTAACATAACTGTGTGTTTACCTCAGTGCAACAGAAGCACTCTTCATCTACAGTGACCCTGCTGGAAAACAGAAACTCCCTTGCTCCTTCCCTAACGGCAAACTGATATAACTTCTGTGATTTACATGAAGCATTATCCATATTCCAAAGGTCACAAACCTTTTTTCTTCCACTGTCAGATACACCTTCCCGCTTTCCAATGCATCCAATTCTCTGCTTGCAACCATTTATTTATGTACAATTCTGCAAACATAATAGATGCCTCTGTACTTAAAAAATTAAAAAAACAAGTCCATACAAATATTGATCAAATACTGATACAGTAATATAACCCACTCAATAGAGCTCTCAGCTGAAATATAATCAAATACAGCAAGCCAGCATGCTTTTTAAATGCTTGAAATACACAGTTGTAACATACTTCTTTAATTGAACTGTAATATATTATAAACTAAAGCATATAAAATAAATATGCCGTCTAACATTCAACCATCTCAAGAGAAGAACGTCCCTCTGGATATTGCTGTCAATATTCTTCTATTCACGGCATAAACATCTGTATGACTTTAGTTGACTCTCTCCGAGGTCCCAGTAACAATCCGCACTAATGAAAAACACGTTCTCTCAACATGTCACAGACATCCAGCACTGCACATGGATGCTTAAGGCTGGGTGCCCCTCTGCTCATGACAAGGTTTACCATCAAGAAACAATGCACACGACCAGGGCCGGACTGGCTACCGGGCGTTTTGGCATGCTGCCGAGCTGGGGGCTGATGTCACTGCAGTGGGGGCTAATTTCGTTGATGGAGACCTGCTTGTGCTACGAAATAAACAAAGCAAAACGAATTTCGTTCAGCACACGCAGGTCCCCAACAACGAAATCAGCCCCCAGCTCGGCAGCATGCCAAAACGTCCGGTAGCCAGTCCGGCCCTGCACACGACTACTTATGAGTACTCACTACGTACAGCATCGCTCGCATATCTTGCACAGACATGCCGAATAGTTGGATATTAATGAGCTCATACAAGCACGCATTTCTAATCTCATGTCACGTTAATAACGACCTGCATATATATTAGAAACAACATATGCACTGTTCACAGAACATGCTATTTTCTCTTGATTAGCACTGCTGCATGTAAGGTTGGAGGCCAACAGAATGGCTGCTCTCCAGCTTGTCCAGTGCCTGGTTTTGTCCCTGCTCCTGTTCTTCTTTTGCTATGCTGCCAGGCCCTGTCAGTAGTGTGGACTATCTTAACTATACACAGCTTTGTGATTCAATCAATCAGGGAATTTTAAAGCGCGCTACTCACCCGAGTGGGTCTCAAGGCGCTGGGGGGAGAGGGCAGCAGCTCCGAGTCAGCCGAAAAGTCAGGTCTTGAGGCTCTTCCTGGAGGTGTGCAGAGTAGGGGAGCATCTGATGTTGACTGGGAGCTCGTTCCAGGCCTTGGCCGCGATGTAGGAGAAGGCTCTTCCACCCGCTCTGGTTCTGCGGATGCGCAGGGTTTCTGCTAGGGTGAGGTCGGCGGAGCGAAGGTTTCTTTTGGGTACGTGGAAGGAGACTCTGCTGGATTGGGCCAGACATAGTCCTCATCAAATCACTTGGCTGAGGATACTGCTGGGGTCATTGTACACTCTTCTCTTCATTGATGTGATGCTGCTTGTAGTGGGAGGCCTAAGGATCGACTGCTCCCCTGCATGCTTGGGTCCTGACTCTCTGCCTGCTCCTGTTCTTCTCTGGCTGTGCTGACAGGCTATGTCACTGCTGTGGCCATAATAGCAAAATACAACGTCCTGATTGAGCTAGACCTGGTCCTCATAATGAGATGTGGTCCCCTCTCTTCAACCTATAAGTTGAGGAGCACATGGCGTCCTCGCGGTGGCATCTACCTTTATTTTGGCATTGTCATGTAAAAGGCAAAGGCTCATTATTTGCCTGTTAAACATCTGGTGAGAGACTTGTAGTCATGTGTATGTAATTTCATTACTTTTTTCACCATGTGTTGTTATAAAACATATTTCTGTCAGGATTTCTCATCGAAAGCATGTGCACTACTTTTACATTCTCTCTGTTTAACATGTCAACTACAGTAGTTATCCCCTTTTAAACATTATGCTAACCTAGTGACAAATACATCTTACTTAATAGGCACTTTGCCATTTCTATTGCTTGTCTATCAATAACAGGATTCCTTGGATGTTGGATAAAAGTCTATTACTTGAATACGTTAAACAGCATCTCTAGTGAGAGCATGTAGTTGTTTGTGCCTCCAATTTGTCTTATGAAATCTCTTATACTTCTTTAACAGCAGCAATACATTACTCACATTTTCTGTGCACATTTCATGTCTTTGTACTGCATTTGATGATCTGCAATACACTGTACTATCAGTAAATTCTAAAATATTGGCTATATTTTTAGATATTTTCACTGATAACATTAACTTTCATGACATGAATATCTTTTTGGCAACTACAATCTACAAGCAGACTAGACATCACTTGAGCTGCAATAAATAGTGGAATAGAATGCTGATCCTTCTGGCAGCATGTTTGCATTTGTGTGAAACAATTCTCTCCAAACTGGCTCTTTTTTGAGAATTAGAAGCATCCTAGAGACATGAAGAGCCATTACTTCTTCAGCTGCTCCAGGCCTAATGCACTTTATCTACCAAACTATTATGGGACAACCCTGTAACCCTGAGGACCTGGGCTACTAAATGCAAAAAAAGACAGTGGTTCCCTTTGGGGGAGTTTTACACTTTATTGCCATTAGGAAACTTGTGATCCGGTAACATTGAGAAACTCTTTTTCCATATCGCATCAACGTTTTATCGGGGTTGCTACTATTTATTCATCCTGACGAAGACCCTGGTAAAGTTTGCCTAGGGAGTGGATAAGTTGATGATTTGTCCTATTGACTTCCATTCATTGTACAGTGAAAAAAACGGACCTTTCAATAACAGAGTTTTGTTATATTTACATGGTTTTGCCAAAAAATCAACAGTGTATTATTTGCTGGTTTTATATCACAAGCGCACCAATAATTACTTCTGTCACTATTCATATGCATTGCACCACATTTTGGAGCACCTACTTTTTTCTAGTTATTATCTTACCACTGTTCTTAAAATAACAAGAATACATTTCTACAAATATAACTAAATGCATGTTTTTTGTATTGTGTATTGCCAAGAGAGCATAGGCTAAAAGGGAATCACTATAACTTCTTGGTCTAGTGAATAACTTTTTTGGCCACTACAATTTTTACTGGGGATAACACTTCTGGTAAAACGGTAAAATTGCTAATGCATTTTTTAGTCATATCACTAATCTTGACTATTCCTTTATGTTGGAGGAGGGAGAAACTTGGCAAATGGCTGACTCAAAGGTCTGGAGCTCTGCATCCTACCATTCCTGATGTCCCTCATTCATGTTGTTTGCTGTAGTTTTCAGAGCGTAATCTCCCTCTTTACTCCCACTCCTTGGCTTTTATGTATACTTGTGTCCCCTCGTCAAGCATGTGATGGGGTCCGGGAGTTTTGGCTGTCCGATGCTCTCTTTTTCCTTGGAGAATGGGAGCGTACCACAAACTCTCTTCTCCAGTGCAGGGCAGCAGACTGGTGCTGTCTCCATCCTGCTGATAATAGCCTTGTGAGGGGTGCCGTGAGTAGAGCTAGTAACAGCGCGGGAAACATCAAGTGGATGACATGGGGTCCCTGAGCATATCTACCTCTTTCTGGGATTCTACAACCAGCAAATTCGACAAGGCTGACTGTGTGCCAGCATTGGATGGTCCAGAAGTCCTGCTTAATTTACAGGTCCTCACCGCGGATGTGGCTACCATGCATTGGTGCGATCTCCTCAGAGACCACATCTTATAGAGGTGAGGACACTTACGCTTGGGGTAGGAGGGCTAGTAGTGGACATGCAGACAACTTAGCTTGCTTCTATCGCTGGAACTAGAAATTAGAAATACAATTTTTGGAACTTACCAATGCTTACAACTGGGCTGACAGAGGCAAATTCTTCTAGGATGCAGAAGTACTCAATAAGAAAATGTGCAACTCAGCATGGTAGACAGTGGCATTGGTACCATTAGGGAGGTTTCTGTCTGGCATAAACAGAGCTGTTTAAGATAGAGATTATCATATTTTCCCAATTCAGGCCCAATTGTTGCCACTAATAACAATACAATTTGCCACCCAAATGAGAACCTGGAGCTCTTAGAAGCGGCCTAAATAAAAGAGGGGAGGGGGAATCTGTGGAAAAACAATCCTTATTAAGGAAGGCATTCTAGTTAGTTGATAAAAAAGTTCTTCTAAAAAAAAACGTAAGAAGGGGTCAAAGGCAGGGTAAGTCTTTACTAAGAATTCTACTTCTGTAATGTATTTTCTAAAAGTTTCAAATGGACTGTGTGCCAAGTCTGCCTGGTTTGTTATAATGTCTAATATGCCCAGATCTGGGCTGACTCAAGCATCAATGCCACCTGTTTTGCCACAATGTTTGGTTGACATTACCGCCCCTCCTTTTCTAGCTGTTCTCTTAGAGGAGAATTCTATAGTAGGCTTGCTGCACCTGCTGCACCTTTTTGGCATTCGTTGCAAGGCCTAAAGAAGTATCCCTCATATGTGTCATTAGGAACCTGTGGCTTTAGTCCATCATGAGTTTTCTAACAATACTCTGTTTGAAATCCGACAGGGTATCTTGTTGGACGAGGGAAGGGTTAAAATAAGTGAATTGGAGGTGAGGGTTTGAATTGTGGCGCTTTGCTACAGAGGATGGGGACCTGGTAGCATGAAACCTGCCAAATGATCCCTCAGAACCAATGGGGAAGTTGCGGAATGGCTCAGTGAAACTTATGATAAGCTCCTTATGCCTGGATATGTTGATTAAGTTTTACAACTTCGGAGAATTCACAGAAGGAGATACATGCTACCTGTGCTGGATTTGATAAGAAGTCCGAAAATATGCTCCTGAAAACTAAGGCTTTAGAGCACTTTGTGGCAGCAACCCAGACAAATATTTCAAAAAACGTCCTGGCAAATTTACAGCTGCTGATCATGTATCTCATATTATTTGGCAGGCTAGAAACAATCAGATATTAGACTAGATTGCATACTAAATGTTTCAGAAGCCAAAGAGGGTAGTGATTTCAAGTTGTTTGTGAAAAAACTGCTGCAGAACATTGTGTGAAAAATTACATTACCTCTGCCATCTTGAGGGTCCTTCGCCCACCAAATATTGAGCTATATTCCAGGCCCATTGACATCTCGCTGTATTAACCAAAACCTCTGTCATGGGCGTTTTTGTCAATTTAGGAAGAGTTTGCCATGACGGCTGGCCAGCAAACTTTTCAAAAGCTCTTTGTTTATCAAACTCAAACTCCCAAAGTGGGAGTTTGCTTTTAAAAAACAATTTAAACAACAACAAGAAAAAAAAACTAATGGCCCCCAAACCATGAGAGTTTGCTCCCAGGGTGTGGGGGTCATTTGGGGGCTTTTCTTGTCCCTCACTTCCAGGGGCCATAATATGTATTAGGGCGCACTTTCCCTGTTTGCACCTGTCGCACCTTAAAACAGGTGCGGCTGGCGCAAACAGAGAAAGTGCACCCTATTACACAGAATGCGCTGCCCCCAGGCCAGCCACGAACTCGTGAAGCCCTGGTGGCAGCACATTCATTTGAAATGAGGTGCGGCTTTAAAGCAGCCGCTCCATGTTTCACTGTGCAGGCAGCAACCTGCCTGCACTTTGAAGGGGGATTAGAGATCCCCTTGCAGGCGAGTGCAGTGAGTGACTGCACCTGCTTGCAAGGGGATGTCTGGGGGGTCCATAGGACCCTTTTCCCCCCTCCAGAGGGCTGCTCTCAGGGGGAGCACTGACAGTGCACCACTTTTTAGGTGGCGCACTGTCAGTGCGCCTCCTGAGAGTGTCTTTGCCTCTGCGCCCGCATCTGTAATATGGCGTGGGCACAGAGGCAAAGGGATTCCTTCATTTGCATGGGCACGCCCCCATGCAAATGAGGGAACGCCCTCTGAAGGTAGCGCTGGCGCTTTAAGTGCACCAGAGCTATCGGTATTACAGAAGTTTCTGCGGCCCCTTCTGTAATACCAAAGTGTCCCGGGGGCGCACAAAGCAGGCGCAAACGCCCGTTGTGCCCCCGGGACACTTTCATAATACGGCCCTCAGGTTTTTCCTGAAGGTAAGTAACAGAAGAAAAAGACATCACTCCGTTCACCCTTCCTTAGTTGATCACTACTTCGTCTGGCTATCAGAGGAAGTATTCCATCGACAGAGCCAACAGATGCTCCATCTATAAAATACTTCTGCACATCTCCAAATGAGGCAGACAGAGTGAGGTTTTAGCAGGCAGAGTACTCAGTTGCATTTGAGATAGAGGAACCTGCCCGCAAAACTGTAAATCAGGACCAACTTATAAAACTGGTCACCTCATTATGATTTATTTATTAAGTAATTGTTCTGATTATTTGCCAGGTTTTTTCATTTGTTTATTTCAGATATTGAATGTTTTTTTTTTTTTTTACCGTACATGTTTATATTTAACATATTGATGTAATTGTGTTTGCAGCTTTCTTTTTGTATGATCCTATAACCCCTGTATTAGAGAACGCTTTTTAAATGCTTAAATATATAATTGTATAACAGCAAATTTTGCACATATCCAATAAAAATAGACTGCTCAAAAGAGCACACCCCATAATATATGTCATGCACTGTTCTACAACCGAATTCCCTAAGACAGAACACCTAAACATTCATGTGCCATTAGCTGGCTACTTCAACACGAGGCAGCAATAGTCATCACCAGGTAGCTCACACAGGCTATGCACATGTCTATCAACCTGCAAGATGTGCAAACATTTTGGCATAGCCCCTGACCAAGAACATTAACCCACTACTCTTTGATTAAGACACATTCATCAGAAGTTTTCACAGGGATCAGAATTCTTACATGTGGGATAATTGTCACACGCTGGCTGTTTTTTCACGATAGATTTTGGCAGGTCAAATGTACTGAGGGTAGAAGGCCTGGCAAAAAAAGGCAAATGCTGGGTGAAATACCAATAGCTCATATTAAGCCCTATTTGTAAAATTTAAACAGATGCATTTACCGCACCTGGTATAAACCTCACCGTACTGCACCAACTGCATAAAGGCTTATATTCAGGGGGTTTAGAAAGCGCCCAGTCAACCATTAGCAATGTAGGACATACCAGTTGCATAATATATGCAATAGAATGTCTTTAACATAACATAACACCTTCATCAAGCACAGAAGGATAATCCAAAAGTAAATAATATTTCACCCTACTTAAATTTGATGAGGTGAGATAACCCTTGCTAGATAACCTTGCATAGTTTCCATATCTGAAGCGGTCCAGTGAATATTTTTTTGCTTAATTGTATAATGTGATGCAAATGTCTTTCAGACACCCTTTTACGTGAATTTGGCATGCTTCATAACTAGTCATACATCTCACTCAGCCAGTAATAAAAAGCAGAAGGTGTGTGCTTCGTTAATTCTGTTTCTTTTTATTAATACAGTAATCGCTTCAAGAGCTGTTGTTTAAAAATGGGGATCTTTGACCGTTGGCGTAGGTGCAATGGCTCTCTAAAAGCAGAACTGTCAATGACTCTCAGATGGAGGGAGGTTGCACCACAAGAGGTAGGGAGCGACCCCTACCAATCCCTTAATGAGGCAGATCGAAAGGGGTGAATACATTTTGATACACAATGCATCAGTGTCTGGCTTGTTCTAGTGAACGAGTCGCCTCGCTCCCTTTCTCTGGATAAACGCAGCTCAATAGCCGAAAACCGCATGCATCTATTCTGTCCTAAAAGGCCTTGGGCGGCCAATGACTGTTTAAGCGGGCGATGACACAGGCAGAATCCACCCCCCCGCACCGCGGATGAAAGAGAGCGCGATTGATGCCGCGCACCGGCCCCGCGCTTTATCTTAGAAGGAGAGCGTTCAATGGGCTCACTGGGTAAAAACTAACAATTGCGGGCGGCCCTGCCAGGGCTGGAGCCATCTGTCACTCTAAAGAGGACATGAATTTAATGCTCTCCCTTTCCATCTCACAGCGGAGTCCACCAAATCAACAGTTTCTCGTTCCTCTCTGCCTTCAAAATAGTAAATATTTGAAGCATGTTTGGGTATATGTGTACTGCAAGCTTACTCGCCAGGACAGTTAATGCAGTATGCAGACAGGATGGCTTAGTGAGCTGATAGTTTCATGCTGACAAAAGCGATTGACTGGTGGGCATAAAAACGTATCCCTCTAAAGCAGATTCAGCCTTCCACACTTGCGAGGTTTATACATTGTGTACCATAAATTGAGTAATAGTGACATCTGTTATTTATAGGTGTTTACAAATGTAGATGATTGGTATAAAGCATAACCTTAAACAGATTTTTGTATAACACTGTCTTGACTCACAGTGCTGTCAGGTTCAAGCGCTTTCATTCCCAGCTCTCAAGGAGCTTTGCCTTTTTCACTACCCAGTATGTCTTAGCATAACTTGCGGCGACTCGTGTTAGAAAAGAGCCCATGATTGGCTCTTTAATTTTCAGAACCATTAGAAATATCATTAATGTCTGAACTACCGACTTCAATATTCAATTTCCTTGACTCTTCTAGATGGCCACTAATGCATCCACAGCTTACGTTCTTGTGAAGATTGAATCTGAAGACTGTGGCTAAAGTGCTGACCTGAAACATAGGGAACCCATATCAGGGATAGCATTACATGTTTCTTGGTGATATATGAATTACACCACCTGGGAAATCATCCTTCCTAGGGTTCAAGTGGGAAATGCACTGTTTTTCCAGGGAGTCCTGATCTTGACATTAAGATATGGAAATGATGAGCCATTAACAGTGAGCAGTAGTGAATAGATTTTGCAATTGCATCCTTAGGACATGGGTCAGAACTAATTCTTCCTGTGGTTGAGGAAGAAGAACAGTAACCCTCTAAGAAGTTCTGTACTCCAAAAGTGTGACCTCTTTGTGTTAATCAATGTTGCCTGTCTTGGATCTGTGGTGCACCCCTCTCTATCTTGCACCCTAAAGTAGGGCCCCTTTTAAAATGTTTTACCCATCTTAATAGTGAGAGTCCAAAAGGCAGACCACAAGCAGATTGTGGTTGTTCTTCTTGCTACGACAGGTGGGTCACCTTTTGAGGAGCAGCCATGGCAACTGGAAAATAATGGGCAAAGAAACAAAAAGGTCTACAAATGCTGTTGTTTGTAGAAAGTGTTGTAAAACCTAGGAGAGGCACTTGTTTTTAGGTCTCACATTAGCCAAGATCTTTTGATTTTAGTACATTTGTATATAATATACTTTTATGGGCTCTCAGCCAGCCCTCCACATCCATTGGTCTGTTATGCTTTACAGTATGGGTCAGTACTAGCTAACTTCACTTTGAGTGATGGCATTCAGCCCTTTCACAAGGAGCATATCTACATGCAAGTATTTCCCTTCAGTGTACGGGATCACTATTTCAATGCATGCCTACTGAGAATTTTTTAAAAAACTTATTTTTTCAATTTTTTTTAATATTGTGGAGGGCCCGGCAGCTACAACAACAATGTTTTATAATAACCATGAAAAAAACAAGCATTGACAAAACCAAAGGGCAGGCAGCCAATATAAGAACGATTGGCTTTGCCAGTGCTTGTTAATATGGTTGTTTTGCCTTACTCTGCATCTGAGATTTCAGTGAAGTCAGTAGTAATCAGGAACTTTGCTTAATGAGCAGAAAAATCAAAATGCTACGCTGACTTCTTGCTGAGCAAGATGGAGGTGGGCAGTTTATAGATCTTACAGTAGAAGGATCGACTTTCCACTATTTTCAAGGCTTTCATATTAATTTTGTTTTCAATTAAAATATTGGTTTTTATTAGAATGTATTCTATGATTTTATAATTGTGTACTGTAATCTCGTACATGTGCTGAGATATTTTACCTAGATAATTCCATGACGACAGCACCGTAGTAGTTTTCATAATTGCGAGATACAAGCACAGCAAAACAGTGCAGCAAGATATAACAAAATACAATAACTAGGCGGCCTAAGCCGAAATGGTCTCATTCTGCTATTAATCAGTCACAGGGGACGATGGGGGTCGAAAACATCATAGGGGTGGGGGTAGTGGGATAATGGCAGGGAATGTAGTTGAGGAGGGGCCTCGCACACCCAACGGGAGGGGGAAGGGGGACTGTACTGCGAGAGATGATTGTACACGGCTGTGCCTGTTGTGGATTTAATAGTTGAGCTCATAAAAGGGAAGGTGCGGAGTTGGGGACACGAGGTGTCCTTGGGGGCTGAGGCGTGGTCTCAGTTCCAAGAGCGGGTTCATACAAATGGGGTGGTTTATGGTTGGGGATCTCTGCAGTCACAGGAAAATGTGTTGCAGTGTAGTGTCAGCAGAGGGCTGTGACCCTCAGGGACAAGGGGGAAGAAGTAGGGTCACAGATCATCATTTAGGAACTGTGACCAAATCTCTTGGTAGGCCTCAAGTTTGTGAGAAAGCTTACAGATGAGCTTCTCATACCAGGCAGTCTTGAACATCTCAATAAGCCATTCTGCATACGTGGATGTGTGGAGGGAGTGCTAGTAGTAGAGAATGCAAAGTTTGGCTGTGATTAGTGCTGTAGAAAGAAAGCAATGTCCATGGTGTATCAGTGGAGAGATGTCTGCTGTGTCATGTAATATTACCACGTGTTGAGGTGTCGGGGATGAGAGGAGCAGGGTTTGGCATAATGTATCTTCCACTGCGGTCCACAGGCCCCCAATGTCTGAGCTTTCGTATAGGATGTGTACTGTGTCGCAGCCATGACATTTGCATCACCAGGATCAAGAGTGATGAAGGCGGTTCAATCGCTCTAATTTCATGGGGGTCCATTACCCATCCTGCACTGTCTTGAAAGGCAGAATTTCACCTTGGATTCCCTCACCACTCAGTTTGTAATCTGTTTGTAGTCTCTCCTGCCATATGGTTTGCAGTCGTTGTGTCTGGGATAGGGAGTACTTGTGTTGCATCAAGAGACTGTAAAGACCGGACATCAACCCTTCGAAACAACACCAAAAATGGAGATAAGAAACAATCGGAGAGGGCATAACCCCATGGGGGTGCACCCTGTTTGCTGAAGAGACTATGACAAAGTTTTAGGTACCTCCATTTCTGGTTTGAAGGGAGATGGAATTCTTCCCTCGGAACTCCAAAGGGTTTAAGGGAATTGCGTTCAATGACCTGAGAGATGGATTTAATATCCGCTTGTCAACATATAGGTCAATTGGGTAAGGCTCCTCCTATGCAGATATTGGCATTATGCCAGAGGGTCCTCCATCATGGAAGTAGGGGTTGGTCAACAGAAGAGTGTGGGCACATCTCCAGGATAGGATGATTGCTTGGATCATAGGGTTGGAAAGTCGCATCATAGGTGTGTCCGCCGTATATGTAGAGTGAGTGTAATCCTGGTGGGCTCTTGGAAAGATTTCTCTCTATCAGGACCCAAAGGAAGGGTCAGGCGTTTTTTGCTTCATGTAGGCAAGTTGTGCAAGGTGGAGTTCCAAAGTGTAGAGTTTGAATGAGTGGAGCCCTAGACCGCTACTTTTCTGTGAGCAATCAGTTTTGACATTGCCAGTCACGGTCTAGCAGTGCCCCAGATAAACCTTTAATGTCTTTGTCCATGGAGTGCAATAACAAGACCGGGAATGGGAGCATTCCAAGGACATGTGTGAATCTAGAGAGGTTAACCATTTTGACAGTTAGTGACCTTCCCCAGAGTGAGAGATTAAGGTGCAACCCTTTTCCAAAGTCAGCTGAGTTTCATTCCATGAGAGGCGATAGGTTATCCAGTGCCATGCGTTCCAGGCACCTGTTAACATACATTACCAGGTATTTGAGGCAAGTTGGCATCCAGCGAAATTGTTAGCCTTACATGGAGACCATTGTCATAGCCCTGGAAATGGGCAGGGCTTTGATCTTATCCCAGTTTACCTTTTATCCGGCTATTCCCATGAACTTTACGATGAGGCTCAGGAGAGCTGGGAGGGAACCAGGTAGTTAAGTAAGTGTGAACAGGATATCGTCCACATAAAGGAGCATGGATGAGGGGCCTCCCAATGTGGGTGTACCCACAATGCCTGCTGATTGGTGGATGGCTGTGGCCAGGGGTTCAAGGGAAAGTAGAAATAGTTGTGGGGAAATCGGATACACCTGTTGTGTCCTACGTTGGACTGGGAAGGGAGTGGACAAGAAACCCCTGCAGTTCACCTGTGCTGTGGGGGAGACCTACAGCCACGGAACTCGCTTAATGAAGTTGTGCTCCAAACCAAATATGTGGAGAACTGCAAAGAGGTACCCCCCTCATGCATGGAAGCTCCCACGTTTTTCACAGCTAGCTTGACAAATGAACTCCAGGTGGTTGTGTCCTTTGGTAAAGTAGCTAGCAATGAACGGAAAGCATTGCATTTCCTTGAACATGTAGCAGTGCAATGTGAGCATCGAAGTGGCATTTCTGCTCTTAATTTAATCGCAAATCATTGCGCATATATGAAATCTAGAGGAAATGGTGATGGGAAATTTTCTCAAGCTGAACTGTAATCTGTGCGCTTCCTTGCAGGTGCTATGGAGGGAGGTGTATTTCACACTGTGGTGCCCCTGCACATCCCACCTCCTCAACACATGTGGTTTGTTTACAAACCGGTTCAGTTCAGGACCTTGGACTGCTTGCACTGCTGCTTGCCTGCTCAGAAAAACCATTGTGCATCGCTCAAGCATGGCACTGTCACGTCCCGCATTCTGCCCGAGACTTCTCTGCAAAGTAGCCACTTTTCTCTCACTCTGCAGGGGCTGGGCGTCCCACAACAGCTATTTTCTGCCACAGAATATGAACCATAGCCTCTATTAATACATGCATCTAAATAAGGGCATTACAATACATTCAATCCACTTTTCACCTGTGGAATGAGATCTCGGTTTCTAGGGGTGAGCACACACTGGTAAACTCCACTCTGCTAGCGGTAGGTGGAGTTTTTGCAGAACTTTGATCACCAAGCGGAGCGTGAGGTGGCAAAAGCTCAGCAAACTCCACCGGCTGAGTGGAGTTTGCCACCCACCCCTCCTGATCCACCTCCTTGTAGGCAGCACAGAGGGAGTCCATCATGCCAGGTGTTGTCCATTTGTAGAACTCCACGGGAAAGGCTACTTCCCCCAGAGCCTTACCATAGGGTGAGTCTAAGAACGCTTGCGCAACCTCCTCTTCGGTGATCTCACTGAGAGCAGTACCTGCCCATCTTCAATAAGTTGAGAAAGGCAGATGTTTCTGAAGAAACTGTCAATGAGAACATCATCGGTGATGATCCCAGGGGCATAGAGGTCTTTTTATTACTCAGCTAAAGTATCCTTTATTTTCCCTGGGGGTATTTAATAAGTTTGCCAGCCCAGTTCTTTATAGCTGGGATGATGGACATTGCCTCTTGTTGTTGGAGTTGCACCGCAAGTAACCTCCCAGCCTTCTCTCCCTGCTGATAATGACTACATTTGAGTTTATGGAGTGCAAACTCTGACTTGGCGGTGGAGAGGGCAGTAAGGTCCATCTTCTCCTTCACTTGATAAGTATGACTGCACTTCCAGGGAGGTTTGTTGGACTTGCCTTTGCTTATTATGAAGAGTCACAACACATGAGTTGGCCTCTGATGGTGACTTTCATCTCTGCCCAGAGCATCTGAGGGTGCATGATCGAACCTGTATTATGGTCCAAATATTCTTTAAGATGGGATCAGAAAAGCGCTTTTCATTCAGGCCTTTTTTAATAGGAGGAGTTAAGGCGGCAATGCTTTTGGATAGGGTGCGTCAGTCTCAGGTAAAGCAGTAAGATTGTCGGGGAATGATCAAAGAGCACACCAGCAAGGATTTGTGCACCCTCCACCACTGGAGTGAGGGAATGGGATATGAGAAAGTAGTCGAGCCTGGACTGGGTGCCATGAACAGGGGAGAGATAGGTACATTTCTTATTTTTCGTGGAGAGAAGGTGCCAGATGTCAAGTAACCTGTGGTCTGACTGCATGTCTTGAAGGTTCGCTCTGTCTGTGTTATTGGCATATTAATGGTCCAGTGTGGTCTGGCATCAAGGCCAGGTTCCAGACTACCCCAAGGAGAGTGGCCAGGGCACCCATTTCTGTCAGGATGCGATTTAGGTGGAGGAGGAATGCCACTTTTGTCCCCATCGGTGCATAGATCAAGCCCATGCATACAACCTTGTCAAGTATCTAAAGATGGACAAAGGCAATATCTGCCTTCAGGGTCCATTCATGTCTTGAGTACTATGCAGGAGAGTGATTTGTGCAGCAGGATAGCTACTCCATATTTCTGTGACCTAGGCATATTGCTAGCGGTCGGCTGGGATGAGCAGCTACTGTCGATGACTTGCCCATCCAGTACCTTTAAATTTGTCTGCCTCAAGGCTGGTGAGGTCGGTTTCCTGCAGGAGAGCAATGTCCGCATGCTTGAAGTTCAAGTAAGCAAGCAATTTTTTACGATTGATGTATTGGGTGAGTCTGTGGATGTTCCAGTATAGACAGTCAAGGGCTTTGTCACCATGTGATATAGCCGATGGATAGAGTTGAGGGGGGCAAAAGTGGGGTAGCGTGAGGGCAGTGTGTCTCATGTCAAGGCTGAGTGATCCTTAAGGAACGGCAGCACGGTGAAAGGTAGGGTGGCAGGACTGGGTGCAGGATCTAAGAACCGGTGTTTGTGGGTCTAGGGTCTCCCTAGTGGTGGGGAAGAGGAGAAGAGGGGGTGGGGAAAGGGGTGATGCTGTGTCATGTAGTCCCTACTAATACGCAGGAGCTGCACGTTTGTTGTACAACATAAATGTGGGTGAGGTGCCTAGACTGATTCCAGGCACCCCCCATAGGATATGATGGCCTAGAGACCAACTAGCTCACAGTGCCACCATAAGCCCCTCCCCCTAACCTTACCAGGAAGCGAATAGTTTCTGGCAAGCACTGAACATGACAGCCCTGACCCCTCAGGGATCGTGGAAACAGATCAGAACCTTTCGCTCAGTCACTCGTGCTTACTTGTGCTCAGAGAAATATACAGAATACACAGTGCGACATTTTCAATATATTTATTGAACCAAGGTTATTCTGGTATAGAATACATGTGCTGCGATAATCAGTTAACAGAAGCAGATGAATGTGATTACAAGCACCAAAAGCGTAAATAGTAGATACAGTTCTACCATGGTGCTAAAACAGTGTATATATGCAGGCATATAAACAAGGCAGTAATGTGGTGCAGTCCTACTATGCGAAACCCTGCTCTAAGTGTACCTAGAGGGTGTGTGGGTGTAAAGCCAAGAATCCCCCAAGGTGTGATCCAACCCCACTACCTGGTGGGAGAGAATGTAAGAGCCCGTCTTGGTCACAAACTGGACATCCCCTCACAGAGATGTTTGACTGCTGCTTGGTGAAGTCTCAGCATGCAGGGACCCTCGGTGTCAACTGAAGTGCCTCCTCTGCTAATCTATTGGGATGCTCATTATTTAAATAGAAAGCAGCCTTGCAATGTACGTTGTAGATTAGCGATATTATGGCTATGTAGATAGCGCTGTCGCCCCGTAAATGAAGATAGAACTGCATTTGTACACAGTGCGCAAATAGTCATTGTGCCTGATGTTCGAGGCATCATGGTAATGTTGTGCGAAGCTAGATGGGTAAACAAAGTGGTTTCAGACAAACTAATCCAACATTGTTGTGCATGTAAATATGTGCAAATGTTGACAGCAGAAATGTTATTGTGAAAAATAGGAAAATGTAAGAAATGAGCAGCTTCGCTACATAGGCCTAACATAACACCCACTCCTCACACATATATATAAAAGCTAACTAATTTAACTAAAAAGCCAACAAGCTATAATTATACAACACTAAAAGAGGTTAAACACTACTCTTAAAATCATCTAAAAGCAAGTTGCCATTTAAAATATTCATATTAAAGCCTTAAAGTCATTATATTATTTGCCTAGAAAAAGCAAAACAGCTGTTTTTGATTCATTTTGTTTAAAAAACAGGCCAAATTGTTCCCACTTGGAAAAAGCCAATTGTTTATGTGTTCTAAGTGGTAGATGCAACATTGCTGTTGCCCACAACCACAGACGATGGTCCCAGAGGTTCACCTTGAAGCAGGTTTGTGGAGCAAAGGTGATTCCATCCGGTATCCACAGCAACCGCTGAGGGAGGAACTGCATCCTGTAAGCGTATCATTGAGCCAGTGGCCCTCCAAAAACGCTTCCCAGCTCGGAGTGTATGGAAGATGGTATTACTCTGAAAATCGTCTGAAAGGTGCTAACCATACCAGAGCCGATACATTTAAAAAAGTGCACTATTCCCTTTGTATCAGACATATTAAAAATACGGTGAACATGTTCCCCAAAATGCAGCAGGAAGTTAGTGTGGAGTGGTGTCTGTATCTCAGACGAGGACCTTGCAACCTGGAGATCAAATGTCTCTCTGGCCGAAGTTAAGGCCACATCCTTTTGAAAAAGCATGGCTTTCAGCTTGCTCAGAAAATCAAAGCGTATGTTAGAAACATTAATTAACGGCCATAGCATTGCCTCCCTAACTGTGCGGGCAGGTGGAAACAGTACTTGTGTGCAACAAGTGACAATGGAATTAACTGTCACCAGATAAGCGATGCCCGGTTCCATTCCACAGCAACCTTGATCATTCACCATCAAATAGATCTCTTTCGAGAGCAGCTTGAAAACCAGATGAATCAAGGCAGCTCGGGAACTCTTCAGATAACACAAGTTCGCAACGGAATGCTCCATGAAGAGAAATGTCTTTGCAAATTAAGGATCCACTTAAAGCATCCTCACAGTTGGCACCCCTAAGGAAAACTTCAGTGTCCCCATTTCTGCATCTAAACCAGAATGTTAACTCCCAGTACTCATGCACATAACCTTCTCCTAGGACTTTGTATCTGTCTACCTGTTGGTATTGGAGACAATATTGGAATTGGAAAGTCGTGGCCGGTAGGGTAATGTAACCATGGATTATCCAGTCGGTGGATGGTGTCTCAGCCACGGTAAAAGGTAGCTGGTCTAATTTTTCAATGTGCATCATTGTGCATTTCGCATCTCTTCATGCCATTACTATCTGCCTTTCTGTTAGATCATATGCAGAATACAAACCTGTACTATTGATGTAATGCCACAGCACGTGGCCAGAATGTAGAGTTTGCAACGTCCAGCTCAGTATTGCAATGGATCGTAATTGTGACTGTCCATACTGTAAAATAGACATGCCTTGTTGTATAATGTCAATTGCAGAAGATACTATGTTACCCAGTGAATACATTCTGGATGATAATGTGGTCACACCATTGTCAACCACAGTCAAAGCCTTTTCTAAATTAACCCTGTGAATCTCGCGCAATGTCTCAGCAGCTTCCTGTTGAGAAAAGTTTCACAGCTTGTTGTATATTCCGTACAAGAAACGCTTTTGACGTGGGTTCCGGGGACCTAATAGAAAATCCTTGAGATCCATGTTATCAGAAAGAAGGGACAAGTGTTGCTTTACCTGGGAAAGCGTTGAGGTTTTTAGCCAATCAAGGCACAACTTCCCAACACTATATGATGTCACCACCCCAGAATGTTCTGATTGTACATATTGCTGATCAGGCCTATTGATACTAAAACCTTCGGTGTTACCAAGGAATCTAGATTGACACCCGTTTGTGTCCACAGGCCAAACCAAACACCCCTTCCAATTGGGATCTGATGAATTAAAAGAACCATTGCGTATCATGGTATCTAGTGTATCCTCACTAAAGTGTGTTAGATGGTGCCAATTCTCAAAGCTTGAGGATGAGGGAATATGAGGTGTGTTCAAATCCTTCATTTTTGCCAACCCAAAACAGGAATTTTGTTACACTGTTTTATTCAGGAAAATCATTTGATGTGGTATGAGGCACGGTCTAAATAAGGCCTCAGTTCCCTGAACCTGCCAGTCTCTTGTCCTCCAGACAGATTTTCTGTCTGTGGAGTCTTTCCAGAACTCGAAACCCTGTACAGACAGTTGGGAAATAAAAGAAGCAGAGTATATCAGCTTGGTGTTTGTTAACATATTTTGCTTTGCAGGTGTAGGGGCAAGCCAATAATAATAAGAGGCTGGGTCTGATGTGTCAAAACCAAACAAATAAGCAAACTTTTGTGCAAATGTTTTTGAACTACCTTTCAGCGGTGTTGGGCAGTGTCCCCATTGAGTATAATTATAAACAGCATGTGTGACAATAGCTTTGTGTAAGAAAGGGTGACCATAATGTTGATAACAAAACATGCCTCCAAAGTTAGATGTACCAACATACAATTCATCCCTAGAAAATGCAGCTGATTGCTCTAGATCTGCAAGCAAATTATGCACAGTTTGAATGTCCCAATCATCAGAAAAAGTACTAGAGGTGATGATATAATTTAAAGAATTTTTAAACAGATACGGAATTTGTAAAAGTTCACTTGGACCATATACATCATATAATACCCTGACCCATACTATTCCTTCCGGAACTGGAACTGCTGTAATGTTCACCAGGGACAGGTCTCTAAGTTCACGATGCGTTGATGCATGTGGTTTCAAAACCAAGTTCACAAGTTGTACTGCAGAGCATTCTGGGAGATAGTGTCCATTCAGAAGTAGGAAAAAGACAGTTACCAAACCAATCCAGAGGACCAGGAAAAGCAATCCAATTGTAATCCAGAGTTGTATCCATGGAACAACAAAGCATGCCTTTTTCAGCCAAAGATAGAGAGCATACACTCGTAGCTTGAAAAGGAGAGGTGGTGTTGGCAGCTCAGGTTAATTTGAATCCGACGAGAAGTCGTCATAATGCACGAAGTAGCCAGACGCCGTTTGGTGTATTCTTGGCAGCTCAGCAGGTTTTTTACAAATGGGAGATGACTCGATCTATGGCATATGCACATAGACGTCATCAATTTTTCCTAATGAGATTTCTATACTTGTTGACTGTACAGTAGTAGTTGTTTCAACAGGAAGAAGTATCAATCAATCAATCAATCAATCATGTCACTTATAAAGCGCAGTACATACCCGCGAGGGTCTCAAGGCGCTGGGGGAAGAGGGGGGTGGTGCTGCTACTGATCGAAGAGCCAGGTCTTGAGGAGTCTTCTGAAGGCCAGTAGGTCTTGGGTCTGTCGGAGGTTGGTGGGGAGGGTGTTCCAGGTCTTGGCGGCGAGGTGGGAGAAGGATCTGCCGCCGGTGGTCGTTTTCCGGATGCGGGGGACTGTGGCGAGGGCGAGGCTGGTCGAGCGGAGCTGGCGGGTGGGGGTGTAGAAGCTGAGTCGTCTGTTGAGGTAGGCTGGTCCGGAGTTGTGGAGTGCTTTGTGTGCGTGGGTGAGGAGCTTGAAGGTTATCCTCTTGTTGACAGGGAGCCAGTGCAGGTCTCTCAGGTGGGGTGTGATGTGGCTGCGTCGGGGGATGTCAAGGATAAGACATGCAGAGGCGTTCTGGATGCGTTGCAGCCGTCTCAGGAGATTAGCCGTCGTTCCTGCGTAGAGGGCGTTTCCGTAGTCCAGCCTGCTGGTGACGAGGGCCTGGGTGACTGTTCACTGTATCACTTCATTGTTGTTTACAGCTTCCCTTTGCAGAGGGGAATCTTCTGTTCAAGTTCAAGTTCAAAATAACTTTATTCGGTTCCAGAAACCATAAAAGTTTCACACATATTTTGTCTGCATTAAAATGTTTCATATCGTATAATCACAGAGGCATAAATAAAATCAGTATGAAAAACAGACAAGGGATGGCATTCAGACTAAGTCGAAAGAAAATGTAAAACTCTTCCAGACAAATATCCAATACAACAGTTGATAATATCAACCATAAAAATTTCATAAATGTGAATAAATATTATTTAAAGGTTACAAAAGTTTTGCTCATCTATATTGACTCATAGCGCTTTCTTATAGACGTTGCAACTTTAATATAATTAGAAACTGCAGAACAAACAGGTGAAGTAGACAATGAATGGAAGAAGTTAAAACTGTCAATATAGGTACATGGCCGGATTTCACTCAAAAGTGGGGCTAAGAATTTTCCCCTTGGCTCTTTATAAAGGGGACAGAACAACATAAAGTGCAAAGTGCTCTGAGCTGCCAAATTATCACACGGACAAGGCGGTAATCTATCCACCCATCCTGATTGTTTGGGAAATGCCACTAAAAAGTGCAAAGTGCTTAGACGAAATCTAATCAAGTGGAATCGTACTTGAACATTGGTAGTAAAAGTTAAATAGAATTGCTGCTCTGCGGGGAACAAACAAGGGGGACCTGACACTACCAATTGTAAGCGGTGCATGTATAGCTCAGAATAATGCGCCTCTTTTATAATGGCTTTCGCATTTGTGTGGATACTTGCAGGGTTATCATAATAGTGCTCCAGCCCTATCTCAAGAAATTTGTCCTTCACAAAGCGGAGCCAAGGGATCGATGATGCGCTAACTGAGTTGGTGCAGTCCTTAATGACTTCCCTTGAGAAAAATAAATCATCAGATAGCCAGATCTTTGCCCAAAGATGCAAAGAGGCAATGTCTATATGATCTTCAAGATATTCCAGCCCCAGCTCTTGATGACAAAAGTGTGTGGGGGCAGTATTTGGGGCCAACAATAACCTTTTTATAAATTTATTTTGCAAGACCTGCAAGTGTCGGTTTTTGTGGTAACCCCAAACTCCTGCCCCCATAAGATGCCACAGATAAGCATTTAGCTTTGTAGAGGGTAACCAATTCTGTCACTGGCTTATGTCCTAACTTGCAGGCAAAGCGGAATAACCCCTCCACAACCCGACTGGTATGTTGGACCCTTGCAGTAGTAAGGGGGTCCTAATTCATAGTGTTATTAAAAATTTTCCCAGCTCAGTATGTGGATCAAGTGTTGCACTATAAACATGTACAATACCGGTGGGGTTTTAACGCGTCCAATTGTTTAAAAAAGCCAGTAATCACAAAACAACAATAATTGCAACATATAGCCCACTGGCATATAGTGATTCCAAGATGTCGCACTAGCGTATAGATACACTAGAGACAGTAATGCAAAAAACAACGTTTCAAAATATACAAAATCAATTTTTATTCCTAATTTTTTTTTTTTTAAACAATCAATGCGCATTTAAAAACATATTTTCCAACAATCAATATTTGTAACAAACTTGAGTTGGTGATTAAAAACAAGAAAACTACACATAAGTCGACGCAGCGTTTCGGTGAGATTAGGATCAACCACCTTCTTCAGGACAGAGTTTTCTAAAAATGTAATATGCAACAATACAACAATATATTAGTTTATACATTCATCGGTATCAAATTGATTTTGCACATGTAAAAGCATTAGTGTCTATTAACAACCAGACATGAGTTAAAATTGGCACACACTGTTTATTATTACATCGCCCCAACAAAGATGAAAATAGAAACAACACATGATCCATCATTACTAAAACGTGACCTACCTATTAAAATATCTCGGATTAATGCGTCCCCTGTATGATTTAGATGGGAAACATTCTTCCAACTGATTTATGGTTAAAATAAGGAATGTCCTGGAATGAAATAAATCGTATTTCACTGAAAGATAAATAGAATTTTTCAGGAATGTTTTGATAAGGGTATAAGAAAACCCAGTAGAATTAGCATACTATTGAACGTACATTGTGGCGTACCTTTTTATGTGGTACTATTCCTTCGTAAAATACGTTCGTAGGAGCTACCGATAGATTTGTAGCTAATTAATAGCGACCTTTAAAGATAGAAAGGAGTATAAGCTTCTCTATATTGAAACAATTGTACGTAGGTAAAATAATAGAAGAGAGCTTGCCATTAAAAAACCAGTAACCTTTCATCAGAAAAACAGGTTAACCGTGATTAGGCATCCAATTGTTAATATTCCGATATTCGCCCTTTGGCGAGATTGTACTGAGAAATAAATGTATATAATTATTTAATATTTGAAGTACCATGCATAATATCAAGATGGTCTAATGTCTAGGAATGCAGGCTGGAAATTACCTGGTTATGTTGCTTTCTTGATGGTGCAACTCAAAAGGATAAAAATCTGCAAGGATCAAAAAGAACAGCCTTTTAGTGTGTTCTGTTCATTTTTATTACAGACGTCACAGTCTATGGTTGAGAATTCTCAGCCTCGTAGTACTCTTTGTATGATCTCTACAGACTCTACAACTAAAATACCTCCGTAGCCTACTTGTAATCATTTTGTATATTTATTTATATCTTCATATGTTGATTGCACTTCCCATCTGTATAGTGATGTGAACGTGTTCATTGGATCAGAATTTGTCCTGCAAGTATACATTTTTACAAGAATATAGGTGTCTTAAATTCGTGCAAACTTTGTCCTGTATGTATACATTTTTTACGCTAGTACTTAGATTCGTGCATATCTCGACTGGACCGACTTGTATCCTGTGAGCATTAATGTTCTACAAGTGTCCAAAATATTAACTAGTTTTAGGCTAAGGCGTAGTTTTCAACGAAACTGAAATGGGATGTAAATCATGAATCGTAATCAATTATTGTAGACGGATATAGTTTTAACCCGCCAAGCGCTGTGCGTGTTAGGCAAGGAACGCGACTACACAAATCCTAAGAAAAATGTCTATGTGTTAGAGGCGAGCTAGGACAGTTTTTAAGATAAGACGCCACTGAAACAAACAACGGTTCGTTATCAGGGAGTATTATTAAGTTAACACGCGATTAAACCCGCCGGTACTTACTTGATAAAAATATTCCGGCCTCCCTGCTGCCTACGAACGTCTTCCGGGTCAGGATACGTGACAAGCCTGACCCGGAAAGTGTCTTAAATACCTTGCTCGCGGTCATGTGATCAATTAAACTTGTGTAGTACGACAGTTTTAATAACAAAAAATAGAAGTTATTATGCAATATTTACGGGTTTTAATTCGTTAATCGTCCGAAACGGTCCGAAACGGTCGAAATGCGATTTTGAAAGAAAAATTCTTTCAAAATCGCATTTCGACCGTTTCGGACGATTAACGAATTGGACGCGTTAAAACCCCACCGTTATTGTACATGTTTGTAGTGCAACACTTAATCCACATACTGAGCTAGGGACTTGTTGTTTTTTCCTTGTTTAGTAACCCCATCCCTATTGCCAATAATAGGGTTGCTCCTCCTTGTTTAGTATTAAACATGTTCCCTACATATGTAAAATTGGGCAGCTTGTCAATAATCTTAGCCCTTACAACGAATTTTCTTGTTTTAGTAGCTTTGGGGCCACACACCATAACATAAGGTTTGATAAAATTGACTTTTAGATCCAATGCTGCCATAAAATCTGTAAAAGCATTCAGTGATTTTTGGAGGCTATTAACTGTCAAAGCCATTAACACGGTATCGTCCGCATAAGATAACAATGGGACCGGGTTGCCTCCAATTTTAGGAAAGTCAAGTTCCTTCTCTTTTAAAAATGCCTCTAAACCATTTGTATACAATAAAAAAAGGAATGGAGCTAAAATGCACCCCTGTCGCACACCTTCTGTGGAGACAATAGGTCTTCCCCCCAAGAGTCGTATCTTATGGCAACCGTAGTGGAAGCATGAAGCCTACGTCGGAGGGAGATGAGGGCTTCTTCAAAGCCCATTTTCCCCATCAGTCCCCACAATTGCTCCCGATTAACAGTGTCAAAGGCACTGGACAAGTCCATGAAGGCCAGGTGGATAGAACCCCTCCTGGCCTTCAAGTACTTGCCCATAATCAGAGACAAATTGAGGCACTGTTCCGTAGTACCCATCCCCCTTCTGAAACCATATTGCAATCTAGACACAATCCCCGTACTGTTCGCCCAAGTCTCAAGGGGTGCAAGGACAACCCTCCCCAGTACCTTAGCAGTGGCGTCGATTAGTGAAATTGGCCTATAACAGGCAAGGTCACTCCTGTTGTGCTTCTTATATACTGGAACCACAATGGCCTCCTTCCAGGTTGTTGGGATGGGGCCAATCACCACAGCTTTAAAAACATTAGTGAGCAAGGGTGCCCACAGATTGGGGTTCCTTTTAAACAAGTGTAGAGGAACCCCATCGGGCCCTTGGGCTTTCATGCAGATTCCCCTCGCTAAAGCCTCCTCAACTTCAGCCACTGTGAATGATGCACTTAGTTGTGGAATGTGGAAAATGCTGGCTCTGTCGGGTACAGAATTGATTCTAGGTTTACTGAATAATAACAATAGAAGGAAGTACTCAAACTTTTCAATAATAATCAATGAAAATGTAAGAGAAGGAAGGGCAAACAACACACCAAAAGAATGTGTGAATATAAAGTTGTATTAAGTGATAATTCAATATATTCTTTTACATTTTATGATGTCAAGATAACATTAGAAGGCTGTCACAGTTCATGAACATATGAGTTGTTCAAACGGCGCAAGTGATATGGTGAAGAAAGTGCGAAAAAAGTGCTAAGTGTGAACGAGATATATACAGTGCTGTACTGATGGTTAAAAACTGGTCATTCAAAGAACATCCATCCCTAGGTACATAAATCTCCGCTTGGGATTTAAATTTCCATTTCACATGGAGAGGAGAGAGTAGGGTCAGGATTATGACAGGCACGTCGACGTTTCGACCCAGAGAAGTGCGTGATTGATTGGTAGGCACAGCGGATCTTCCTCAGGAGAAAGCGAACCAGGGGACAGCCCGATTTGAAGAAAGAAAGAAAAGTCTTCAGGGTATGGTCCACCCTAGGCTGGATTCAAAGAAATGATTGTAGTGAGGTCCTTGATGGTGATGAATCCCATCAATGTGGCAGCACAGTTCAGTAGCTCTCCGGCACTGCTCGGGAACTGATATTAGATGCACTTAGTTGTGGGGCCAATGATAAATCAGTCAGTTCCCCATTTCTCTCCACTAACGAGACACTGTGTGGGTTAAATATGGCTGAAAAATAAGATTCCCAGGTTACCCCCCAGATCAGTGAATCCGCGGACTTAGGCTTGTCCGTGAATAGGGGGCAATTAATAATGCCCCAGAAGCTTTTGGTGTCTTTCAATGCACTGGCTCTCTCCAGTTCTTCCCAAGCTAAACTCCTAAGTTCATCTTTCCTTTGCTTGATAGTACATTTATAAATCTGTCTTAAGTTTTTAATTTGTGCACTATCACGGGGGTTAGCATGGAAGGCCATTTTAAGGTTCTTATGAGCTCTGGAACACTCAGAGTTAAACCACCGTGTCTCCTTGGGTTCCTTACTCCGAGCTGATACGGTCAAATTTTTTGCCACATCTGCACAGATCAGTTCAAAATTGTGACCCACCTCGTCAGGGGAAGAATCATCTTGGATACATCTCATAATAAGGTTTAAATTTGCCATGACAGTTCTTTCCTCAAATTGGGTAGGGTTAATTTTGCCCCAATTTAATCTTACCCGTTTGTTTTGGTTAAAATGGATAGGGCGACCATCACCATTCCCAACCTTGGCTATTATGCTAAAGGAAACAGTAAGGGGATTATGGTCACTTGCAGTATTTGGTACCACCTCAAAGTCACCAACAAGCGGGGAGGACTTCCTCGTGATAAACATAAAATCAATAGTACTTTCTCTGCCTCCTCCAGCATAAGTAGGGCACTGAGGAAAATAGAATTTAGAACCTCACCCTGTGCTGTGCGGATAAAATGCGGATGTGGTTGGCCCTCTGTGTCCATCAGCCCACAGACTTCATTATTGCTGAAAGAACAAATGGTACAAAAAAATCCCCCACCCAAAGGATACATAAAGGCTGCCACTTCCCCGCACATTTATTGATCTCCGCCTGTAAAGCTTCAATCACATGACTACTATTAGGGTCAAAGATGTTATAGTACCAGTTTACTAGTAATAACTTAACCCGAATCCAATTCGAGATGAGGATTAGTTGCTACCAGGGTGAAGTCTTCTCAACAGAGGCTTGTATGGACCCATATTTAACTGAAATTAAGGTCACAAGCCCTCCTTTTGCCCTCCCAGCCGGTGAAGGTGTTGCGTGGACAGAAAAAGAACAGTAACCGTCCAGCACAATATCAACCTTGTGCCCTGTTTCCTGGAGGCAGATAATGTCGAAACCCCCAATATACTCCATCCAATCCTCATTAGACAGTTTCGCACGTATACCTGCGATATTTCATGAAATAATTTTACATGAGGGAGTAGTATATCCCTGACTCACCGAGCCCACCTCAGTTAGATTAAACAGGCATGGTGGGCACAGTTGCTACTCCAAGCCCCTCCCATCCGGGATTATCATTGGGGGCCGAAATGGAATACTGAAAAGGTTTTTCAGGTTTATCTATATCGTTACTGGGGCTGCTGATGTTTTGCAAAGTGGGACTAGGTAAGTCTGTTAACTGCCTATTACCAATATCATCTGCATATGAATCTCTCCCCGGGTCGGCACGATGTAAACTAGTTCTTCTCAAAATGGCTAGGCTACCTGATTGCACAGGTAGTCAGTCGATATCTGTCAAACCAGAGAGAGCGTCAAAGCGATTGGGGTGAGCAAATGGAAGGGACTAAGGGGAGAAGTATCTTTTTGGCCCTAGCCCTGAGGGATATTGCCTCTTGCTAGTCCCCTGTTTGGGGGGATAGAAAAAGCCTAGTGGATGAGCCTTAATTAGTTCATTAGAAGAATCTCTAATGTGCTACAGGGCATAATGCGCGCACCTAGCGTTGTTAAAATTAAGTACTACGCAGTCCCCATCCACACATTTAGTTGTGCGACCAAACCAACTCACCCTCCTTGACATGATAATGTGCTCAGACCAATTTATGTGTGATAAAATTTTCCTAGAGCATCAATGTGCTGATTTGTTTATGAGGCTCAGGCAGCTTTCTTGTTGGCCTGAGAGGAGGTGAGGGACCCCTGTTAAAATCAATGTATATGGGGTGCAATCAGGGGTTAAATTTAAGATGTTGTTAGCCCCCCGCCCGGTTAGGGATCTATGCCCTGGGCCCATTGTATTTATGGTTTCTTGTAATTCACTCCCCCCACCAAGGGGGCCAGGTCTTAACTGCTCTATCCCCTTGTGCCCCCTCCTTCCGTTAACCCCGTTAGAAGTCCCAACCGGCCCAGTTTCCCTTGCTGTCATGTCTGTTAACTTATTACTGGGGTCAGTGAGGGAAAACCCTTGCGAAGTAGCCCATCTATTTATGGTGGATAATCCACTGGTTGAGGCCAATACCGCCTGGGAGGCACTAGGGGGAGCATCAATTACCCTAATATTTTTTTTCTGACAAGATAGAATGTCCGTGTCAATTAGATCTATGGGTGCCAAATAATTCCTTGGGTCCTTTAAAATTCGCGCAAGATGCTCTTCTATACAAACTAAGCGTGATAAAATAGGTTCCAGAGCATCTTTTACTACTTTGCTGACTTTTTCAGACAATATGTCCATT
The DNA here is from genome assembly GCA_963921515.1 of Calotriton arnoldi. Classification (NCBI taxonomy): domain Eukaryota; kingdom Metazoa; phylum Chordata; class Amphibia; order Caudata; family Salamandridae; genus Calotriton; species Calotriton arnoldi. The sequence continues at coordinate 495,109 of CAWUFW010004061.1, forward strand.
TCGACCTGTGCAGTAGCTTTTCCTCCACCATTACGAGATCTACAGTGTGGGCTTGTTTAGTTCGCTTAACCCTTGGTGACTGACCCTTCACCTTATGGTCAACCCCTGCCGGTTCAATGCGCTTTCTCTTCCCTCCTGTCTCACTCAGGGACCCAGATTTTTCCATAGTTGTTTGAGAGGCAGGCTCTTCTCCCTCATGCGTGGCACGTAAGTTTCCCTGACTTACAACAGAAACAGTGGGCGAAAGTGGAGCTTGTGGCCTCTGTACAGGGTCGATTTCGATAGTTACCATATGGGGGTCCCCAGTAGCAGAGGCTGGTGTGTCAGAGGCTGGGACTAATGACAGTCTTCTCTCGGCCAATTCTATTTCCTTGTTTATTGCCCCCACTGCCTTTTTAAGAAAGCCATCTAAGGTAGCGTCTTTGTTTTTTGCTGCAGAGATGAGTTTCCGTTTCCCCATAATAGAAAGTGGGTTTTGAGCATAAGCAATTAGGGGGAATTAAAGCCTTTACCTTAACAGTACTTCACCAGATTGGGTCTTGGCGCCTATGTCCCAGAGTGGAGACCGGAAGAACCAAGAGAGTGGGCCCAGCCCAGCCTCCTCTGGGCTCCGATAGGTGTGGACGGGCCCGCCCTTGGCCCCGGCTTGGCCCGAGCTTGGCCCGGGCACACCCACTCGTGTCCCACGCCGCGGGAGCCCCAAGCAGATTATAAGTGCCTCCTGGCGCGGTCATGGGACGCTGGCGGTGGCTCCAGCCGCAAGGCAAGCTGAGACTTGTGGTCCCCTGAGTGTTGGCAGCACTGGTGCGAAGACGGGCTCCGGCGCCGCGGGAGCCCCGAGCAGATTATAAGTGCCTCCTGGCGTGGTCACGGTACGTTGGCGGCGGTTCCGGCCGCAAGGCAAGCTGGGGCTTGTGGTCCCCTGAGTGTTGACAGCGCTGGTGCGAAGACGGGCTCCCGCGCCGCGGGAGCCCCAAGCAGATTATAAGCGCCTCCTGGCGCGGTCACGGGACGTCAGCGGCGGTTCCGGCCGCAAGGCAAGCTGGGGCTTGTGGTCCCCTGAGTGTTGGCAGCGCTGGTGCGAAGACGGAATCTTCTGTTATTAAAGCTTCCATTTGAACTTCCTGAATGGTAGCGAGAGCAGTGCGGCAGCTACCCAGGAGCCCATGCGGCCTACTGTTGAGAATTGGCCACATATTGTGGTTTGAGCTAGGGGCGGAAGAAGTACGGTTCTAGTACCTTCGACAGCCAGGACAGGTACAGGCGCTCCGTAAGATGGACCAAATTCTTTCTTGTCCACTATTTTCTCTCTGTCCAGGTCCCCAATCTTCGGGACCCAGGCAAGTCTTGCTTGTACAACCTTCACTTCTCCAATGGTGGTGCGTTTTACTTAGACGTTGCTTTGTGAGACCCAGAATTCATTGAGTTCCTGTAAAACAGCCAAACGTTCATTGATGTCAAATAGTGATTCCATCTCCACTGCGCTGACATTATTTAGGTCTGGGACTCACATTCTCACATCGAACAGGAGTTTGTAAGGAGCACCACTCCCCAGGGATTTTCTTGGCATGTTATTGAGTGCCCTCTGGACCCCATATAGTTGATTGACCCAACTGCCACCCAAGCCTAATACCCTTGCTGTCAAGGACTGCTTTAAGTCACTGTTTTTCCTCTCAACTACCAAATTTTCCTCAGGATGGTAGGGGGAGGAGTACCACAAGGCCACACCCAAACCTCCCATGGCTTATTTGCAAGCCCTGGAGCTAAACGCCAGGCCATGGTTGGAATGTAGTGCGCAAATTGCGTATATCCCGATGAAGACTTGCAAATCCTTTATAACAGTTCCAGCGTCAGCCGAGTGCTGTGGCCAAACCTACAGGAATCTGGAGTATGAATCTACTGCCACCAAGATGTACTTGTAAGGGGCCGCAGTGATCCAAATAAACAACCGCCAGAGGCTTGTCTGAGATCAAAAGAGGTGTCTGTGGTGGACGTGCTACGGTGGAGCCTTTTATCTGCTGGCAAATGTCGCATTTCAGGACAAAGTCCTTGATCTGTTTTCCTAGACCTGGCCACCAATAGCGCTGCTTCGGTAACGAGACTGTTGCAGTAACTCCTGTGTATGCGGAACCCAGACCCTTGTGTGCAGCTAGTATTATTCTCAATCTGCGATCAGTGTTTGGTATTACTCTATCCTGGAATCTGAGACTACGGAATGTTTTGTTCATCTAACTTGTAGGAGTACTTGAGTGTAAAGCCTTTCAGCAGGTGGGTGTCATTGCGGGTAGCATTGACGGCCACCAGGATGTCTCTGTCAAATCTCGTACTAGAACGAGTGATTGCAGCAACAGCAGCAGTGCGGACTGTTGCCTTTGCAGCCTCATCAGCCATAGAATTCCCTTCAACGTGAACGCCAACATGTTGATGACTCAATGTATGGATAACATGAGCCCGTGGCAAGCATTCTTTCAGCTTCGCCACTTGTTCCCAAAGCAGCTTGTGCTTGATTGTGCAAATCTTTGAATCTTAAAATCCATTCTGGCCCCAATAGTGAAGATATTCATTATAGGACTGGACACAGTAGTATGAATCACACACTAAAAGTCTGGGCAATTCGGGATCCGTACTTTGTAGTGCCAGTATAAAGGCTTTAAGTTCTGCCAGCTGTGCTGTACAGTCCCCTGGAGACTGAGGGGCCGATTCCGATCTCGGCCGGTAGGGCACCGAATCGGATTCCGCTTAACCGGATCCGATTCGGAGCCCTGTTTCCCGACCGATTCGTACGTGCGTCCGCCCGAGCGAGTACGATGCGAGCGCACGCGAAATCGCCGACCGACTTGTTCGCGGGTCCGATGCGCTCCGACCGACTCACACGGACACGACTCGCACCGCGCGATGGAGACGTTCCCCGGCCGGGCAAGTACGATGCGCCGCGAGCAGTCCGACTGACTCGCGCCGTCCGGCTCGAAAGAGCAGTCGGAGCCGCACTTTGGGGGTCCGTGTCGGACCCCCCTGTACGCGTAGCCGCGCGAGTCGCACACAGGGGGGACCCATGGGTCCCCCCTACCTGTGCATGTACGCCGCGAGTCACTTCGAGGCGTACCCGCTGTAGGGGGCACCATTGTTCGCCTCGCACCCATTGGGTCAATGGGAGCCCGCGTACGCGTTGTACGACCAGCTCCCATTGACTTCAATGGGAGTCCGACCAACTCGAGTCCGATTGCATGCGTGCGCATCGTACTCGTTCGGTCGGACTGCCAGAGTCCGATTCGGTCGGAAATCTCTCCGGGTCCGGCTCGGTCGGAGAGATTTCCGGCCTGAATCGGAATCGGCCTCAAAGTGTGTGTTTTTTCAGGACAGAACTTTCCATCAAGCATGCACCCCTTTAAGATTGCACATGCAGTGGAATATTGGTGTTGTGTCCCTATGGCCGGCTGAGCAGATCCATCGGTATAAATGACATTCATATCAATCTAGAGGCATTATTTCATGTTGGCAGAGGATATTCTTGTTCGTACTGCAGGAATGTTTGTGTTTGTTGTGTAGAATTGATTCTGTAGTCTACATCTGTTACAGTGAGAGAGTTAGCCCATTGAATCCATCTTGGATGTAATGCTTTGGCATTTGGAATGCTTGCTTTAGTAACGGCCTCTAGGGTCAGTACCAAGGTAACGACAATAATTTGCTTACCATGAGCCAGTGTTCTCTCTCTAACTACAACAGTCTGTACCGTTGTGAGTTTTTTCTCAGTGGGTGCAAAACGCATTTCAGCATTTGTTATCAAACGTGATTTGTATGCTATAGGTACCTTATCACCTTCATTGAAAGTGATATAGGTGTGCCCGGTGGGTCCAGCCACTATGGGGATCACCAAGTTAGTTGTGTTTACACGTTTGTGCAAATGCTTGGAAGCTATCATATCAGCTTGTACGGAACGTAAAATGTTTGTGTGTTCCTGTGTTGATTGAAAAATCAGGTCTGATAAAGTTGTAGAACGGTTTTACTCATTTTACGTAATCCAAAATGTATGTTCTGCCAAAATTTAAAAATCTTAAAATCGATTGTAGTCTTGTCAGAGTTGTTGGAGGTTGGAGCACTGCGCATTTTTCTAAAAAATGTTCTGCCAGGCTTTTGCCTTCACTTGACAACTCATATCCCAGAAACAGGACAGTGACGTGCAATTTTTGATTTTTTGAAATTAAATTTGTAGCCCAGGTGGGCAAACCCAAGAATTATGTGGTTCACTCTAGCCAAGTGTTCCATTAATTCGTCGTCCACTAGAAAAATATCGTCTACATAGGACAATGCCTCCTCATCAAAATTTTGAAGTAACTCTGTTACCCTGGCTGAAAACAGCCCAGGGCTGTTCTTATACCCTTGAGGTAAACGACAAAATTGACCCTGTGAACCTAGCGCTGAAAATGCGGTCAAATATCTGCTTCCAGGCACTATATTCTGGCAGAAGAATCCATTTGAGATATCTCATGTTGTTTTGTATTTCTTCCTCACAATGTTATTCATTAGTGTGGCACTATGTGCATTCTGTACTGCAAAGGTGCATGTGGAAGTGTTCAAATGTCTGTAGTCTAGGACCAGACAGTATGAATTTTCCGGTTTCAATACGGGAAACAAGGGATTATACATGGGCGAGGTGCAATTTTCTATTACACCCTGGTACTCAAGTTGTTCTAGGATTTCCCTAACTTGCTTTTTAGCTTCATATTTTAGTGGGTACTGTCTCTGGGGTTGAGGAACTGATTTTAATGGGATCTCATGATGAGGAGACTCATCATCCCATCGTACAAGATTTTGATAAAGCACAGGAGCTAGAACTAATGCCCACTCATTGGCGTATGAATATTTAACTGATTCTGGAACGAGGGCAGAGAAAGCAGGTAAAATGACAGTTTTTCACAGTGGGCATTTCATTACGAACTCAAGTGGCCAATCCATTTCAGCCAAAAGAATGTTGTAACTGTAAGTTAGGTTCTCCCAAAAGAGAGCCTTGATGTTCCTGGGTATATCCCCCTTCATTTGGAGCGTTATTTCATATAAACGATGTGGGACACTTACCCTTGAATCAGGTGTTTCCACTGTGATATGCTCATTCAGCGCAGCTTCCACCAGATAATCCATCAGGTTCTGGAGAGCTATTGTGACTTCTGCTGCGCTGTTCGCACCGTCACTGCCCATTCCCTGTTCAGAAGCAGAGTCCTCAGTACTCTGGGCATGTCTTATTTTAATCCCTGCAACTTTCTTCTTTTTGAATTGAGGTTTTTGAGTAATTGGTTTGTCCTCTTTAAGGATGTAGTCTGAAGTGCGATGTGTTTCCTTTTTCGGCTTCACGTGCTCTTTTGATTTGCGCTCTGACTGTCCACCTTTCTTCGATCGTGTACGGATGAATTCTGAAATGAACGAGAGGAGCGTGTATCAGAATCCTGATACCTGTCAGGCTTTTTAATATTATCACAGTTTCTTAAATTGTATTTTTTATCAGTGGATTCCTGCTGAGGAGACCCACCCCATGATTGTGTCTTATGTTGTTTATTATTTTTTTGTTGATTGTCCCATTTCTTCTTCGAAGAATCAGGTGCTTTCTTCGAGTTATCCTTTTCAGAATTACTCTTAACCTGTGGTTTCCCAGGTCTGGCTCCCAAATTATTTCTAACTAGCGTAGCATAAGTTTCTTCGATATTTTTAGGAAATTCATACTCCTGTTGCACAGGAGTGAATTCCCTCAGGTGCTGGTGTATAGCCAATGCTGCTGCTTCCCTTTTTGTGTTACTGCACATAATGGTTGATACCGCGGCTAAGTTGTCCATCAGTTTCATCACTAAGTCAAGGGCAGGTACTCATTCTGTACTTGTTTAGGTACATCCTGTAAAACTGCTATTGAAGGGGTACCATGAGTTCTGGTGCAAACTGAAGCGAAGACTGTGCGCCAAGTGGCACAATCTTCCACCGGAGGAGCAATCCCCATTGGCAAGCAAATTGTTATTATTCTGTGTTTGTCCTGCGGTCCAGTATGCGGAAAAAACGATTCAAGCTGACTTGTTTTCTGTGCTATCCAGAGCGGAATTTGCTCCCGACTGGTGGGAACTTTTCCCATAAGGGTATTCAGCGTTTGAGGGCTGAACCTCATAGCAGCCAATTGTGGTTGTGCAGCCTGAGCCGTCCGCACAGGATTAACTGTGAGTGTTTGCATAATGTACTGCATGAGCTTTCTGTAAATTTTTACTAGATCTTCGTATAGTGTTGTTATTTCTGCTGCATTTAAATGATCAACATTAGGATGTGGTGTATAAGCAACTAGGACTGGCCAGGTTGCACCTTCTTTACTGAGCAGACCGAGTATCACATTTTCTAAGGTATGGGGGAGGGTGTCTTTAAATCAATTTATGTGTTCTTGGCAAAGGAACGGAATTTCTATGTCCACATATGGAAAGCATTCCTCTGGTGTTTCATCCTCAATGTAAGTGTGAAACAATTGTGTATGTGCATCCGCAGCCGGGAACTTAACCCAGGAGTAGAATACCTCTGTTCTGAATGCTTTGTGTGCCTCAACCCCAAAGGTTACCGCCCCACCCGTTGCTGAGAGGCCATAATGTAATAATTTCATAGTAACTTCATGTATGCAATTTTCTGTAATGTTTAGTCTAACCTCATGTTCTTCAATGTCTGCAGATTGTATGGTCATTTTAAAATAAAAATGTTATCCTACAAGCTTGAATAACCTACAGTCAATACATAGGATATACCTATTCAGCTGAGACAGATTTTCCTTCCCACCATGGATGTATCCGGTTTGGAGATGAGTAGGGCTCTCTGAGAAAAGCACAACTGAACTATTTAGATAGACTGTTGAATAAGAACCCAACCAACGTTGGTTGCGCCATGTAGGGTAGTTCATACTAATCAGAAGTATCAGCATGTTTGTTGGACAACATAAACTTTGGGTGAAGTGCCTAGACTGATTCCGGGGCCCCCCGTAGGATATGTTGGCAAGAGACCAGCTAGCTCACAGTGCCACCATAAGCCCCCCCCCACCAACCTTACCAGGGAGCGAATAGTTTCTGGCAACCACTGAACGTGACAACCCTGACCACCCCAGGGATTGGGAAAAAATATCAGAACCTTTCGCTCAGTCACTCTTACTTGTGCTCAGAGAAATATACAGAAAACACAGTGGGAAGTTTTCAATATATTTATTGAACCAATGTTATTCTGGTATGAAATACATGTGCTGCAAAAATCAGTAGACAGAAGCAGATGAATGTGATTACAAGCACCAAAAGCGTAAATAGTAGATACAGTTCTACCATGGTGCTAAAACAGTGTATATATGCAGGCATATACACAAGGCAGTAATGTGGCGCAGTCCTTCTATGCGAAACCCTACACTAAGTGTACCTAGAGGGTATGTGGGGGTGTAAAGTCAAGAATCCCCCATGGGATGATCCAAACCCATTACTTGGTGGGAGAGAATGTAAGAGCCCGTCTTGGTCACGAACTGGAAACCCCCTCACAGAGATGTCAGACCGCTGCTTGGTGAAGTCTCAGCATGCAAGGACCCTCGGTGTCAGATGAAGTGCCTCCTCTGCTAATCTATCAGGATGCTCATTATTTATAATAAAAAGCAGCCTTGCAATGTATGTTGTAGATTAGCGATGTTATGGCTATGTAGATAGCTCTGTCATCCCGTGGATGAAGATAGAATAAAGCAAACACAAAAAGATGATGGACGGAGCGCTGAAACTTTTCAGACACTCACCCTCATTCACAGATCTGGGTTGAATCCATCATCATTCTTTAGCTCACTCCGCCACCTCAGTTCAGACCCAGCTATATGCAAATCAGTCTTGACCCTGTGCCTCATGGGAACAGTCCAGCCCGAACTGCCAAGCCAGGTCTTCCCCGAACCGGAAACAAGCATCATGGGACTGGTTTCTAGTAACACCATTCATCAGCCAGGCTAGCTTGAATCCAGTGGCAATGTGAGCAAGGGACCCATGTCTGGGCATACCCTGCCAATTTAGGGCGAACAAAGCAAACACAAGGAGTTGATGGACGGAGCGCTGAAACTTTTCAGACACTCACCCCCAGTCACAGATCTGGGTTGAATCCATCATCGTTCTTTAGCTCACTCCGCCACCTCAGTTCAGACCCAGCTATATGCAATAAACTGAGGTGGCGGAGTGAGCTAAAGAACGATGATGGATTCAACCCAGATCTGTGACTGGGGGTGAGTGTCTGAAAAGTTTCAGCGCTCCGTCCATCAACTCCTTGTGTTTGCTTTGTTCGCCCTAAGTTGGCAGGGTATGCCCAAACGTGGGTCCCTTGCTCACTTTACCACTGGATTCAAGCTAGCCTGGCTGATGAGGGCTGTTAGCCCGAAACCGGTCCCAGGGGGCTTCTTTCCGGTCCAGGGAAGACATGGCTTGGCAGTTCGGGCTGGACTGTTCCCATGAGGCACAGGATCAAGACTGATTTGCATATAGCTGTGTCTGAACTGGGGTGGCGAAGTGAGCTAAAGAACGATGATAGATTCAACCTAGATCTGTGACTGGGGTGAGTGTCTGAAAAGTTTCAGCGCTCCGTCCATCATCTCCTTGTGTTTGCGATGAAGAATTACATTTGTACATAGTGCGCAAAGAGGTCTTGTACATGATGTTCGAGGCATCGTGATAATGTTGTGCGAAGCTAGATGTGTAAACAAAGTGGTTTCTGAGAAAGAAATCGAACATTGTTGTGCATGCAAATATGTGCAAATGTTCAGGGCAGAAATTGTATTGTGAAAAATAAGACAATTGAAGAAATTAGCAACTTTGCTACATGGGCCTAACCCGGGAACAGAACAGCTGAACAGGGTGGAAATATGGTCAAGGAAACCAGTCGATGAGCCCCAGAGAATGGAGATATGGCTAGCAAAAAAGAGGGAGGGGGAGAGAATCGTGGTTCTCTCTCAGGTTAGGATGGGAGGAGGTAAATAACTTTGATCAGTGGAGCAAAAATCTGTCGAGTGTAGAGTCCTGGCCTGTCGCCTGCCCCTGGGGGAAAGCGGAGATTGGGTCAGTGCCCTCAGTGAGAGGAGGATGGGACGGCGATGGCTTCAGAGAAGCAGTGAGACTCCCTAGGGAGGGGGTCAGGACTGTACTGTGCCTGGGTGGGGAGGCCTGTGTTACCCAGTGATGCCACCAGGAGAAGGAGTGGCAGGGGCTGTGGGAGAATCCCCGGTAGGGATAAGGTCAGAGCTGTAAGCAATTGGTATGTGGCCCTGGTGAGTGAGGGTACATGGCCTGACAGATAGTGAGAAGATTGGCAAACATCAAAACCTTAGGAGCCCCATAAGCAACATGGAAGAGCATTGAGCATCATATAAACAATGAACAGGTGCATATATAAATGCAAATGTGGACAGAGATAACAGGTACTCATCGATAGGGCAAGGCAGGAAGTCGTAGGGGAGCTCGATGATCATCATGAGTCTCATCTGAAGTCACAGGGGCATATTCTCAAGGACTTATCGCCGATTTATCGGCACTTTAGCGCCGCAAAAGTGGCAATAGATTTATCGCCCTATTCCCAAGCTGGTGCAAACTGCCAATATCACCAGTTTACCAGCGATAGCTGCCGCAAAAAACATCGCCACGGATGAGTGCGACAACTAACGCTAAAAATATGCAGAGTAGGCTTCCTCGTGCAAAAACACAAGAAAACACCACTTTGCGAGATTCTCAACAACCAGTCAGTTCTGCGATGCGAACCAAGAACAGGCGATAAGGCGCGTTAGCAGCAGGGATTTAACACCTGCCTTTTACTGGTGTTAAGCAGGACGACCAACTGCAGTAGAAAGGGAGCCCAGCCCAGAGCACACATCTGAAGGCCAACAGATGCCATGGAGACACTGATCATGCAGCTCGGAGACCCAAGAGGGCCACAACACCCACCGCCACCACCCTCAGGCCCCCCCGGATTACCACCTAGGCAGTGCAGGACAGCGGACGACCCTAAAATGCACCAGCCCCAGAGACTCAACGCCAGAGGAAGCCATTGGCCAACACAGGCTCAAAAGGACAACCATCCTCCACATCCTGACCCACATTGCCCACAGGCTGACGGTACCAACACAGCGGACAACCTACATCCCCCTGCAGACAAAGCTGCTGGCTGTGCTGCACCTGTTTGCCCCTGGTACCTTCCAACCAGAAACTGCCAGAGTCGGAGGAGTCACACAGCCAGCCCCATCAATCTCCCTCACACATGTCATGGATGCATGTTCACAAAAGCAACAGGGGGCCCCTGTAGCCGCACCACACGATAGTTCCAATTCGTAGTGTACCTGCGCAACCAACCCCAACGCCAGCCGTGCTAGACGCCTCCGTGCCCCAGACCCAAGATCGTAGTAACCGAAATGTGGGTGAGCCAGGTCATGAAGTCCAATAGTCAACAGTAGTGTAAAAACAGAACTTTATTACAAATACATAAATCAACAAAACGAAAAGCTCAGCCAATGCGTTCCATTCCCAACGGGGAACTTCAACAGGGCAACGTGTCTTCAGAAACCTGTGGGAGAAATGGTGACAATGGTCAAACTTCTGTATAGTCACATGCCTAATCTGGTACAGTGTACTGCACTTGGACAAATTAGAATGCTCACAGGCCTGATAAACCATGCATGAGAAGACCGTAACAGAACTACGTGTGGCCGTAACCGTCGTAGGAATGAAGAGGAAGGTAACGACCACACGAACTGCTGTTACGGTCACATCATGCAGGACTCATCATACCTGAAAGCATCACGGTGTGTGTCAGCTCGATACCCCTGCCCCACACTGCGCAGCAACATCTTGAGACCACGCAAGGGAACTACGCCATAGCTGGCGTCACGCACGTGTTGGGGGCAATTCACAGCACACGTGTATGACTTGTGCCCCCTGCCGACACTGCACACAATCACCGCAACAGCAACCACACGCATGCCATCACTGTGCATACAAAAGTGGACCACCGTGGCCTGTCCACCAATGTCGTCGCAAACTCCCCAGGCAGTGTGCATGATCCCCACATGTCCGCAAGACTGCCACCAACCAGCGCTTTGAGGATGGCCCCCATGGAAATGCACTGCCCATCGGCAAGTACCAACTGAACACACCACACACCTCAACTCCACAATCCCCCAACTCACAACTGTGGGAATGCACACGTCACCAATCCACCACCAAAGTGACTACTGCGTGTGTCTCAGTCTCAGTCTCCGCCACAACCTGCCCATAGGCCTACACGCACGTGGCCGACCACCTTCAATGGGCACATTCACACTGGAGACGAGGTGGCTACGTCCCACACCAACCCACGCACATCATGATCATCGCATGCAGGGTCATGTCAGCAAGGGTGGCGCCCCCCACCCAGCCATGAGTCCGCCGCCGTGACCGGTGGTGCCTGCACGATCCTGTGCGCCTGATGCACCCCAGCCCTGGTCCCCTGACCGGTCCTCCGCCCAGCGATGACTGGCCGCCCCTGCGCACCCAGGCCTCAATGCTGACCTGCCGCCACCGGCGTGTCTCCAAGAGGACCCACCACGTGCCCGTGCATCCTCCTCAGCCGATCACTGGATTCCGCGCCACAGGCCCCCAGCGCACCCTGCGGCACCGCGGAGTCATGTGTGTGCTGACTGCTGCCTGCGCGTACACTGCAGCCCAGCAGGGCACACTGTTCAATTTGAGTCTTGATTCGCTGGATGCCGTATCGAGGCCAACACATCATCGCAGGCTGCACACCTGCTCAGCTCTTCAGGTGCCACTAACCCTGTGCAACGCAAGTCATCGTCACGTGGCGGTAGGCCCCTGCCAGCCGCAGTGCAGCGGGTTCCACTGACCCTCTGCAACGCAAGTCATCGTCACGTGGCAGTAGGCCCCTGCCAGCCGCAGTGCAGCGGGTACCACTGACCCTGTGCAATGCAAGTCATCGTCACGTGGCGGTAGGCTCATGCGGGCCGCAGTGCAGCGGGTGTCACCAACTCAGTGCACCGCAAGTCATCGTCCCGTGGCGGAAGGCCCGTGCTGGCTGCAGTGCAGCGGGTGCCACCAACTCAGTGCGCCACAAGTCATGGACCCTTCATGATTGGGTCGCGTGGTGCGGACGCCATCATGTCATCTCCGACAGTGGGGAATGTGACGTGCTAGGCCCCTTTTATTGGCAGGGTCACATGTCCTGTGACGCCTGTGCTGGGTGGGTGTGGTGTGGTGTGGGTGTGAACCAGCCCTCAGGGAGTGGCTGTGGCATGCTGACAACTAGACCAGTGATCAGCAGATCACTACAGGGAAGACCTGGGACATTTAGCTTTGTCGTCCCCCCCTCTGAGAGTAAGCGGAGTGGTCTGGCCTGGCGTATAGCAGGCCAGCGTAGGGGTGGGAACGATGAGCCTGGGGCTCTGGGCATGCTTCAGTTCTGGGCTGGACATGGAAGTAACTGATGCTTGTGTCTCTGTTGTAGTGTCTACGCCACCCAGACCGCAATCGGCAATGTAGCACCCTGTGACTCAAGTCCCACGACATAAGCAACATGGACGTAAGGGGGAATCACTGACCCTACATTCATCCATACTCTCATACTTGAATGATCAAAGGCATGACACATCTGTGCGATTCTGAATGTTTAATTCACATCCAGTGGAGTGTTGCAGCTGGAGCAGCACAGGGCCATGCAAACCCCACTTCACATTATTGGCCCGTGGAGGGCCAGCCAGAGTCCTTCAGGGAATGACAAGTACATCGGAAGAGGAAGAGTTCAGTCCGCAGTCTGATCGCTGTGTCATTGGTAACCAAACAGAAAATGGCAGTCCATGTAGAGGTCCAAGGTGAGTGTCGTAGAGTGTATTGGGGGACAGTGGAAGGTGATGATGCAAAGGGCAGAACCAAGCAGAAACAGGACAAATGCCGGATATGAATGCTACTGCCTCCTCCTTATCAGTAAGGTTGATTCACCTGCATCTTCGTCCTCTGCTATCACATGTGCCTCACACGTGGGTGGTGGTGGATTGACTGCCGCACTGTGAGGCACTGACACATCAGGGGGCGGAGATGTGGATGTAGAAGCAGCAGCAGCATTCATCTGCGCAAGGCCTTGAGGCAGCAATGCCATGACGATGTGCTGCAGGGCATGGAAGGTCCTAGCCACATCTCGCTGGTGTTTAGCCATGGCAGCCATTCTTTCCGCCGTCATCCACTCCATGTTCTCCATGAGCCCCCGCATCTGTCCCAACTCCCGGCTGACATCGCTGGAGCCACTCTGACTGGACAGTTGTTCTTGTCTCAGTATCATGACTCCAGCGATGTCAGCCATGGATCGTTGGAGAGCATGGAGCGGACTGTGGGTGTCCATTAGGTACTGTAAGTGGTCCCTGATGGTACTCAGACACCCATGTAGGGCATCAAGTTTGGCTGCCATGAGGTTGAACCCCACCCGCACCTGATCAGCCATCTTCTCCTGGACCTCTAACACATGGCGTTGGAAGGCCATGTGTTGTTCGTGGGGGTCCTGGGAGTCAGCCGTGGTGGTGGGTGCTTCCTGCTGTATGGTCTGTGCAGGGGGGTGGGGTCTCCTCGATGCAGCTGGGCTGCCCTGCTCCTGGAGGTGGAGTGCCGTAGCTGTCCATGAACTCTTGGATGGCGTCGGTGTCGAAGGTGTGGAGGTCCTCTTCGTCATCAGTGAAGAGCTGTTCGGTCTGCTCTGCAGGAGGTGTTGGTTCTCCCTCTGCAATGTGAAGGGGAGATGCACTTTAACATTGTGTTCACATGTATGTTGACGCATTGTTCAAGTTTACATACAAACTGCATGACAATGTACATTGTGACTGTTTGGGAGGTGCTGCCTATTTGATGTGGGACAGTGGACATTTCGACAACATTATGGATGTGTGTTTGTACTTGTACATTATCATCTCACATTTCCCTGCTATGCAAAATGTGATTGACCAGTTTCTACACAAAAGCGGCACCAGTTGTATCCTCTGTTCTGTTGTGAACGTGTTGCAGTTTATACCACATTGTTGTCAATGTTGATGTGCTCCGAATGTTATGTGTGTGTGCTGCAGTTTGGGAGAGTTGCCCCTGCAGCTCTGATTTGGCTGGCCCTAATCCATTTCAGGCGGTGTGCCTTTGACTTCTGTGCTTATACAGTGCTGGGATGTTGCATTCTTAGGTAAATTGGGCTCTTGGTGGGAGTTGGGACTCTGGGGCATGGTTTGTCCGCAGATGTGTTGTTGACGTCAGGGGTTGTTTGTGCACATGGATGTGTCAGAGTGTGACCTGCTCCTTTACAGATGTGGTCCACACTCAACCACCTCAGTGTCGTGGCGTGCAACATGTCATGATATATTGACTGCAGCCATGCTATTCGTCATGCAGTGTCACTTGCATTGTCAGTGGGGCTCACAGACTCGCTGCTTTTCTGGGTTTGGCACATGTGCATGGGTTGGTTGTGGGATTGGTGATGTGTGGGAAGGGTCCCCTCTGGGCACATAGTCGACAGGGGCCTACTTGCTGTTTCTAGGTGTGCTGCAGTGTGCCAAGGGGATCAGGGACATGATCCAGAGTCATTGTGGGTGTGCACTGTGCTATACTTAATTGTGCATGTGTGACATTGTGCCCATCTCCCCCCGTCCCCCCAGTCCCTGGTCATTACTCACCCTGTTGCTGTTGTGTCAGGTCATTTTGAGCAGTGTCCGGTGCCCCAACTCCTGCCACCGTCTCCACACTGATGACTGTGGACACCATTTCCTCCATCTCATCCAGCTCCTCCTGTGGCGCTGGACTCCCACCTCCAGTCTGCATTGCTGCCTTCTGGTTGTTGCCGAGTTTCTGCTTGGTCTTGTACTTCACATCATTCCAGCGCCTCTTGAGCTGTTCCATTGTCCTCCTCAGCACTCCGACTGCATTCACCTTGTCCAGGATGGACTGCCATGTTGCATTTTTTGTTGCCAATGACACAGTGGAGGTGACGAACAGTTGTTGATGGTGTTCTATCACCTCCGTGATCAGGATCCTGTTTTCCTGCGGACTGAACCGCGTCTTCCTCTTCTTCTTGTTCTTGCCCTTCCCTGTCCCCGAGGTCCCAGGCTGCTCCTCCGGGGTGCTTGTGGGGTTCTGGCCGTCCTCTGTACCTGCTCCGGCTGCCTACATTGTGCTTCGCTGTAGTTTGGTTTTTGTTTGTGTTTTTTTTTTCTGCTTTTCCCGCCTGACGTGTGTGATTTGCAGGCCTGGTGCTGCTTTTCGCTGATTGTCTTATCGTGGTTGGGCCCATCGCAGCTTTTTTCGCGTTCGGGTTTGGATTTTCATCGCCGTCCCGGTAATGTTATCGCGGACATTTGACGCGTTATCGGGAGACTATCGCATGTTACCGCCGTGTTGAAAATACGACGTTAACACAGAGTTATTTTCCCGTGATAGACGGCGATATGAGAACTTGCGTTAACCTATTTTGGCTATGTTTATCGCACGTTCTTGAGAATATCCCCCTCAGTGTCTTGAGAGCACAGTGCGACTTGCACTGTCCTTCCTCCTGCATGAGCTCTACCACTGCCTTGATCCCTCTGTCCTTCTGATTTTGTGATTGGAAACCTCACTCCTGTAGCCTGCCCGTGTGATGGGACCTCCCATCTTCCCTGGGGGTGGGGGAATACTTGGTAGGAGCGGGGATGGGTGTTGTGTCCATGTTAGGGTCCTGTAGGTTGTCCAAGTATGCGTGCAGGTCCTCTAGCTCAAGTAAGTCTCTAGACTTCCTATCCATGGTGATCCACATGTTTGTGTGCTCAAGCAGTCCGTATTTAATGTCCCATTTGCACAGTATTGTTCATAGTGACCTTCTGTTCTTCTTTTGTCTATCTGGAAAAATCAGCTGATATTCGTATTCTGTGACCATAGCAGTCATAGGGTGCATGATTGCGGACAGCGGACAGAAATTGATGGGCCTGTGCATGACTTAGGAAGCACGCAATAAGCATGTAGGGCTTGTCCCTAGTAGCAGGCCTGCGGGTGCAAATGTGATAGGCTCGTTAGAGCTCTAATGATAAGGTATAGTTCAGGCCCAAGAGGCGTGGGAGTAGGTTGCATAGGAAGGCCCCTGCATCATACCAGTTGACCTTTTTTGTCACCATTCAAGCTCTGCCTCTCCTGAATCCGAATTGATAATCTGAGTAGCGGCTGTCTTCTTGATGGTTTTTCCAACAAATATGAGGTGGGTTATAGGAGAGAATTTAGCAAGGTCAGCTGAATCTACTGTAGGATATTTAAGCAGGGGGGAGAATCTGCCCAGTCTTGAGGCTGTCCAGGAAAGTGCCCTGGGTGTGAAGGCTCCTCATTGCAGAAACTTGATCATAGAGGAGGGAAGTATGTTATCTTTTTAGGAGGTGGCTTTGAGTGAGTTAAGAATGTTGGTTAGCTCCGTGTGGGAGCTCGTATTTGTCACAGCCCGGTCTGTGGTACTGTTTGTTCCCTGTTGTCATCACTTTTTTCAAATAGGCAGGTGCAAGTACTGTGCAATGTACTTTATTTTAATGCTGTGCTGAGTGTTTAATTTCAAAGGCATGCTGTGCACTGCAAACAAATCTGTTTTATGAAGTACAAGTGCCTGGTATTTTTGTTAAAACAACATACACTGCTGAGTAATGAATTAAAGGCCTACGTTTCCTTCTGTTCTTGTATCCTGCAGGAATGCCTCGTATTTTTGTTTGGACAACAGCTGTTGACTAAATATAGACTGCTGCCCAATTCAAGACCACTGTTTCTTGCTGCCCTCATTTCCTGCCAGACTGTACGGCATTTTGTTTTTGTTTGTACTATGACTGCTGATTAGGCCTCTGTTTCCTGCCCCTCTTTCCTTTTGAAGACTGTCTTCTGATTGGCAGGCAGCAGTCTCAATGTGCATGATGGGCTATAAATACCACATTCAAAGTGTGGCTGCCTGCTTGGCTTTGTCAATCTGCCTGAAGAGAGAGTTGTGTCTCCCATCAAAACCACCTGTGGGTTCTGCGCCCTGTCGCCTGTGACAAGAGATACCCAAACACTGTTGCCTGGAAGCAGTTGCTTGCAACTTGTCTTGGAATCCTGTCCCTTCAAGGCGACTTTCTGCAAACTTAAATTTTGGAATCTGACTGTTCAGCCAGCAGATCTAAGCCTCCCTCGCCATGGCTATGACTCTCATTCTCTCACAGCCGATCAACACTCCTGCTACTTCAACCCATTACATGGACATTAAGTTAGTGCTCTAGCTGGACACCTCTCATTTTTGGTTTCCACCCTACTTAAGGGCACCCTGAGAGTTTGAATTTAAATGAGGAAGTTTTAGCAGAAGAAGAAGAAAAAGTACCCAAGTGGACTCGGATTACTTTCAGTAATTCTTGTTTGATATTGTCTCAAGGATTCACACCAAAAGAACCCTCTAAATGAACCTTGTTTAGAAAAGAGCAGTTATTCGTCTAAGTCTAACTTAACCTTATAGAGAGTAGAAGGGTAAAC
This sequence comes from Calotriton arnoldi, assembly GCA_963921515.1. Lineage (NCBI taxonomy): Eukaryota > Metazoa > Chordata > Amphibia > Caudata > Salamandridae > Calotriton > Calotriton arnoldi. Next base: position 512,625 of record CAWUFW010004061.1, read on the forward strand.
TTTATGGTGCTCGCCGCAAGTGGGTTTAGAGATTGTAGAGGTAAGGTACAAAAAAATTAAGGGGGGGGCAATAAAAGCATGATCAAGCTTATTGTACAGTATTCATGCATGGTTGCCTAAATTGATTGTGTGCTTTTGTCACACAGTACCTCTCCTGGCAAAAGAGTGCACCTTACCAATAGAACTTGAAGGGTTCTCCACAAAAAGATGAACACACACCCATCATTCTTCCCACAAGAGTGTCAGTGCCATCCAGAGCCACTGATCTCTCTCTCTCTCTTTCTCTCTCTCTCTCTTTCTTTTTCTCTCTCTCACTGTTTCTCTCCCTCTTTTCCCCAAACCCCCTTCCTTTCAAGTCAGTCATCTCCTCTGATACTAATCATTAACATCAGGGGGAAGTGGTAGTAGATCTTCATTTCCATAGAAGCCCTGTTAATTTAGGCAAGTGGCCTTTTGTGTGACAGTATTGAAGGATGACCAATTATTGGTGTGTGGCTGGGTATAAGTGACGACGATGAATAGATGATTTTACATCTGATTTTGATGGTTTTGTCTTTGAAGAAGAGGTTGATAGCATTGCAAATGCTGGCTGATGATTGAAAGATGATTCTGGGATGGATTGACAGCCTTAAAAAGAGCTTTGCTTCAGATGATTGCTCCTCTAATGGTGGTCTTCTAGTAGGTAGCTTTAACTGTGGTGATAATGGAACGACAGTTGAAGCTGAGTGCTTTCAGGAGGGTAAAGTCCTCCTGGCATTTTGATTGTCTCCGTTTTTTTCTCCTTTTTTCATCTTACACAATTTGTTTCATTAACTACTTGGGTGTATCAGGGAGCTGACAGCTTAGGCCTTGAGGCACAAGCTTTCAGAGGAGCAAAGCATTCTATATGATTCTTCACAATGATGTTGTGGGTGTTTAAATGGGTGTTAACATCTATTGAGGACTGGAACTGTCTGGGCAAGTTGATTAGTTCTTCTTGAAGGCCTTCTAGATGTATGTACTTGAAAGAGCAGAAGGTAACTTTCTCTTTTTTTATGCTGCCCTGCATGTAGGGAAGTGGGATGTGTGGTGGTGAAGGAGACGGCATGATGATCAGTCCAGTCAGGATTATGGGGAGCTGGAAATAGATGTTAGGCGATACAGGGAGGATGAAGTTCAGTATGTTGCCTTTGAAGTGAGATGGTTTTTTTGTGGTATTTTATTTCTAGGCGACAGAGGTGATAAGATCTGGAACTTCTCCTATGAAGGCATTATGGATCTAGATAGCCTGTAGATAAGTTGAAAGGAAATAGGGTGAGATGAAAGGAAGCAGGTTGAGAGAGGAAAGCAGCAAGACAGGAGCTCAAAAGGATTAGATGTAGCCATGTTGAAGATGCTGAAAAGCCACATTGACTTGTGTATGACTTTGAGTCCTCCTCCAGTTTTTCATGATTAGTCTATTGTTGAATACTGTATCCAGAGGGCATCAAAAATGTGTGTAGAGGAGGGTGTGAACTAGGTTTCTGTGATGACAAGGATGTTTAGATTGTGGGGCGTGTTGATGCCAGGTATGTTGGGGACAATACTTATTGCTGAATGCACGTTGATGCTCATACTTTGAAGATGGACTGATGTGCTTGTGTGTATATTCTAATGAGTGGCATGTTAATGAGGCTGTTGGTGTTAGATGTTCGAATATGTTGAGTATGTTCCTGGGATTTTTGTGTGACAATGGGAATGGTATGGATTGTGGTTTTTGAGAGACACATGTTGATGGGAGAGTTACCTACCCACCAGGTGTTTCTGGCCCTAAGTCCTGCAGGTTGAAACAGACCCAAACAGGATGCCTTTTACTTGGCCACCTTTAACTTAGGACCCATGGGCGAAGGGTCTTCGGGGGGAAGAGCCTCTGGAAGCTGTAGACAGTGGGAAAATGCAGTGATGTTTGCTTCACTACAAATGGATTCTGGGAAATACAGTGATGTTCATTTCTGTTGAGATGAATGGTGGCAAATATGAGATGTCTTCTTGTTGAGACGGATGATGGTAAATACATTGATAAAGGTATTGCCTTTCTTGTGCAAAGCATGTTCACAAGTAAAACAATAATTAGCAAAGGAATAGGTCTTGCTCTTGTGACCTATTGGCTTTGTCAATTGTTTTTAGCTACGCTGTACAGCAACCCCGATGCTGTGCAGCATGGCTAAATTAAAAAAGTCTATTACATCATTTTGGTGGTACATGCATCACGCATATGTCCATCTACAAAATGATGCAGATTTTTTTATTTTTTTGTGAATGCAATTTGGATCAGAGAATAAACAGAAAAACAAATGTGCGGAAGGAGGAAGCAACACAGGTGGGGTGCGGAAGCAACACTGGGGCAAAGCAGGTGGGAAACAAACATAGATTGGAGCATGGAGGTAATACAGTAGGCTGCTGGGAGTTGAAACAACACAGGTTATGGAAGCAACATGGAGGGCACAGGTGAAGAGAAGTAAAACAGAGGTTGCAAGAAGGGAGTAAACAGCCAAAAGAGAGAACAATGTGGAGCACAGAGGATGGGGAGAAAAGCAAGCGGGTAAGACAGAGTGAGCATATGGAGCTGGGATACGGTAGAAGCACACAGATGAGAAACCACCACAGGCAGGGGAGCACTCTAGAGCAAGTGCATCACAGAGGGGATTGGGAGAAGCATGAGCGAACGAGATCTGCACAGAAACGGGACAGCTGGAAAACAGATGCACTCTAGAAGTCTGCTAAAACAAAAAGAAAATTAAACTAGTGCCTGAAAAAGTGAGCAATGTAAGGATATAGGAATGCATCCACTCTTCAGGGGAGGGACACAGACAAGAAGAGGAAGAAAAGCTCACACACACTAAGGATTAAGAAGCAAGCAAATTAGAGTGACAATAAAGCCAACGAATGGTAAGCGATACAGTGCCTTTAAGCCCACTCTAACTAACAATACGTATCGCAACAGACGGCACATGCACTGTCTAGTAGGCAAGACCTAAAAACTACAAAATGTGGAAGTGCTATTTTTGTTTGCCACCTATCAATGCATAGCCTACACTCACCTATGCTAAGCATGGCACTTGAACATTTGTCTTAGTAGAAGACTAGGGCCAGTGCCAGCATCTTTGTGTGTGCATTTCTCATTTATGAAGTGATTAATTTTGAGGTTTCCTTCTGCTATGCCTTATCTGATCAGGTGCAGGTCTCATACCAGGGAAAGCATGCTGTGTGATGTCTGTCCTCTTTCTGCCCTGTAAAGGCCCTCTGTAGCTCCCCATATCACATTTTGATTACCCTATAGGAAGAGCATGGATTGCAGTGTTTTTGTTAATGTGCATTTTGCCAGCGCTAAACTACAGTTAAGCATTAAGCCTAGGGTAAGCAAGCCTTAGGCTCCTAAAGATCTGGCAGTTCAGTAAGTTACATTATATAAAATGTATAGATATTCAAATGCAGACGTGCCTGTGAACTGTGAGAATGTCTGAATATGCCAAACACACAGGAAGCATTTTTCTAAGCCCTGGATATCTGCAAATCCTACATGTTCTTCAGTGATTATTTTTAATTACTTATTTAACAGCTGCTTTTACTGTTCCGGAGCGAGCAAGTAGAGCCAGCTAATCTTATTTGGAATATCTTTGCGTTTGTGTTGCCTTTACTACAAGGAAATCTAAATCAATGTCCTGACGATGCACCGTAATTTTTCAAAGCATGCGCAGTGGTTGGGGATGGAAGTAGGATTCATTTAGATCAACTAAACACAAAAAGTAGAGAAATGAAAAGAGGGCTGAACAGGGTGAAAGTTTCAGAAAAAGGAAAGGTACTTTGAGGAGCAGGTGGTTAAAATATAGTGAGCGTGAGAGGCAAAGGCATGAAATGAATTAGAAGAAAAGTAGAAGTAATCAAAATATATTTTTTTAAGAATGAGCAGAGGATGGAGACATAACAGCAGCTTTGTAAAGAGTGGCATGGGAGAGGTAAAGGACGGTACAGAGCACCTGATTAGTTTGATGGTAAGTGAAAATCTTTTAATTCCTGGAGAAAACTCTGAATTTAGCATTGAAACCAACAATTTGATGTTCTCCATCACACTATTCTCATGATTGAGAAAATTCAGCTGAGGATTTTTGCTCCAATTTAGCATCTCCTCCTGAAACTGGGGGATTTTTCCAGTTATCGCCAAACTTTGAATCAGGTTCTGAAAATTATAAGAAAATCGGGGGCTGAAAGAGGAGGCAGTGTAAAAATGTAAGAGTGATAGGGAGTTTCAGAAAACGAAATATGGTGAAACGGAGGGAACATTTTTTAAACTCTAAGAAAAAAATTGAAATACTTATGACTCCAAGTTAAAATCCTACCCCTATGAGTCTGAGAAGCTAAATTATTAAGCATTAGCAATACCTTGCTGCACTGTGACCAAGAAATAGGATCCATTTTGTAACAAAAAAATGTACTTCACCTGAAAGAAGGTCATTGTGTGACTGACGAGCCTGTTGCAGGTCAGATCAGAAAGGGATGATTCTGGTGCAGTGAAAAATCACCTGGGCCTTTTGGAAGGTTCACCCTCCCTGAATGAACTCAATGAAGGTGTTCTTCAAATGACGGGGGTGGAGACATGTAAGTCTGCACCTGTGGAGTAACTTTACACTTGAAAATGATGAATAGCACAAAAGTGCAAAGTTACTATTGGGTGCAGTAGTATATTTACACATCAACAAATTTACACATGTAATTTACCTTTGTGAATTGGGCACTTTTTTTGTTTTGCATTTTTGATTTGTGATTTCTTTTTCTTTCTTTACATTCATGATGTCTGTGAGGGACTTTGAAGTGTATTCTGTTCTGTTCCAAAGTCAAGTCATGTCTATGAATAAATGCAGCTTATTTTCTCGTAGCTGGACCAACCAATATTTTTCTTTAGCAATGAAGTGAAAAGAAATGCAAAAACACTACATATAACACTTAAAATAACCTAGTATCATGGGCCAGGAAAGGGTAAGTTAAAGTGTGCATAGAAATACAAATCGTGTGCTTAAGCAAAACACACTAAGATAAATGCATTATGTATTTAAGGGCCAAAATGTTTATATATGTCGAATTGCTTCTACCCAGAAGCACTGCAGAAAAATTCTTGGATTAATGTACCCCTCAAAAACCAAAATGGCGGTCTATGTGGGCTTTCAGGGCAGAAGCCACATTAAGCATTTAAGGTAGAAAACTTGTCAAAGTGAGTTTGGCTGAGAAATTGTCACAGAAACTATATTTGCCAAAGAAGGAACTTGCAGGCATTTTTTTGTTTGTAATTATGTGATGGTTCTTTGTGATTTGTGGACAAAGCAACATCACAAGGTGCCCTCTCTTCTTGTACTGATATTAAAGTATCTTCGCAAGATATAGGTTGTCACACTTTTTACACAATGCTTCACTCATTGTATATGTTATGGTGCTCTATGAGAACCATAATTTTCAGACCGAGGGAAGTCAACCTTTCTAAGATGATTGTTCTGAGGAATTTTCTCCTGGAATTGCCACTGTTAAAGAATCAAAGTGAATAGAGCTTATTCTAATACCTGCACATATTTGTTGCATTATTAGATATTGCAGGTGTAGAATTATCGTTCCATACTGAGGGGCATATTAATCAAGGTTTTGCGTCTCCCTTGCCACACAAGGGGATGCAAGGGTGACGCAAACCCTAAATGAAATTTTCAAGCCAGGCATGGCTTGTTAAATCTAGAGTAATGCAAGGCAACGGGCCTTGCATTTCTCTGCCCCGGGAATTCGTGCTATGGGTGGAGCATGGGTGTTCCCATGCATCCAGCCATAGATTTTGACACATTCCCGGGTTTATCAACATTGCTAGACCTGGGAATGCATCAGAATTGTGCGCTTCCCCACCAGATGTGCAACAAGGTTAAATAACTTTATTTCTCCTCGTTGTTTCCTCTTTCTAAGTGTGCTGCGGTATTTGAAGCACAAATTTCATCTTGTTTGTCCTTCTGCAAAGTGTGCAGGCAAACCCCTTAGGATGCACAGTTGGTGTACATTTTTATCCTAATTTGAGTGCAAATTTCCCTTTCTCTCTGATTTGGGATTTGCACAGGGTTTTAGAATTAATTAGAATTTATTGCGAAGTGCACAGGGTTATTTTAAATAAATTAGAATTTTAGAATTAACCCTTAGAACAGAATATTAAAATGCCATTCTTTGTAGATAAATGTCTGGTGATGGTTCTTGGGATTGGGAGTGAAACACTTTCTGATGCACAGTTCTCCCTCACTAGAAACCTTTAGTGCATTTCACCCTCCGGAGATCAACATTGTTTTACAGAGACAGGACTATCAGATATGTCTTTCTGTTATGGATAATACAACAGTATGTAGGGCTGGTGTTTGGACTGGCCTATAGTGCAATCTGGCGGGGCCCGAATCAGCTGTTTTTGTGGCTCTTTATGGACCTGCCTTATAGTTTGGTGGGCCAAGTTTTACTGTTGGTTTCTCTGATATTACCACAAGCATTGCCTGCAGCAAGCAAAAATGCATGCATTCTCCCATATCTTGCAAAACACCTATACAACTTGTCCTTACAAGTTTAAAACTCTTCCCGTTTGCAAATGTTGGACACTTTTTAGCTTTTTGATTTGCTAATAGGGGGTCACTTTTAATTTATTTATGCCCGTACCTATTTTCCATCTCAGTCTGACACTGCTTAACTAGGTTTGACAATCGTGCCAGACATGTTCTTGTGTGCTGGATCTGATGAAAGAGTGAAATTTCAACCTTGAGTGGGTTTAGTGAAAGTCATTCCTCTGGTGGGTGGGGCTTAGCCCAGAGTGACCTGCAGTCACAAGAGTTTCTGAGGCCCTGGGAATGGCATAGCTAAGAAGCAGGGGCAGGACTGGGAGGTGTAGAGCCCAAGGTGGTCTTTTATCTGTCTGAACCACATGAAAGAGAGGCCAGAATATGATTAGAATGGAATGGTCTGTCCAGACGCCTCACACTTGCTTAATTTAAGGCAGGCAAAATAAGTTTACCATGCAAAATTGTTTATTGTTGCTAAAGGAGGGGTGAGGAAACTCTCATCACCATAAGCGAGCTATAACATCAATATAGTGAATAAAACATAACATGACGATGAAAATAAATCCAACTTCACTTCAATATTTTTTAAGAACAACACTTTTCTCCTAACAGTGGTGGGAGGAAGCAAGCATAAAAATGTCTTCACGAGGTGACCCTATTTTACTTCACAGTAAAAAATGCTCCATGTGATAGTAAATTTTGGTGTTGTGATTTGTAGATTTGTAGATGTTAGTGCAATACATATTTTGACTGCATTGGCATGGGAAAAGTCGAAAAGACAGATAATATTTAATTTGAGCGAGGAGTGTTTTAAAATTGCAAAACTGTATTTACCTGTTGGTGGGATAAGTTGGGTGATCTTGTGACTCTGCCTCAGTTGGTTAGTCCTGAAAACATCTAGCATGCACCTTTCAGATGTCAAAGATAGCTGAACGCAGAACAGTTAGACAGGTAAGCAAGGAGGCATATGTGGTGCCTCGATCTCGAAATGGTTCTAGAGTCACACTGGAGCTTGGAATCAATGAAATGGGTATCTTCACAGTGCCCATGAATACTGCTTCTAATACTGTGATGTGTGGTGGCTAGGGATCAGATTGTGTAGAATTGCATAGCTGTAGTTATATTTTGTGCAAACATGTGTAATGGCTGCATGAGAAAAAATAACATTTGTACAGATCAGCTGGTGAAAGAACAGCATTTGCTCTGACTAACCAGTGAAAATTTGCATTGGGTAGTCTTTGCTTTGTTTCTACCAGATGATTAGTGCAAATGATTTTTTCACCTGTTGATTGGTGCAAATGTTTGTACAAATAAGTGAGAGAGAGGGTTTTCTGATATAAGGCAAACCATGAACTGAATTTTTTCTTGTGCTGGTAAATTTCACTGCGTCATGAGGACTGTAGTGAATTCTTTCATAGCTGTTCAATCGGTAGACACTGAAGTCAATTTTTCCTTAACCCAAAGTGTAGATTGATTTACTGTCCCTCACCAGTCTACAACTGGTTGTTAATGGCTTACTATGCAGTGCAGTGGCACAATCACTTTGGATGTGCCCATGGCACAGGTTCTAATTCCGAAATCATGAAAAATCTTTTCAGTCCCCATTAACTAGGCATGTCCCCCCCACCAAATGTATGTGGTCTGATTGTATTCACATTTTTTATGATTTTTAGCACGTTTTCGTTGTCTCTCTAAAGATGTGGTGACTGAAGCACGAATTGGTATTTTCCCTTTAGGCTGCTATTGCTGTGGATGAATGTCTCTGTGTGTATGTCGAGTGCATGAACAATTCAATACTGTGATATGCTATAGAAATGCATACTACATAAATGAATATGAAAGTAGTCTTAAATGTTATGTCATATTAAGTTACTGTTACCTAAATAATGTTCCATAACTGCTTGCTCTTTCATCGTTCCACAAAATGTGTTTTCTGTGACCCAAGAGTCTTGAATTTTAGATCTGGTGGTATTTTGGTGTCTTTATTTTCTAATATGTGAATTTGTGTCACCTTATTCTAGTGCACTCATCAGTGTAAGATTGTTCATTTCTTGGCTTTCTTTCTGGTTGATCCGTGAGAGACACTGTAGTTGATTTTACCACCGGTTCTTATCAACTATATAATGGCGGTGGCTTCAGGTCCACGCAGCGGACATTCAATTTGCACTCCAAAGATGTGCCAAAGGCAGACTCTGTGTGCCCGTCTATGCCTGGCCGTATCCCGCAGCCATGAACTTTGCCAGTCTGTTGCTAGCTCATGAAGCAAATGCAACTCATCCATTCTCTACTCCATTTCCGTTTGATATTGGAAGACAGAAAACCATTTGTGCTTCCATTAGAGTCTACTCGTGATCCACATTAATGTATTTTGCAACCTACAATTAAGGTGGAGGGTATTGAAACCAGCTTGTATCCTCACCATGGATAAGCCTTTAACATATCTTGGAGGGTTGGAGATTCCATATCTTCATCCAGTTGGAGAGCCCTAAAATCTACTGGCAGCCCTTTCACCAGTTCTGTCCAACGTAACCCCTCTTGGAAGATCTGACCGGAGTACTAACCTTCTGTGGAATTTCTCCTAGTGTTATGCTGGATCTTCCAAGCAACAGATAGACCATATTCTAAAGAACGTATGGACTGTGCCTCTGTAAAAACAACATGTATCTGACTATTTTTTGCTCTCACTTCCAGTGTGGAAATATATTAAAAGATGTGTTTTGGTCTACTTTGCTGGAAATATGATCTTAAAAGGTAGCACACCTTTTCATTGGCCCTGGCTTCCCACTACTTGCCTCCTGACCATTGACATATTTAGACGTGATTTTCAGGGGAGCACCCAATGGGCCACAATAAAACTGGTGGGGCCACAAAGGACAATTGTGAAAGTGTGTGCATGCATGGGCATGTGCGTGTGCGTGTTTGTGTGTGTGTGTGCATAAAGACACGCATACAGAGTCATACATTCTCATGTATTGCCTTAAGGAATTTCTGTTTTGCAGTGAAAGGTACTTAAACATATCAATGTATGTAGCAAGGTGTGGTGTTTTACTTTTATCTGTGTCTCTGACAGCATATGGCAGCATTCAACAGCTGTGGTGGTGGGGCCTAAGGGGGACGGGGGACGGAGGGCAGGACAAATGGAGATAGGGCACTGCCCCCATCCGGCCCCCATCTAGAAATACCAGTGCCCCAGACACAGATACAAGCTGTTGCTGTGGAGTCCTGTCCTTGTATTTGCTTTAGACTTCAGAAGGAGTGAAGTGTATCAGCTCAGACAAAGTACTTGACCAGGACCAAAAGTTTGGTGACCATTCCCTTTAAGGTGCTGGACCCGGGAGAAGCCAAACTTTCTACCGTTGCTTTTAGCATTGGCAAAAAAAAAAGCCATAACACCTGCCACAACATGATGACGTAGGTGCACATGCATCATCACAAATGCACGAGTATGTCACGAAGCGGTGGGCGACATATTGGCTCTTTTTTAATTTACAATTCCAAGGTGGTGGACCCCGATTTTCAAGCAATGCATTTAAAAAACAGAGCTAAAAGTGTGATAAAGAAATTTGCAACCCGGATAGTAAAGTGTAGCTGCTGTGCCTTTAAAAAAAGCAGTGATGTGGGAGGTTTTGTAAAAAAATAAAGAACATAATAAAAAAAGATGAGCAAGCGAGGAAACCGAGAGACTAGCCTGGGAGATATCGAGGGGAAACGTCAAAACACCAAGAGTACGTGGGGACAAAATGTGGGGTGGGGAAGTAACACTATTTTTATGCACAGAGCAAGAAAACACATCCCCTCTCATGTAGATATAAAGGAAACAAAATTGTTCTCTGATATGAGCTGGGGAAAAATTCAAGTCAAGCAATCAAATGGATGGTAAAGAAACAATCCTCCAGGGGATGGACGTATACAAGATGAGGAAGGAAAGCCATTGAATAAGAAGCAAGCAAATGACATTGACAAGAAAGTTAACCATTGGCAAGCAATACACTGACCAAAAGCCCACTAGAGCTAGTATTTTTACTGTTCTCAATCGGTCTTCTGTAAAAAACAGCTAACAGCTTTCAGTAGACAAGACCGAAAAATTATGGGGCACTGCATATTGTGGAATTTTACAAACTTTGCACAACACAAAACTTGCAAATTTTCTGGATTTTGGAAGCGAAATTACAGTTTCTCCCAGTGCTGCTCACAATGGATCCTCAGAATACCCAAGAACGGAAGTGAAACACAAGTCTTACTATAATTACAACAGCTTACTTTTTTGATCAGAAAGACACATAGACCAAATTGTTACCAGTATTTCAGTGATTACAAAGTACATGATGCTTTTTTCCATCCGTCTTGAATTGCCTTTGCATTTACACTGACTGTGCTGAGCTGGGTCGTAAACCTGTGAACAGTTGTTTCATATTCATTCCAGGAGATTACCAATTTGAATGAATCAAGGGATTTTCGTGAGCTATTAAAAAATGACACTGTTTCATTTGAGGATGAGGTCATACTTCCCGCGTGGCAACAAGAAAATTGCATCTTCAACACCCCAAAAATTTCCATTAAATATGCACAATTAAATGTAGATTTCCATGGAGGCACAGCCATCAATTTTTAGCCAATTAAGGTAATTAGCTCATAAGGTATTTTTCTTGCACATTGTGCGATTTCTCACATAGCATACAGAGTTGGTCCATTTTACATGTGACTTGACATGCACTTTTTTTTAAAAATAAAACCTCTATAGAAAGGGATGGAGTTAATTACCAACCTCGATGATTAAATGGATCCCAGTCTCTGCAACCACGAGAGACTTTCAACTTCTACACATGTACTGTGAATCTATGTGCATTTTCACGTTCCTCACATAAAGAGGACCTATTTTAAGGTCTGGCTTGGCAGCGCTGCTGTCTGCATGACCTATTCTTACCAATTCTTTAAGATATTCTTAAAATTGGATTTCATTACAGCCAGAGAAGAATTTCTCTCACCTCACTCTACTGGCTTTTTAGTGTATCATTCTGCCTCATGTGGAATGTTTGCATTGCAATGCTTAAAGGATTCTTTTACATCTCAAAGATGAGCTGAATCATTGCACAATAAAGCCCACATGTACTAATAATCGATTCACAAGAAGCAGTCACAAATTACTAACTGTCTTTTTCTGAATCGATTCCGATTTTGCGAACTGACCTATGTACTAATAGGTCGGTTCACGAAATAAGGCATAGTAGTGAGAAGCAGACCGTCCTCTCTAATGAATATTCATTAGGCATGTTTCAATTTGTGACTCACTTCGATTGGTCACAATTGCAGGGATGGTGTCCTGCAAGGGTCATGAGCCCACCCTACCTGTGATAGCTTAGAAAAAAGAAAACTTTTTTTTAGAGCAGTGCTATTTCCTTAAAAGTAAGGAGCAGCTTAAAAAATCATTTTCTTCTTTGTGTCCAAGGTAGAGTTTTCTTTCGATCTCTCTTTTAAATTCCACTATTATGGAAACGGACTGCTGCAATATTTTTCATCCAAATGACGTTGAAAACTATCCTCAAGTTTTAATCTGATCTGCTAATGACTGGATGTGGTAATTTATATGCAACTATTGTATGCTTTTGGTTGCATTATTATGAGATCAGGGCCATTTGGACCTGCACGCAAGTGCTAAACATTGGAATAAACGCAAGTGCTAAAAACTGGCACAAATGGAATGTGTGCACGTTTAGTACTTGTGCTCATTCGAAAATAAGTTCACATCTGTTTTTTACACAGACACTTACAGTATGTTTCTTTCTATACGGTGGTAGTCATCTTTGTAAAAAATTCTGCTATGGTAATAACCAGGAGCGGCCCATGCAGGTAAGAGCGGTGGGGCGGGTTCGTGGGGGATTTGAGAGACGACCACGAGAGGAAATTAAATAAATAATTTTCCCTCATCATCATCTGTCGAAATCCCTCCCCCCACACCCGGGCCCACCTCCCCACCGCTCTTACCTGCACGGGCCACTGCTGGTAATAACATATGTAAAACAGGCACGAAAATAGTTTGAGCACATTATTCTCCACTGTGTAGTACACAAGTATTATTCTGGTGGAAAAACACACCTTAAATTCAACACTAATGACATTTGTGCTTGACTGTGTTTGTATCCTTGAATAATACACGTTATTACTTGCTTTTTTGCAGGTAACAGGGTAGGTGTAATCTGCACCTGTAAACATAGTCTGGAGCAGATTATATTCACGCAGATCTAGGAGTTTGCAGGTGATGTACATATATGTGTAAAAAAGTAGGGATTAACATGTGCAAACTGTATAGCACTTGTACAGCGTTTTGCACCGACCATTATCACCAGTCGCGGCTCCTGCAGGTATGCTCAGTGCAGTGGCGTAACGAAACTTGAGGGGGCCCCCCTTCAAAGAATATGGAGGGGGCCCCCCACGCTCCGGACTCAGTCAGGAGCTCTCAGGTCAGGGACCTGCTGCGCATGCACCAGTGGGGTCTGGTGGATCCTAAAAGTGGTGGAACGAAAAGCTGAGATCCAAGTTGAAGGAGCAAGTGAGTACAGCAAGCACACCAAAGTGAAAGAGGAGCGTTCGGGGTTGGCCTTCCCAAGTGGGCCCTTTAACCACTCAAATTTCAGCTTTAAATAAATTCAGTCATTTGTCTCCAAAACATCAGCTTGTCGGTTTATGAAAGCAGACACGTTTTGCTATTAAATACTAGCTTTGCATTCTTGAAAAATAATTTAAATTCCCTAAATCAAGAAGTTATCTTTTTTGTGAAAAAGTTCAATTATTGTCATGAACCACTGCAACACATGGATAGATTCTGCCTTGAATATCTATGTGTCATAGTTGCATGTCATATGCGCCAAACTTATGCCAAGAATTACCACCATTATGCCGAAGCTAGCATGAGGGCTGTGCACCACCACGCAATCAGACAGGAATTACCACTATTATGCCAGGGCCCGCATTTTACTCGGTTTGGGCACCATTATACCGTGGGTGAGCACATCGGGCCGATATGTACCATCATTATGGCAGGGCCAACATTATGTCATGTTATTTTATTTATTAAGTACACAATCATGGAACATTGCTGGTGTTGAAATGGGGCAGCTCTGTAGAATCTCACTAGTGGCCGTGACAAGCTCCCCTCTTTACCTAGTGATAGTTTTTTCTACACAAAGGCATGTCGCAGGCACTATGGAAAAGAGAGAACAAGATATGAACGGCTTCCTTGTTTGTCTCTAACAGTCCACCCACTCTCGTCACAGCCCTTCCCACAGTACACAAGGACACCCATATGTCCCCTGAACCCTTCTACAGGTCAAATGCATATCAACCATCCTGGAATGGTTACTTATTTAGGAAAGTATGGGAAGAAATTTTAGAGAATAAAAATAGCTTGACCTATATGCGTGATGCGGGGTCTGAAATTGGCTATGGGGCACTGGCGTACAGTTCTCTGCACGACTTCAGAGCCCACTGTGTTTACTCCCTGCCCTGTGTTAATTCATGGTCTATGTAGTGCAACCTTATTTACGCCCTGTAGTATTTCATTGTCTCTTATTCACCACTGTCCACCTACTGTATTTACACCCTGTATTTCATTGTCTCTCATACACCGCTGTCCACCCACTGTATTTACACCCTGTATTTCATTGTCTCTCATACAACGCTGTCCACCCACTGTATTTACACCCTGTAGTATTTCATTGTCTCTCATACACCACTGTCCACCCACTGTATTTACACCCTGTATTTCTTTGTCTCATACACCGCTGTCCACCCACTGTACTTACACCCTGTATTTCATTGTCTCTTATTCACCACTGTCCACCTACAGTATTTACACCCTTTCGTATTTCATTGTCTCTCATACACCACTGTCCACCTACTGTATTTACACCCTTTAGTATTTCATTGTCTCTTATTCACCACTGTTCACCTACTGTATTTACACCCTGTATTTCATTGTCGCTCATACATCACTGTCCACCCACTGTATTTACACCCTGTAGTATTTCATTGTCTCTCATACACCGCTGTCCACCCACTGTATTTACACCCTGTACTATTTCATTGTCTCTCATACACAACTGTCCACCCGCTGTATTTACACCCTGTAGTATTTAATTGTCTCTCATACACCACTGTCCACCCACTGTATTTACACCCTGTATTTAATTGTCTCTCATACACCGCTGTCCACCCACTGTATTTACACCCTGTAGTATTTCATTGTCTCTCATACACCACTGTCCACCCACTGTATTTACACCCTGTATTTCATTCTCTCATACACCACTGTCCACCCACTGTATTTACACCCTTTAGTATTTCATTGTCTCTTATTCACCACTGTCCACCTACAGTATTTACACCATGTATTTCATTGTCTCTCATACACCACTGTCCACCCACTGTATTTACACCCTTTAGTATTTTATTGTCTCATACACCACTGTCCACCTACTGTATTTACACCCTGTAGTATTTCATTGTCTCTCATACACCACTGTCCACCTACTGTATTTACACCCTGTAGTATTTCATTGTCTCTTATTCACCACTGTCCACCTACAGTATTTACACCATGAATTTCATTGTCTCTCATTCACCGCTGTCCACTCACTGTATTTACACCCTTTCGTATTTCATTGTCTCTCATACACAACTGTCCCCCGCTGTATTTACACCCTGTAGTTTTTCATTGTCTCTCATACACAACTGGCCACCTACTGTATTTACACCCTGTAGTATTTCATTGCCTCTTATTCACCACTGTCCACCTACATTATTTACACCCTGTATTTCATTGTCTCTCATTCACCCCTGTCCACCCACTGTATTTACACCCTGTAGTATTTCATTGTCTCTCATACACAGCTGTCCACCCGCTGTATTTACACCCTGTAGTGTTTCAATGTCTCTCATATACCACTGTCCACCCACTGTATTTACACCCTTTCGTATTTCAATGATTTGTTCATGTCTTTCTTCTCTCAGCCTCCATTAGCCATCTTGGAACAATAAAGTCATAATAAACTACAGCAAAAGAAACATACTTTGGCACAGCCAATAGTTCTGCAACCAACGTCAGACCTATTGGCTTTGCCAACACTTATTAGATACGACATCTTACATGGATTCTCCCCTTCCGACCCACAATGTCCTTCCCTTCTTATGTGTGTCCTACTCTCTCCCATATGACTCTGGTGATAGTTTGCTACACTCCAGTCCCATTTATTTCCCTGAATATATCTCTATTATTTTTGGCATTTCGTTGCTGTTCTGGGGGCTCATTCTATGCTTCATTAGACTTTAAGTACCGATTTATAACATGCTCTTTATTGGATTCTTTAATAAAAAATATTACCAATGTGACTAACAAGAAATAGAATTCATAGGAAAACAAACATAAAATAAAAAGTGCACAGCATGGGCGGAAACTGAATACCTAAAATGTATTTAAAAAAAAGAAAATGAAGGTTCTGTGCTGTGGAACCTGGGAATGACTTTCCCCAACTCTATAGTACTCCGGAGGACCCTAAAATGTGAGTTTTTCAGTTAAGCTGCAGTCAGTGGCGTAGCACGAGCCTCACGCGCCCTCATTTAAGGAGGTGAAAATGGCCCCCTGGCTCTTGGTTGGGTAGTGAAAGACAGCTATAGTCAGTGTGCCCCTCCCATTCCTAGGCCCCGATGCCACTGCACATGCTGCACCATTGGTACGTACGCCCATGGCCAGAGTCTAAAAGTAAATAAAGGGCTGATGATAAAGCGAGTCAATAATACTAGGCAGGTGCCTAGGGTGCCAGCACCAGACAGTGCCAAATTGACACCAAAAGTATCAAATATTACCAATTTGTTCCAAGGAGGGAGCAAAAAATAAAAAATAGAATTTTGCTGAAGGCTCCAGATAGTTTTGCACTTGGTCTCAAATGTCGCTCAAAAATGTGCAACAACCACAGACATGTTCTCCCTTCCTTTACAACTGGGAAGACCACAGATACAAATGAAATGTGGCATAACAGCCAGAGATGCTGTCTTTGGAACTGGGGGATCATGCTCGAGTCTCAGCGTTGGTTCAACATCCTGTGATTCTGGGCAAATCACTTAATATCCCCGTGCTTAAAAAATAAGTGTGGCCTTGTGTAATGTAACTGGTGCTCATGTAAAGCGCTCCAATACCTTGGGGGCGAGCTTGCGCTATATTGAACTATTAAAAAAAGTACTCTCTGTCATTTTCTACACGTACATCCATTTTCAAACATTCTTGAGCCATTTTTTTTAATCTCTTCTGTGGAGACCTGGGAACATTTCCATGTTCACTATCAGCAATGGGGACACTGCAGGCCACTGAGGAAACACTCCGTGCCATCCAGGGAGACGCTCCAACTCAAACAAATGCGAGGCCAATTGCATTTCCAATGCTTGCTTACCTTCCAATGCGTCCCAGCAGAGTCCTGTTCCTGGAGCTGCAAACCTTCTCCTGGCCCTGTCAGCTCTGTGCTGCCTCATCCATTCTCAGAGGAGCAGTGCCTTGTGGGGAATGCTCTCTCTGGTGCCCCCACCCCCATCCTTTTTCCGGGTCGTGGCTCTGACTGAAGAGAAACAATGTAACTTGTTACTTTGTTTCTCTTCAGTCCAGGGTCAACACGAGGAGCTCAGAGCAGGCTGCAGACAGCACCTGCTTTCTAGAGCAAGCCTTTCTCTCACACTCACAGCTCTTTAACGAAGAGCTGAGGGGGCCCCCTTCACCTACCGAAGACTGGGGGCCCCCCGCACCGCGGGGGCTGCGGGGGTGTTTGTTACGCCCCTGGCTCAGTGGGGTGGGATGCGGGGAGGAAGCCGACAGATGACAGAAAAGGGAAAATAAATAAATCCTATTCCATCGTCTGTCGCCTTCCCACCCTCCCCACCCCACCGCGCTTACCTGCAGGAGCCACAACTGATTATCGCCAGGTACAAATCGTTGTTAGTTGCCTGTACATAACCCAGAGTCAGTGCAGTTTTCCCTTAGCTACTGATTGGTTATCATGAGTGACCTTAACATTTGCACTTATTCTTATCACTTGTGCCAGGGTCTGCAGGACTCAATCAGTGTCTGGTGAATTACTTCCTTAGTCCTTCACGTTCACGGTGCAAATATCTTCCTTAGGGTTGTCAGTTCAGCCCCTTCATGCATGTCCTGAAGTGCTATTTTCTTCCTTACTTCTTGCTTTTGCTTCCTTACAGGAATTGCTACCCAGTAGCTGATAGAAGCATGTGCGCATTATGTGTGTATGCACTTTGATGAATGCCTCTGTGTGTGTGTGTCAAGTGCATGAGCAATTCAATACTGTGGTATACTATAGAAATGTATACTACACTAATAAATATGGAAGAAGTCTTAAATGTTATGTCATATTATGTTACTGTTACTTGAATAATGCACATTAACCTCTTGGTCTTTCATCGTTCCACAAAATGTGTTTTGTGACCCGAGAGTCTTGAATTTTTGATTTGGTGGCATAGCGGCTTCTTTATTTTCTGATATGCAAGTCTGTGTCACTTTATTCTAGTGCATCCACCAGTTCCCATCAACAATATAATGGCGGTGGCTGCTGGGCCATGCAGCGGACATTCTGACTATGCTGCAGAAGTTCACCAAAGGCAAGTCCATGTGTGCCCGTCTATGCACGTTTGTGCTTCTATGAGAGTCTACTCTTGATCCACATTAATGTCTTTTGGAACCAACAACCTAAACCCCAAATTACTGGATAAGTTAATGAATATTATACATATGTATATATAACCAACTCCCTTTAATTCACAATGACTTTGTTAAAATAACCGTCCTAAATACGAAAAGCTCTTGAACACCCTAATGCACAATGTGCAATCAGCTGTCATACATAATCACCAAATTGCTGACCTCTTTGAAAGATTAAACTTTGATTTGCTTTTCATAGCCAAACCTTATTTAGCCAGCTAGCAAACCCTGCAATAGATTAATTAGTCCCTCAAGACAGCATTGTCTTTAGAGTGGACCTCACTCACAAAAAAAGGAGGTGGAGTGGCAGTTTTAGGCTGAAAGGCGCTATCTCGTCTGAATCTTTACAGTGAGATCTCAACCTTGAAACAGCATTTCTAACCTTAAGATCTTTGCACAATCCTCTTATCTTTTTGTTAATTTATCCTTTTCCTCAAACACCTAATTCTGTTTCGAATACATTTCTGGATAAGATCAGCTTCAGTGCCCTATAGAACAAGACTTATTTGATACTAAGCACCCTTAATCTATCACATGAGTCATTTGATGGCCTAGTGGGACAGTATAACTCAAACATGGATACTTTCAATCTTCAGCTAATTAATCATTTCCAACACATAATAACACAGATCCTTTTCATGATCCCATATTTTCTACTACTGAAATGATTACTGCAGGTGAACTTCTAAATAAGAGAGTTGTGACCATTTGGCTGTCTCATTTAAACTTTTGCTAAATGATAACATCAATTGCAAAATAATCGATGGGCCTCTCAAAGAAAGCTAGTGGAATAATTGTCCACCTACTGCTATTACCATCATCAGCCAACTGTTTCAAAGGATCTCAGATATCTGAAAAAGATCCAGAGCAGCTGGTATATCTACTGAAAAACCACTTAACCACAGTACTTGAAGAAGGAATCTAATCAATAGCATAGTTGGTTTTTGAGTGAGCTACTTAATGCTAAACTCTTCACTCAGTAAATTGAGTGTAAATGGAAAAAGATTATAATATAGAAAGAAAAATAAATATAGTGAGCAATTAAACATCTAAGGGGACATGAACTATTTTCCAGAAAGGCTTACGAACTCTGTGAATATATCAAAGGAACTATTATGAATTATTAATGAATTACAGGACCCCTAGGTGTTGTCGCCTGACTCTCTCACAAGAGTTATGCAATCAGCTTTCTTTCTTCTAATTTCTTCTATAAAAGTAAGATCTAAAAACATCAAGATAAAATAGATAGTGAAAACAATTTACAAACAAGTTGAATTTTAGTGATGAATGTATAATCAGAGAAGCCTTGACTGACTGGTTAAAACTTGAACAATTTGAGGAAATTTCTGTACTTTGATTTCTAGAATTGTTAACACAAACTCACCCTTCTAGCTCTCCGCCAATCCAGCCCCAGCTAAGTGATTAAGGGGCATATTATCAACGGCCAGCGATAATTATCGCTGGCCGTGCTTAGCGATAGATTCCCTATCGCAGGCTATCTCTGGAATTTATCGCCCTGGTAGCGCGTTATTAACAACGCGTTTCTCCAAGCCGATAAAAATTCCAGTGATAGCGAGGTTATCGCCGTTTTGCAGGGAACATCGCTGATTTTCCAGCGATGTTCCCTGCAAAACGGCGATAACCTTGCTGATACGACCCTGTGGTCGTATCAGCAGAATCCACCCCCTATGTCTAACATAGGTAAGTCAGGATTTTAGCAGACGTTAGATTTTGGCGAAAACGGCAGTTTTCGCCAAAATCTAACCTCTGCTAAAATCCTGTGGGCTGCCTTGTAAATATCGCGATGTGAACATCAGCGATATTTGCAACGTAGTCCATCCGGGGTACGCCCAGTAACGCCCACTGTGCATCTCATTAGAGATGCAAAGATGGGCGTTGGGGGAAAGGGCGATAATGCAAGGATTCACGCGATAGCGTGACCTTGCTGATTAGGCGATAAAATTATCGCCGCTTTTCGTCCGAAAACGGACGCAAAAGCGGCGATAATTGTTTATCGCCTCGTTGATAATATGCCCCTTAAATCTTTGATCTCATTATCTCCAGAACTTTTTTAACATATTGAATAGTTCCTTATTTAAATGTGTAGTCATCAAACAATGGATACATTCCCTAGTAAAGCCTTTATTTTAAACAAAAACACTTTAAACCCCTCAGCATAGAGGAACTATAGTCCAATTTTCCTAACCCTCTTTCTAAGCAAAACATTAGAAAATAGTTGTGTGTAGACAATTACACAAATATGTTGAAAACAATTTATCTATAGACTTTTATCAAGCGGGTTTTTGGTCAGGCCAAAGCAGTCAACTTGTCAGAATTAGATGGTTTAGAAAGAATGTTATACAGAGGTAAAGTTGTTTTGCTGGCCTTGTCTGCAGCCTTCAACATTATGAAACATGATATCCATATTGAAAGTCTCCAAGATATATGTATCTAAATAACTTTTCTAGATTGGCTCTCTTCTTTTCTCACAGTTACCAATCAATATATCTTGCACCCTTCTGAGTTGACCCTAGTGTGCTTAAATCCGGAGTACCCCAGGGGTTCAGTTTAACACCCATTGTTATTTAACATTCATATGAGGCCTTTAGCATTGACAATCCACAGATTAGGGGCAACTTTCTATATGAATGCTGATTCAGTGCTTCTTTTTAGTTTAACTAAGAAAAACAGTGCATTATGTGCATCTAAATCTTGACTGCTTGTTATTCGTTAGATGGTGGATGTCAAGAACTTTCCTCAAACTAAACAATTTTAAATCTGAGTTACTGCTTACCCCAGAGGATTCTGGCATACTCTAGAGACTAGATTAGCCTAAAGAAAAGGGTCCATGCCCCATTCCCACCAATTAAGTACAATATCTGGGCAATGACATTGATAACAATCTCTATCAGCAAAAGTTGCAAAGGCAGGATTCTGGCAGCTTGAGATCTTAAAACACTTCTTCACTTAATTGAGGAACTATTTTAATATTTCTGTTGTAAACACCCACATGCAGTCTAGACTTGACAATGGCAATTCAGTTTACCTAGTGGTAACCCTGACATCCTTGGGGTAGTATTCCCCCAAATGTTTTTCCTTCACACCCTTACTTTGCTGAACTCGTGCTAGTTGGCATTAAGTCCCTGTGCACTTTACTTCTGCTAACCAGTGGTAAAGTGCTTGTGCTCTCTCTTCAAACATGGTAAAACCTAATTGGCACATTTAATGTACTTGTAAATCCTCTAGTAAATTGTACTACCTAAACCCAGGACCTGTAAATTAAATGCTACTAATGAGTAGCACCAGTCATTGTGCCTCCCACTAAAGTAACCTCTTAAAACTGTCTCAGGCCTACCATTACAGCCTGTAGTGCAGTTTCTAACTGTCATTTCAACCTGGCAAAAGAAATTCTTTTGCCAGGCCTGGACCTTCCTTTCAATACTTATAGGTCACTCCTAAGGTAGGCCATATCGGCTCATGGGGCAGGATGCATGGTATTTAAAAAGTAGAACATGTTGGTTTAAGTTTTACATGTCCTGGCAGTGAAAAACTCCTAAAGTAATTTTTTTCACTGTTGGAAGGCTTTCTTTCCCAGAGGCTAACCCTGGGTTGGTTATATTACTAAGTGCTAACTTCCAATACTAGTTGCAGATACAGCCTGGGGAGGTAAGATGTGGTATTCGCCTTCGGTTTACCATTCTTTTCTTTACGTCCACGGCTCATTATACTAAGGTACACTTGCATATTCTTGCAGGCTTTAAAAAAGATAAGCGGTTTGCCCAGTTGGTGAGGATTACTTTCCTCTCTACAATTGTGAAACATTAAGCCCCTATCTGCATGGGCTTAGACTAAGGTACGCTTTGTTTTGCCCCACAATACTGTTTCTTTAATTTTCACACATGACGTGCTGAGACTTAGCTTTATTTATTTTTCCAGATTTTTCTGGGAAGACCCTGCGATTTGATTCATTCTGGATGTCGTTTGGTGCTATACTGGATTAAGGAATATTTTTGGGGAAATAACCAAGAGGTCCCTCTTACTCCTCCCTTGGGATAAGTCTTTTCTTGATTTTCAACCATATGCAGCTTTGCTGCAACTATGATGGTGGTTTTCAAATTTAGATACATTTAATGTTGCAGACCACCCTACAGGCTCTGTGAACAGGATTGTTTCCACATAACTCGGACAACATATAGATTATGGAGTGTCCAGGCTACATTATGGTCAGTGTTTTCAGATCCCTTGATCTTTGATGTTCATGCAACAGGAGTACACCAGAGAGATAGATTTTAATTTGACTTTTACTATGTCTAGGTTGTCTTTTTGTCCTGATGAAGACCCGCATGCGGAGGTATAAATTACCCTCATTGCTCAAGACGGGTAGAAACATCAAAATTTTTCTCTTTTGGCCTGTAATACAACTCATTGACCATCCCTTAGCATTTAGGATGATGCATTTCTGAAATTGTGGTATCATTCTGAAAAGAGGTCATCTAAAGAACAAGATATTGCATTGACACTGTATACAGGCTTAGCACTGGTTCGGCCACAAAATAATTTCCTCCAACCAGTGCCACATGTAAATTAGAGTACTTGCGCTTCTCACTTTACTTGATTTCGCTCTTATCCTTTCTTCACTCACAATGCACACGAGCACTTTCTTTTTCACTTTCCTTTTGACAACCTTCTATTGTCTAAAATGACTTATTGAACATGGCATATAAAATTCAATAAACAAAGATTTTTCCAATCAAATATTGTTGTCCTTCTCTCTGTGATATTATTCTATGTACAGAATAATAGATTCTATGACCGTTTGGACTTAACTTTTCTAACGTCAGGACCAATTGTTTTGACTGAACTTCCAATTGGGAGCAGATAGAGAAATTATGTTTACACTCAAATGAATTCCTATTTAAAATCTTCTCTCGTGTTAAAGTCAATGCTAAGTTACACTTATAGAAAGTAGGCATTTTTCTGCCCAAACCAACAGTGCCTTTCTGTCAGTGTCCTGGGTTACATGACTGTGAATAGCTCTGCCCTTATGGATTGCGTGTTCATTCCAGATATTGAGACAAAGGAAGCCTAGGTGTGACAGGAGCTAGTCTTCCCGACAGGATGGCTGGGAAGGAGCTATACCCTGCCTTGTTTGCCATTCAAAGGGCCCTGCCTGCAGCACAAACAAAGAATCCTGCCACCAGCCCTACCCTTGCTTTATCGCCCTAGACAGTTTGAAGCCAGGCACAGGGGAAGGTGAAGAACTGGCCAGAAGCAGTTTTGGGGGTAGGTCAGGAAATTCCCCCACAAAAATGCTGACACCAGGTATAAATGTGGGACCTTCAGAACCTCTGAGAATACGCCTGTACCTGTGGAAGATTCAGATGAAGGACTGTCCTGCTGTCTGAAGAAGAGGGTCTGTCATGCTGACTGAAGAAGGAAGATTGGACCTGCTTGCCCTGAACCCAGGCTAAGCAGAGTGACTCCATGGGCCAGTTGGCTGACTTCCTGTGCGAGATACAGTGACACAACAGTGGCCTTCCTGCAACTGTCCACCTGACCAGCACCAACTGGAACTTCCTGGACCTGCCTAAGATCTGGTGCTGGCCTCTGCTGGAGTGGGTCCTGATTTCCAAGAAGTGTTCTCTGTGTGACCTCTTTGGGCTGAAAATCAACCATCTGCGACGACCACCAACGCAAAACTGCAGGAGGACCTGCCTTTCGTGCTGACTTCAAATGTCTACAATGTCTGGCAAAGTGAGATCATGATAATGGCAACAGTCCAAAATGATCAACCAACGCAAAGCTCCAATGATGACTGGCTCTTCTCGCTATTGCGAGACCGTTTGAGATTTTCAATCTTCTCTAAGTGCGGACAGCCTCCTTCTCATAGCGCCCGCCAAAGCAAATGACACTCTTTATGCAGACTTGAGAAGATAACTCTTAACCAGGATGAACCTGGTCCCTGAATCTGAACTGCATTCCAATGACGTCAGCCTAAACTTGTGAATTCCCTGGCCTGATGCAAACAGATAACTGTCAGTGTCGCTTTGTGCATTTTGGCACTATTTTGACTTCAACTGTAAAAACTCATATCTCCAGGTTTATTTGTTAGACTTCAATTGTTTTGTTGTTATTTTATTATTAAAATTGACTCTATTTCTCTAAATTGCCCATCTAATCACAAAAACTTCAAGAGGTAGCAATATCACTCATATCTTGAAACAACTTCATTGAAACATTAAAACAGAGTTGCTTTAAAATATCTTGTTATTCTCCATTGCGCTTTGTACTAAGAAACACCAGAATTTCTCACAAAAAAGTATGCTATACCTCTTGTGTTCTCTGTGATCCAATTCACAGTTATCTGTTTTGATTCCAAAGAACAGAACTGTCAGATTTGACAATAGAGTCTTCTCTGTGGCGGATGCAAAAGAGTGCAACACCAATATCCATTTTCGAGCAAATTCAAGCCTGTTACATTTCACATTATTAGTAGATTTTTGACCAGGTGAGCAAATCATTTAGTGGCCGAATAACCTGCTATTCACTAAGGCCAGATGTACTAAGGTTCCCTGTAGCATTTTTTAAATAGCGACTCCGTAGGAATCGCTATTTAAGAAATGCAAAAGGATAGGTACAAAATTTGCGATTCCCTAATAGCGATTTCTACAGATTAGGAATCGCTATTAGGGAATCGCAAATAGGAATTGCCATTACATTCCCGCCTATGGACGAAATAGGAAATACTTTCCATTTCTTAAATTGTGATTTCCTAATAGGAAATCGCAATTTAAGAAATGCAAAGCCAAGGGTGCCTCTGAGTTTAAGGCCCCCCTGGAGGCACCCCGAATTTCCTACTGCACATGTAGGTGTACATATGCCTGAGGGGCATATATGCGCTTCATATGACCACAAAAAAAGGCATTTTTAATGCATTTTGTTATTTTGCACATGGCTACCATCAATTTGAAGTCAATGGTAATTGCATTTCCTAAATGCCCAATTTGCATTTAGGAAATGCTTTCTACATGGGCTTTTGGAATCTCAAATAGGTAATCCCTATTTGCGATTCCTAAATCGGAGTTGCAATTTGCGATTTCTTCAGTGTAGAAATTGCAAATTGCGACCGGTTTTGGCCCTTTGTACATCTGAAAAGGCCATTTAGCATTTCTTAACAGGCCGACATAGCGATTCGGCCCTTTAAGAAATTCTAAATGGCTTCGTACATAGAAGTCTTTAATTCCCTGCCCCATTGTAATATTCTCCCTTCCCCAGTGACAATATAGTTCCTGAATCATTTTCTCTCTCCTGGGGTTAGTGTATTCCCTGCCCAGTGTAAATATCTACCTGCTCCCAGGCACGTCTACTACATAGTGCCCACTCCTCCTCCCCCTGCTCTGAGAGCAGAGCAGATCTGACCCGTCCCGCCCGCCGACACGCCGCAGCATGAATAATAAAAAGATAATAACGTAGAGTTATCATTTTATTTTTCCTTTTTTTCCACTGCATACAGCAGTGGGGCGATGCTCCTCTGCCTTAGAGGAGGAGCCGCCACTGCTTGCTCCAAAGGAAGAGTCTCCCTTTTATAGTGTCATTGTTTTTCCTACCACAGTGTGCATGTCTCCTTCCAATGTTGGAATGTCTTATAATGGAGGGCAAGTGCAATTGCTCATGTACGTAGCTATCAATAGTGCAGTACTTGGAGTGGCACCGGAGACGAGATCTGGGGTGCCCACTGTACTTAAATTATACCTGTTTTATGCACCGAAACCAGCAGAATGGGGACCATTTTCCATGCTCGTATTTGGGCCCATTTGATCCTTGTGCAGGTGACAAAGTGAAAGCACCACTATTCTCTCCATAATCCTTTTTACCAACCTACTTAAAGAATGAACTGCAGATGCATGTGATGTAACCAGGGCTTTAAGTGGGCCGGGTCTCACAGGTGCTGAGCACCGGCAGTTTTTTAAAGAGGGCCTCGAAACGGGTCTCTATTGGGCTCTGTTTTGTGCCCTGGCACAGGCGGTCCGTTTTTTGCCCGGACTTCAGTGACAGCAGGCACATCGATGTGCGCATGCTCACACTCCTCAGTTCTCACTAGTGGAGAAGTTACAGCATGACGTCATGCCAGGTGAGCGTTGTAGGGGAAGGGAAATCGTTTAACCCCTTGACCGCGATCGGAATTCCGCTCGTGTGCTGGACATTCCGATCGCGGGTGGGGTCGTGACGAGCTCAGCTCGTCATGCGCACAGCGCTACCGCGCAGCATGACAAGCTGAGCTCGTCATGAGCACGGAAGGGGTTAAAGAGAGTCATTTTCTCTCTGTATTTCCCTTCAATTTTTGAAACTCAGGAGCAGCAACATTGTCGTGGTGTCTCAAGGGCTGTAAGTGGAAGCTTTCTCAATATTATATACAAGCCATAGTTGCTGCTTATTTATCTTATGCAACAACCAGTGATAAAACCAATAGTCCTGTCTTGTTGTAGATGTAATGTTACTTGCTTATCTGGATGCAATGACAGAAACAAAATACAAGTCAGACGGCACTCTATGATAAGCACAGATTTTTAGCTTGCGTGTTTTTAAGCCACACCCTTAAATACATGGGCCACGCCCCTTCAAGAGACCCCCCAGTTTTTTCATCCCACTTAAAGCCCTGGATGTAACCCAGGAAGGCAGATATGCCTGCACTGAGATGGTGTGCGTTATTAGCCTAGCATGAGGAAGAGTACAGAAAGCAAATATTTAAAGATATAATTATATGTATGGCAAATTACATTACCAGTTGCGAATGTATATTGAGTTTCAATACCACACTACAACATTGAGTTTCAAGCTGCACCTACGATCTAACAGGCATCACGATCTGCATTAAATGCACATTAACTATGGGGTGCTTTGTGGCATAGGCACAGAAAATGTGGATTTAAAAAAAACATAACCTATAAATTACCTCTTCGCGCAAAAGTCATCGGGCCTCATTTTTTTGCGTTTCATTGGCACGGATGATTTGCTTCGTTTAACAATTCCTGAGCGCGAGGCATGTCTTGGCGCCAGACCAGGCCCCTCTTTGAAGCAGTAAGTTGTGTTCAGATTGCCTGCGAAAAACGCAATGACTTGTAATCAGATCATTATACAGAGGGGCACGAGGCTCAGGCGGCAACATTTACCTTGGGTGATTGCAAGTTGCGTCTGGAAAGGTACCGAACATTCATCTTAATTGAAGGACCCGTGTTAGTGAGATGGACAAGTTAATGTAACATTTGCTGGATCTCATTACCACAAGCTCACAGAA
Source organism: Calotriton arnoldi (assembly GCA_963921515.1). Lineage (NCBI taxonomy): Eukaryota > Metazoa > Chordata > Amphibia > Caudata > Salamandridae > Calotriton > Calotriton arnoldi. The sequence continues at coordinate 540,250 of CAWUFW010004061.1, forward strand.
TTCACCCAACAAGCTGCAGGTTTTTAATGAGCCCTCCGAGCCGCCATACTGGGTCGTTTATTGTGTATTTTCAGAGGTAGAAGTGAATGACAAGCAGTGCATCGGTCAATGGTGGTTTAACAACTCCTAATTTAAGAAGCATATTATCTGTGATCTCTGCACACCAGAGGTGCACAGATGACTGTAACAACACATTTTGGATTTCGGTTGACATCTGTGCTAAATCCTTCCTAGGGCGCTGGTGCATAATGACACAATGAAGGTTGTCACTTGGATCTCTTATGCAAAGCTGCGAAACTGAAAATGGTCCCCGTAGTAAAGGCTTAGTTGAATTTTTTGGTTGACGTAGGTAGATGCTTTATTAAATACAAAGTGGAGGTTGGAATATAATGAGGCAGAAAGCAGTGTATAGTCACAGGACGAAAGAGAGAGAGGAAAACAGATTCGAAGGGTAGAAAGAGAGGGAGAGAGAGAGGGGAAAACAGAGAAAGAGCGAAAACAGAGATCTCGGGAAACGGCGTGTGTCTGCGCTTGAGGGGGAGGTATAAGAGACAGAAAGATCTGGAGACAGTCAGAATGAGAGAGATCTGGCAGAGAGATCAAAGGGAGAGAGTGACAGAGAGAGATTGACACACTCAGAGTAGAAACACGGAAGAGAAATAAAGTAAGAGACAGAACAAAGAGAGAGACAAAGGATGGCAGAGAGCAAGACATGAATAAAAATTAATTAATGTATAAAGCGCTACAGTTGCCTACTAGGGCGTTCCGAAGCTAAATAAACTGCCACATTCTAAAAGCAGGCTTTGAAATAGGTGTTTGTGCCCATTTACAGATTAATATAAAAGTTCTCCACAAGTTGCTAATGGTCCTAGGTTTTTGCTGACTTAATTTCATCCAGGTGAAAACTTTGTGGAATTTTTGCACCCAAAACAGTATGCTAGGGAGAAGACTGTGTTATAACTCATTGGATGGAGCAAACTTGGAATCAGGTTTAAACAAGCATTGGCTTGTTTAACTTGTTCTTGCTTTAAAATGCGGAACTCTGCACTCACACAGGAACACTGCTCCTCTGTAGGCGGACCCCTCCTGTTATGCTCGCAATTACACACCACACACCATGCACACACACACAAACCCATACAATCAGCCCCTGAACTCACACATAGGCAGCCCCCTTGCGCTCACGCTCTGCAATGACTGTCTATAAGCATCCCTAATCTGATCCCCTCCAGGAATCCCCAATACTCACCCCTTAGGGTGACCAACTGGCATGGGTGCAAATTCAGGACGGTGAGTGTAAAAATTCAGGACAAAGGGTCAAAATTCAGGACACAAATTCAGGACAGAAAGTCAAAATTCAGGACAAAAATTTGGGACAAAAAGTACGTTTTACAAACACATCAGAGGAGGTCGCGCAATAGTATTTAAGTAAGTAGACAACCAAAAAAAGTTTATTATGTCCCTCCTCAAGCAATCCACTATGTATTGCAGTACCCAGATCATATTTTATTCTTGTCATGCCAGCCAGGGCCTGGTATCTCTTGTTTTAGTTACATTATCCAGAGTCCCCCTGCTGTGCATTTGTCTGTCACCCTTGATATATGTCCCTTGGGTATGCTTACTTTGCAAGGGGACTGATCTGGAGGGAAGAGTGGCCCTTCAGAGGAATAGACTGATCCTCCTCAAGAAGTAAATGGCCTTAGTAGGGACAAGTAAATAATTCAGATGAGGATGAACTCCAGAATGGCATGAGGGACGAGAGAGGGAATTAAAGTCCTTGTAGCCCAATGGTTGTTTTGCCTGACACAGGGCGCACTCCTGGTTTGCTCGCCAGGCCAACCTATTGCCATTCTGGGCTTGACAAAGGTCCACAAGAGCTGTCGAAAACACACACGTATTTCTAAGGCTCCAGCAGCATTAGAAATCTTTTTCAATGTGAGTATTTGGCTGAAAGAGCAGGATAGAAAAGCTTTGTGAACTACTGTGAACTTCTGTCTGGACAAGCACTGACTATGCCAGGGGAGGGATACAAAAGAGGACATATGAGGAAAAGACCAGAGAGAGTGCTGCGAGACCATAACAGCCTTTCAGGATGAGTGCCACCCTAAGTCAGCGGCAATGCACTGTAGGGGCTAGGATTTGTGTGCCGCTTATGACCCTTCAACAAAAAGGACATATCACCCCTCACCACAAAGGGCATATCATTTTATATGATATTGTATTTCATTGTATGGAATATACATGAACTCTCTTTTAAGTATGTCAGGTTGTCAATGATTATATAACATTAGAGACTGAAACCTGTGGGGGTGGAGTGTTGACACTGTGATAATTCTCCCACCACCAGGCCCACATTAACCAAATTTCATTACCCACACGATGTGGCAACCAGCCATTTTCAAATTATAGAAACATGCATTCAACAATGAATGCTACCGGGCAGCAATCTCGCTGTTGAATTTTCATCATCCCCCAAAATATCTGCATTGAGCATTTTGTATATGATAATCCAAAGTTATTTAATTGGGATCACCTTCTGGGCCAGGAGTTTCATATAAATCTGGCAACTCATTGTACCTTCAGGTCAAAAGTGCCTCGACATGACATTAGCACATACCTCCGATACATGGCTTAAGGTCTGACACACAACAAAATTAAATGGACACAAAAGGCGAAATGCGTTGGGGATTCGTTGCTGGCTTTGATCATCATTCCCACGTATTTTGCTTTTCGGTGACTTACATTCTAAGAATTTTTGCAACTACTTCAAGAAAGACCCATTAGTCTACGTTTTAAGTACTGGAATTTTATTACAGGAGGCCAGGCAAGATGCAGATAGAATTATCTTTTTGAAACCAAGCACCTTATGTCCCATATATGCAAATGCCATGAAGTTTTTCTGGTCTTCTTTTCTTGGGCTGAAAGAGGCATTAGCATCAAACCAAGTGTTTCTCTATCAACGGTGTGGATAAAGACAGAGGAACATATAACAAGAATAACTTCCTATTTACCGGGTTTATTTTAGCCCAGCTGAGTTGTAATCAGTTTATCAGACTTGAAAGGATGAATAGCTGAACGAGCCCTGACAGGATTCAGACCTATGTGCTGTAGGATGTATGGAAGTCAGCAACAGGAATTTGACTCACTGAGACATCTCATAGTTTACAGTGCTATTGCACACTTTTGCATACTATTTCATAAAGTAGAAAATATACACTTAGAGGACCATATGCTCTTTGCCAAATGTCTAGCTGGCTATCCCACGGCTTGCCATACAGCAGTTGAAAATAAATTACGCATCACTTGGTATTAAGCTGTTCGATCTCTGTGCCCTTTTCTTTCTCAAGTTTGCACTGTGCTTCTCTGTGTGTCTTGAACTCCTCTTCCACGGCTTGCTCTGCTCTAATCTCTTGGTCTTTCGAGTTCATGAACTCTGTAAATATCGTGTCATCAGGAAGCTCCAAGGATTCCAGCAATTAACGCCTCCCAAGCAGCCTTTACATTTGCCAAGTAACCATTTACACACATTTGCATTTCTTTGGGGAAGCAGACACCCTGGGCTTATTTCTTTTAGCCGTCTGCCCCTCCCTCCGGAATGCAGCACAGGAGTCTCCCTGGCACTTCAGCTGGGGATTCTAAATTGTGGAAATTAATTTATGGTATTAATCTGAAAAGCTAAAATTACGGACAAATGCTGTCCGTTAAGACATTCATCACGGACAACGGACATAAGGGCTAATTTACGGACAGTCCGTGAAATTTACGGACGGTTGGTCACCCTATCACCCCTACAGATACCCGCAGTACTCACCACTTACAGACACACTCTAGCAAATACAAGCCTAAAACTTACCCTGGAGACATACAGCCACACCATTCCTCCTGCACTCACAGTCACGTCCTGCACTCACACTCTGCACTAACACACAGGCACACTTTCAATTCACTGCACTCACATCAGCACACCTTGTGCTCACCATCTGCAGGGACACAGGCACAATACACCCTGCACACACATAAGCACATTTCTAACCCAGTACTTACATCCATCTTCTTACATGCATGCTTCTTGCTCACACAGGACTCCAGCACACACCCTGCACTTACACAGACACCCAATGCACACATACAAGCTGCACCTAATTTCACCACGTACACTCACTCCCTACTGGCATCTTCTTCACTGACCCCCCTCCAGTCACCTTCTGTGCTGACTCCCTACAGGCACCCTCTCGCTGACCCCATATGGGTACACCCTCCACCGACCCATAGAAGCACTAATATAGGTGCTCAAAGTACTCACCCCATGCAAGCGTCCTCTGCCCCACCTCTTAAAGGCACCCCTTGCATTTACACACTACAGGCACCCTACTACACTCACACCCTCCCATCTGCATTTTTATACTGCCCTGGACTCTTGCAGGCACCCCAAGCACACACACTCTTCACTCACACACAGGCACATTCTGCACTCACCCCCTGAACTCACTCAGGCACTCACCTGTACTTGCCTGGCACTATGCACTCTGTACACATATAGGCCCCCATGCACTCACATACAGGCACCCATTGCACTCACACACAGGTACCCCCTACTGTCATGGCCTGCTGTGACCCTCTACTGCCACCCCTTTCACTGACCCTTACCGGCACCGTCTTCACTTAAGCACACGCTTGAGACTCTCCCTGTACATACAGAGGTGCGCGGTTCACTGTGTACTCACACTCACCTCCTGGCACTCACACAGGCATCCCCTGCACACATCCTGCCCTCATTCAAAGGCACACCCTCCAACTCACCATCTGCAGTCACACAGGCACACCCTTAATTTAGACCCTACAGATACCCCCTGCACTCATGTCCTGCATACACATGTATGACACCCTGCACAGACATAAACATACTGCTCACCCTGCACCCACACAGGCACACCTTGCACTCAGACATAAACACAATCGGCACTTACACCTTATAGAGACCCCCTACGCTCCTATAGTGCAAGCACCTGTGTACTTGGCTCCTATAGGCACCCCCGTGCTCACTCTTACACTCACTCAGGTTGCCTCTGTATCTCTCCATCCTGCACATATAAAGGCAGCCTCTGCACTAAACCCATCACAGGCATCCCAACTCCCTGCACTCACACAGGCACCCCCTGTACTCATACTACTTGACCACCCAGGCACCCCCCATGCATCTCAACATCCTGCACTTCACTAACACCCTACAGACACCCCTTCACTGCCACCTGTAGACATCCTATATGCTCACACACAGGCTCAAGACTCTGCACACAGACACACCATTTCCCTTGCACTAACGTCCCTATTCCTGCACTCACACCTCCTTCCCAACACTCACATAGACACCCCCATACCCACACTGCTTACCAACACTCACACTGCACTCACACACAGGCACACTCTGCACCTCCACCATCTGCAATCAGACAAGTGCACTACTTATTCTCCACCTATGGGCACTCCCTGCATTCACACCCTACACACACAGACACCAGACACCCTGAGCATACACCGAAGCTCACTGCTCACACAGCCACTCCCTGTACATCGTATAGGGGCACCACTGAACTCAACCCCTACAGACACAACCTGTGCTCTCACATCTATGCTCTCTCTGTAACTCACCAACCAACACACATAGAGTTGCGACCACACCCTTAAAGGTAATTCCTACATTGCACTCACCCAGGCATCCATGCAACTCCCCACCCTGCACTTGTATAGGAAACTCTTGCACTCACTTTCTGCAGGCATGCCCTGCACTTACACAGGCATACCCAGCACTCACTCTCACAGGTACCTTTTGCAATCACACTCTTGCACTCATCCTGGCTTCCACTGCAGCTCACAACTCTGCACTCACCCCAATGCAGGCACCTCCTACACTCATACTCCTGCACTCACAGAGGTACCCCTTGCAGCTCATCACCCTTCACTAACTTTTTATAGGGACCCCTGCACTAGGACAGGCATTCTCTACACTACCATTTACTAGCACCCCTTGCACCCAATTTCCCATACACAGAGGTAGACTGCTAACAACACTTAATTTGAGCTAGTGGTTGCAGATGGGGAACACCGCCACTTATTTTTGAGGACTGGCACATATTTTTCCAAATTAGGTCAAAAAAGACAAAAGATGAGAAAGATGATAAAGACTGCAAAGCCTTCACAAAAGGATAAAGCAGGGAGGGCGTATGGTAGTGGATTAAAGAGTCATGAGGTGGATTTAAGACTACCAGCCTTGGTATTAGGTTCCTCAATGTTTAATTGCTCCGTCTGAGGGCTTCGGCGCAGTGCTCTGAGCACCAGCACTCTTTCTTTTACAATTTAAGCACTGAGATACGTTTGTGAGCTTTTGATGAACCATCATTTGACACTGTAAAGCCAAGGTACCAGCTTCAATGTTTTTTTCTTGTAAATACCGCCCTCTCAATTGGGATGCAGCGAGCAGCACAAAACGGTGAGCCATCAGCTTCCTGCAGAGCTTATTTATCACTGTACACTCCACCTATGTCAATTACTGGCATGCATACTCTGTACTGGCAGTAGCTGTGCCAAAACCCAACAAGACAGCTATCATGACTATTCACCACCATGTATGAGAGTGGTGTAAAAAGAATTCATAGCATGGGGTGTGCGGAACTCACGAAGTTTCACTCTGCAGAATTAGGCTGAGGTGCATAAAAAAGTTGCAAGATTCTGTGGAGTTCTGCCAACGAGTGGAAAATATGCAGCTCACTCTGCAATTTAACACCCATTGTGTGGACAGCACTGAAGATCAGTTCAAACTGTACTATGCATTGCAGAAGAGTGCGGGCCATTAGAGTTTATTTTTCTGCCGCTTGTGTAGAAAATATACTTAAGCAGAAGCAAACCTACTTAACTTAACACATGAGAATTCTGATCATGACCGCTCGCGACCACCCAAGTTAGAAACTCACGCTAGGGATGGCAAATCTCACTCACCAGCTCCTATTTTCTGGAGCCTCGTGGGGCAAAAATTCCGGCATGAGGCAATTGGTGGAATTTGGCTGGAACTTCGAACTAAAGTGTAACACGGAGTGACCAAAATTCTGCCAATTCCTTATTCCGCCCACCACTACTCATAACAAGTCCGCCCCAATATGTATTCACTATGATCACACCCCCGTGACTTAACCAATGCAGTCCAGTTATTCATTGGTAACCTACCCCTCCCAACCTATCCACTGCTGCCTTTCTACTGAGACTCCTCCTTCTCTTTTTTCTATTTTGAGGAGACGCATTGTGGGAGAGACTGAAAGCCATTTAGTACTTTAGGACTCACTGATTGTGTTAAGATCGATGGTGCCATCAATGATCACTGGTACACAGCCCCAGCACCCACTTACACACACTCCGGTAGGAGAAAGCCAGCACTGCAACAGGGTACACAGTGAAGTTTGACTTGATTTCAAATTACTACGGTATAGAACAGATTGTTCAGATTTACAAGAGCCACTGTTAGATATACAGGTCCTGGTCCACTCTCTATACTTGGTGCTTCACAGGGGTTGCAAGGAGAAGTGGGGAGGTGGGGAACCATCCTTTCAACTTGAATAACAGACAGGGGGCTGCCATACCCAAGCAGGCCACCCTGGGCCCTGCCAGCAGTCATTCACTCAGGCAAACACGCAGTTTTCCAAACCTATCGCCCAGAAGTTACTGATTGTCAGGGACAGACCCTATTATCTGCAAGCATTTGGGGACTGTCATGACCCAATTTTGGGAAATTGCTTGTGGTGGTTCGGGGGTTCTGTACCAACCCATACACCCCACCTTAAGATACACTGCTGCCATTGCAGTATCACATGAAACGTCCATCTTTGCAACCACAATGACACTGCTTGAAGAATTTCACTTGCATGCCTCACGTCAATTGGAAGTACCAACTTCTGCCCTAATGGATTCTGTACTCAGTGTAACCAATATGTGGGTGAAACCAGAGCTTCTCTTAGTAGTACTTCATAAAGCTCTGTTATATTGATCACATCAGGTCTCTGAAACAGGGTGTGTATGTGGTATTGAGAGTACATGTGTGCCAGGGAGAGAGAGAGAACCTTTCTTGCTATTCAGAAATTGTCACCGGAATTATTTCATACTGTTCAGAAATGCCTATCTTCACTTATATCTATTCTCAAAGGCACTTCATCAAAGTATTTTTGTCAATTATGTCATTGATGACAGCACTGCATTCAGAGGGTGGAAGGTATAGTTACTTGAGTTAAGTATGACTGCTAAACTTCCGTGTTTTTTTTAGTTTAAAATGTTACATGTTAACTGAATGTTACTTAAACCATGCCTAACTCTCTCTCTCTCGCTCTATATATATATATATATATAAATAAATAAATAAATAAACAAACAAACAAACATACATACATTCATATATATATATATATATAATTTATTTTTTTCACTTTAAAAAAACGAAAGTTACAGGGATGTTAAAGTTAGGAAACCAATGAAATTCAGCAATTATAGTTACCTGAGCTAACTATAACTTACGCCCCCACAATGCACTGCTTATGACCTCACATAATACATCACTTATGACATGGTCAGTGACATCACTGATGAAATCTCAAATTGGGCGTAATTCCATTCAGTAGTATGATTCCAGCTATATAAGCGACTAGGAGTGTAGTAGAGTCGATGCACCATCTTAAAATGCTGGAGTAACAAATTTGCTGCCCAGTGATATCTGCCATTCAGCACAAAACTATTAATAATGGTATCCCTAGTGACCGTTACCATCAGTGCCTTTGCCCATGCTTCCGCCAGAGCATCATTACAATTGGGTACATACTGTCTAAATAATGTGTATAAGACCTTAATGTTACATAAGGGGGGGCTAAGTAAAACTGCCAGTAACTCAATCTTATCTCTATACATAGTAGGCCAAGCAAGATAGCAATGCACTTGGAGGTATTAAAAAAATCCCCAGCTATGAAGTTGTTATGCAGTAGACAGATCTTCGTAAGAATGGAGTGTGTTATTTTCATATAGCATATTTATATGGGTAATTCCCGACTGTACCCATAGATTAACACTGGTCTCGTAAAATGTTTTTGGTAGAATAGTTCTCACCCCCATAGGAATATACTGATGTATCTTGGGTATATCTAAACATTTACACCACTGACCCCCACAGCCTTTTTGCATCTAAAACAACCTTGAACATGACCAATCAAATCAAATCAAATTTTACCTGCCTACTAGGGTAATCAGGAGTCACATTAAAACGACTGAGCTTGTCAAAACTGGTTTGTAGTTTAGCTCAAAAATCAAGTGTGGGTTGGCAGAGATAGAAGTACCCAAATACTTGACAACCACCTTAGTTTTGCAAATGGTCTGATCAATATCATGGTTGCTATAACCTCACTTTTAGCAGTATTCAAGTTAGACCCAGAAGATCTACCATATTGCAAAGCAATATTTTCAAATATGGCGTTGGTACTGATGACACCCTAAGAATAAACAGCAATCTCGTCGTTATAAATGGCTACCTGTAACTCCACCAAGTTCAGTCATACCACCTGTATCTGTTCCTGCGATTTGATCTTGACCAAAAAATGCTAAAAATATAAAGGAAATATCAAAGGTGACAGAGCGCACCTCTGGTGTGTGCCTCTTTGTATCAGAAAATCAGAAGATAAGCAGCCCATCACCCTAATAGAAACGGTGGGATTTTTATTATAATTTCTAAACCATATTGATATATTTATGGCCAAAATGCACTTGCCTCATGACCTGCCATAAAAAAGCCAGGCCACTCTATTGAATGCTTTTTCTGCATCAAAAAGGATCATACTGGCCTGATTCAACAACCCTTTGGCTAGCTCCAGCATAGCAATAGTAGTATTAATATGAGATGTAGTATTCCGATTTGGAATAAAGCCATGTTGCTCTGCTGATACCAGCCCTTTAATTACTGTGGCTAACCGCTTCAACAAGATCTTGGAAAGGATGTTGCCATCTCTATTGATCAATGAAATGGGCCGATATGATCCCATTTCTGTTGCTGGTTTATCCTTCTTCATTAAGAGTGTGATCAATATATGTTCCCAAGACGTAGAGAGCAAGTGCCCTTCATAAATGCCATTGACCACATCCATTAGCAGTGGAAGGACTACTTCCCAAAACGTTTTAAAGAATTCAGCGGGTATTGCATTCTGCCTAGCATCATTGTCATTGGTTGGCCAGTGCTGAATAGCTAACCTGATCTCTTCTAATGTGATTTGAGAGTCTAATATTGTGGACTCGCCCCCTAACACTCTCTTCAATGATATGGCCCCTAAATAGTTCGCATTGGAGCTCTCATGTTTACTGTAGTCCTCTAAGCAGAGTTTCTTGTTGAATTTCTGGAAGATGTCTAAAAATGCGTCCTGTTCTACTACCATTCTTAATCTTACTATTGTATATCCATGATCCTTCATGAAAGCCTTAAGTTCATTCTGAAGCAATACATTTCTGTGGAAAGTCCAATTGCTTTATTAGTCGGTCTTAATGTTATAGACAGGTGCCAGAAAACATACCAACCAGCTGTTGGACACTACATTGATTCATAACCTTCTCAGAGTCAAAGATATAATCAATACAAGAATATTGCACATGCGGATAAGAAAATAAATCCATCAGCACACCCTCCTCTACACTGAGCCAGCCAGATGGTGCACATTCACAAGACCCTAACCACATATTTTTAATCGTGGCTCTAACCTTAGGAAGTCTATTATATCTAGAGGGACTGGTGACATCATGAAATCTATCTAATGGGCAGTTAAGATCACCACAAAGTATATATGATTTTGGCTAACTAGACAGTTTCAAAGTTAGAAAATTAAATGATGAAAAATCATCATTGTTAGTAGCATACACAAAGCAGACAGTAAATTTACAACTGGCAAGCTCTAATGATAAAATAGACCAGAAATGATTTTTATCAGCCACTTTTCTTTGACAAATTTTGCCTTGTGTGTGCTTTTTCAAAACAGCCAGCAGTAACTACCCCCTTTGTGATTGTGGGTTGGGCAGTACATACAGCTGAATCCAATCCTTAATTATGATACCAGACTCTGTCTGCATATGAACAATGTTTCTCTTGTAAACAAATAACATCACAAGCAAATCTGTTACCAAAAGAAAAAAAAGCCATGAAAATGTGATTAAGAGTGGTCTCATTGGCACAGCCCAGACTGGGTTAATTTTAACCGTTTCAACGTTCTCTTCTATCCCCCTCCATCCATGCCTAACCTTCCCCTCAACCCTGCCTCCCCACCCAACTCCTCTTGAGGTCCCAGCTGTCCAACCAGAACCCCTGCGCCACACCCATCCTGTAAGTGAAAGGTGAGTCACCCATCCCTCCCACCACGGATGTGATGGCATGCATCCAAGCATGACCAGGTACAAGTACGTTGCCTAGTTAGGCACCAAGCAGACTCCTTAATTAATGACTGCAAATTCCCAGTGATCAACCTTCCTTAATCCTAGAAACAAAAATCTGTGCTTCTTCTGCTGTGTGCAGCATTGTGTACCTCCCCTTCCACAAGACCTTCAAACTGACCAGTTGAATAATTTGTGCCTGCCCCCAGTGACCTAATTTCAGGAATTTTAGTATGCATACTGTGCCCTCACTGTGTAGTCTCAAAATATATGTCCTGAGAATTAGAAAACGTGCACCCAGCTATGGCCTGAAAGTGACATTTGTTTCGTGCCATTGCGAGGATCTTCTCTTTCATCAAATAGTCTGAAAAACAGGCTAGCACAGTGAGTGGTTTAGAGTTACTTTGATTCCTCTTGAATGGCACATGATAAGCTCTTATAATAGTGATGTCTTGAGGCTTCTTGTTGTGAAAAACTACTTTTTTGATCAGATCAAAATATCCAGGGGAGAAGTCTTGTATTCTATGTCCTATGGTATCCCAATAAACTGCAAGTTGCAGTGGTGTGACCTATTCTGAAGATCTTCATTCTTTCTTTGTAGTTTTGCAATAGTAATTTTTATCTCTCTGTATATCGAATTACACTCTGCGGAGTTTTTATTTACTTCCCCATCTAACTGCCCCAAGCGATTGTGAAGTGATGCTATTCTTTCATCAACAACTTCCAATTTGGCCCCTATGTCTAGTACTTCTGGCACCATTGCATGCTGACTATGGTTAGTATCCAGAGTAGCTTTAAGTTTTAGTTGCAACAAATCCGTTGGCTCTTTAGTGGGCAGTGACAGATCTGTATCCTTTTAACTGTCATCAACATCCACCCATTCCTGCTCTACCTCAGCCTCTGCATCTGACTTGCTCTCTATTGCATCGCCCCCATCCTGAGGTAGCCAGTGCTAAAGCCATTGCCGTAGCCGATTGTGGATCAGGCGTCAAACCACTGGATGTTGCAATTACCTGGCCATTCCCTTGGATTTGTAGGCTACATGGTGGTGATCCATCCTTTCTTGAACCCACTTCCTGGGAATCAAAGTCCTCAGTTTCTAAAGGAGCGTACCTGTAATGGTACATTGAGATGAAATTCATAGTCTTCAAGTTTGGAATGTTAGCAATGCCTGACTGTAGAGTCCATCTCAAGCTAATTAAATCCTGCTGCATGCCTGGTCTCCCAATAGAGCATCCTCTCTCCTCGGAGTAACATCCTGCATTCCTCACTGGGGTCGTCTTTAGCCTCCCCCACCACCTCTCCACTAGAGGAAGGCTCAGTATCCCCATTAGCTGCTGTTTTATCAGAATCCTTGTAATAAATCACTTTGCCTGTGGTATTGTTGAGCCAATTTTTCATACTGGAAAGGGTGGGGCCACCCACAAGCCTATACCCTATGCTCATAGTGCGCCCCGAGCCTGCATAGGACTTTTTCATACATGTTTGTTGAACTTGTCCCCTGCTACTTGCTGCCGCTGCTTGGCTGGTTATTTATCTTTTTTAGTGCTCTATTTTAAACTTGTTTTTAAGGGACTTACTTTGCTGGTGATTCTCCGCTCGTGTGTTTGTCTCCTGTCCTGGTCTGCCGTGGCTGCTGTGCCGTTTGTGTGGAGGGCAGAGGAAATGTAGCAGCACCATTTCTGGGCCGAGCTCACTTGCGGGGTTGTGAGTGGTCTAGTTGCACTTTCACCACCCTCACCACCTCTTAAAAGGGATGGTGGGGTGGACGCGCAGTGGATAAACAGCAGGTTTGCTGCCGCTGCTTAGCTGGTTATTTATCTTTTTTAGTGCTCTATTTTAAATTTGTTTTTAAGGGACTTACTTTGCTGGTGATTCCCCAATCATGTGTTCATCATTTGCCCTGGTCTGCCGTGGCTGCTGTGCCATTTGTATGGAGAGTGGAGGAAAAGTAGCGGCAGCATTTCCTGGCCGTGCTCACTTCTGGGGTTGTGAGCAATCTAGTTGCTCTTTCACCATCCTCTTCACCTCTTAAAAGGGATGGTGGAGCAGACATGCAGCGGATAAGAAGCAGGTTTGCTGCATCTGTTTAGCTGGTTATTTATCTTTTTTGTTGCTCTATTTTACACTTGTTTTTAAGGGACTTACTTTGCTGGTGATTCCCCACTCGTGTGTTTGTCTCCTTCCCTGGTCTGCCGTGGCTGCTGTGCAGTTTGTGTGGAGGGCAAAGGAACCCTAGCAGCATCATTTCCGGGCCGAGCTCACTTCCAGGATTGTGAGCGGCCTATTTGTTCTTTCACCACCCTCACCACCTCTTAAAAGGAATGGTGGAGCGGAGGCACAGTGGATAAGAAGCAGGTTTGCTGCCGCTGCTTAGCTGGTTATTTATTTATTAGTGCTCTATTTTAAACTTGTTCTTAAGGGACTTACATTGCTGGTGATTCCCCGCTTGTGTGTTTGTTTCCTGCCCTGGTCTGCTGCGGCTGCTGTGCCGCTTGTGCGAAGGGCAGAGGAAACCTAGCAGCACCTAGAAGCTCACTTCCCGGGCTGTGAGTGGTCTAGTTGCTCTTTCATCACCCTCATCACCTCTTAAAAGGGATGGTGGAGTGGACACGGGCAGCGGGCTCGCCGCTGCTGTGCCAAAGGCCCAACTAAGGCAAGCCCGTCTGCGCCCGTCCTCGTCTGACCGGGGACAGGGGCCAGAAACCCTGGTCCTTTGCAGCCAGAAATAATATCTTACACCCCCTTGCTTTTACATGGTCTAAGGCCCACTCCGAACAATTATTGTCAGGTTTTTAATCCTGACAATTTCCCACCCTCATGCGCATTCTGCCAGTTTGCATGCTCTTCTAATATCTATCCTAGGGCTGTTAGCCCTGCGTATTGACCGCAGGTCAAGTAGATTGAGCCTGTGATCTCTCCCAACTGTCAGGTTGTTCCTCTCCCACCCCAAGAACTTCGATGTTTCAGCTTAAACTGCCGTTCTCTCCCCAAGCACCAGCTACATTTATTTAATTTTCTCTGTGATGTCAGTCCCGACGCAGTATTTCTTACAGAAACTTGTCTTCACGATGGATCCTTACCTGATGTTATTTCAGCACTCCCTGCCAATTTCACTCTGATGGGGCTTAATAGACCTCACAGAACTGGTGGAGGTATCGCCCTCATTTTTATAAAGAGCTATAAATGTAAAATAGAGGATCTCTAGATTACCTGCTATTTACTCTCTCTTTTACCCCTAAATTTACTTTTTCTGGGGCACTAATCGATCATCCCTCTGGGGATCCCAGCGACTGGTGTTCAGCTCTTCCTGATTTACTGGCTCCCCATATTTAGCGATTAGCCAATTTTACCTTGCTTGGCGATATCAACCTTCATCTTAAAGATGCCAATGATAACTTAGCTTCAGCTTTTATCGATGACTTGGGCACTCTCAATCTTGCCCTCCTTAACTCTGCACCTACTCACATCGTGGGGCACCTTCTGAACTCTATGTTTTCTAACTTAAAAGCCCTGTCCGTCGCACCGCTACAATTTTGATGGTCGGATCACTTTGCAGTACCTTTTAGTATTAGGATCGCTTCCACACCTCCTTCTCGGCTTGTTCCGAAACCTAGATCCAGGAAGTGGTCCAAACTTGACATTTCAGAGTTAAATAAGCTGCTTCGCAATACAATGCCCACCCTTATCTTTCAACCTGACCTAGACTAAATCTTTTTGTGCACCAATGGCTTATTGAGGCCTCTGATTCCATCCTGCCTCCTACATCTAAATTGACGCGTAGAACGCATCCTCCTGCTCCTTGGTTCACCGAGTACCACAGACATGAAAAGAAACGTTGTAAAATCCTAGAAAGACAATGGAGGAAATGTTATGCGACTGAGGCTAAGTCCGGATATGTAGCGGCGCTGAAAATATATCATGCCCTCTGTAAATCGGCATGTGCGACATACTTTACTGAGAAGGAGTAAATTTACTCTTTTTCAACATCAGTGTGATGAGTTAGCTATGTTCTTTCCAAGCAAAGTCTATACAATTCACCGTCAGCGAGCTGCAGACGCAGCTAACATGGAGATTCTTATGCATTCTGCTGCCCCGTCGGAAGGTCACCAGGAAGTGAACCTTTCGCCTAATAAGCCTGAGGAGTCCTCTAAAATTAGGGCATGGTCCTCTTTGGACATGGCGACATTAAAAACTGTACTAGATTTTATAAAGTCCGGCTCCCTGTTAGATCCCCTTCCTCCTGCAAAACTCAGACTTTTAGACGATTCTACCCTAACTGGCATTCTAAAACTCCTCAATTACTTCTTTGAGTGAAGGACATGTCCCTCAGAATTGGAAACATGCCCTTGTTCTCCCCTTGCTAAAAAAGCTGATCTGGACCCCTCCTGTTGGGCAAATTTCCATCCGATTTCCCTTCTTTCTGTCTTTTCCAAGATTTTAGAAAAGCATGTTAATATTCAACTCTCTTCATTTGTTGAGTCTCATCAGATGCCCCACCCATCAATCAATCAATCAGGGGTTTGTTAAAGTGTGACTACTCACCCGTAAGGGTCTCAAGGCGCTAGGGGTGGGGGGGTGGGGCAGGTTCCATTCCATCAAGGAGGGGGTCTATCGAAGAGCCAGGTTTTGAGGTTTCTTGCGAAGATGGGGAGCGATGTTGTCTGTCTGAGGTGGAGCGGAAGGACGTTCCATGCTTTGGCCGCGAGGAAGGAGAAGGAGCGGCCTCCCAATCTGGTCTTTCTGGTGTGGGTGACCGAGGCGTAGGAGAGCTGGGCTGATCGTAGGGTCCTTTGGGGTGCGTGGAATTTGAGTCGGCTGTTCAGGTATGCTGGTCCGATGCCGTGGAGGGCCTTGTGTGCGTGGGTGAGCATCTTGAAGGTGATTCTCGCCTCGACGGGGAGCCAGTGGAGTGTGCGCAGGTGCTGGGAGATGTGGCAGTGTTTTGGCAGGTTGAGGACCAGTCTTGCGGCGGCATTCTGGATGTTCTGTAGCTTGCGGGTGAGGTTTTTGTTTATTCCGGCGTAGAGTGCGTTGCCGTAGTCGAGTCTGCTGGTGACCAGGGCGTGAGTGACGGTCTTTCGGTGTTCGAGGGGGATCCATTTGAAGGTCTTACGAAGGAGGCGGAGGGTGTGGAAGCAGGAAGACGAGACGGAGTTGATCTGGCGGTCCATTTTGAGCTCGGAGTCCAGGATGATTCCGAGGTTGCGTGCGTGGTCCGTGGGGTTCGTGGGTTTCCGAGGGCGGGGAGCCACCAGGTGTCGCTCCAGGCGTCTGGGTTTGGGCCCATGATGAGTACTTCTGTTTTGTTGGTGTTTAGTTGTAGGCAGCTGTTTTTCATCCATTTGGCGACGGCTTCCATGCCTTCTCGAAAGTTGCGTCTGGCGGTGTTGGGCTCGTTGGATAGGGAGAGGATGAGTTGGGTGTCGTCTGCGTATGACACGATGTTGAGTCCGTAGGTTCTGACGATGGGGGCGAGTGGAGCCATGTAGACGTTGAAGAGCGTCGGGCTGAGGGAGGAGCCCTGGGGGACTCCGCAAGTGGTAGGTGTGGGGTCCGAGAGGAAAGGGGGGAGTCTGACCCACTGCGTCCTGCCGGAGAGGAAGGAGCGGATCCAGTCGAGGGCCTTGTCCTGGATTCCTGCATCGTAGAGTCTGCATATTAGGGTGTGGTGGGAGACTGTGTCGAACGCCGCTGATAGGTCGAGGAGGATGAGGGCTACTGTTTCTCCTTTGTCCAGTAGGGTGCGGATGTCGTCTGTTGCGGCGAGGAGGGCGGCTTCCATACTGTGGTTTTTTCTGAAGCCGGATTGGGAGGAGTCGAGGATGTTGTGTTCTTCAATGAATGTGGCGAGTTGGCTGTTGATGGCTTTCTCGATGACTTTCGCTGGGAACGGGAGCAGGGAGATGGGTCTGTAGTTTTTGAGGTCGGTGGGGTCCGCTGAGGGTTTCTTTAGGAGGGTTTTAGGGCTGCACACAGTACCGAATCCACTCTCCTTTGGGTCACAGAATGTCTTAGGCAACAGCTCATTCTGGTGGTACGGCTGCTCTCATTCTGCTTGACTTAAGTGCGGCGTTTGATACAGTGTTGCATCCCATTCTGGCAGGTAGACTTGAGGCCTTGGGCATAGAAGGCTCAGCCTTGAGGTGGGTGACCTCCCTCTTAAAACTTTGCGCCTTCCAGGTCTACTCGGCCAATGTAAGATCTAAGACATCAGCTCTGTCTTCTGGTGTTCCTCAGGGATCCATTCTGAGTCCACTTCATTCAACATTTATGTTCGTCCGTTGGCAGATATTGTTGAGAAGTATGGCTTCACTCTCTTTTCATTTGCTGAAGACGCCCAGATTATCTTTTCGTTATCAGCTGCTCAACATCAAGATCCCTCCTTACGCCATATAGGTATGAGGAATGTTTCCCTCTGGATGAATAAAAATGCACTGAAGCTTAATTGTGATAAAACTGAGGTCCTGGTTCTGGGAAACATCTTTGAGTTCTGGGGAGCCAATTATTGGCCGAATTCCCTGGGGCCGACACCAACTCTGGCGACTAAGGTCAAGAATCTCAGCTTTATTATTGACAACAAGCTCTCTCTGAAAATACAGGTGTCCAAGGTCACTGCCACCTGCTTCTCTGTTCTCAAGTGGCTCAAGAAGTTCCTTTGGCTAATTATTCCAGACACCCAAAGAACCGTGATCCAAGCTCTGGTGATATCTAGACTCGATTACCTCAATGTACTGTACTTGGGCGCTGATAAATCTTCGATTTGTCATTTACAAATCATTCAGAATGTGGCAGCTTGTCTACTCTTCCAGCTGCGTAGTCATGCCTCTGCCTCTCCTCTGCTTGATGGACTGCACTGACTAAAGATTGAGAAGCGTATTAAATTCAAGGCTTTGTGCTACATGTTCAGGGCCCGACATGGTTTGGCCCCCTTATATATTCAAGGTCTGGTGTCACCCTGTGTGCCTACCTGACAATTCAGATCATCCAAACTTTCACTGTTCGCAATGCCCAGGGATTGTCTTGTTTAGATGAAGGGACGTTTGTTTGCCTATCTGGGCCTGAAACTCTCTTCCGGTCTCCCTTAGGAACTGTCACTCCTTACTTACCTTTCGTAAGAATCTGGCTTTTCTAGCTGTCTGCTGCAGCTCTCTTCTGTTGTCTCTTCCTGCGCAGGGAGACCCCTCAGGGTAGCTGTGCACACTACAAATCCTGCATAATAATAATAATGAAAACTGCTAGTCTCTTTAGTCAACATAGAGGGGCTGATTTAAAAAAAACTAACGCAGCGCGGTGCCGCAAGTTATTTTCCTGCGCCGCGCTGAGTTAGTTTTGAAGCACAGGGATGTGACATATTTACCACAATATGTCACATCTATGTGCTTCCCCCTGCACTGATGCACAAACTGCTGCCATGCACCAGCGCTGGCACCCTTGCACCATGTTGCAAGGATGCCGGTTTTGTGGGGAGATTGTTTTTGTGCAGGAAGAGGCACCTTTCTGCACAAAAACAATCAATTGATGTGATTTCCTCTTCCAATGCGTGCAGTAGAATGTAGCACGCATTGAAAGAGGAAAGAAACAAGGAGACATGAAAACATTTTTCCTCGTTGCACCTCGCTACGCCACCCGTAGGGTGGCATAGCAACCTGACGCATTTCCAGATTTACGATCGCTCGTAAATCTGAAAATACATAAGTGGACATGGGTGTTGCATGGAATTGCCCACAGCAACACCCATGTCACTCCTCTAACACGCAAAGTGTAGCGTGAAAAGGGCCGATATTTACAGGCACAGATAAAGTCACACAGGGTGGCTTTACGTGTGCTTGTAAATATCACTCAGCAGGTTGTGCCGCCAGTGCGTCACGCAACGTGATGCACCGGCGGCGCAAGGGGCTTGTAAATCTGCCCCAGAATGTTTAGCTTGGCCCACCTCCTCCTCCTCTGGTGGCAGGACACCAACCCTACATTTGGATATTTTCAGTTGTAGCAGGTAATCATTTTAGCACTTACTTGCCTAATTGAGTGTAAAAATCTCCTTTAGGCTGTTGTTTGTCCTCATCCATCCTGCTCACTATGCACAGGCTAGCACCAGACACCCGAGATTTTCCACTGCCATTGATTCTGGTTCTGGAATGTGATGGTCCGGGGCTATTTGCATTGGTCCTCATCTTTTTTTGTGTATGCCTATACTTGTGGTCTCTGACACCTGCTTCGTTGGGCACAAATCACTTGTGAACCCCAAGTCCTGGCGTAGCTGCATAGGCATTGTACACAGGGTGGGAACTGTAGGCAGCATAGTATGTACCAGTTCACTAGTGTTCGTGTATCAGGTAGATTCACTACATCCTTACCCCCAACAGCCAGGCTGTCCCACTCAGCCTGCTGATTCATCTCCAGTCTCAACATGCTCGCCAGGCTATATCAATAAAACACTATAGCTTTCTCCCTCCTCTGGTAAACATAGCTACATGATTATTTCGAAACAATTAATCCAGGAAAAAACAATGAAGCATAGCTTTTAGTGAGGCAGGCTACTCACTAACAAATACTACAGTGTATCAGCTCAACCGTCTCCTCACCTCTTCTATTCCACCGCTATTTGCTACTTTGTATAGTCTTGTGTATCTTGAACATCTCTTGAAACGTGTTCTACAAAGTGTCCCACTGCTCCTTCAGCACTTCCATTCCACCACAGCACTCAACGTCATCCAAAGACTCCAGGACTCTGTTCCTCTCAGTGCCTCAAACTGGATTGCAGTAGCCACCAGCCTGGTTTCAGCAAACACAGAAGCTCTGGATTCGCCGTTCTCATGCCGCCTCGGACCCGGGGGACCTTACCACACAAACAGATTAGCCAATAAGCATCTCTGCAGCAGTGACAGGTCTTCCAGCCTCCATCACTGGATCCACTGGGTGCCTAACAGGAGGTCTGGCCACACGCAGCCTCCCGCAGAGCGTCCTTGCCGCCATCTTGACACCCACTTCCTCTCTCCATTTGCCTCCATATTTCAAATGTTTTTTAGCAAGGGTAAAACCCTCTACTCTTGGCAAAGGGAGAACATGCCTGCCACATCAGTGTTGGAATATGCCAATAATGTAATTGTATGTTAATGTCAAATTGTACTGTAAAATGTACCATTGGGCCCCGTTTTTTACATTTCTCAAAATGTTCATAAAGAAATGTTTGCTTTGCTCACTCCCTAAGTCCAGTCATAGGAAGGTAGTAACGTCCCATCACTTTCAAAGTCCACCAGCCGCCACTGCTGGACATGTTCTGGAGGGTGTGCGCTGCTACTTCGCAGAGTGAAAATACACGGTTCATACGTGAAAGCAGGACAGGCATATTATGTGCTTTCCGTGAAAATATTTCTTATGCAAATTATTTGGTGCATATTTGTGAATTTGGGTATTACATCAATGCATTTGTCATTTCCAAATAAAGCATCAAATTGAATTTTGCAAAAGTAATAGAATATCTCAGCACAGACTCTAAATGACCTGGGCCTGATGCCCAAGAAGCACAATGAAGGTCAAAGGGTGGTCCCCTCATAGAGCAGATTAGAGCCCCATGTTTTTTTCTTGAAGAGCCACGGTGTTATAAGGGTGTAATGTGTGTTTGAGGTGTCACTGGAAATCAAGGAACTTGAGCTGGTGAAATTGAGGTCAAATGTTGCCTCTGCTCCGAGAGACTCCCCGAGATCCCCCCTGGGGATGATTTGTGCGCCTTATAAATGAGTTAAATAAATAAAATAAATAAATTGTGCATTCATGGAAACTGAGGGCACCTATGCAGTAGCAATGTAATGTTGATGGGTCACCAGGGTTAATGCCAAGGAACTACTGTGCTCCGTTGGTATCCTCAGGACATGCACTTAACACTTTATTTTGGAACAGCAATGGAAGGCGTTAGGTTTGGCTCCACTGCAAACATGATAATTAGAGATCGCTGTTGAAAAAGCAAGGGTCATTCAAACGTATGGATTTTCTCTCTGAAGACCTCAACCCAGACCACTGTTACTCACCACACGTAGGGTCATACTGGGCATAAGGGGTGCACTGCCCCAGTCTGCCCTACTGTGCACCTTTACCTTGGTACACCAGGGGCACACCAGGACAATGCATCATGTACAATGAATGTGTTGTTAACAGTGCAAGGGCAAGCATACATCTGAACTGTGAAAATCACATTAGTGAAAGGAGCACTGGCTTTTTGAAGTCTCTGGTCCACCTTTCACTGAACGATACAAAAGGGGATGATGGACGGAGCGTTTGAGCCAATCAAACACTCACCCCCAGTCAACTGATCTGGGTTTAATCCATCATCATTCTTTAGCTCACTCCACCACCCCAGTTCAGACATGGCCATATGCAAATCAGTCTGACCCTGTGCCTCATGGGAACAGTCCAGCACGAACTGCCAAGCCATGTCTTCCCTGGACCGGAAACAAGCATCCTAGGACCGGTTTCTGGCATTCCAGCCGTCATCAGCCAGGCTTGCTTGAATCCAGTGGCAAAGTGAGCAAGGGACCCACGTCTGGGCATACCCCCGCCAACTTAGAGGCGAACAAAGCGATACAAAGGGGATGATGGACGGAGCGTTTGAGCCAATCAAACACTCACCCCCAGTCAACTGATCTGGGTTTAATCCATCATCATTCTTTAGCTCACTCCACCACCCCAGTTCAGACATGGCCATATGCAAATCAGTCTGACCCTGTGCCTCATGGGAACAGTCCAGCACGAACTGCCAAGCCATGTCTTCCCTGGACCGGAAACAAGCATCCTAGGACCGGTTTCTGGCATTCCAGCCGTCATCAGCCAGGCTTGCTTGAATCCAGTGGCAAAGTGAGCATCCCCTTTTGTATCGCTTTGTTCGCCCTAAGTTGGCGGGTATGCCCAGGCGTGGGTCCCTTGCTCACTTTGCCACCAGATTCAAGCAAGCCTCGCTGATGACGGCTGGAATGCCGAGCCGATCCTAGGATGCTTGTTTCCGGTCAGAGAAGACATGGCTTGGCAGTTCGGGCTGGACTGTTCCCATGAGCACAGAGTCAGACTGATTTACATATGGCCATGTCTGAACTGGGTGGTGAGTGAGCTAAAGTGATGATGGATTAAACCCAGATCAGTTGACTGGGGGTGAGTGTTTGATTGGCTCAAACGTTCCGTCCATCATCCCCTTTTGTATCACCTTTCACTGAAGGCAGTGGCCTGGATCCCCCTTTCAAAGTGGGGAAGCAATCCCCCTATTGTCCGGTGCAGTGCCTACAGGGGATACCTGGGATCACTGGGACAACACTACCCACTCACTAAAAACACCCTCAGAAGGCACACTGACTGTGAGCCACCTCTATGTGGCATCCAGTCACTGCACCTCCTGATGGCTTATTTCCTCTGCACCCACTTGTGTAAATGGTGCAAAGGCAAAGGATTCCTTAACTTGTGTGGGATCACACCCTCATGCAAGTAAAGACATGTGCCCTTGGAATCAAGCCTGCGCACAATTAGTGCCTGTTCAATCCATATTATAGAAGGGTGTACACAAGCATCTACATCCCCTTCTTCACTAACGTAATGCCCATAATACAGGGGCAAATATAAGCTGTACCCCAGGGGCGCTGTGTTTATATGGCCTGGTATTGCCGAGTCCCCTCCCATGGGTTGAATTGTTGACCCACCAACACTCCCCTCCAGACAGGGATCCCGGGATGGTTGTTTGCAACCTCCCCCTCTTTCCCCCGAGGCACCAATAGTAAATCATCCAAACACAGAAATTGGATAAGGGGTCGGATAACCCCGGCCGTATTTTCTTAAAATTAATAAAGCATAATTAAAATTATTAACGCAATTTTTATACGCAGAAGACCCAAACATATTCAATAACATTTCAAATACACATATTTACACATCTTTGATGGCTAACCTTAACATGAGTCTAATACATAGCCATACCTAACCTAAAACTGGAATATGTACACTTTGTTTTCTGCGTATCCCGGATGAGCCTACATGCAAGGTCATGACTGTTCCCAACTACTTGCCAGGTCCCCCTTTAACGGAGTGACCATGCGCAGGAGGCCCGTCTGCCCATCAGATTCCTTTCTGCGGGCACCCCCTACGCCCTCCAATACTACCTCCCAGGGACTGATGCTATGCCACGTTGGTGCCCATGCGCCTGCGCGGGGGTTGGCCCAAGGGGCCTGCCGGAAGCTGCACTTCCTACCCCTGCACCCTTCAGCCTACCGACCGTAAGCGCCCCCTGGAGTGTGATAAGGGACCACTGTCCCCCCCCAGGCATCCCCATTAAACAATGGGATGCCTACTAAGAGATGTAAAATTGATCTAGCAATCATGACCTTACCGCAGACCAAGGATACTCAGACATAAAATACGACAAGCAAAAATTACAACACCCTGTAAAGCAAAACATAATGATATGACATTCAATGACTAAAACGAACATTACAAACTTCTACCTGTAAAGCAAACCGTTAAAAACACACGCCTGTACATCAATACTTCCTAAATCTCGCTGCCTCAGGGGATGGTGGGTGGGGAAAAGAGAAACCGGGGCTTCCTGAAGTCCTCCGGCATGTGGGGCTGGTGAGGTGCTGTCTTCTGGAGCGGAGCGGCGAGGAAAAGACTTTCCCACCGCTCCGTGGCTCATTTTATTGAGCCTTTGCCCCCAGAAACTGGAAAGAACAGGTCCCGGCAAGATCCGGGACCCGTTTCGCCTGCGTTTGCCCCGGAAGTGCTTAGAATGCTTCCGGGGCAAGGCCAGGCAGCCAATGGGTGCGAGCGGGAGGCGGGCGCCGAGTGCGTCATCTAGCGCTGGCCCCGCCCCCTGCCGAGGGAGCGCCCCGGGGACCGGCACAACCACCATATTGGCGGCGTGATCGAGTTCCCGGTGGTGCCTTGGAAAAATGGCTCTGGTGTCAGTAAAAGCTTTAGTAAAGTTTTATAGAGTACTTCATAATTCACCAGTTTAATTTGTTTCAACAGGTTCCTAATTATGATCTAAATCAGTGCTGCTCATTGACCTTGCATGAAGGACTGTGTAATGTCTCACGGGGTTCTCGTTTTGTAGTTCACTGAGATCCAGCTTTTTACTCTTACGTGCTCACATAATTGCATTCCTTGTTTCGTTTTTTTCTCACAAGTACTAGGAAGGTTTGTTGCTGCAGTAACTCACAAACAATTTGTGGGTGAGTTAAACTCATTTACAAACTAGCTGTGAAATCAAGATTTCCAGCTGAAACTTGGCAACCTTTGCATATTCAAATGGCCAAAGTTTGCAAGGAAAAAAATTAAGGATGAAAGTCTGAGCGGCTCTTCCAAAATATGAACCTGCATCCTTCATGTAACAAATACGCATCTACAATGAGTGTTTCACGCAACTGAAGCTATATCGTAATTGTAATTGCATTTCTGTGGCGCTTACTACCCCTGACGAGGCGTCGAAGCGCTTTTTCGGTGAGTAGCACCAATGAATCACACCTATCTGAGCAGCGGTGGTGCCATTTTGTGTTCTCTTTCAGGATTTAAAGAATACTAATTCACACAACTAATTGCCTGTCCCTGAGTAGCAGCGCTTCAAAATGTAACCATTCCCAGACCACCCTGATCACCATATACTACTTGGCAAACCGATCATTATAATTCAACCCTGCATTTAGAGCTGGCCAAAGCGGAAAACTGAAATTGCTCACCTTGTCTCTCTTCAGACTGTTTTGCTGAATATCTAATTCCATCTCAAGCTGTGCATTAGTGATAAGAATTTATGACAGGTGATTTTTTTAAACCCTTCCAGCTGCAGGACTGTAGATACCAGCATGTGAAACCTTTAACTAGAGTTTAGATTAAAAAGGCATTATTTTTGGAGGAGATACTTATAGTTATCAACGACTATTTTATAATATTTTCCAAATATAATCCTGCAAAATTGACATAAGGGTATCGTTTTATGAGTTCCGTCAAATTCTTCCTCCAGTCATTTATATAGTAGATATCTGCTTAAACAACTAGACAGCTGGAAACCAAGCTTATTTACTTTGGTGTAACCTCAAAATTCATGTTTTTGTACATCATTAAAGCATACATGTAAGCACTTAGGGGCTTATTTACAAGCCCCTTGCGCCGCCGGTGCATCACTTATAATATGGGAAAAAGTGACGCACCAGCGGCGCAAGAGGCTTGTAAATAAGCCTCTTATTACTGTGCAATTACATTTATATGTGGAGGAAAGTAGGAGTTTTTTTCCCCCAACACCTTCATCACCCTTTCCATCTCTATTTCATTGTCTGTATGCACAGTCGTATTCTCTGTATGTTTCTTCTGCAACATAACATTTTTGACTAAACAAAATAAAACAGTAAATAATATAAATTAAGTAAAAAGCAACACATTTACCTATATATTAGCAATATATAGTAGAAGGGAGGTTCACTAAGTGGGGAAATAACTTATGAATCATACTACGTTAGACTTTCTGATAGCTAGGGAAAATCATATGGAGGTTGTTTAGATAGTGGTAGACAGCCCGGAGACCTGCCCGGTCAGCAGAGGCTATGGCCTCACCCCTGGCGACTGCCATTCATATTTAGAGATCCCCACCAGGCAACCAGGGATCTATAAGTGGTGCCGCTGCTGAGGCAGCTCAATTGAAGACACTGGCAGCGGCAGCCGGCTCAGGTAAGCACGGTGGGGTGGTGGGGCGGGGCAGGGCAAGGCGGGGGGGACAGACGACGGAATAGGTATTATTTGTTTATTTAATTATACCTATTCTGTTGTCTGTCGACTTACCCCCTCCCTCCCCGCCCACCCCTTCACCCCTCCGCGTTTACCTGTGCCTGCCGCCGCTGGATACTGGTGCTTTGTTTAGTAGGACATTGTTTGATGTGCCTTCTCAGCGAAGTTTTATTTTCAAGAAAAAAACTTCCAAGGGGGGAGTTTGTTTCTTGAATACAAAAAAGCAATGGCTCTAACCTGCAGAAAGCTTTATCTCTGGATGTTGGGCCATTTAGCAGTTTCCCTACCCACGACTACCATACTTCACCTGATTGCCTTAGGGAGGGAAAATGAGTGATGATCACCCTGCCCTTAATAAGACTGGGTAAGCATCCTTTTGACTTGATGGACATGTGACAGATGGGCTGTCAGATCAAAGGTTTATGCCAAT
This sequence comes from Calotriton arnoldi, assembly GCA_963921515.1. Classification (NCBI taxonomy): domain Eukaryota; kingdom Metazoa; phylum Chordata; class Amphibia; order Caudata; family Salamandridae; genus Calotriton; species Calotriton arnoldi. The sequence goes on from CAWUFW010004061.1 coordinate 566,861, forward strand.
GCAAGCACACCGATATGTCAGATTCTAAATAGAGTGTATTAATCAATGTTTTGGAGGTGGGGAACACCGCTGATTTATGACGGTGCTCCCGTGGGGTCAAACTCTAAATGTTGCCCATAGTATGAATCATGGCACTCATCAAGCTTGGTCTACCCAATCTTGTTACGGCAAAGATGCTGAAGACCTGGCCAAAAAAATGACATTGGGAGATGCCTTTTTTCGCAACATCCCAAACCTCATCTGACTAATATGAACTCCCAAACACCACTATGTAGACTCTTCCCTCCTGTATCCTTCCCTTATCATATCCAAACAAACTAATGGACTCCCATGTCCACCACTCGAATTAACAACTTACAGTTCCCTATACTAATCCACCACTAATCCTTGGGTTAATCACCGGAACAGGCATCAATACCTCATCCGGGATACTAAGCGCTATATAAATAAAATTACTATTACAGTAAGAGCTGTTTTTATGGCCAAGGTAGGCTGGTTATGCATAGTCGGTGCTTTGCTACTGTAAAAGTAGAGGCCGATGAACAGAACAGTTATTGGGGAGGTAGTACCAGGGAAGAATGCACATGGACAAGCCGTCTTCAAGTAAATCACAAACACTCACAAACACACACACGTATGTATGAGCACCTGAATTTATACACAAACACACATATCCCCGCTTAGACCGTTTAGGCTTATTTATGTGGCTTAGCATGTGCCATTTTGTACCCACAAACTCCTTTAGTGCATATATCCAATAACCACTTTAAATCAATCAATCAATCAGGGTTTTGTAGAGCACACTACTCACCTGTTAGGGTCTCAAGGCTCTGAGGGGTGGGTGTGAGCAGCTCTGTTGGGGTCAGTCGAAGAGCCTGGTCTTGAGGTCTTTCCTAAAGTGGTGCAGTTTGGGCTTCGCCGGAGGTGAAGGGGGAGAACGTTCCAGGTCTTGGCTGCGAGGTAGGAGAAGAACCTTCCACCCGCTCTAGTCCTGTAGAAGCGTGGGACGGTGGTTAGGTAGAGGTCTGCTGAGTGGAGGTTTCTCTGGGGGCATTGAACGATAGGCGGTCGTTGAGGTAATGAGGTCTGATGTTGTGGAGGGCCTTGTAGGCGTGCGTGAGCAGCTTAAAATTTATTCTTCTTTCAACGGGGAGCCAGTGGAGATCGGGGAGGTGTTGGGTGATGTGGTTGTGCTGTGGGATATTGAGGATTAGTCCGGCTGCGGCGTTCTGGATGGTCTGGAGTTTGCGGAGGAGTTTTTTTGCTGATTCCAGCATAGAGGGCGTTGCCGTACTCAAGTCTGCTGGTGACGCGTGCGTGAGTGACCATTTTCCTGGAGTCGGGGGGGGGGGGATCCACTTGAATGTCTTATGCGGCGGGTGTTGAAGCATGCAGAGGAGACGGCGTTGATCTGGCGATTAATAGTGAGTGATGAGTCCAGTATGATGCCGAGGTTACATGCATGGTCCATCGGGGTAAGTGGATTTCCAGTGCAGGTGGCCACCAGGTGTTGTCCAAAGCAGAGGGGGTGGAGCCGAGGATGAGGACTTCTGTTTTCTCTGAGCTGAGCTTCAGGCAGCTTCATACAGGTTGCGATGGCTTTCATCCCTTCTTGGAAGTTGCGGCTGGTGATGTTGGGTTTCTTGGTGAGGAAGAGGATGAGCTGGGTGTCATCAGTGTACAAGACGATGTTGAACCCGTGGTTTCTGACGATGGTTGTGAGGGGGGCCATGTAGACGTTGAAGAGGGTGGGGCTGAGGGAGGAACCTTGGGGTACTCCGCATCTGATCTCTGTCGGTTTTGAGAGGAAGGGCGGGAGTCTTATTCTCTGTGTTCTGCCTGTGACTAATGAGTATAGCCAGTCTTGGGCTTTTCTTTGGATGCCGGCATCGTGGAGTCTGATGGCTAGTGTGCAGTGGGCGACGTTGTCGAAGGCTGCTGATATGTCCAGGAGGATGAGGGATGCCATTTGGCCTTGGTCGAGAAGGGCGCAATGTCGTCTGTGGCGGCAAGGAGGGTAGTCTCAGTGCTGTGGTTGCTGTGGAATCCGTATTGAGAGGTGTCTAGGATGTTGTTGTCTTCGATGAAGTGTGCTAGCTGGGTGTTGATGGACTTTTTGATGACATTGGATGCGAAAGGAAGCAGTGAGATGGGCCTGAAATTCTTTAGGTCTGTAGGGTCTGCGGAGTGTTTCTTCAGGAGGGTGTTAACTTAGGCGCGCTTCTAGTTGTCGGGGAATGTGGCGGTCTTGAGGGAGCAGTTGATGGTTCGACGTAGCTCTGGTGCGATGTCTGTGGCGGCCCTGTATAAGATGTGTGGTGGGCAGGAGTAAGAAGGTGCTCCGGAGTGGATGCTCTTCATGGTCTTTAGGGTGTCATCGGTTGTGAGCGGGGTCCAGGTGAGTAGGGTCTGTTGGATGTCATCGCTGGGGGTGGGGGTTGGGGCAGTGCAGAGGTCCTGGTCATTGAAGTTGTCATAGAGCATCTTGAACGTGCGGTGAAAGAAGGAGCTAAGTCTGTTGCAGTGGTCTTGGGAGGGAGGGACGTCTGTTGTTTCGCTGTTGGGTTGGGCAAATTCCTGTATGATGGTGAAGAGTTCCTTGGAGTTGTGGGTGTTGGAGAGGATTCTGTCTTGGAGTAAGTTCTTCTTTGTGGATTTGATGAGTTGGTGATGTGCTGTGGTGGCTGTTTTGTAGGCAGCGCATGCTTACAGAGTTTTGCTGTTTCTCCATGTCTTTTCCAGTCATTGGCCGGAGCGTTTGGATACTTGGAGAGCCGTGGTAAACCAGTTTGCTTTTTTGTTGTGTCTTCTTGTGGTGTTCTGGAGGGAGGCAAGTGTGTTGGCACAGTTGGCAATCGATTGGTGGAGGTTGCTTGCCGCTGCTTTGGCGTCTGTCATAGTTGGGGATGGAGTGCAGGTGAAGGCGGAGGTGAGGTGTTCTTCAGTGACTTTGTTCCAGATTCTGCATGGGAGGTGGCGCGCATGCTTGTGCGCGGTGGGTTTGCTAAAGGAGAAATGGAATGCAGTGGTGGTCAGTCCAGAGCAGTTCAGTGGTGTGGCTGAAGTAGATGCTGTTTCCTCCTGCAAAGACGGGGTCGATTGTGTGTCCCGCTGTGTGAGTGGGGGCGGAGACAAGTTGCTTCAGCCCTATGCTGGTGAGGTTCTCTAGAAGGGCAGTGGTGCTGGGGTTGTTGTATTTGTCTAGGTGAAAGTTCAGGTCCGAGTAGTATGTAGTCTGTGGAGGTGAGGGCTTGGGGTGCGATTAGGTCGGCGATGACATGCAGCCATGTTCCCCTGATATCCGAAAGCTCTCTCTGCTTCACTCACTATGCCAACTTCACCTGAGCATGAGCAAGCAGGACTAATTTTGAAAGATTCGAAATTCCCCACTCCCTGGGATAAGTGATAGCATGCAGAGGTGAAAGTCTGTACATGTCCATGGCGCTATAAGTATGTGTATTTTACCTGATGGGAATAGCAGACCTTATCAGACTTTCAAATGTCTCCTAGCTCAAAATCTATAGTTGGCGTTTCTTTCCATCATGTCTATTTAAAATATTTAAAATGGTGAAGAGATTTTAATCCAAAAGATAATGCTTGTTCGCTATTTTAAGGTTTTTTGTATATCCAAAACATAATTCCTTTGAAGCGGACTAGGTTAATGAATTATCATCCATCTAAAGTTTGTTTTTTCTTCACTATCTGTTGAATTTGTTTCTTTTTATGATGGAACTAATTAACATGTTTTTGCCATTTTTAAGACTTGGGTTTGACCAGCACAATCGTTATTTCTCAATGGAAGTGCTTTGAGTTGTGGCTGTCTCAAGCCAATGTCACTTTACAGAGCTAAACAATCGTACTTACAAAACATTGCATCCACTACTTCGGCTACCGTAACATTGTCAAGGTAAGTCTATATTTACTATTCTTTACTCCATTAAGATGATGCAATTGTAGTCGATATAGTGGTTGCAATATTTTTTTCATATCGGGGCCATACTGCTGTAATATGGGATTCCCAGAATTCTTCTAACTTGGATCCACACTATGCACGCTGCAAATAAGACTTTGAACTTGATCTTCCTAAAGTATTTTGGATGTCCAAATTTGAATTAAAAATAATTGCCTTCTTCCAGGAGATTTTTGTTAACGCCCTGAGTTGTAGAGTAGTATGTTGATGGTTATCCAATAACAACAGCATTGTATTCGTTAAAAAAAGGCCCAAAAATATAATTGAAAATACTTGAATGCTACCCCTCCGTCAATTTTCTTTTTCCGGAGTATTTTCCGCGCTATCCTTGCACTCTTGTTCCTCCTTATAAAACTACCTAGTTCTCCATGTAATTTTTTTAACCATTCTGTTTAAAATGCAAGGGCAGAGTGTTGAAAATAAAAGTAAATTATGGGAGAATAATAATTTTGATTATATTTGTTCTTCCTAAGATGGAAAGGGGAAGGTGAGCCCACAAATGCAATAGTTTTTAGTTTCCAGCATGAGCCCCCCCTGCCCACAAGATGCTTTAGCTCTCCCACTGTTAACAGCGGGAATAATGTGATGGGCTAAGTTGCTTGAACAAGGCTCTCTGGTGTTAAGAGAATCCTTATCAGAAAGCACTAGGTGCAGACCCTCTAGATTCAAATGTTACCAGTTAGTAAGTTGGTCTCAAGAACAATTGGACGCAGGGAACAAACAGAAGGGAAGGAAGAACTACAGAGAAATCAGACATATAGAAAGGAAGTGTCTAAATGGTACTGGGCTCTGGTACAAGGTGAGGATGGCCCCCTTATTCTGCCAGAGGGGATATGGAAGGTGGACCTGCTGGGAATTGAAATTCTTCATTTATGGCAAGTATCCATGTCTACACTTTGGGTAATGGTGAGATCGGCACCCCTAAGGAGAAATCACTTATTCACCTTATACAGGGCATACTGGTCTCCCAAGAAGCTCTCTAAGATGGGAAGATGTTAGAAGAGGTATTGCCCTAAATGCGCTCTGGAAAATGCAGACAATGCCCATCTCCTATGGTAGTGTCCAGACATCCTACTCTTCTGGCAAGGAGTAGGTAAGGTGTTAACTGGAATCCTTGGTGAAAACATAGATGTAAATTTTTCTTTAATCATCTATGGAACCTTAGTTGGGGATAGGGTCCTTCAAAAACTGGGGAAATTATGAACACAGTTACTTTTTACTTTGATAATTATTGTTCAAAGAGAAATATGTATGCTATACCACCTTCCTGTTCTGAATAGGTGGACTCAGCTAAACATATTGGAAGGCTGGACTACTTAAATGGTTCAGCAAAGAGAAAAAAGATGTGGGATCCCTTTATTTAATCCCTGGTTAAAGCTATTATGGTAGTGCTGGTTCAATTTATTTCCAGGAGGTCAGGACATAAAATACATTCATAACAGTCCAAGGATTAAGACAAACTTTCAATAGTGGAGAAGGAGAGTGGTAGCTATTGCGAAATCCCTCCAACAATTGATTGAAGGTGGTGTTAAAGGAGTTTAAACCGTCAATGGTTAAATTGCACTTCCAGGTTGCTCCCAGATTATATCTCCAATGAGGAGTAAAAAAAAAAAAAAGAAAAAAAATATATTACTTGTGATATATTGACCATCCAATTTGGTCTCTTACACTGGGACCTCTCAAAGCGTAAATGTTGTGTTCTAGCAGGCTATCAAAATGTGTGCCAATGGCTACATTTAGGATTTTTTTTATTAGCCCATAGCGCATCATCCTGATCAGATTGTGCATTACCATGGCATATGAAATTCTTTTGCATGTCTTTTTCCTTAGTATTCTAGATTGATTACTCTGTGTGTGTGCGTGTGTTTGTGTGTGTGTGTTGCGCGTGTTTTCATCTATATCATGTTTATGCCTTGAGTGAGATCCCATCGCCAGTGCTCATCCCTCCTGTTGCTTCATACCAATCTCAATTTCTCAAGGTCAGATTAGACTGTCTGAGTTAGGAGAGTCTACACGACAGCTTGATTTGACTACCCTTGCCTGCATTTTCCTTTTAAACTAGCAAACCATTAATTATTTTGCCACTAGAAAGATTTAACTCCTATCCATAGTTCCTAAATCACTGTTAAAAAATCCAGATTCTCAGAGGTCGCCTACTCTCTCTTTCTCATTCACTCCCTTAAGTTTCACCTTGGTGTCTCCATGTTGCACTCCCTTGGTATCTGACACTTTCTCATTGGCATCCTTGCTCTGTCCATGTTGCATTCTGTCTCACTTACACACACACTTGCACTCACACATGCATGCATTGCACACACACACACACACACACTCACTCACACACACACAAACACTATATTTATCTCTCTTTTTCCCTTATGATTATTCTTCAAAAATACAGGGGGGGGGGGGCATATTTACAATAGAATGGCGGAGCATGGCTTTAAGCTAAAATTGCTAATCCCGCACTCCACCATTCTGATAACGCAGGGATGCACTGTATTTACAATGATACGGCTCACCCCTGTGTTTTTCCTAGCGCTGGCTCTAAATTCAGCTGCCTAGCACCAACGTAGGCACCCTTGCACCATAGTGCAAGGGTGCCTGCGTTGAGGGAATGATTGTTTGTGTGCAGGAAGGTGTGCCTTACTGCACATAAACAATCATTAAAAAAATGAAGATTTTGATGAGGTGTCCCTTCCTGCACATAAACAATCACTCATGGTGATTTGCTGTTTCAATGTGTGCTGCACAATGCAGCACACATAGAAACAGCAAAAAACGAGGAGAAATTAATCATTTCTCCTCATTTCGCCATGTTAAGACCAGGTTATATTTGGTTTTCATTTTGGCGCTGCCCCATGTTTATGCCACCCTTGTAAATAGGGGGCAGCGTCAAAATCAATGGGTGTTGCGGCAGAACGTCTACTGCAACACCCATTGCCCGCCCCTTTCATGCTAAGTTTAGCATAAAAGGGGGCCTTATTCACAAGGCGCCGTTAAGCCATGTTAAATGGCTTAACACTGCCTTGTAAATAAGGTGAAGAGTTTATTGCCACAGGAACGGCATAAAAGTGGTGTTCCTGTGGCAATAATCTCTTGTAAATATGCCCCAGAGTGTTTATGTTATTTCATGGCATACCATTGAGGCCTGTTAACCAGAAAACTACAATCAGAGCATCATGAATGGCTTACATGCACAGTGGATGCACAGCTTGACTCAAGACCAGTGCATTCCTCAGGCTTAGTCTGAACTAGGACTTCCTCAACAATGGTAAAGCCTCAATATGTGATGAATTTCAAGCATCATGACAATAACTCTGTCTGGAGGTGAGTTTGGTTGACTCTTTCCAACTCACTTCTGCCAAATGAGTTAATATACAAGGTGGATAAGAATGCAAATCCTCTGCACTGTGGCTGTCTAACCAGAAGTTTGAGCAGAACTGCATCTGGAAGTCAGAGGGCTCACTCTTAAAAGATTTGATTCCAAAGACTGTGGAGGGCATATTTATGAGCGCCTTGAGTCACATTTGTACCACGCAAAGTGGTACACGCATGACGCAAGGCTCTGAGTCAGATTTTTGAAACCACACAAAGACACATTGCATGACTTTAGGTGGTCTCATAAATGTTGAGTAAGACAACACAGCACCAATCTCTACGTTGCCTTATTATGCGCAAGGGAGGCATTCCATGGGCCTTCCTGTGGGCTTCCCACGCAACTCCCATGGGTTTTGACACATTCACAGATTTACAAGGACTTGTAAACCTGGGAATGCGTCAAAATCTGACTCCTCCCCAGGGCAGGTGTAACGAGGAGAAATTTGTTTAATTCTCCTTGTGTTTTCCTCTTTCTATGTGCGCTGCATTCTGCATCACACATAGAAGGAGGAAAACACCTCTATGGATTGTTTTTGTTTGGGAATGCGCCCCTTCCTGTACAAAAACAATCCTGTCTACAACACAGGCACCCTAGCACTATGGTGCAAAGATGCCTCATTGGTTCTAGGATGCACAAACGGTGCCAGCGCAGGGGTAAAGAACAGGATTGCACCATATTGTATAAATATGGTGCAGTCCTGCCCTTTCACTTTGAGGCCAAAACCCCATAAATGAGGCCCCAAGTGCTAATCTAGCTGAATTTGTTGAGGAAAATTCAACTATGATGCCACTTTTCACACCAGACGCATACACAAACATTTCTCCTGACCAATAGTTTTATATTCTAAAAGTGGCGACTAATCTATATGTCACTTTTAAATGTGTTCAGTCTCCTCAGCATACTGCTCCACATTCACTTATTTTTTCTGCCATCATGTTTATTTCAAAAATAATATCTTATAAGTAAAAAGTGCTGCATACAAATATACAGCCATTTTTAAGTACTCCAAGGTACTGGTGTTACTGTTTCTCAAAGTATTGGTACTCGGTGATACTTTAAGCATAGTATAAGTTTGTTTTACGAGAAAATAGTCTATGTTTTCTTTTCTGGCACTGTATGAATATAGCAACATCACAAAATAAAATGATGGACAGAGTGTTGAAACTTTTCAAACACTAACCCCCAGTCACAGATCTGGGTTTAATCCATCATTATTTTGCTCTGCATGTCACCCCAGTTTTTACCCAGCCATATGCAAATCAGTCTCAACCCTGCTTCCCATGGGAACAGTCCAGGCTGAACTGCCAAGTCAGGTCCTCCAGTGACTGGAAACAAGCATTCTGGGACCGGTTTCGGAGTACCACCCCTCATCAGCCAGGCTAGCTTGAATCCAGTGGCACAGCAAGCAAGGGACCCACATCTGGGCATACCCTTAGACACTTAGGGCGCACATAGCAACATCACAAAATAAAATGATGGAAAGAGTGTTGAAACTTTTCAAACACTTACCCCTAGTCACAGATCTGGGTTTAATCCATTGTTATTTTGCTCGTCACTATCGACCCAGTTTGGACCCAGCCATATGCAAATCAGTCTTAACCCTACTCCTCATGGGAACAGTCCAGCCCCAACTGCCAAGTCAGGTCCTCCCTGGACCGGAGACATTTGTATGTATTTCTTAATTATTCTAAGTTTAGATTGGTATCATTTGATGTTTAACCTGTATTTTACTGTATTGATTTTATTATTGATTCACCTTTTCTCCTGAGAGGTAGACTTCTGCTTCGTTTGGTACCATAAACTGAGCGGCTTATTAGCTTCAGCCATTGTGTTGATTATCCAATCGGATTATGTGCTTGAGTTTTATTCTGAGCCAGTTTGCCTTCCTTTCGCATCCTCGACAGCTTAGCAATATGATTCAAATCCCCACAGGAAACTGAAAATATTATTTTAATAAATAACTTTTGCATTGTACTTGTACTGTGCGTCAACATAAAAATTTCTTATCATGCCGGAGTGTATTAACTACAGCTCACCCGTTCTCTTAAACCTTTGGGCCAAAATGTATACTTCATCCAAAATGTATACTTCTTCATTCCAAGAGAAGCCCTTATTGTGCTTTTCTTGGAATCCCTTTGCAGCAAAGTACTGAGCTATGTTTCGTTTCCTACTCGTTCTTTACCTTATTCGATTTGTCAGCTATATGTCAGAGGTGCCCCAAAAATCTGTATTTACCATCCTACATCTAGGTACGTCTGTAATTGTATCATGAATTAAATATTTCCTCAGATGTATAACAATTATGCAGCTGATGCATTTGTTTTTTAAAATAACAATAAGATTCATGCACTGTGTGTGTTGTCCTTTTTCTATCACAGTGAAACTATTTACATCAAATGCTCTTAACATTTCCCCATCTTGTCAGTTACGCTCCTTCTATTGCGTTGGTTCCATGTACAACAAATTAGTTTCTTACATCTACGAGTCTGTGCCTGCCCCACCTTTGCAACAGTTGTGTGAAGTTGAGGATGGTATTGTGGAACTCAGTTACAAAATAAACAAAGCACCTTTATTAAAAGCTTTCACTCATGAGGGGCTATGTCAGGTCAGTACTGGTGACACAACGGTCAGAGAGGTTGCTTTTTGGAGAGAGTTTGCTGAGGGAACAAGACAGAGAAATTAGGGACATGAACATCTGTGTACAGCTAATTTAACTGTGCTCAAGCTTGTCACTCTCACAAGTCCTGGGGTGTTGAGGGGCGAGGGTTTACACAGGTTGAGTGGAAAGATAGCACACTAGGAAGGCTGGGTCCAGATCTGACACACAGTGTTAAACCTATGTGTTTCTCTCCTGTCTAACTGAGGATGAATAGGCAATTAGCATTTCAACAGGAAATACTGTACATAGAGTATATCGTGTAATAATAGAACTTGAAGGCACATGACGTCAGAACCAGAAATTTCAGAGAAAGGTTGTACAGTGGGTTGATAAATGACAATTTGTAGGTTCACCCTTATGGTTCAAAATTTTGCATTAAGTAGTTGTGAGAACCCCTTTCAGAGTGCCACAGGACACTCAGGGCTACTGGGCCCAACCGTGGTGGTTGAGACCTTTTACTCTTGATGTCCCTGGGCCTGACCTACTATGAATTGCGCTCAACTGAGCCAAGTACCCCTTCTGCACTTGACTCTCAGTAGTAGCTGTGGTTGAGCAGTCAAGGCTCCCTCGGGAGGGATATAGATGCAGGTCAGTGCCACAACTCATAACTCAATGTGCAGACAGTACGAACAATAAATCAATGTCCAGCCAATTATTTGCTTTCGTAAGAAAAAATAGTATTTTATTTCTAACTCTATTCATGCAAAGGAATACAACATTCAGAAGCAACAATGCAATCCCCCTTGACGTGGGGGGCTATAGAAGTTGTCCTACAGTGTCCCACCCTCCTTCGTGTAACGTGTTCAGGGTTATTCCCCATTCAAAGGTGGCCGTATCAGGGAATGCAAACTATTAGGCCATACTTGAGAGTTCCCTTTTGACTCTTCAGGCTTTCAGTCAATAGTGTCTATGATCCCGCTGCACCTTCAGCAGTGAATCCAACTGAGTCTGAAAGTCACGGTGTCAGTATTACCCACTCTGGTAGTGTGACAGCATTCAGCTGTGCAGCGAGTACTCTCTTTTTGGGCGATCCCAATTCTGGATCCTTTGCAGCGAAGTTGGGCTGCTCGCAATAGAAGCTGCAGCATCCAGTAGAGCAGGCTCTTCCTGTTGAGCAGTGCTATCAGTCAGTTTCCAGTGACTGGAGCTGCTCCCTCTCAGTGGACACAAAAAGTAAGTTGCGCTTCCCCTAGCAAAAAGAGGGGGGAGCTCCCTGGCTCCCGACTGGAGCTCCGGCAATGGTGCAATGTCCTCAGCGGCGTCCTACGATCCTCGGGGAAACAGTCAGGTGTAGTTGGCGGGTTAGACCGGCTGGCCATTGCAGTAATCCTTCCATTCGGGTCACGACCCGAACAGTTGGCCACAGGGATACTTGCAGCCCCTTCAGGCATACAGGGTTGCTGCGCTGCTCACTATAGAGCGCAGACTCTTCTGTGCAATCGCCTTACACACTGCAGACAAACCCCTCACGCTCCAGCCCAATTAAGCCACTGATGGCCCCCACTGGCATACGGGATCACCGCAACGAGGCCATGTGGGCTTGGCAACTTCCAAAAAGTGCTCAATACTTGGCCCAGTCTATGGCGGCCCTCTCCTGGCATATGGGGAGGCGGGGCAAAAACATTCTTGCACATGGGCTTTGGCAATCTCACACCTCGCACAGGGAGTCCTCACAGTAGGGCTCCCCACTGGACCTCGCTCCTCCAACGCTCTCCTCTTCCTCACAGGGCACACTGGTCTTGGCAATCAGGCAGACGCTGGTGCTCCAGGGTCCAGGGCAGGTGATCTTGGTTTCCCAGGGTGATGTCCCCTCACCCAGCATTGAGAGTAGCAGGCCTTGGCCCCCAGTCCTGGTCACAGGCAGTAGTCTTGCAGAGCTTCCTCTTTTCACACAGCCAGTCTGGCTGCTTGGCAGATGAAAAATATTTGGGACTCATCCTCCCCTTCTTATAATCATTTTCCTGGCTCCAAATGTGATTTAGGGCCTGGGTCTTTGAAGTTTTGCGTTGGGATTCTGCTTCTTTTGAAGAGGGCACGTCTCCTTTTCATCTTTCTTCATGAAGAGGTCTGCCATAGCTGGCACAATTCTGAAACTGAATGTTAACAACACAATTCATGGGAGTGACCAGAGTTTACACCTGGATGTCTGCCACACTGATGTGTGCATCAAAGAGTTAATCCCAGACCCCAGTCCTACTCTTTATGATCCTCTTATCAGTCCCATCTCCCTTGCTGGGAAGTGTCCAGCCCCTTCCTTTTGCTCTAACACTGACTCAAAGAGTCAATTTACAGCATTTCATGTTCAGTCAATGATGAGAGGTTTGATGGAGTTTAATAGTTTTATTTCTCATTAAAGAGTATAGTTTAAAGTTTTGTTCTTTTATTCAGGCTAGTCAAATAAGTCCGTTTACAGAAATATTTAAAAAATGTATTATTAGAGCCAGCATACAAAATAACAGCGTGCTCCATTAAGGCATTTGTCCCTATCTTAATCTAAAAGGACCTAACCTATACTAGTGAGATCCCATAAAGAGTTGTTTTGGAAAAGAGCAAGTAAATTTAGAAAAAGGCTAATAGCTATGAAGGGTCGAACTACCAATAAAGAGTTGTTACGGAAACTCAGCCGAGTTCCCTAAGAGCCGCTGTAACAACCGAAAAATTAGGTAAAAGGACATAATCACAACAGTAGCTGTGATTAGCATTAAGATAAGAAGTCTCCTCACAAAGGGTAAGGAAGTCATGCAAATTCACCATTAGCAGTAGCTTGCAGCAATCATGGGCAAGAGCATCACAGTAAAGTGCTAAGTGTGCATAGAAGGCATTGACTCTAGCTAGGAACATGTACTGTATAGAAAAGCACAAAACATGTTGCAAACTCAAACTGTTGACTCATCCCTGGCAAATGGGAAAGGATCTTCCAATGGGCTGTCGTCTTCTTCCTTGATTCCCACGGTAAACATCCATGTCGATATGTTGTTGTTTAAAAAGCAGCTAAAAAATGTTACAAAAGATACACCTAAGAAGGTTCTCATGAGAAGCTTTAGCAATCCTACTCTTTCAGCTGTTCAGTGTCCCATTGTGTAACAATGGCCTAATCTATGAAATGAAACATTAATATCTAGTATGTCCTGGTTAGATCATGGAAATCAGAGCTCATGGCAAGCATTTTCTTTCATTAATAAGCATCTGGTAGAGAAAACTATCTAAATACGATGAAATCATATGGTGTGAGGTGAAAAGAAATACATTTTGCAGCAAACAGCACATTTCACGGAGAAGTCAAGTTTTGCAACCATAAAGTGAACATGCATTTACTACGTTAACGTTAAAGCACATTTCTTTATTATTATGAGGCTACATTTACGTAAAACGTTTCCACTTCCATGCCTGTATAAGTGAGATAAAATGGCAGGGAAAGTCTGTTAGTGGAGGGAAGAGCCATAAGCTTGATTCAAGAATACACAGCCTTAGTATGCGGTGTCCTGATGTTTAAAAGCACCGGCCGCGTGTTTCTGAGCAGAGCTTTGGGCACTGGCACTCATTCTGTTACAAATTAAGAACTGACTGGGCTCTACAACCACCAGCCTTGAAGAACTGCTTCCTCATGATGTCTGCCTCCTCTTTTGGCTCCGGGTGTGCATTGTGTCAGGATCTTATGATTCCCTTTCATGTTCACTGTCAAAATGCCACCTCCCCACTAACTACCTACTGATACTCCAGGTATGGCATTACCCTGTTGGCTCATCATGGAGTAACCTTCACAAAACACATTGTGGGGCATATGTACAAGCCCCTATCGCCACGGGAACCTCACTTTTTGTGACGTTTCCATGGCGATAGGGGCTTCGCCTTATTTACAAGGCAGCGTTGAGCCACTTAATGTGGCTTAACGATGCCTTGTAAATAAGGCTCTCTTTCAAGCAATGCTTAGCGTGAAAGGGGTGGGCAGTGGGTGTTGCGGTGGCCGTTCCACCGCAACACCCATTGATTTTGACGTTACTCCCTATTTACAAGGGCAGCGTAAATAGAAGGCAGCGCCAAAATTAAGACCAGGGAAAACCTGGTCTTAAGTTGGTGAAACAAGGAGAAATGCTTTATTTCTCCTCGCTTTTGCTTTTTCCATGTGTGCTGCCTTGTGCGGCACACATGGAAAAAGCAAAATGCCTTGGATTGTTTATGTGTAGGAAGGTGACCCTTCCTGCACATAAACAATCCTTAAGAAAAAATGACATTTTGCAACTTCCATATGTGCTGCATTAAGCAGCACACATAGAAGTGACAAAATGGCATTTCAGGATTGTTTATCTGCAGGAAGTGACACCTTCCTACACATAAACAATCCTCCGCTGCACGCAGACACCCTTGCGCATATTGCAAGGGTGCCTGCGTTGGTGCTACACTGCTACGTGTAGCAGCAGTGCAGGAGGAAACGCAAGGCTGCACCATATCCTTGTAAATATGGTGCAGGCTTGCGTTTCTGAAGTGGAGGAGTGAGGCGTTAAGCCTTGACGATTAACGCCTCACTCCGCCACTTCCTAGTACATATGCCCCTGTATCTTTCACCTTTGAGTAGAGAGAAAAACATGTTTCCTTAATATTATCTTGACTGCTGTCTGAGACCCAAGCATGTACAAGTGGTGTGACCTGTCTCATCCTCTAAGCTCTGTGTAATTCAGCTGTACTGTTGTATGAACCTGGTGTCATTTAACAAGAAAGAGAAATAGAGAAAGAGAAGGGTCGAGGAGAGGAGAGAAGAGAAGAAATAGAAATGGAAGAAAGGAAAACTAAGACATACAAGAAGCTGAAGGAAGTAAAAACTTTGAAAAGTAAAATTGATGACCCAGCAAAGAGGGAAGATGCACCTTAGAGGTTCATTTGTGATATAACTGTGAAGGCTTTTTAGCCATTAGAAGGGGAAGGTTGCTGAAGTAAAACTTCCTTATGTTTGTAAACAGTGAACATTTTGTTGAAAAATGCAAAGACTATGCAAAATAATATACATTTAATAAATGCAAATTGTAGAGGGAAGTCATACTTAGGTGTACATGGAGTAACATAACGTACTGATTTAAGTTAGCTTAACTACTGATGCCATAATAACAGCAAATTATACAATAGCATTGAAAGGCCTGTTTTTGCATTGAATTGTTGTTTTGCACAAGATGTTTTTTCTTTTTCACCGCAGATGCTGTAATGTTCCAGAATGTATGTGTAAGAAAAAGGGCAACCCAGTAACTTAGGGACCTGGATAATCTAGTAAAAAAGCAAAACAGTGGTCTCTAAAGGGGGAAGTGTGAACCTCTTCTTCCTCAGAGAGAGTAATTTTGACCTCAAGAGATTGGTTCTTTTTCTCAATTGAATAGTTTTATTTAAATTTTTTAACAAATAGAAAAACATTCATTACAGTTTTATACTTCAATCAATTTGTAAGTAAGAAGGTGATCTCAAACGGTGCAATGACACAGTGCAAGTGAAAATAAGTGAATGCAAAGTACATTGGTGAAATACAATCTATTTACATAAAATAGTGACTGATCCAGGATGCATAAGTGGTTGGTACACACTCTATTGTGTCAAGTCAACATACAATTTAGACAGGGTCCTCATCAGGACGTAGGTTTGGGGAGCACGTGCCCAATGTATAGAATGAATACGGAGAAATTTTCTGAGTGCTATTGACGCACGGGATGCTTTAGAGGGAAACCAACGCATGGAACGACTCTGGTGCATCTGGGATTGGAGCCCAATCTAGGTAGTGCAGTACCCAATTATAGCATGTATGCCAATATGTGAAATTCCTGGTTGGAACCATGTGGTATACGGTGATTGGATCTCCAAAATAGGTATCTTCAACTAAAGAATAGAACTTAGGCAACCTGTGGCAAATGGTTGCCTCTTTGCACTGTGCTATGATGTTCTTGACTTTGGAACCTCCACAATGATTGGTAGGCTGCAAAGTCAATCATTTCAAATGAATCAAAGCACACATGCATCAATAGCTCTCAAAAAAGTTCTCCCCATTCATCCTATAAATTGAGCAGGTGCTTCCCAAACCTCGTCCTGATGATAACCCTGTCTAAATTGTACCTTGACACAATAATAGTGTACTGTTTATATTTGGATTCTGGAGCACTCAACCTACTCTAGGGACACACACTACTACAAATTCAAATGAACACAAAGTGAAACATCTGGTACATTCCCCATTATCAGTTTCCAATAGAATCTCATAGGATCTCAGAAAACCCTGGTACCAGGTAAACTCCTTAGTTTCTCCCATCTACACAATGGACCACAGAAATAAGTCCTGTAACAGATACTTCGTACACATCTTTCGGTTGAGACAGTTCTCCCCATGAGTCATGCTTCCTGTCATCTCCTCTCCTCTAGGTAAGAACCTTTCTATCAGTTATCTTATAGAAAACAAATTCCTATTGTCTAACTAACAGAAGTCTTCTTGAAAGTTACAAAGCAAAACAGAGGGGAAAGTGTGAATCTCTACTCCCTTGCAGAGAGAAAAATTGACCATCAAGAGATTGGTTCCATTTCTCAATTGGACAGTTTTATTTTAATTTTTAACAAATAGAATAAAATCATTGCATTTTTATACTTCAGTCAACTTGTAAGAAAGAAGGTGATCCCGAAGAGCGTAATGAAGCAGTGCAAGTGAAAGTAAGTGAATGTAAATTGCGTTTGTGCTATACAATCTATGTACATAAAATAGTGACTGATCCAGGATGCATAAGTGATTGGTACGCACTCTAACAAAGAGTGAAATGCTCCAGAATCCAAATAAAAACAGTACATAAAAGGTACACCAGGTCATTATTTGGCAATAAACGTATGAATTTATGCATGTCTGTGGCTTCATCAATGTCAAAAAATCACTGAAAAAGAAGGATCATTTCCACATTATGGTACTTTTGATTTACAAATTATTGAAAATGTAAGGGAGAAATGATATGAAATGAAAACACCCCCTAGACCCACACAATATGAAATGTTAAATGCTTGGCAGCGAGCAGCTCATACCAAAGAGACAGTAAGGTACCAGAACAGAGAAAAGAGAGCAGCACGAAATTATGCAGATGCTAAGGAGGATGAAGAGCAGCAGACATGGAGGAAATGCAGAGTTGAGGGAGCTAGAATGTACCTGGCAATAGCAACAGGACAGCCTAAAAAGAGTTGAAGGCATGGAAATGAAGCTGAGGAGTTCACAAGGAAAACCGATACCGACAGTGATTCGGGGATGACATTTTAGACGATTTGTTGTTCTCACATCCACCACATATATGGCCCCAACATCTGGTTCAGAAAGAGTTTCAGCCACTAGAGGTAAAGTGGTTACAGCCCATGTTGATCCAAATGTGATTCAGATTGGGGGACTTCATCCAACATACTTGATTACAACTGCACCTTCTGAAGCAGCCACTACTGTAATTACTCCAGATGTTACAGCTTCTATTGTGACTGTTTCTGCACCAATGTCACAGGTTGTATCTGCACAGACATTAGCATTTACTGTTGCAGCTGCACCAATTAATATTGTATCGAATTCTGTTGTTCCAGGAGCTGTAGGAGGAGAAGCCGCAGCAGGGTTTATCTCAAAGATGCAAAATTCACAGATTGTTACTTGGACCTTACCACAGAATGTTCAGTCATTAAGAGAAGGAAGGAGAATTGTTTTTATAACACCAATTGCATAAAGAGAGACAGGACCATTTGATGATGGAATTTTACCCCCATGGTTTGAGGAACCTCCTGAGAACACAAGAACAGGAGATACAGAGAGACCAGCTGCTAGCCAAGAAATGGTGAGACCCCGAGATGTACCAAAATTGAAGGTGGAATTGAAAGAGATAATTAAAGGATGTTTAGCTATTTCATATTTGAATTAATATCAGGAAAATGAGCTGATATACCTGAGTGAGGAAATCACAAAACATGCAGCGGCCACACATCATAAATTGACAGAGTTCGCAAGTAAATACGAGACCGATCTTACTAAGAGCATCCATTTACAGAAAAGCTTTAGGGCACAGTTAGATGATGAAGCAATTGTGACCATGTGATCCTCTGAGATGAGATTACACATTGCTAAATTGATTAAGTGCATACAGAAAAGGAGCAATTTTCACAGGTTAGAGAGCAAGTGTGCAAACAAACAAGCAAAGAAAAAGAAACAGTCAGATATTACAGAAGCAAATGGTAAACCACCACCAGCACCCCCAGATGAAGATGAGGCTCTAACTTTCCTTATGAGGGAGATACCAGGTGGGGGTATATTCATGTACCATGGAGTAGAGGCGATCTTGCGACATTCACAAACCACTTATCAAAATTGAGAGAGAATCCTTCCCAGTTGTATACACAGGATGACAGGTTTGTGGAGATTTTGAAAGTTTTGTGCAAAGATTTGAACACCTTCTTTGATATTGTGGTACCAAGTGATTTATGGGCTGAATGTAAGACAGCTGTGCAATGTTCACATACCGAGTCACCAAGAGATGCGTGTACCCATGCACCCTCACCTATTGTCATGACAAAGTACGATGAGGTGATTACCTTTTTGAAAAGGAAAGTTCCAGTAAGAGACATTGATTCATTAAAGATTAATAGTACTATACACGAAGGTCAAGAGTCAATGCATGCATATTACGAATGATTGTTACAGGTGTTCAAAAAACACAGTGGACAAGAAAATCCCGAAAAGAGAGATATGGGGAGTTTTGTGTCACAGTTTATTATTGGGTTGCAACCAAAAATTAGTATGCACATACAACAGAATATCATCCGTTGGCAGACAAAGCCTTTAGATGAAATCCTGAGGAATGTAAAATACTGTAGTGAAGAGCAAGGGATGAAGCAGAAAAGGATTAAGGAAAAATGTATGCCGGCGCAAACAAAGCTGCCCCAGAAAGGATTTCACAATCAGCCGCATGTTGGGAATGTTGGTGGAATGCAAGGTGTTGGTTTCTAGACTGGATTTCAAACGGCACAAGGTGAAGTTGGTGTTTCACAGGATAGATGTCGAGGTGTTCCCATTGATCCAAATTCTGTGACAGATTTTGTCACGTTGAAGAAATCAACTCCTTGCCACTATTGTACCAAGCTCGGGCATTGGAAGAGGGAATGTAGTTAGGATACTAACTGATTAATCAAACAGAGATGTAAAATGTTCCAGTTCAAGTCCCAGTTCAGCGCATGCAGACACCAGTCACAACTCCCTATGATTCAGGTCCCGCAAGCTCCAATGGTCTCACAGAGCATGGGAAGCCCAATATGAATGAAGCACCAAGAGCAAAACCAAATACGTTCCAAAATCAAAACCCATTTCAACAGTACCCCAGAATTGAGAATGAGAGTTTTGATTCCTACAATTGACAATGAAGGTGCCTGAGGGGGAGGAAGATTGCTTACATGGTGCAGTCTTGGATGTAGACCAGCTGTGCTGCAGCTGTCCGGGTGGAGCTTGCCTCGTGCCTTCACTTGGTGCCCCACCTGGACCTAAGAAGCCCTCACCCACACCGGCCATAGAGCCCTCTGTGCCACAGCTGTCCCGGTGGTGCCGCGGAAGCTGACGCACCCGACGCACCTAAGCTCCTGCCTCAGGGCCACATCACTGTGACCTAACAGCTTTTGGTCAGCCGGTGTGGGAGCGGGCTGGGGCTCTGCGTCTGGAGCCGGCCTTGAGCGCAGCCACCTTCTTGGGTGTGAAGTCAACATGGCTAGCCAGCGCTTCTCACCGTGGGCCCCGTAGCGGCAGTGTCGGCCATGGAATGCATATGTGTTGCTCTGGCTGACTTCTTGGGGCCCTGGTAGGCTGTTGTGGGCCCCTCCTGCTGCCCCCTGCAGGGCTGAATATCTGCCCAGAGACTGCCGGTGAGTGACTTCTGACACTCGTGGCTGGGGCGCGCTGACTAGGACTGCCGCCATTGACTGCTCTCTCATCAGCCCTCTGTCTCCCTGCTTTCTGCCTCCTCTCCTGATCTCTTTTTTCTTCCTTTCGTATTTCCTGCTTTTCTGTCACTTTCTAAATTTTTCTGCTTTTTTGTCACTTTCTTTCTCTTTCTGCTTTTTTCTCATTTTTCCTCTTGTTCCTTTTGCGCCTTTTCCTTGCTGTATACCCACCACTACTTGCCCCCACGCAGCCCTGCCCACCTCCTGTGCCGCTTCCTTCTTTTTTTCCTCCCAGCTCTCTCCCGCACGCTACTCAATGGTCGCCGCAGCATGGCTGGGCAGTGGGCGCGTGCAGCGGGCATGCTGCTGGTGCGCCGAAGGCACCTGGACCACACCCATCGCCACAGACCCTGGTGCCCAGATCATCCACCGCTTTGACACCAACACCCTCCACGCCCACAACACCGGAAACCCCACTGCCTGCCGCCAGGCATCACCGAATTACACCCAGGGCCCTTTTTCATGCTGAAATTGCAGTTGCACCATCGACTGTCATGCACACCAGCCCCACCCACCACACGACCAACAAATACTGGACCCGACTGCTTCAACTGGGTCCTGCTCAATACACACTCCCTCCACAAACATGCCGTGGAGATCTGGGACCTACTCAACTCCATCTACCCCAACATCGCCTTTCTCATGGAAACCTGGTTGAACTCCACCTCTGCCCCGGACATTGCCACCGCCATCCCGGATGGCTAGCAGATCATCCACAAGGACTGTATCAAAAAACCAGGTGGAGTCATCGCCATTATACACAAAAGCGCCCTCCGCCTCACCACCCACTTGGACGACCATGCGACCAACATGGAGCATCTCCACTTCCAGGTTCATACCAACCCAAACACCACCCTCCACGGCACCCTCATCCACAGACCCCCGGACTCCATCCACCATTCATTGACTCCATCATTGACTTCATCGCACCCCATGCTCTTGCCTCCTCAGACTACATCCTCCTCGGTGACCTCATCTTTCACCTGGACAACCCCAACAACAAGAACACATCGTCCCTGCTGGAAAACCTCACCACTGTCAGACTCAGACAACGGGTCACCTCCCCAACCCAATCAGCAGGAGACACGCTCAACCCCATCTTCTCCGCCAACGATAACATCACCTTCAGCCGCACCTCCAAGCTGCTTTGGACAGACCACCGCTGCGTCCACTTCTCCTTCATCAAACCCACCATACACCGCCACACCCACTGCTACCCTCACAGAAGGTGGAACAAGGTCACCGAAGAACAGCTCACCACCTCCCTCAGCAAAACCTCACCTTCAACTTCCGCAGATGCTAATACCTCAACATGCAACCTCCACTGATGGATCTCCAACTGCGCCGACACGCTGGCTCCTCTCAAGAAAGCGCCAGACAAGCCACACTCCAAAAAGCCAGCTGGTTCTCTCCCGCCTTTCATGAGTTCAGACGCACCTGTAGACAGCTCGAGAAGAGATGGAGGAACAGCAAGACCAAGGAAGACCGCTCAGCCTTCAAAACCGCTGTCACTGCACATCAATACCTCATTAAAACTACAAAGAAAGCGACCCTACAAGAAAGGATCAATGCCAAAGCACTCAATAGCAAAGAACTGTTCGCTGTGGTCAAAGAATTCGCCAAACCCAGCACAGAGACAGCAGACATCCTAACCTCTAAAGACCTCTGCAACAACCTCAGCACCTTCTTCCACCACAAGATTAAGAAGCTCTACGACAGCTTCAACAGTCCCGATACCCAAGACCCTCTACCCCTACTCACAACCACCATACCCAACGACACCGGACCCCAGCAGACCCTGCTCAGCTGGACTCCCCTCAACGCTGACAACACGCTCAAGATCATGAAGAGCATCCACTCCAGAGCATCCTCAGGCCCCTGCCCGCACCACCTGTTCAACAGAGCCAACACCTCCATCGCCCCTGAACTCTGCCGCCCCATCAACTGCTTGTTGAACTCCACCACATTCCCGGAAGACTGGAAACCGCAGAGATCAACCCCTTTCTGAAGAAACCCTCTGCCGACTCGAAGGACCTCAAGAACTTCAGACCCATCTGTCTGCTCCCCTTCCCAGCCAAGGTCATCGAGAAGGCCATCAACACCCAACTCTCTGAGTTCATCTAAGCGAACCACATCCTGGACCTCTCCCAATCTGGCTCCCGAAGCAACCACAGCACCGAGACTGCCCTCCTCGCTGCCACAGACGACATCCGCACCCTCCTCGACTGAGGCGAAACTGCAGCCCTCATCCTCCTGGACTTCTCGGCCACCTTCGACACCCTCTCCCACCGCACCCTATGCACAAGACTCCACCACGCCGGCATCCACAACAAAGCCATGGAATGGATCCGCTCCTTCCTCACCAGTCGAACACAGAGAGTCAGACTACCACCGTTCCACTCTGGACCCACAGAGATCAGCTACGGAGTGCCTCAGGAAACCTCCCAGAGTCCCACACTCTTCAACATCTACATGGCTCCCTCGCAGCCATCGTCAGAAACCACAGACTCAACATTGTCTCCTATGCCAATGACACCCAGCTGATCCTCTCCCTCACCAACGAACCCACAGTTGCCAAGAACAACTTCCACAACTGGATGAAGGCTGTCGCCACCTGGGTGAAGGACAGCTGCCTCAAGCTAAACTCAGAGAAGACCGAAGTCCTCATCCTGGGCTCCACCCCCTCTGCCTGAGATGACTCCTGGTGGCCCACAGATCTTGGATCCCCCCCACACCCACAGACCATGCACAAAATCTCGGCATCATCTTGGACTCCTCGCTCACCATGAACCGCCAGATCAACGCCGTCTCATCATCCTGCTTCCACACGCAACGCCTGCTCCAAAAGATCTTCAAGGGAATCCCCTCCGAGCCCAGAAAGACGGTCACCCATTAGCAGCAGACTCAACTATGGCAACTCACTTTACACGGGCATCACCCAGAAACTCCTCAAGAAACTGCAGAACACCTCCGCCAGACTCATCCTTAATATCCCCTGCCACAGCCACATCACCAGCCACCTGAGAGACCTCTACTGGATCCCAGTCAACAAAAGAATTACCTTCAAGCTCCTCACACACACCTACAAAGCCCTACACAACGCGGGACCTGCATACCTCTATCACCGCCACGCACTCCATGCACCAACCAGAGATCTCCACTCCACCCAACTGGCCTTGGCCGCCAATCCACGTATCAGCAAGACCATGCAGCGAAGGGCTGGAACACCCTTCCTCTCCACCTCAGGCAATCACTGTCACTGCCCCAATTCAGGAAGGACCTCAAGACCTGGCTCTTCGACTGAACCACAGTGCCTTTGACAGAGCAGCAGTCCCCCCCAGCACCTTGAGACCCTTACGGGTGAGTAGTTGCACTGTACAAGTCACTTGATTGATTGATTGATTGAATAGAGTGGTTCATTTGTAGAAGGAGAGGTGAATGGCCACCAAGTTTTTTTTCTCATCAACACAGGGGCTACCCATTCCACTGTTAAAGCAACAGACCTACCCCTCTTGGGAAATAAGATCCAAGTTTTAGAAATTACAAATAAACAAATAACTAGCCCTGTTTCAAAGAAAGTGCCTGTAAAAAAAATATGTTTGTTTGAAGAAGGTCACCAACTTGTTGTGTGTGACTCGAGTCCTGTAAATTGGTTAGGAAGGCATCCTTTGTGCAAGTAAATTGCAAGATTTACTGTACACCTGATGGTATATTGAGTTATAAACACATGACGAAAATGTCAAGCTCAAAATGGCAAGTCAGGAAACAGCTGTTGGATTGTACCCTGTGAGAACGGTAGAGAATTTACCTCCCGATTTGCGAGACAATGTAAAATCTGAAGTATGGGATTTTTCATGAAAAGACATCAGACTAATCAAGGGTGTAGAACCAGTCCGAATTACCATAAAACAGAATGCAGTGTTTCCAAGAACACCACCATACAATCTTACACCCAAAACAGTGGCTGGAATCCCTCTGGTGATTGAGACAATGTTAAAACAAGGGATATTGAGAGAAATTGTTGGAACTCCTAGCAATTTCTTGATTATGCATTTACAGAAGCCCAACATCAAGTATACAATTGAGCTGGGTCTTCAAAAAATTAATACTTTCATATGTCCATGTAGTCCCGTGCTACCAAATCTAGCCACAATACTATTTCAGATTCCCTGAGAGGCAGAATGGTTTACTGTTGTGGATCTCTGCCAGGCCTTTTTCTCTATTCCATTGCATGAGTACAGTCAATTCTTGATCTCGTTTGTATGCAGAGAGAGAGAGACACAGACAGAGAGAGAGAGAGAGAGAGTTTTGGCATGGCGCCTAGTTTCACAGGGTATACAGCGAGCCCTTCGATCCTTAATCAGATATTGAAAAATAATCTTGAGACTTTACAAGTGCCTTGTAACTCAGTTCTTGTGCAATGTATTGATAACTTATTTGTGGTGTCAAGCACACAAGAAGCTTGTAAATAGGACAGGATTGCTCTATTGGATGATTTGGCTGACAATTGACAAAAAATGTTCACGAGCAATTTGCAATACTGCCAGAAAGAGGTCCTGTATTTAGGACATCTCATTGAAAAGGAATGAGAAAGGTGTCACAAGAGAGAATCGCAACAATTTTAAATATGAACTCACCCATGTGATTTAGAGGTTATTTTTCAAAATGTCTTCTTTCTTACACACTGGCTTGGATTAAAAAGGGACAAATGCAGCAAAATCCAAAATGGTAATAACAAATGTTCTACTATTTTATGCATCCACATGTTTTCCACTAAAAATGGTTTTTCACTTGTGTGGGTAGGCTAATGCCCGCGACAGGAGATGGGCCAAAACACAACATGGACGCATCATATTTTTCCACTGAAAACTGACCCCTTTTTTAGGTCTCGCCTAGCGACACAGCGCATGCGCTGCTCGCCTTGGCGAGATCTATTGTTGTCGATTTGTTTGCCGAAGGGGGACAGGACATGTGCACGCGTACGGAAGACAGGACATGTGCACGCAGGACAAGAGATATGCACGCGTTCTGCTTGCGTTGTTAGCCCAACTCCTAGTCGCTCGCTCCCTCCCTGTCTTTACCAAGTCCCTCTTGCTCTACTAACTGCCGCTGGTATTTACTTTGCTCTTCATCACTTGTTTCTTCCTTTTTTCTCCCTCTATCAGGCCCCTTCTGCTTTTGTTATACACCACCCGTCCGCAACAATACATGCCCCCACACATGCTTTTTAACTAGCACCCGCAGCACAGGAGATATGCACGCGTTCAGCTCGCGGCGTTTGCCCAACTGCTGGTAGCTCGCTCCGCTTCTTCCTTTTCTCTCTACATTAGGCCCACGTATGCTGTGCGAGCACGGCGCACCGCTTTGCATTGCATTCTGCAGAGCTCCCCGGCTGGCTCTTGTAATTACAGCATCTTAGCCGCAGGAGGACGACGGCGCCCTGCTTCCCCCAGCCCCGTCGCCACCTCCCACGCTCCCCGAGAGCGCCCCGCTGGAGCTTGAGAAGAAAGACGCCTTCGCCAGCTGCCTGCCAGCCCTGCAGGCTGTGGTTAGGACGCCACTGCCCACGGCGCGCACCAGGGGCCGCATAAACTCCTTCACCCCGGCAATGCCGCTGGCCGCCACCTTGCCCTTCTGCAGACAGCAGTCGGCGGGACCCATCGCCTGCTGGACCCCGGAGCAGCTGGTGAGGAACATCTCCCTGGAGTTGCACTAGCGGTCCCGGTATGTATATATGCACGGGAGTCGCGCATTATCAAGGCGCCAGCTTAATTTGATCTGCGCAGGCGCCGTGCATGATGTTGTTGCACGGCGCCCATTTGATCCTTATTTGTTTTATTTTAATATATGCACGGGCGCCGTACAAAAGCCACAACAATCTCATCTACTCGCCTGAATGTTCCCTGATTTAAGTCAGCCTGCCGGAAAGTGACTACCACCAAACACTGCACCATTATCGACTGTAGGATGGCATAATGCACTCTAATACTCTGCTTAGTCTCTCCCACGTGCCGAGCACAGTCTTCGCTACATGACATTCACCCTCTCCATCATGGCCACTCTCGAGACATGCCTCTTGCGAGGTACGCTTCAGACACCATGTCAACACAGTCAGTCTGCCGGACACCACCACCTTCACCTCCTCCCATTCTGCCCATGACTTACCCTGCTTTATAGCCAGTCAGCCAGACCCAGCCTTAGTGTACTAAGAACACCACCCAATCTGATCCATCCTGGCTGCAAACATACTTTGCCAAGCACCATGCTATCTCAGACACTCTAGCTGGCACAACCCCTCTTCTGTAGTCATTCTCTCGTACACTGCCACAGTTTTCTTATCTCGTCCAGACAAACCCCCTTTTGGCCACTGCGTCATATCAGGCGCTGCTGATGTTCCAGTTATTGTCATTTTTACGCCATGAAAAACATGCACGACTGCCCCAAAGCATAGATACTTTGACCCTAAACGAGAATGCCATGGTGACAGTAAACGTGGAGCAAGTAAACTGCCCTTCCTCCTAAAGTTTCTAAAAGCACTGACACTGTTTCTGGCACAGCGTACTTCAGTCACTGATGCCCGAATATTCCAGCAACTGCTCTGTCTCACCTCTTTTTTTTTTTTTTTGGTGGGGTCATGGGGAAATGGTTATGCGTCTGATAAATTCTTCACCTGTGCACAAACTCAATCTCCAGGACCGTGAGCATTTGTGCAAGATAAAAGTCACAGTATACACGGTTACACTTATCACATTTTTAGAGGTCATTTCGGAGAAAGCAGTGGGCCAGAGTTGCTCCCTAGACCTGCCTGTGGTGTGAGGGCTTCGCATAGGAAGCAGTCAACTCCCCAGGCCTCGCTAGTGCGGATGTCCCATTAAGAGAACAGTGTCTTATTGCGATCCTGACAGAGGTCTGGGCTGCCTCAACCCAAGCATCCTGCTCCTGAGATCAGCTCTGAACATTAAGCCAGCGGATGCACACTAACACCAAACTACTGCAGGGCCAAACCTTGAAATGTGGCGTCCCCACACTAACAGCAGACTTCTCTGACAGCAGGGCAATTTGAAACACACCATCAGTGGCCTGATCATTCACACAAATACTCCTTCTCACTCCGTTCCCTCAGGCCACCATCATGTCCTGCTACTTTAACCGGATCGCCATCAGAACAAGAATTTGCAATGCAATAGGTCTTGCAGTTACGCGAGTTTAAGCTATTGACATTGAAAATAACAATGCCTTTTATTTTTGTTTTCTTTTTAAAAACCTAAATAAAAGGCATTGTAATTTACAATGCCAATAGCTTAAACTCGCGTAACTGCGAGACCTATTGCATATTAAAAATCCAACAATTGTACTGCATATGTTAATATACAAATACCTCATGCCTACAACACACAAAAAACATATACTACATTATATACTGCTATACACAAACACATATACTTTAACAAACTCAGCAACTACTCATTGCAGTACTCAACACTACAAACTAAAGCTACTTACTACTATTACCATTCACAAGCTGCAACAAGAATAGTAAAACCACATACTTACAACACACATAAATACCAGTACTTACACATACAATATACACTAACTCAAAACAACACCAATAAACAACAGAAAATTACAAATCCAATAACTCTAACTCAACCTGATGCAAGACCTGTTGCATTGCAAATGCTTGTTTCTAATGTGTGTAACTGGGGATTTTGGGCCCTAGCAAATGTGGGACTTGGCCCTTTTGGCTAAAGTTCCCTAAACTTTTTGCTTTTCCGCTAGACCTTTTTTCTGACATTGTGTTGCCAACTTATATGCTTTGGACACTTTGCCACTGCTAAACAGTGTCAAAGTGCAAGTGCTCCCTGTATAAAGTATAATGGTAATTGGTTGTCCATGATTGGTATGTTTGCCTTACTAGTAAAGTCCCTAGTAAAGTGCACTATGTGTGCCAGGGCTGGTAATGCAAATGCTACTAGTGGGCCTGCAGCACTATTTGTGCCACCCACACAAGTAGCTTTGAAAAGGGAACTCAGGCTTGCCCTTGCAGTGCCTGCGCGCAGTTTGTTACACTGCCATGTTATTCTGACAAGTGCACCCACTTGCCAGACCTTACCCTTCCCTTTCTATGCACATCAGACACCCCTATGGTAGGTCCAGGGTACCCCCTGGGCAGGGTGCAGTGCATGTGAAAGGTAGGACATGTACTAAGGTGTGTACCTTGTCCTGACAGTGAAATAATCTCCATTTCTGTTTTTCACTGTTGAAAGGCCATCTTGCCCAAAGGACTGAATGGGGAGGCTGTGTAATATGTTTTCCAGCCTATCTTCACAAAGGCTTAAGATGGAGAGGTGAAGTTTAGTATGCCTGAACTCACAATGTAATAACACATCTTTTTATGAAGGTGGTTTTTGCATTGTGTGTTTAGAAGCCACTCGTTTAGACGTGGCTGGGTTTTTGTGCTCTAACAATTCTGTGTGTCTCTGCCTGGTTGTGGATTGACTGTCTGGATTTCAAAGTGATAGGATCTGGGGAATGTCTTGACCCAGGGGAGGAGGTGAGACAGCAACAGGCTGACCTGCATCTGAAGTGTAGGGGGAGGAGTAGCCCCTAGAGGTGAAGAGGCCTGGGCTGCAGCCATAAACCAATGGCTCCGGCCCCTGCTGAGTGATTGAGGATCCAGACCCCCACTATCAAAGGAATAAAGGTTTCACTGGCAGGGAGGCACCCAGAACTGGTTTGAACAGGGGTCAGTGCCCCCTGAACACAAAGACTTCAAAGCCATTGAGGGGTATAACTATGAGAGCTGAAGCCTTTGAACTTTGGAGAATGGCTTGATCAAGATTGAACAAGACTGGAGCTACTTCGTGGTCAAGAGGAACCTTTGCCAAGGAAGAAACAACTGAAGAGACTGAAGGATAGGACTGACCCTTGCTGTGTGTTCTGGGGCTGGCCTGCAGTTTGCTGTTTTAACCAAGGAAAGGCTAAAGGGACTTTGCTGTGTGCTGTGTCCCCCTGCTTTAAAGGACTTTGCTGTGCTGTGTCCTGAAATAACTGATCCCCAAGGGCCCGAGGTGAGCTGGCTCCCTGTTGCGGAAACTCAAGAACACAAAAGTTTCCAGGAGAGTCTCAGCGACGCAGTGTGCGTGTGCTTGTTGCAGCCTGAGACCCTCGTAAGAAGTGCCCTGTGATCGTGGGCACCTGGAGTCCAAGCGAGGATCAGCGACGCTGTGTGCGTGTGCTTTTTGCAGCCTGAAACCTTTGTGAGGATTGTCCAGTTATCGTGTGCACCGGAATCCAAGTGAGTCTCATCGACGCTGTGTGCGTGTGCTTTGTGCAGCGTGAGACCTTCGTGAGGATTGCCTTGTTATCGTGCACCCGGAGTCCAAGTGAGTCTCATCGACGCTGTGTGCGTGTGCTTTGTGCAGCGTGAGACCTTCGTGAGGATTGCCTTGTTAACGTGCACCCGAAGTTAAAGTGAGTCTCAGCGACGCTGTGCATTTGTTCTTCGTGCAGCCTGAGACCTTTGTGTGGAGTGCCCGGTGATTGTGCACCCGAAGCCCAAGGGAGTCTCAGCGACGCTGTGTGCGTGTGCCCTGTGGCAGCCTGAGATCTTCGTAGCAGTAGCAGCCCGGACCGGCAGCCTCGGAGGAGCTGAGCCGCCGGCACGAGCCCGCCGTTGCCCATTCACAAAGATTGCATCGGAGGCCCAAGTCGTTGGACGAGGAGAGGAGAGTAGGTTCGCGCCCCCCAGGTAACGTGTGTCGACTCCTGGGGCGGGGTGCGGGCTTGGAGGGAGACGCTCTCTGCCTCTCTCTCAGTCCAGCAGTGCGAGCCTCTGCTTCGGCTCGTATCGCGGCCCGTATTGCCAAGGGAGTGGCAGTACCGGGGCCGGAGTGCGGAGCTGCACTTTGTGTTACACCATACCCGTGTTGGGGGCAACTGTTGACAGAGGCTGACTGCGAGTCAGAAGGAGTGGCGGAGAGACCGCCTAAGGCACCGTGATCGGTGCCGGAGTGTATTACGCATTATCTTATTTCTACATAACGAACTACCTGATTGTCGTATTACACATTGCATCATTTCTGCATAACGAACTACCTGATTGTTGCGCTACGCATTGCATTATTCTTACATTGCAAAGTGCCTGATTGTTGCGTTACGCATTGCATTATTCTTACATTGCAAAGTGCCTGATTGTCGCGTTACGCATTGCATTATTTTTACATTGCACAAGTGCCTGATTCTAGCATTACGAACTGCATAACATGGTATTAGGATTACAGTGGAATGTTTAGAAGTGCTCATTAATATCGTCAGAACTTACAAGGGCTGGCTGGCCTAACAACCATCCAGGAGAAATATTACACATACTCATATGTTGGATTTACATCGTGTGGTCTTATCGTATATCTTTTTATATAAAATGTATACTTGTTTTATAAAACTCGTGTGGAGTCTATTTGTGGTGTCATCATTGGGTTGCTGTGAACGTGGTTGCAAATACTTTACACATGTGCCTTGAAGATAAGCCTGGCTGCTCGTGCCAAGCTACCAAGGGGGTGAGCGGGGGCTATCTCAGAAGGTGACCTTCCTTTCCCTGACGTGGAAACGCGGGTCCCTATTTGGCCTAAGGTACCTACCTCAGCCAACCAGGGATCCCGGGTCTAACAGCAAACATAGCAAACTTGAACATTTTTGAAAACTAGACACCTGGGGCAATCCAAGTCGGGGTGACTTGCATGGCTCTCAGTGTTTTTTTATACCCAGAATCCACTGCAAACCTCAAACTTTAACTAAAAAAACACATTTTCCTTACATTTCTGTGATGGAAAGTTCTGGAATCTGCGGGGAGCAACAAACTTCCTTCCACCCAGCATTCGCTCCAAGTCTACCGATAAAAATAGTCCCGCATTTCTGTGGGTAGACATAGGATGGCCCAAAATGCAACATAGATACATCACATTTTCCCACTCAAAATTGATCCTTTTATTGCAAAGTAGGTAGCTGTGGATTGTGGGCCCTAACTCAGCCGACACCTAGGGGAACCTAGCAAACTTGCATTTTTTTAAAAACTAGACACCTGGAGGAATCCAGGGTGGGGTGGCTTTCGAAGCTCTCTCTGGGGCTTATTACCCAGAATCCCTTGCAAACCTTAAATGTTGACTAAAACTTCCACTCAGATTTCCCCAAGTCTTCGAATAAAAATGATACCTCAGTTGTGTGGGTAGGCCTTGTGCCCATGACAGGAAATGGCCCAAAACGCAACATGGATAAATCAAATTTTTCCACTCAAAACTGACCCTTTTTTGCAAAGTAGATAGGTGTGGGTTTTGGGCCCTCGACCAGCTGCACCTAGGGAAACCTAGCAAACTTGTACTTTTTTAAAAACTAAGGGGCATATTAGCAAGACTGGCGATAAAATTATCGCCGTTTTAGCGGCAGGAAACTGCCGCTAAAACGGCGATAATGGGCTTGCTAATATGCGTTATAGAATTCCAATAGAAGCCCAGGTTAGATGTCCTGCACATCTAACCTGGGCTTCTATTGGAATTCTATAACGCTTATTAGCAAGCCAATTATCGCCGTTTTAGCGGCAGTTTCCTGCCGCTAAAACGGCGATAATTTTATCGCCAGTCTTGCTAATATGCCCCTAAGGGCCAGATGTACGACCTATTTTTGCATGCGCAAACGGGTTTGCGAACCCGTTTGTGCATGCAAAAACCTATTGGGCCATGTACATAGCCTATTTAGTGAGTCGCAATTTTTTTGCGACTCGCTAAATAGGTTTTGCGACTCGCTATTTGGAAGGGGCGTTCCCTTCCAAATAGCGAGTCTCAAAACCATGTACAAATGTTTTGTGACCGCAATTGCAGTCGCAAAACACTCGCAATTACCACCTATTTCAAGTAGGTGGTAATGCATTCGCAAATGGGAAGGGGTCCCCAGGGGACCCCTTCCCCTTTGCAAATGCATGCAAAATTATTTTTTAAGGGCAGGCAGTGGTCTCAGGGACCACTGCCTCCCCTTAAAAAATGAAACGAAAACGTTTCATTTTTTTTTTTTTAAATGCATCCCGTTTTCCTTTAAGGAAAACGGGCTGCATTTTTTAAAAAAACTGCTTTATTTAAAAGCAGTCCCAAACATGGTGGTCTGCTGACCCCAGTAGGCCACCATCCCTGGGAGGTGATCACGAAAAATGACGCATCAGCGGCACAAAAGTGTCGCAAGGCCTTCATAAATAAGGCCCTTAGGGCCAGATGTACGACCATTTCATTTAGCGCCTCGCAATTTGCGACACATTGCGAGTCGCAAATTGCGAGGCTCTAAATGAAATGTACAACAGTGTGTTTAACACTGTTTGCGATTCCCAATGGGCTCGCAAATTGCGAAAGGCTCATTAATATTAATGAGCCTCGCAATTTGCGACCCCATTGGGAATCGCAAACAGTGTTAAACACACTGTTGTACATTTCATTTAGCGCCTCACAATTTGCGACTCGCAATGTGTCGCAAATTGCGAGGCGCTAAATGAAATGGTCGTACATCTGGCCCTAAGGGCCTTATTTATGAAGGCCTTGCGAAACTTTTGTGCCGCTGTTGCGTCACTTTTCGTGATGCAGCAGCAGTGCAAACAATGCGCCACGTTGCGCCATATTTACAAGGTGACGCATCTAGGCAGATGCATCACCTTGTAAAGCCCTTCGCCACATTATACCTGCATCAGGTATAATGTATGCAGGGTGGGCGTTCCCACGTAATAAAGGGTCGTAGAAGTGTCACAGTGAAATCTGTGAGCTTTCACTGTGACACATCTAGGATGCCACTGCATCAAATCCTTACGCCTGCCTCATGGCAGGCTTAGGAGTGACGCAGTGCCATAGGCACAAGCCTACCCCATGCATTGCTGGAGTTGCGTCATGCTTGCGACACAACTCCTGCCATGCGTGACTTTTGCGCCGACATATACGTCAGGATTCTTGACGTGCCTGTCATTCCTTGCGAAATGGAGCGCTGTACATTAAATACGCCGCATCCATTGTGTCGCAAGGAGAGCGCAGTGAAAACTGTTGCATCGCTACTTTATCACAGTGATGCAACAGTTTTCATAAATGAGGCCCTAAACAACTAGGGGAGTCCAGGGTTGTGTGACTTGCGAGCTTTTACTGGGTAATTTTACACAGAAGCCCTTAAAAACGTCAGACCTTAGTAAAAAATACATATTTCTCTCAGGTTTCTGTGACGGAAAGTTCTGGAATCTGCAGGGAGTAACAAAATTCCTACCACTCTGAGTTCCCACATGTCCCCTGATAAAAACAGTACCCCACTTCTGTGGGTGGGCCAGGGGACTACGCCACAAAAGGCCCTATAGCGCTACGTTGATATATAAGTAATGGGCATAGCTGTGGTATTTAGGGCTGTGCTGTGGCACCACCCATGGAAACCTACAACCACTGACACTTTTGAAAACTAAACAACCAGGGGATTTTAGGGTAGTGTGCCTTGCGTGGATCCATGAGGTTCCTCCTATCCAAAATGCTCTGCAAACCTCAAACTTTGCCTGAAATCATGCATTTTCCGTACATTTCTGTGATGGAAACTTCTGGAATCCACAGGAATCCAAAAAATTCCTACCATCCTGCGTAACCCCACATGTGCCAAAAAAGCTATATATTTCTGTAAAGTAGACGAAATTCCAAATTCAGGAAGGGGTCATATGTTTAGATCCCTCAAACTGTTGAAAGAAAGAAATATTGAAATCGAGTCGGAAAAAACAGACATTTGTGTGATTTTTTTCATCTGCAACTTTTTGTCACGATGGCTGATTTACAAAAAGTGCACAAAACAGTCATGGATGGAATGCTTGAATTAATCTCAGCCACTGGTAATGACTCTGAACTGCATCACAATCCATTGTTATTTTGCACATGATGCCACCTCAGTTTCCACCCAGCTATATGAAAATCAGTCTTGACGCTGCTCCAATAGGAACAGTCCAGCCTGAACTGCCAAGCCAGGTCCTCCCTGAACCAGAACACAAGCAACCCAGGATGGGTTTTGCCCTAACTAAGGCTCATCAGCCAGGTATGCCCAGACATGGGTCCTGGGCTCACTGTGCCACTGGAACCTAGCTATATCTGGCTGAAGAGTCCTAACCAGGGCAAAACTGGTCCTAAGTTGATTGGGTTCTGGTTCAGGAAGGACCTGGCCTGGCAGTTTGGGTTAGACTGTTCCCATGAGAAGCAGGGTCAAGACTGATCTGCTTTTGGCTGGGTCCAAACTGACGTGGCATGGCAGGCAAAAAAACAATGGATTGGGATGCGGACCGAGGGATTGCCAGTGGCTGAGATTAATTCAACCATTCCCTCCATCACCTTGCTGTTTTTGCATTTACAGCCCTAAGTGCACTGGGTATGGTCAGATGTGGGTATCGAGCTCACGTTCCCCTGGAACCAAGCTATACGTGGCTGAAGAGCCCGATTTAGGGCAGAACCGGTCCTAGGTTTCTTGTGTCCCGGTTCTGGGAGGAACTGGCCTGGCAGATCGGGCTGGACAGTTCACATGAGGATCAGGGTCAAGACTGATGTGCATATGGCTGGGCCCAATCTGAGGTGGCATGGCGGATAATAAACGATGGATTGGAGTGCAACCCTGAGTAATTGCCAGCTGCTGAGATAATTCAAGCATTCCATCCATCACATTGCTGTTTTTGCATCTGCTGCCCTAAGTGCGCTGGGTATGCCCAGACGTGGGTCCCGGGTTCACTGCACCACTGGAACAAAGCTATACCTGGCTGAAGAGCCCTAACTAGCGTGAAGCCGGTCCTAGGCTGCTTGTGTTCCAGTTCAGGAAGGGCCTGGCAGTTGGGGCTGGACTGTTCCCATAAGGAGCAAGTTCAAGACTAATTTGTGTATGACTGGTTCCAAACTGAGGTGGCATGGTGGGCAAAAAATGATGGATTGGGATGCGGCCCTAGAGATTGACAGTGGCTGAGATTAATTCAAGTATTCCATCCATCACCTTGTTGTTTTTGCATTGGCTTATTTACAAAAGAAATGTACCTTTACATTCGCTAGACCCTTGTGATGGTGTGGATATATAGGGTTTGTATGTTCTCCAAGAACTCGAGGTACCCAGAGCCAACAACTGAGCTGCACTGTACAATGGTTTTTCATTGTGTACTGAGTATATCCAACACCTCTGTGAATGGTAAAGCTTGATTGGCACACCACAAAGTTATTGGAGCAGTTCATTTAAACTTTTTTTACATTTTAACATTTAAATACTCTGGATTTTTAGACAATGTATTTCAATACTGTACTGAGCAAATCACCAGCTGGCTGTGAGTTTACGCTCAATTACCTTAACAAAGACTCCAGCTCAGGTGCTCGCTTTGCTCTCTCAGTCCTGTACAAGATAGGTATTTATGCCCCACCATTTTCAAAGTTTCACCAGCTTCCACTGAACGTGAGCACTGGCTGCTTCAGAGGGTACTCACCTCCATTATTAGGGATAAAAAACCTGCAAGTGGGCCTTTGTTCCATTGCTGTCCCTAAGGATGCTGGCTATTCCAAAAAGCTAGCATATGATCGCTCACCGACCTTCCCCCTGCTTCTTTGCTGCCTTGGAGACAAGCATCTAGAATCTTGCATTTCTTGTGCTAATCAAAAAGATGATGGCTCCCTGAAGTAACTGCCAATCTCCTGTTCACAAAGTACAATATCTTATTCTATAATTAGATATTTGATAGCCCTCGCTCTAATGAGCATAAGAGCTTTCCAATGGGTTGTAACATATTTTTAGATGACAACTGAATTCTGTCATTTCTAGATTAAGTGCATTCAACTGCTTACTGCACTACACTTGCGAGCTGAAAAGTTTGGTTAAGTTTGATGCAATATTACTCTTCTATTTGTGATGAGTCTCCCTCTAAATGCTCTCGATCTTGGCCAGTAAGGTTAGTGTTGCACACAGCAGTGTCCTGTGCAGGTAAGTCCGGTAGGGCAGTGCGGGGGGATGTCGACAGACGACGGAATAGGATTTATTTATTTATTTAATTTTCCCTATTCCGTTGTCTGTCAACATCCCCCTGCGCGCTTACCTGCACCGGCCGCTGCTGGTTGTACAGTGATATGCTCAGGAAAACACAAACGTGAACAGATCGAGAAGCCAGGATCCAAACTCTGGACTGTTGATTTAAAAAATTACAATATAGAAAATAGACCTATAGGCAATGGAAAGTTAGGTTGCTTTTCACAGACTATGTGTTATTACATAGCACTGTTGTGGATGCGCTCTTCCTCTAAAATTACAGCTCAGTGGAGTGTCCAGGAGTTGGGTGGATCAGGGATGGTGTTCACTTTCATGAGGCAATGTGCCCCAGAGACAAGGTTCAAAACAGCATTTCAAAATACATTCAAATAAAGAAAGAACTGACACAAAAAATGAATTCCAGAGCAGAATTTAGAAAAACCATGAGGATTTATTACACAATTTAAAAGGAGTACAATACAGAAATTGTAAAGTGCAGATTGAGAAAGTCTCAACTAAGTGCATAAAATCATTGCCATAAAGGCTCTCTGTAATGGAAAAATGTGGAATAATAGGCAGGCATAATAAATAATAGGTTAAGTCTCAAATGTTTAGCAAAATCAGTAAGACATCAGGCAGCATCCCTAGTAGACACCCAAAATGGTATAGCGTACCACCAATTTCATGGGTTTATATAGCTATTTTCTCCATAGAAAAGTATTAGAACTGCAAACTCATCCTGGTGTGAGCAAAGAAAAACATTTTGAACAAATCAAATTATAGATTTAACTACATTCACATAATAACCCTAGAACTAACTATATGAATATATATTTAACCCCTCTGACGTAAAGTCATCCGGAGTTGTCAGAATAAACTAGTTACATAAACAGTGAACCAATGCTATTGAATACTTCATGCCCTCAAAAAAGTGTTACAGCACCCTATAACAGGCTTTCTTCGAGATCAATCATTCAGGAATAAACAAATCCACATCTTGCTTGACTATGTGCAGCAGAAACATAAACAAAAAATATATACAATGATGTGACATCCATTTTGGACAAAATGGCATCAAGGCCTAACTGAGGCCTAGTTAGCATAAGCCAGGAAAACACACTTTAAATAGGTCGTATGAAATTGATTTCAACTTCATTAGTTCCAAGTAAGTATACGCATGTGAATCTGAGTGCAGATTAATTGCTCTGCTCACTATTAATAATACACATTTTAAATAAAACACATTTGCTCATTGTTACTGAGCCTGTGTCTGTCTGCCAAGTGCAAGTAAAATACACCTCCGCCTGGAGCAAAGTGCTATGGTACACGACATTACATATGGCGCGAATAGTAAGTGCCATGCTCACTGTATCAGGGAGTATATGACTGAGAGTACCTCTTTGCATAGGGCACACCTCCAGACAAGTGCCACTGCTAAATTGAGTGTGAAAAATTACATTTTCCATTCATAATTTGCAATAGTTTCTATTTATCACCCACTACCCCACTCAATTTATGCAAAAGGCTACCAAAGCTGCTTCGTTATTATCCTTCATGCAGAAACAGCAAATAAAAAGCTTATTTTCTTATAGACAAATGTGATTGTGAGCTTAGCAGAAGTACATAAACTCCTGTCAGGAGTTAGGAGGGCAGACCCAGGGTGGGAGATGGTAGGCAACCCCAATACAACAAGATACCACTGGTGAACGTATTCAGATACTATGGTCAAAATCACCTAAAGTGAGAACAGGGAGTGTTAAGTTAAGACATATTCTGATATAGTTTTGGACTGATGGGTATCTTAAGTAGCGGAAGTGCTGGAGGAGTGTGACTTTACCATCCTAGACAGTGGTAAATGAGAGCTGCTTCTGGCTGAAAATATAGCTGCATTTGTTGACATAGCTAAAGTAAACAATAGAGAAAAATACAATAGTATTAGAAAGTATATAGAAAGCAATAAAGCAAAACAATTAAAACAACAGCCGAAGCAGAACTCAATAAGCAACAACTGCAGAACAACACAACCATAATAACAACAATGTGTTATTATTGCAACTACGCTGGACAAATATACAGCAGCACAAAAACAGCAGAACACATCACAGTAACAATATGCTGCACAACAAATATGCACAAACATTCGTATCACACATTACCACCCCCTTTAATCCTGTTTTCATAACATGCGGTGAAATGTGTTTGGAGCAAGCACTGACTTAACTTACCAACAAAGACACTAAATAGTGCCAGGCAAAAATGTTTTGTGGTTGGGCCTTACATTTGTGTTTGTATTCATTTGTACTTCCTGAACTGGGAGGTCTTTCTAGCACTTGGATAAATCATAGACTCATTCAGTGTTCCTTGAAACACCTGCAACCCACCTTGAGGATTTAATTTAATTTCTGAAACGTCACCCTTTCTGGGTCGCCTGTGGCTTTAAAACAGCTCCATAGACGAACACTGGAAAGGTAGTTACTACACCTAGAAGCGTGCCTGCAACAAAATGCATTGATTTATTAAATAATTCATCAACAGCTTCTTGCCATCTCGCCCATTAAGATGTGAAAGCCATTGTATTCTATATTTTAGCGGCGTTTTTTCTCTCAGTTATGCTTCACCGGTTTTAATAAATAAGTTATACCGCGGAGAAAAAAAACACATTTATTTCACAGCGCGGGCCTGCAGGGCTCTTTTATTTTTTCCAGCTGAAAACAAATCAAGCCCATAGCAATCACCTCGCCTCACCACTGGCGAATAGGGCTGTTGTGCTTAAAACTTCCTCATGTTTCAAAGGTTATCGGAGAATTAAAACATCGGTAGGCTGCTGGAGATAATGCGTTTTCCTGGCAAGTTCTGTAAAGAACACATTAAGAAAAGCTATTATAGCCGAACCCTCATGTTCCCAAACTGATTAATTTTGGACAAATTGCACATCATCCAGAAAACAGTGGAAAAATTGGCACGAGGCGAGCCCTTGTTACTCTGTGTGAATATGAAATATGATAGGTGTTAATTACGGCCACGTGTAAAATGCTGTTTTCCCTGAGGTCCCAGTTAAAAATTGCGTTGACTTGACTGACTTTGACATAAAAGTCTGCATGAAAAGAGCATTTTTTGTATTATTACTATAGGAAAAGCAGCTGTTGCTGTGGTGTACAGTTTGTGGGGCTTAGAACTTTGCAAGTTAGATGTCAAAGGCCTCAACTTGTGTTGGTTGTAGTATTGTCTATAAAGCCTCACATAAGAATAAACTCCATAAACATTTGAAGTTTAAAAGAATTGCAGATTGAAAAATGTCACCAGAACTTGACTAATTTCTTGAGCTGTAGTCCAGAATATTGTGGAAGGAATACTGGACAAAATACCAAATATCAAAAAACAATATATCGACAGGTAAGTAAGTCTAGATTTCCTATACTTAACTACACGTATATGTATCTAAATGGTATGGGGATGTGGACTTAGGAATAATAAATCTACGCTTCCCTGAAGGCACTTACCTTTTGATATTCTGTCCTCAATATTCTTCTATCACAACAGGGGCGGCTCCTCCGTTGGAGCGAAGGAGCGTAACCTCGCTTAAATGCCGCAAGATGAAAAATAAAATGGTAATTCATTACTATTTTAATTTTCATCCCGCGTCCCGAACAGAGCATCAGGACGGGGGCGGGGCCTCTGCTGAGTGACAGCAGCAGGGAGGAGGGTGGGCTATCTATGCACTTGTTAAAGTG
The DNA here is from genome assembly GCA_963921515.1 of Calotriton arnoldi. Taxonomy (NCBI): domain Eukaryota; kingdom Metazoa; phylum Chordata; class Amphibia; order Caudata; family Salamandridae; genus Calotriton; species Calotriton arnoldi. Next base: position 606,595 of record CAWUFW010004061.1, read on the forward strand.
CGCATGTCTTTTTGGCCCATGGTCTTGCGACGGCCAGCCACACATGAGCACTTTAAACATTTTTAACCCAGTTGTCTTAAGACAGCTGAGTTAGAGCAAGTGCAGGCCTCCAGAACGCTGTGGAGCGCCGAGTGAGGCCACTTCCTTCAATCAGGGCACTGCTCTCATGCTGCATGAGAGCAGTGCCAGAATTGGTCAAGGGCATTTCCTGGTGGCCGGGCTGCAGTGGCGACGAGAACATCCGGAGCGAGGAGGTCCTGTTGATTTCGGTAAGTATTTTTTAATTTTTTTATTTTATTTGCGCACATGGGCCCACACCCCCCTCCGTAGATGCCAGTCACCACAGTATCACAATCATTTGGGGGTCGATATTTAGTAGTACAGTCCTAAAAGCGGATATGTGGATGATTCTACATCACAGTTTAACAGTGCCTGATGTCTTGGATGCAAAAGTGGGTGTCCTTTTGTCTTCTGTGACGTGAGCATGTTGCTAAGTTCAGTGTACTACTTTTTTTTGCATAGAGTGGACATGTTGCATATATTGATTTGGTCTGAGTGACATGTTTTATGTGGTTCTTTTATACCTGTAATTATACCTAATATAATGAATCCAATTAATATTAACATTAATTTCTTTATTTTGGGGTTTTAATCTGAGGCCTTTCAGACATATCAAAGAACCCTGAATACAATCTGAAATGGTTTTTGCAGAAAACGTTAAGTTGCTTTGTGCTGCGTGTTGGGTTAGAGTGGTCAGCGTGCCATTTGAGCAGCAAACTACGTTTTTCAGTGTAGCGATGAAGGCTGTGTCTTTGTTTAGCATATATGGTGGTTGTTGGAAGAGAGGGGGATTCAGTCTGTGAGTGGTCACAGTTTGCGCTCATGGTAAAAAGAGATAGATGTATCTAAAACCATGATTGAGCTAAGGTAATACTGGAGGACATCAAGAGTATAAAGCCGCTCCTCCACTAAGTCCTTGAATACAAGTGCATTTGAATAAGGTGCTGTATTTATCCCAGCCAATAATTACCAACAACCTGAGGAGAAGTATGTACTGAGTGTGGTACATACCTCCTTCTATTCCAAGTTTTGGAGGACACAATGTGGAATTACATGTGGATTCAGCTTAACTGCATGTATTGGAGTTTTCTTGCACATTGTCCCCGGATAAACATCTGCAGGTTTGACCTGCCAAAATGTTCAAGGGAAGGTTTGTGGAGGTGCACAGGGTTTGGAATTCTCTGCCACACTCAGAATCAAAGCATAAAGTAGCAGAATTAGTTAAAAAAAACTCCTGGAAACAATTTGAAAACATGTGCAGTTGATCTTGAATGAAAATGTTACCTCTCTGAAACACTGTTTAGTTCTCATCATCTCCTGGCTCATCTAGCAGAAGTCATATTGGTTGGAATCATTCTACAAGATGATAACCGCATTTCAGCAAGGAAAAAGACTATGTAACACCTTACGTTATGTTATGTCTATTTGTATAGTGCACTAATCACCCGTGAGTGTATCCAGGTGGTTGAGCAGGTGTGTAAGTGAGTGTCCCCTAAGAGTAATTTAAAGAACCAGGTCTTCAGCTTCTTGTGGAACTCAAGAAATGTGGAAGAGGCTCTGATGTGTTGTGGGAGGCTGTTCCATATTTTTGGTGCAATGTATGAGAACAGACAACTTCCTGTTCTGCTCTCATGAATGCAGGGATGTGTGCGAGTGTGAGTGAGGCTGAGCTTAGGTGTCTGGCAGGCTGCTGAAAGTGTATGCAGGTGTTTAGGTATGCCGGACCAGTGTTGTATAAGGCTTTGTATGTGTGAGTGAGGAGTTTGATTTGGCTGTGTTTGTGAATGGGGAGGCAGTGGAACTCTCTGGTGAGATGTGGGTGCAGTGTGAGAGGTCGAGTATGAGTCTTGCTGTGGTGTTCTGGATGGTCTGGAGTTTGTCTAGGAGCTAGTTGGAGATTTCAGCATAGAGTGCGTTGCTGTAGTCAAACTTATGGTGATGAGTGCTTGCATGACAGTATATCTGTTGTTCTGAGGCAGCACCTGAAGATCTTTCGAAGAATACGTAGAATGTGGAAGCAGGTGACACTCATTGCATTGACTTGTGCTGACATGTTGAGCTTGTCATCCAGGATGATTCCCAGATTCATGGCGTGGTTAGTGGATGTTGTGTTGTGGGCATATAAAACATAATCACACCAAAATATTTACTGTTGTTTGTTTAAGATCACAGCAAGAATGCCAAGGCTTCCAAACAAGTAATACTGCTGCTGTGCAGTTATCCTCTTGTGAATGCTAATGGTATCACTATGGCAACTACAGATTAAAGATGAAAGGCTCAAAAGTCTCATAGCTTGAAAATGTGTTCAGGACAACAAAGGTTCTAACATCCTTCTACCTCAAATTGTTGTGGCCATTAGCCAGACAGGATGGGGCTAAGATTGTACACTAGAACAAAAATCAACTTGGAGACACTAACCTTGATAAAAATAGAAGAGGTCACATTCCCAAACCAAGGAATAAATATCTTGCTTTTATGTACAATTTGGTACACGCAGTGTTTAAGAGGATTGTACTATGGAATACTGAGGCTAGGAATATTGTGATACCCTAATATCATGGAAAGATATTTAGGGGTAGAATAGTGGAAGGTAAGTGCATTTAGAGGCGGTATAGATTTACTATTCTTAACTTCACATCTATGCACCAAGAAGATATATGTCTCATTAAGGTACATACATGTGGAGTTAGGTATAGAAAACCTATACCTACTTACTTGTTGACATTTTGTCCTTCGATATTGTGTTGATGATATCTGGTGCCATTGAGATTCCTACCTCGATATTCCGGGGGCACACCTTTACAAGCTATAGCTGTACAAAATGAATCTCCATGTACAGAGCTATACTAAGCCAATGCTAGACCTATAGCTGTACAGAATACATTTCCATGGTACATAGTAAAGAAAGGTGACCAGACAAATTGCACTTATTACCGGCAAATTGATATTCACATCCCATTTCAATTCAGGCAAATTTGGAAAGGTCTTCTTTGCTCATCCCTTGGCCAGGACGATGCATCTGCTACCAACTTCAGTTAATGAAAAGAAGTTTGTGTTTGCATAGTCAGTAGTTCAGGGAGATACTAGACATTTGGAAAACTGTAACATAGTCCTCAAAATATAGGAGCAATGATTGCTGTGGAAGGCTTATCATGATCTGACTCATCATTTGGATAAACGAACTTCAGTTTTATAAGACACCCAGTAGCGGCTGCTACCGGATGGGGGTGGTGGGGTGGGGGAGAAAGGGTCAAGGAAGGATGAATGTTATTTAAAAAAATGGACTTACCTTTAACGGCCAGCAACTCCTCTCCTCCGTCCTCCGTCCTCCGTCCTCGTCCTCATCTGTCCTGGCCGGCGACAACAGGAAAGACCCAGGCAGACAGGCTCCCCTGAGCTAATCACAACGCTGCAATGCAGCGTTGTGATTGGTTGAGTATCGTGGATCGGAGCTCAGACTCAAGCAGGGAGCCTGTGCATTTTCCTGACCAGGCTGTGCAATGCAGCCTGGTAGGAACATGCAAAGTGTGCATGAACTGTTTGGTCGGCCAAGGAGGGCGGGCCAAACTGTTCATGCACACTTAGGGAGTGCACATAACTCCTACCCTGCTCTGGCCAGCCCCACCCCACACTGCACACAAGCAATAGGAAAAATAAAATGACAATAATGATACGTTATTGTCATTTTATTTTTCCTTTTTGCGCAGTGGGGCAATGTTTCTCCGCCATAGCGGAGGAGCCGCCACTGAAGACACCATAAGGTTTTGTAAAACATTCACTAAGGTATTTGATATGTTTCTAGTTGTACTTGTTCAGGCCATTACCATGTAACAGTCAAATCTTTATTTGCTTCTACTCACTCAATGAAAAAGAAAATGTGCGTAAAGCATAGTGTCGGCTTACATTTGTGAATAGAATTGATAAGTGTGCGAATTAGTTCTTCTGTTCCTCTACCGCTGAAAAGATAGTAATGAAAGGACTTCCCATTTACACACGTGAAGCCTCACTCCATTCTCCAAACATAAACAGTCTTCACTGCAAGGAATTATTAGAATCTACTCCTGAAAGGATGTGGTCACACAAGGGAGCCCTTTGAATGAGTGGTTTTCTCTACATTTCCCCTTATCAGATACATTTGCACTTGAATGATAATCCTTACTTGGTTATATGAAGGCACTTACACACTATCTTGAATTGATGAGCAGTAATCGAATGTTGCCTATTATATTTGACTGTTTATGCTGATTTTATTATAAGCTTGTCCCTTATTTATGAGTTTATCTTTACAAGTGCCTTTATGCCCAGGAGGATGCTGAAGAGCCCTTATTGATTGCAGGAGTTATTGTATCAATTTAAATCAATTAAAAGGTGAGACGATACATTGTTCTTCAATTATCTATTAGGTTTCAAAGCCATTAATGGTTACATGAGGCACCCAGCAGGGAGACACCAGTGGAGCGGGCAGTGGCTACAACAGGGTTTAACCTTCTTGACACAGTACAGCCAGGAATCAGACCAGTCCATGCCATGGAAATTGCCTTGGTCGACATGGAAGACCAACTACAGTGGTCTAATGATGAGGAGAGATGATGATGGAAATGAATTGTGGTCCCGGATTATTGGGATTAATAATATTAGATTGAGACCTCTCTTAACAAACACATAGAATAGTGACCTTCCTGGCTAATGCACAACATTAGAATAAATCGCTATTAATAAAGTCATGCAGAGGGATTTTAACAGAGAAATTGTTTTATCTCAAATTTGTAGTCATACTTTAACAGTTCATTTGTTTTTATCAGAAACCATGTGTGAGAGTGTCGATTTATGCTCAGACATTCCGCATCTGAAAAACAAGGCAAGGGTGCACTGGTCTAAAATGCAAAAACAACAGTTGATGGACAGAATGCAGAACAATGTCATACATTCACCCCAGTACAGAGATCTGGGCCTAAATCCATCGTTTTTTTGCTCACTATGCCATTCCAGTTTGAACCCAGCCATATGCAAATCAGTGTGCACTGGTCTCCCATCACACATTGCTTTTTACTTAAATCCATTAGACCAACAATTTCAGGATAATTTAGAAATCTGTGCCCATATTACAGAGAGGTTGCACTGCCTTGGTCTGCATCGGGGTTCAATTTTACTGGGCGCCCCAACAAATGACTGGGTCAGTGGTATCCTCTTATGGTTAAAGCACTGACTTTTGACAATTTTCAATCCAGCGGTCTGCCTTTTACTGGGCAGGTGGCAAATGGCTTGCATTTGAAAGGAGGGTGGTTATCCCATTGCAGGCGGGTGCAGTGAGTGAGTGCACCCACCTGCATGGGAATAGCTAGGGTCCCTAAGACCCCATATCTTTCTCTTTCAAGGGGTGCTTTTGGGTGGGCAGACTGATTGTGCACCACTTGTGTGTGGCATACAGTGAGCGCACCTCTTCACAGCACCTTTGCCCCTGAGCCTCTGTATGATAAAGTATGGGTAACATTTTAAAAAGTTTAATAAACATAGAAAAAGTCAGTAAAATATTTTTATGTTAAATATTAATGCAACTTCATTGTATATGTTTATTTTAACCAACAAAAGAACAAAATGCTACAGCAATAGCAACTTTATTTTGAATTAAAAAGTAACTTAATTTAAATATATTTAATTAAATTAAAATTATTTTTCTGAAGCTTAAATGTAAAAATATAATCCCACCTAAAGGAAAGAAATTATATTTCTTAATAATACATAAATAATTATTAAACCAGATGTATAGAATATGTTAAAAGTAATTTGATTAGATGTTAAAAAATATTTTTGCATACATTTTTAATTTAAAGAAAGGCTATGAAAATATTTTAAAATGAAATAATCAATATTTACTCCGTGTGTATGTGTATGTATGTATGTGTGTGTGTGTGTGTGTGTGTGTGTGTGTGTGTGTGTGTGTGTTTGTGTATGTATATATATATATATATATTCCCAAACAGAAAGTCACCTTGCTTTGAGAACGCCAACACAGTTTGAGGTAAAACCCTTCTTTATTGCAGGTATGCCAAACAGCGCGTTACTCCTCCATGACAAAAAGCGCCATACGCGTTTCGGGCATCTGCCCTTGATCACTGGCATGCACACAGACCCCCACAGCTGCTCATACTTATGCCATAGTCTCCGCCCTAAGTAGCCAGTGCATTATGGGTTATGAAGTTCGTTACCATACTGGAATTTTCCTCCGAAGTGGTAGCAGCCAGTGCTGTGTCCATTTTAACAATATATCCCAAGTGGGCTGGCATGGAGGAAAACTGCAATGTCTCGCACAATATCCACGCCCACAATAGATGGTCCTCAAACTCCACGAAACCCCAGTGACAGGTCCGCGGCCAGCAGGATATGCGGGGGCATTCTCGCGACGAGGAGCGCCGCATTTAAATTCCCAAACAGAAAGTCACCTTGCTTTGAGAACGCCAACACAGTTTGAGGTAAAACCCTTCTTTATTGCAGGTATGCCAAACAGCGCGTTACTCCTCCATGACAAAAAGCGCCATACGCGTTTCGGGCATCTGCCCTTGATCACTGGCATGCACACAGACCCCCACAGCTGCTCATACTTATGCCATAGTCTCCGCCCTAAGTAGCCAGTGCATTATGGGTTATGAAGTTCATTACCATACTGGAATTTTCCTCCGAAGTGGTAGCAGCCAGTGCTGTGTCCATTTTAACAATATATCCCAAGTGGGCTGGCATGGAGGAAAACTGCAATGTCTCGCACAATATCAACGCCCACAATAGATGGTCCTCAAACTCCACGAAACCCCAGTGACAGGTCCGCGGCCAGCAGGATATGGGGGGGGCATTCTCGCGACGAGGAGCGCCGCATTTAAATTCCCAAACAGAAAGTCACCTTGCTTTGAGAACGCCAACACAGTTTGAGGTAAAACCCTTCTTTACTGCAGGTATGCCAAACAGCGTTACTCCTCCATGACAAAAAGCGCCATACGCGTTTCGGGCATCTGCCCTTGATCACTGGCATGCACACAGACCCCCACAGCTGCTCATACTTATGCCATAGTCTCCGCCCTAAGTAGCCAGTGCATTATGGGTTATGAAGTTCATTACCATACTGGAATTTTCCTCCGAAGTGGTAGCAGCCAGTGCTGTGTCCATTTTAACAATATTTCCCAAGTGGGCTGGCATGGAGGAAAAGTGCAATGTCTCGCACAATATCCACGCCCACAATAGATGGTCCTCAAACTCCACGAAACCCCAGTGACAGGTCCGCGGCCAGCAGAATATGCGGGGGGCATTCTCACAACGAGGAGCGCCACATTTAAATTCCCAAACAGAAAGTCACCTTGCTTTGAGAACGCCAACACAGTTTGAGGTAAAACCCTTCTTTATTGCAGGTATGCCAAACAGCGCGTTACTCCTCCATGACAAAAAGCGCCATACGCGTTTCGGGCATCTGCCCTTGATCACTGGCATGCACACAGACCCCCACAGCTGCTCATACTTATGCCATAGTCTCCGCCCTAAGTAGCCAGTGCATTATGGGTTATGAAGTTCATTACCATACTGGAATTTTCCTCCGAAGTGGTAGCAGCCAGTGCTGTGTCCATTTTAACAATATATCCCAAGTGGGCTGGCATGGAGGAAAACTGCAATGTCTCGCACAATATCCACGCCCACAATAGATGGTCCTCAAACTCCACGAAACCCCAGTGACAGGTCCGCGGCCAGCAGGATATGCGGGGGCATTCTCGCGACGAGGAGCGCCGCATTTAAATTCCCAAACAGAAAGTCACCTTGCTTTGAGAACGCCAACACAGTTTGAGGTAAAACCCTTCTTTATTGCAGGTATGCCAAACAGCGCGTTACTCCTCCATGACAAAAAGCGCCATACGCGTTTCGGGCATCTGCCCTTGATCACTGGCATGCACACAGACCCCCACAGCTGCTCATACTTATGCCATAGTCTCCGCCCTAAGTAGCCAGTGCATTATGGGTTATGAAGTTCATTACCATACTGGAATTTTCCTCCGAAGTGGTAGCAGCCAGTGCTGTGTCCATTTTAACAATATATCCCAAGTGGGCTGGCATGGAGGAAAACTGCAATGTCTCGCACAATATCCACGCCCACAATAGATGGTCCTCAAACTCCACGAAACCCCAGTGACAGGTCCGCGGCCAGCAGGATATGCGGGCATTCTCGCGACGAGAGCGCCGCATTTAAATTCCCAAACAGAAAGTCACCTTGCTTTGAGAACGCCAACACAGTTTGAGGTAAAACCCTTCTTTATTGCAGGTATGCCAAACAGCGCGTTACTCCTCCATGACAAAAAGCGCCATACGCGTTTCGGGCATCTGCCCTTGATCACTGGCATGCACACAGACCCCCACAGCTGCTCATACTTATGCCATAGTCTCCGCCCTAAGTAGCCAGTGCCCCCCGCATATCCTGCTGGCTGCGGACCCGTCACTGGGGTTTCGTGGAGTTTGAGGACCATCTATTGTGGGCGTGGATATTGTGCAAGACATTGTAGTTTTCCTCCATGCCAGCCCACTTGGGATATATTGTTAAAATGGACACAGCACTGGCTGCTACCACTTCGGAGGAAAATTCCAGTATGGCAATGAACTCCATAACCCATAATGCACTGGCTATTTAGGGCGGAGACTATGGCTTAAGTATGAGCAGCTGTGGGGGTCTGTGTGCATGCCAGTGATCAAGGGCAGATGCCCGAAACGCGTATGGTGCTTTTTGTCATGGAGGAGTAACGCGCTGTTTGGCATACCTGCAATAAAGAAGGGTTTTACCTCAAACTGTGTTGGCGTTCTCAAAGCAAGGTGACTTTCTGTTTGGGAATTAAAATGCGGCGCTCCTCGTCGCGAGAATGCCCCCCGCATATCCTGCTGGCCGCGGACCCGTCACTGGGGTTTCGTGGAGTTTGAGGACCATCTATTGTGGGCGTGGATATTGTGCGAGACATTGTAGTTTTCCTCCATGCCAGCCCACTTGGGATATATTGTTAAAATGGACACAGCACTGGCTGCTACCACTTCGGAGGAAAATTCCAGTATGGCAATGAACTCCATAACCCATAATGCACTGGCTATTTAGGGCAGAGACTATGGCTTAAGTATGAGTAGCTGTGGGGGTCTGTGTGCATGCCAGTGATCAAGGGCAGATGCCCGAAATGCATATGGCGCTTTTTGTCATGGAGGAGTAACGCGCTGTTTGGCATACCTGCAATAAAGAAGGGTTTTACCTCAAACTGTATTGGCGTTCTCAAAGCAAGGTGACTTTCTGTTTGGGAATTAAAATGCGGCGCTCCTCGTCGCGAGAATGCCCCCCGCATATCCTGCTGGCTGCGGACCCGTCACTGGGGTTTCGTGGAGTTTGAGGACCATCTATTGTGGGCGTGGATATTGTGCGAGACATTGTAGTTTTCCTCCATGCCAGCCCACTTGGGATATATTGTTAAAATGGACACAGCACTGGCTGCTACCACTTCGGAGGAAAATTCCAGTATGGCAATGAACTCCATAACCCATAATGCACTGGCTATTTAGGGCGGAGACTATGGCTTAAGTATGAGCAACTGTGGGGGTCTGTGTGCATGCCAGTGATCAAGGGCAGATGCCCGAAACGCGTATGGCGCTTTTTGTCATGGAGGAGTAACGCGCTGTTTGGCATACCTGCAATAAAGAAGGGTTTTACCTCAAACTGTGTTGGCGTTCTCAAAGCAAGGTGACTTTCTGTTTGGGATATATATATATATATATATATATATATATATATATATATATATATATATTCACTGAAAAAACCATAGGTTTCAGGCATTGAGATGTCATCAGTGATGTCATGAGTGATGTCACTGACCATGTCATGAGTGATGTAATATGTGATGTCATCAGCAGTGCATTGCGGAGCGCACGAGTTATAGTTAGCTGAACTAACTATAACGGGGGAATTTCTATGGTTTTGTACGAGTGAAATGTCCAACTAACTATAACGCCCCTGAAACCTATGGTTTTTTCAGTGAATTTCTAAGGTTTTTTAAATGCTAATTTCTAACTATAACGTGCCTGAAACCTATGGTTTTTTCAGTGAATATATATATATTTATTATACTATGTATACATGTGAAAATGTCTCGGTCCCCTGTTTGCCTCGGTGGCACGGAAAAAATGGGTGGAACTGACGTCAGCACACCAACGAGGTCCTCTTATGGCTGCGATGACGTGCTCGTTGACGTGGGAGAGCTAGGAAAGAATATCCGTGGAATGCTGGTGCAGGGGATATTCACCTAAGTGTTCAGGCTAGTCCTTTGGGAGCAACTGTTTATGTTGCCACTCCAGAAACCGAAACCAGTGATCCGAGGGCAGAGGCCCTGCAGATGGCACACGTGGTGGGGTGCCCAGTCGTGTGCACCGGCGGGGCAGCAAAGGGACAAGCACCACAACTCACAAAAAAGGTAACGAGGGCACTGAATAACACAGGATCTTCTCTTTGTATCTGGCAGGAACAACGAAGTTAAAATGCCCTAGTACCAAAATGTAGAATTAGTGCTACAACGGTCTTCAAGAGGACCTGTGATGCCGCTTCTGCCTCCCGTACCCTGGAGGCGGCACATGGGTCACGCGGTACGGTCATACTGCGGTGGGACGCACACTCGTTGACCTCTCATGGCACTGCTCCACACTTCAGGGAGGACGCTTTCCATTAGCTATGTTTTCTGATGACATGTCGCAGCGGCCCCATCCAACAACAGAACTCCTTTAGATCCAAACAGACTCTTCCACTCTCTCACCGGAAGTGAAACCAGGCCACGCGGACACTTTCACAATACAACAGCCAGGAATGCACTTTTCGGTAAAAAAACCACATTCCTCCCTCCTAATTAATCAAATAAACGTCTCACTGAAGAACAGGGGCCAGCTTCGATCGGTAAACAGCCGTTACAATGACTTTTTTACTTTGCGATACCATTACAACGCATGCATTACCACGCATGCGTTGTACATCACGAAGTCATTACTACGCATTATTTTAGAACGCATGGTCATTTACCACGCATGCCTTTACAACGAATTTTGTTGTAAAGGTATGTATGGTAAATGACCATGCGTTCTAAAAAACATGTAGACGATCCATGTCGTTGTAAGGAAACAGAGGCTGTTCCGTTTCCTCACAACGACGTGCACCGCCCCTCAGAGATGATGTGAAGCAGGAACCACAAGGAGGGAGGAATCATGAGGAGTGAGAGGTAAGGGGGATTGGGCATGGGGTGGGGGTTTCTTTTCTAGGGTTTAGGGTAGTGCAGTGGTATTTGGGTGGTGTAGGGGGTCGTGCTGGGGGTAGTGTTTTAGGGTTTAGGGTAGTGCAGTGGTGTTTGGGTAGTGTAGGGGTTGTGCTGGGGGTAGTGTTTTAGGGTTTAGGGTAGTGCAGTAGTGTAGGGGGTCATGCTGGGGGTAGTGTTTTAGGGTTTAGGGTTGTGCAGTGGTGTATGGGTAGTGTAGGGGGTCATGCTGGGGTAGTGTTTTAGGGTTTAGGGTAGTGCAGTGGTGTTTGAGTAGTGTAGGGGGTCATGCTGGTGGTAGTGTTTTAGGGTTTAGGGTAGTGCAGTGGTGTTTGTGTAGTGTAGGGGGTCATGCTGGGGGTAGTGTTTTATGGTTTAGGGTAGTGCAGTGGTGTTTGGGTAGTGTAGGGGGTCATGCTGGGGGTAGATTTAGGGTTTAGGGTAGTGCAGTGGTGTTTGTGTAGTGTAGGGAGTCGTGCTGGGGGTAGTGTTTTAGGGTTTAGGGTAGTGCAGTGGTGTTTGGGTAGTGTAGGGGGTCATGCTGGGGGTAGATTTAGGGTTTAGGGTAGTGCAGTGGTGTTTGTGTAGTGTAGGGAGTCGTGCTGGGGGTAGTGTTTTAGGGTTTAGGGTAGTGCAGTGGTGTTTGTGTAGTGTAGGGGGTTGTGCTGGGGGTAGTGTTTTAGGGTTTATGTTAGTGCAGTGGTGTTTGGGTAGTTTAGGGGGTAGTGCTGGGGTAGTGTTTTAGGGTTTAGGGCAGTGCAGTGGTGTTTGTGTAGTGAAGGGGGTCATGCTGTGGGTAGTGTTTTAGGGTTTAGGGTAGTGCAGTCGTGTTTGTGTAGTGTAGGGGGTCGTGTTTTATGGTTTAGGGTAGTGCAGTGGTGTTTGGGTAGTGTAGGGGGTCGTGCTGGGGGTAGATTTAGGGTTTAGGGTAGTGCAGTGGTGTTTGGGTAGTGTAGGGAGTCGTGCTGGGGGTAGTGTTTTAGGGTTTAGGGTAGTGTAGTGGTGTTTGTGTAGTGTAGGGGGTTGTGCTGGGGTAGTGTTTTAGGGTTTATGTTAGTGCAGTGGTGTTTGGGTAGTGTAGGGGGTAGTGCTGGGGTAGTGTTTTAGGGTTTAGGGCAGTGCAGTGGTGTTTGTGTAGTGAAGGGGGTCATGCTGGGGTTAGTGTTTTAGGGTTTAGGGTAGTGCAGTGGTGTTTGGGTAGTGTAAGGGGTTGTGCTGGGGGTAGTGTTTTAGGGTTTAGGGTAGTGCAGTGGTGTTTTGTAGTGTGGGAGGTCATGCTGGGGGTATATTTAGGGTTTAGTGTAGTGCAGTGGTGTATGGGTAGTGTAGGGAGTCGTGCTGGGGGTAGTGTTTTAGGGTTTAGGGTAGTGCAGTTATGTTTGGGTAGTGTAGGGTGTCGTGCTGGGGGTAGTGTTTTAGGGTTTAGGGTAGTGCAGTGGTGTTTGGGTAGTGGAGGGGGTAGTGTTTTAGGGTTTAGGGTAGTGCGCCCAACCAGCCACAATATCCATGGACAAAGGGGATCCTGACTCTTTGGAACGCTCCGTCAATTGAATAATTTGGGTCAAGGGCCCTACCACGTCCAAGACCTATCAATTCCTTTCTTGGGATCCCTCATATACTTGGAGAAAAAGGTACATAGTTTCTCATCAATTTCAGGCGTGTGTGCCACCTTCCCCTTCAGTGAGGGCCTGGGGAAGTCTCCCTCATCCTATTCCTGACCTCCCTTTCAAGGGGTTGATGGATTTTCCCCACCACATACTCTGCCACTTTGGCATCAGGTGTCCACTCTGCCGACCTAGGATGGTAAATTTGGGTAGGCTCGAACATGTCCGAGTGGACCCCGTCCCCAACCGGGGACTGAGAGGAGTGGGACTCTGGATGCCAGGGACGCCCGAGTCCTTATCCATCATCGGAGGAGAAATCGTCCTCCGATACACCCTCTCCCTCTAAGGGAAACCCGCCGTCGGGGTCTACAATAGTGGTGACAGTGTCGCAATTTTCTCCGGGCCCCTCCTCCTCCCGGCAGGGTGCATGTTTTAGCATTCGCGCACTCTTGAGGAAGGTCTCCGTAAGTTTATCAAATCCTTCCAAGTGCCCCAGCGTTATGCTTAACGGCCCTTTTATTCCCCATCTGGGAGCTACTTGGACCCGCCACCACCAGATCTGGGTCACTGAACACCCCAGGGATGCTTTTCGCCAGCTTATCAACCTGATCCCTAAGAGGAGCCACCGCCCTAGAAATAGCCAGATAGAGGGCTTGGTCCACTGCTGGAGGGAGAAGTTGGGGGGCCATTCCTCCTCCACTTCCTGGTAGGAGGAGTAAAAATGGTCTTCTGGAGAAGACATGATAGCAGAGGGTGTGAGCACAGAACAAATGCCCTTAAAATCCTTAAGACAGCCCCCTCGCCGGTGCTCCAACAGCTGGGCTTTCCCAAAAGCTGTTATAAGAATAGACTGAGGCGCAATACCAATTACCACCACCAGGTGGCGCTGGTCACTAACGTGGCCGTGTGGAGAAATCACTGCGTAGCGGTGTCAAAATTAGGCGAGGGTTGGTCGGGAATCAAGCGGACACTAAAGAAGTGACCGGATTCCCAAACGCGCGTAAAGACCAGCGGGAGCGCTCGACGGAGCTGCCTCGCTCGGACCAGACGCCTGACAGGATCTCACCGCGCGCAGAGCAAACAGCTGGAGAAACTGCGAGGGGGAGAACGCGCTCGGGCAAGAGCCTGCTGCGCAGGGAATATGAAACAATACCAAGGCAATAATGCTAATAACCTGCACAAGAAACCGCTATACAAACAGCAACAACGTCAGATTAAGCCAAGAATATAAGGAATGCACTTAACTGACTAGCAGTGAAGAAAGAGGAAGCGGAAGGGACGTCACGATATTATATACGATGGACTGTGATATGATTGGACTATAGTTGCCTTGGAGACTACCCCCTAATGGTTCATGGGTTGTGTAGTCTTTTGTTTAATGATTGTTGTGTTACGTTTTCTTTGAACTGCTGTGCAAATAAAGTGAGGAAAGATATGCATAATCCTCGCCTCCGTCCTGCCATAGAATTCATTAAACTTTATTTGATCTGATTTAGAAACATAGATCATAAAAGTGTACATAAAAACAGTAAATCCTCTTTCCTAATACAATACAGTGAGAATTAATTAAAACCAGTAGGTAAAAACGGGTGTTACAAAGCCCGGTTCAGAGCAACTTCAGGTTAACAGAATCGTAAAGTTCAATGTTTCGCAAGATCAATCTCATGTACTTCGTGCAAAATACTCAATAAGGGGTCCAAGTAAGATGTAACGCTCCAATACCTGACCAGTTTGCACTATATAAAACTGCAGAAAAACTAAAAATAAAAAGTGTTTTGCACACTTCTGTCATTGGGCTATATGTGGGCTACATCTGGGTGATATTTGTGCTACATTTGGGCTCTTTTTTCTCTGGTGGCCATCTGGGGAGACTTATTTGTTATGAAGTTTCCTAAATTCGTCATTTACTGCAGTCTCCTCAGTAGGAAATGCTTTCAGTTTTTTACTTTGATTCCATCAAGAAGGCATTCAGATGTGTCACACATTTGCCATAAATTCAGAATGTTAGCACTCTAGTTGTTCATTAGATCACTGTAGTAAAGCTACTGCTCACCAGGAGTTAACTGGAAGTCTACTGCTGGTATTGAAAGTGATTGTTTCAGTCTGCATGTCAGAATTTTCTAATGAAATAGAAGAGGATTTGAGATCTCACTTAAAACATGCCCTAAATTTTCTTTCTGCAGCACTAACCATAATTTCTATGGCAAAATGAACCCCCTCATTTTGTTCCTTTTTAAATTAAATGTTTTAAGTGTTACCAGTTTATTCCAATCAAATGGCTTCAGGTGTGCCATACTTTTGTCATAAGTAAGACTGTTAGCGCTCTAGTTGTTCTTTAGAACACTCTGGGAAGCTGCAGTAGAACACAAAGGCATCAACTGACAGGCTGCTCCTGTTGAAATATAACAGGAAGATATTTGAGATCTCACTTAAAACATGTCCTAATTTTTCTTTCTACAGCACTAACCATAATTTCTATGACAAAATGAACCCCTCATTTTGTTCCTTTTTAAATTAAATGTTTTAAGAATTACCAGTTTATTCCAATCAAGATGGCTTCAGGTGTGCCATAATTTTGTCATAAGTAAGACTGTTAGCGCTCTCGTTGTTCTTTAGAACACTCTGGGAAGCTGCAGTAGAACACAAAGGCATCAACTGACAGGCTGCTCCTGTTGAAATATAACAGGAAGATATTTGAGATCTCACTTAAAACATGTCCTAATTTTTCTTTCTACAGCACTAACCATAATTTCTATGACAAAATGAACCCCCTCATTTTGTTCCTTTTTAAATTAAATGTTTTAAGAGTTACCAGTTTATTCCAATCAAGATGGCTTCAGGTGTGCCATAATTTTGTCATAAGTAAGACTGTTAGCGCTCTCGTTGTTCTTTAGAACACTCTGGGAAGCTGCAGTAGAACACAAAGGCATCAACTGACAGGCTGCTCCTGTTGAAATATAACAGGAAGATATTTGAGATCACACTTGAAACATGTCCTAATTTTTTCTTTCTACAGCACTAACCATAATTTCTATGACAAAATGAACCCCATCATTTTGTTCCTTTTTAAATTAAATGTTTTAAGTGTTACCAGTTTATTCCAATCAAGATGGCTTCAGGTGTGCCATACTTTTGTCATAAGTAAGGCTGTTAGCACTCTAGTTGTTCTTTAGAACACTCTGGGAAGCTGCAGTAGAACACAAAGGCATCAACTGACAGGCTGCTCCTGTTGAAATATAACAGGAAGATATTTGAGATCTCACTTAAAACATGTCCTAATTTTTCTTTCTACAGCACTAACCATAATTTCTATGGCAAAATGAACCCCCTCATTTTGTTCCTTTTTAAATTAAATGTTTTAAGTGTTACCAGTTTATTCCAATCAAGATGGCTTCAGGTGTGCCATACTTTTGTCATAAGTAAGACTGTTAGCTCTCAAGTTGTTCTTTAGAACACTCTGGGAAGCTGCAGTAGAACACAAAGGCATCAACTGACAGGCTGCTCCTGTTGAAATATAACAGGAAGATATTTGAGATCTCACTTAAAACATGTCCTAATTTTTCTTTCTACAGCACTAACCATAATTTCTATGACAAAATGAACCCCCTCATTTTGTTCCTTTTTAAATTAAATGTTTTAAGAGTTACCAGTTTATTCCAATCAAGATGGCTTCAGGTGTGCCATAATTTTGTCATAAGTAAGACTGTTAGCGCTCTAGTTGTTCATTAGAACACTCTGGGAAGCTGCAGTAGAACACAAAGGCATCAACTGACAGGCTGCTCCTGTTGAAATATAACAGGAAGATATTTGAGATCACACTTGAAACATGTCCTAATTTTTCTTTCTACAGCACTAACCATAATTTCTATGACAAAATGAACCCCATCATTTTGTTCCTTTTAAATTAAATGTTTTAAGTGTTACCAGTTTATTCCAATCAAGATGGCTTCAGGTGTGCCATACTTTTGTCATAAGTAAGGCTGTTAGCACTCTAGTTGTTCTTTAGAACACTCTGGGAAGCTGCAGTAGAACACAAAGGCATCAACTGACAGGCTGCTCCTGTTGAAATATAACAGGAAGATATTTGAGATCTCACTTAAAACATGTCCTAATTTTTCTTTCTACAGCACTAACCATAATTTCTATGGCAAAATGAACCCCCTCATTTTGTTCCTTTTTAAATTAAATGTTTTAAGTGTTACCAGTTTATTCCAATCAAGATGGCTTCAGGTGTGCCATACTTTTGTCATAAGTAAGACTGTTAGCTCTCAAGTTGTTCTTTAGAACACTCTGGGAAGCTGCAGTAGAACACAAAGGCATCAACTGACAGGCTGCTCCTGTTGAAATATAACAGGAAGATATTTGAGATCTCACTTAAAACATGTCCTAATTTTTCTTTCTACAGCACTAACCATAATTTCTATGACAAAATGAACCCCCTCATTTTGTTCCTTTTTAAATTAAATGTTTTAAGAGTTACCAGTTTATTCCAATCAAGATGGCTTCAGGTGTGCCATAATTTTGTCATAAGTAAGACTGTTAGCGCTCTAGTTGTTCATTAGAACACTCTGAGAAGCTGCAGTAGAACACAAAGGCATCAACTGACAGGCTGCTCCTGTTGAAATATAACAGGAAGATATTTGAGATCACACTTGAAACATGTCCTAATTTTTCTTTCTACAGCACTAACCATAATTTCTATGACAAAATGAACCCCATCATTTTGTTCCTTTTTAAATTAAATGTTTTAAGTGTTACCAGTTTATTCCAATCAAGATGGCTTCAGGTGTGCCATACTTTTGTCATAAGTAAGGCTGTTAGCACTCTAGTTGTTCTTTAGAACACTCTGGGAAGCTGCAGTAGAACACAAAGGAATCAACTGACAGTCTCTGCCCTTGTTGGATGTACATGTTTTACTGAGAATGTCAGACTTCATTCTCACATGACTGAGAAAGATAATGTGAATTTACAGAAAATATGCTTTCATTTTAGATTCTGGAGCACCTTCCAAAACTGTATGGGACAAGCATGTGAAAATAGTTATCTCTCAAACATGATTCATGATATCCCAGCAGAAGGTTTTTCACAGGGTAAAATCACCTTAAAACACACCACAATTCCTGAAATTAGTATGGTACCATCAACAAATGAATTCTAATGTAACTAAAGTCTGTTATCACCCTTTATAGTTCTCCTTTTGGTAACCCTCAAAATCTTCGATTCACTACAATGCATTTCAATGGGGTACTATCATTTATATTGGTCCCAAGATGGCTGCCAGCAATTCCAGGATGAAGTGCTGACAGCCAATCAGATCTCACGATGACATGTGTGGTTAGGCTCCGCCCAGATATATATGTGTTTTCTTTTTCAAATTTCTCAGGAACTACTGAACGGATTTACACCATTTAACCAAAAGGCACGACTCTGAACCAAGGGCTACCTTTTTGCCAAATTTGGTGTAATTCCGTTCAGCAGTTCGGGCTGTAGCTGCGATGAAAGGTTCCTATGGAAAATTGCATGGGGAAAACATGTTTTGGGACCCCCCTTTTTTCTCGGCCCCCACTTGACGAATTACCCCGAGACTTGCAGGATAGGAGCGGACCGGAGCTCCCCACAAGTTTTGAAAATTCCACGAAGATTCGTCAACCGGCGCCAAAGTTATTTCAAATAGAATGTTGCGGATTTCCTATGGAAAATAGGTCCTAACTATAACTATCTACTGGCGACCGCCAGTAGATAATATATCAAACTCAATCTCCAGTTTCCCTTCTGAACCGGACATCGACATTGCAGACACGGTTATATTTTTAGCACTGTTTATTCCCTGCTTGCTGTAACGCGTTTCAGCAGTATCTCCTGCCTTGCTCACACACTGAGCACCATTACTCCCCGTTCTTTGTTGGGAGCAGTCGGTCACATGATGTAACTGACATAAGCAACAAACTACAAAACTGCAATGGTTACAATTTTGTACAAAATGACACAAAAGTGCATTTCATAATAGAAATACTCCTCAGGTTACATATTTCATTTTTTTAAAACTTTTTCCAAATTTCTTTTACCAATCATTTAAAAAAAAAAAAAATCTCATTTTTAACACTTTGCTTATGTTTTTATAACTTTTCTCAACGTGCCAAATGTATCATCATATAAAACATTTCTATGTGAATTTAACCAGTTCATCTTGGAAATCAATTTGTATCATTGAACTAGCATTGACATTCGTATTGTTAGTTCACAACTGCGGGTATTCACAAATCCGTAATGTCATAAGCATACATTTTCTCCAACAATGCAACAAAAGCTCTAAGGGAGAAATGTTATCACAGTCACTTTAAACTCTTATTCCACGTTTGCCCTGTATCGTATTAACTATTTCACTATTCATCTGTGACAATATTTCTATGTGTTACCCGTGTATGCTAAGCATATATATATATATATATATATATATATATATATATATATATATATATATAATTATCTACTGGCGGTCGCCAGTAGATAGTTATAGTTAGGACCTATTTTCCATAGGAAATCCGCGACATTCTATTTGAAATAACTCTTGCGTCGAGTTGACGAATCTTCGCGAAATTTTCAAACTTTATGGCCCGCTCCGGTCCGCTCCTACCCTGAAAGTCTCAGGGTGATTCGTCAAGCGGGGGCCGAGAAAAAGGGGGTCCCAAAACGTGTTTTCCCCATTCATTTTCCCATAGGAAACTTTAGACACGGCTACAGCCCGAACTGCTGAACGGAATTACACCAAATTTGGCAAAGAGGTAGTTCTTGGTTCAGAAAGAACCCTTTTGTTAAATGGTGTAAATCCGTTCAGTAGTTCCTGAGAAAATCAAAAGTTAAGTCACATATATATCTATGGCCGAGTAGGGTCCGCGTACCCTCCCGACCACGAGCTGCATGCTAATTGGCTGTCAAGTGGCTGTCAACACTCCAAATCAGGAAGTGTTGGCAGCCATTTTGTCCTCGGTAGAACCGAGGGACAGAAACAAGTGCGCAAAGCGCAAAAGGGGCAGGGTAGAAACACCCTGACCCCCTAGGTTTGCTCAGGGGTCCCACAAGGACCCCTGGGCAGAAAAAGCATTTTTTTTTTTTAATCGGCAGGATGCGCTCAGGGTGCGCGGATCCTGCCGATTAGAAAAAACCCAGAAGAAACAAGTGCGCAAAACGCACAAAGGGGGCAGGGTAGAAACACCCTGACCCCTAGGTCTGCTCAGGGGTCCCACAAGGACCCCTGGGCAGAAAAAGCATTTTAAAAAAAAATCGGCGGGATGCGCTTAGGGTGCGCGGATCCCGCCGAGAAGAAACGAAGCGCGGTCTCCGCGCTCGTTGTTAAATGGCCCCGGGTGGGCCAAGTCCCGGGGCATGCAGGGGTTTCTTTTTAATATGTGGGGGCCTCTAAGGCTCCCCAAGCCCCGGGGACTGTCACCCCCGGGGCTTAAAAATAATGGTGCGGGAGGGCTCTTTGCCCTCCCGCTGCCCCCGGGACCGCCACCTCCTCGGGGCTTCTTTTTTTAATGATTTAACCTGTGTGGGGGGCTCCAGCCCCCACACGCCCGGGACCGCCACCTCCCCGGGGCTTAAAAAATAATGGTGCGGGAGGGCTCTTTGCCCTCCCGCTGCCCCCGGGACCGCCATCTCCCCGGGGCTTCTTTTTTAATGATTTAACCTGTGTGGGGAGCTCCAGCCCCCCACACGCCCGGGGACCGCCACCTCCCCGGGGCACTAAGAAATTTAAAATGGGGGTCCGTTTTGGACTCTCGAAGCCCCGGGGACCACCACCTCCCCGGGGCTTTCTAAATGTGGGGAGGGGGCCGCGCGGCCTCCCTCCTGGAGCCTGTGGTGGCCCTGGGGACCGCCACCCCCAGGGCCAGCTCCTGCAGTGTCCCGGGGTGCCTACCCCTGGGACACTGCTGTTTGCAATGACAGGACGGGAGCCTCGCGGCTCCCGTCCTGTCATTGCAAACTTGCTTTGGATATTGAGGCGAGGCTCTCGCCCAATATCCAAAGCAAACTGCTTTCACATGGGGAGCAGCATCTTAGCTGCTCCCCATGTGGAAAGCAATGCCGGCTCCCAAGGGACACGGGGAGCCGGCGGGACTGTGGGGGTTTGGGGACCCCCACAGTCCCCAACGAGAGGCCAGGCCCTGGGGGATGGGGTCCCCGGGGCCATAGTGACCAGGGAGGGGGGCCACGCAGCCCCCCCTCCCCTAAAAAAAAAAAAAAAAAAAAAAATATTTAAAGGCCGGCCCCGGGGGATGGGGTCCCCGGGGCCTTAAATGGCCTGAGGAGGAGGGCCACGCAGCCCCCTCCAAATTTTTAATAAAAAAAGAGGGCTTGCCCGGGGGATGGGGTCCCGGGGCCAATACAGACCCAGGGAAGGGGGCCACGCGGCCCCCTTCCCGTTTTTTAAAGTTTATTTAAAAAAAAAAACTCCTCAGGCCCCGGGGATGGGGTCCCGGGGCAAAAGTGGCTGAGGGAAGGGGGGCCACGCAGCCCCCCTCCCAATCAAAAAATAAAAAAATAAAAAAAAGACCGGCATCGTGCCGGAGGCCCCGTCCCCCTCCCTGCAGCAGTCTGCAAACGCGCCCCCTGGCGCGTTTTGAGAAGGGGAAGTAATTCCCCTTGAATACTGGGGGTCCCTGGGGGAAAACTAGCCCACCAGGAACCTCCAGTATGCGCCAGGAGCTGCGTTGCAGAGAGGTGTACAGAGGCCACGCCCTTTTACACCTCTCTGCAACGCAGCTCTGTGGCGCTTTTGGAAGTACATGGTGGGCTAGTTGGACTCCAGGGACCCTCAGGATTCAAGGGGACTTAATCCCCCAACTTAAAACGCGCCACGGGCGCGTTTGCACAGTGGTGAAGGGAGGGGCGGGGCTTCAGGTGACATGTGTGCAAACAGGCCCTGTGGCGTGTTTTAAGATGGGGAATTAAATCCCCTTTAATCCTGAGGGTCGCTGGGGGCCAACTAGCCCAACAGGTACGTCCAGAAAGCGCCACAGAGCTGCGTTGCAGAGAGGTGTAAAAAGGGGTGTGGCCTCTGTACACGTCTCTGCAATGCAGCCCCCTGGCGCATACTGAAGGTTCCTGGTGGGCTAGTTGGCCCCCAGGGACCCTCATGATTCAAGGGGACTTAATCCCCCAACTTAAAACGCGCAACGTCACCTCAGGCCCCGCCCCTCCCTTCACCATTGTGCAAATATTCCTCTAAAATCAGCCGAAATACGAATTCCGATTTACTCACCTGTTATCTGGAGAGACCTCAGTGCTGCATCTTTCAGCCCAGTACTGGTCCTGAAAAGTAATTCTAACCGTACTTACCAGTAACTTGAATTTCCTTCCATAGGCTAACATTGACTGGTTTCACTTGGAAATTCTTCTAAGTGTGCAGATTTGGAACTTTATAATATTCCTCTAAAATCAGCCGAAATACGGATTCCGATTTACTCACCTGTTATCAGGAGAGACCTCAGTGCTGCATGTTTCAGCCCAGTACTGATCCTGAAAAGTAATTTTAACCGTACTTACCAGTAACTTGAATTTCCTTCCATAGGATATCATTGCCTGCTTTTTGCTGAAAAAGTTTCTCTGTGTCGATTTTTGAAACATACAAATATTCCTCTAAAATCAGCCAAAATACGAATTCCGATTTACTCACCTGTTATCAGGAGAGAACCCAGTGCTGCATCTTTTAGCCCAGCACTGACCTTGAAAAGTAATTCTAACCGTACTTACCAGTAACTTGAATTTCCTTCCATAGGCTAACATTGACTGGTTTCACTTGGAAATTCTTCTAAGTGTGGAGTTTTGGAACTTTATAATATTTCTCTAAAATCAGCCGAACTATGAATTCCGATTTACTCACCTGTTATCAGGAGAGAACCCAGTGCTGCATCTTTTAGCCCAGCACTGACCCTGAAAAGTAATTCTAACCGTACTTACCAGTAACTTGTATTTCCTTCCATAGGAATCCATTGTCTGGTTTTCAGCAGAAAAGTTTCAAAGTGTCGATTTTCACAAACTACTTATATTCCTTAAAAATCGCCTGTATGACTTAAACGCATTCTTTCAACTGTTTACAGGAGATGCACCAGTGCTGGATCCAGGATCCACGACTGAGTAAGAAAAAGTAACGATAACACTACTTACCTGCTAAGTGAATTTCCTCCCATAGGATAACATTGGTGATTCTATGTGAAAAAGTTTCTAAGTGTCAACTTTTAAAATACAATAATATTCCTTAAAAATCACTACTGTAACCAAAACGCTTTTACTCAACTGTTTACAGGAGATGTCCCAGGACTGAATCTAGGATCCAGTCCTGTGGTTAGAAAAGTAATCCATAAAGTAACTAATTGCATTTAACTAGAAATTCACATTGAGCTCAATGTTGTATTGTGTTTGAAATTGTGTTGCCCATTGCAACAACTGTAACTTCTGTACTTAAAAGTCTATTGCCTATTTGCAAAGTATTTAAACTAAAGTAATTCATTCTGAGAAAGTATATTTTGTAATGTAATGTATAATGTAATTACAATGTAATTTAAAAAATAAAATATGTAAAAATAAATAGTTTAAAAAAATGTAGTAAATCAGTATCAAAAAAATAAATATAACAATTAATACATTTAAAAATTGTCATTTACAAAACCTTTGAAATTCACTGAAAAAACCATAGGTTTTAGGGGCGTTATAGTTAGAAATTAGCATTTAAAAAACCTTTGAAATTCACTGAAAAAACCATAGGTTTCAGGCACGTTATAGTTAGAAATTAGCATTTAAAAAACCTTTGAAATTCACTGAAAAAGCCATAGGTTTCAGACACGTTATAGTTAGAAATTAGCATTTAAAAAACCTTTGAAATTCACTGAAAAAACCATAGGTTTTAGGGACAGTTATAGTTAGTTGGACATTTCACTCGTACAAAACCATAGAAATTCCCCTGTTATAGTTAGTTCAGCTAACTATAACTCGCGCCCCCGCAATGCACTGCTGATGACGTCACATATTACATCACTCATGACATGGTTAGTGACATCACTGATGACATCACTGATGACATCTCAAATGACATCACTGATGACATCATCCATGTGATAATTTCATGCATCTTCTCACACACTAATATAACTTTTGATACACCCACTGTAAATTACAGACTGCCATTGTCAAAACCATAGACACTCCAACACCAATTACTATATACACACTCACTGATTCTTAGGTCTACACACACACATCTACTCACTCACCCGTACAGTCACTCATACTTATAGTCACTCAGTACAGGACTATTATATGCACTCATACACCTATATAAACACTCACACACCGCCACTCATCCATAGAGGTACTCACACACCTAGTCAGTCATGCAAAATATTAAGCACACACCCATTTACTCACCTATACAGTTATACACACACCAGCTCACTTACTCATACAAATACTAGCACATTCTTACGCTCTTATACAATCTCTGATACAAGCACACACTCATCCATACAGTCACTCTCACAATCACACACTCTCGCTTATAGCTATTTATATACTCCAACACACATATATACTGCCTTTCACATATGTAGTTACTCACACATGTACCACTGGGACATACATTCACTCACTAACACATTCTTATACACACTTACCCACCCATACAGTCTATCACAGATGCACTCTTGAAACCATCCACCCAGTGAATCACCCACTCACACATCTATGCACAGAGTCGCACACACCCCACCCACACAAACACTCAGGCACCCATACAGATACTCAGACAACCAATCAATAACTCATATAGACACTCGTGTAGCTATTCACAAACCCATGCAGCCACTTACACAGCAACAGACAGACGGATACAGACATTCACCCAGTTTAGTCACTAACCCATGCATTCAGTAAGATACGTTTAATCACTCACTTATAGAGTTAGTCACGCACCTACTAAATCATCCATTCAGACACTTATACACCC
Source organism: Calotriton arnoldi (assembly GCA_963921515.1). NCBI lineage: Eukaryota > Metazoa > Chordata > Amphibia > Caudata > Salamandridae > Calotriton > Calotriton arnoldi. Next base: position 631,554 of record CAWUFW010004061.1, read on the forward strand.
ACTCATTCTTCAATACGCCTTTCCCTATATATATTAAAAATATTTAAACTTTACAGAAACACACAGTCACTGGATGATGTCATCAGTGATGTCATTTGAGATGTCATCAGTGATGTCATCAGTGATGTCACTGACCATGTCATGAGTGATGTAATATGTGACGTCATCAGCAGTGCATTGCGGGGCGCGAGTTATAGTTAGCTGAACTAACTATAACGGGGAATTTCTATGGTTTTGTACGAGTGAAATGTCCAACTAACTATAGCTGTCCCTAAAACCTATGGTTTTTTCAGTGATATATATATATTATATATATATATATATATATATATATATATATATATATATATATATATGTTTCCATAACCAAAGAGCTGCTGGGACACCGTAAGTTGCCTCGCGGTGCTGGTGCCTGCGATGGTAGCAGCGACCATCAATTATAGAAAACAGAGAACCATTCCAGCAATCCAGAATGAAGAATGCGGCACACCAAGTGAATAGCACAAATGTTTAAGGTGCAAAACAACGCGTTTCAGCTATGAAGCCTTTATCAAGTTTACACAATGTGCTCCGCTCACCATAGAAATAAGCTTAACACAATAGACATGAACAAAATACTATGAAAAATCATAAACAAAATACTATGAAAAATCAATGAAAATCATAGAAAAATCAAATTGTCTTTACAATCATGCATGAACCATTCATTATTGCATAATCCAAAATTAACTTTATATTTCATGAATAAATTCAAATTAATAAGAAAAAATATATATAATAATGAACTCTATTCAAATTGATCATATTATATTTGATTGGGGATTGGGGCTCCCCCCGCAGTCCCCAACGTAAGGCCAGGCCCAGGGGGATGGCCCGGGCCCCCCTCCCTTTTTTTTTTCTTAAAGTAAGGCCGGCCCCGGGGGATGGGGTCCCCGGGGCCATAATTGGCCTCAGGAGGGGGGCCAAGCGGCCCCCCTCCAAAATTTATAAAAAAAAGAAAGGCTGGGCAGGCCTCAGAGGATGGAGTCCCCGGGGCCAAAAGATGCCCAGGGAAGGGGGGCCACGCGGCCCCACTTACAAAAATAAATTTTTGCCGGGCCCCGGGGGATGGGGCCCAGGGGCCGAAATCGGGTAATGGAACTGGGGGCATTAATAATTATTTTTTTTCCTCGTCATTGGAGCTGCGACCCCATTGAGGCTCTCAGCAAGGCCCCCCAGTTTGACATTGCGGTGGATTCACAGATCTACCATAAATAAATAATTTAATAGTATATAATTTAGAAGGTAGTGTTGCATTTCTGAACTTTTTTTATAGAGTTAGTGGGATTGAAGTTAATAATCATATTAAATTTGATAGAGTTAGTAATAATATTTAAAAAAATAAAGTTAAACTTGAAAAGTGTATTGTGTTGTAGTACATTAAATTTGTGCTTTTGTTTTGCGGATTCGTGAATCCACAGAAAATTAAAAAAGAGTATGTATGTTTTAAAAAAAATAAGATTGACTATTGGGTTATAGTGTGGCTCTAAAAAGAGCCCTTGTTTTCATTATGACTTTGCTGGAGTTACATATAAGTGCGGACGCACAGCTTAAGGTTGTTGAGAAATACTCTGTTTCCTTCATCTGTGAAGTGAACTCCATCAGTTCTGTAGATGTCATCCATAACAAACCGTAGATTGTTGCTAAAGATGGAGCCCATCCTATGGTCTCTGAGGTAAGCAGAAACAGCTTTATTGACATTCTTCCTAGCTTTCTCAAACTGTGGACAGAATTGATTTGACCACTTCCATTTCTGTCTTTGGCATATATTAGAGTATAAAAAGACAGTTTGAGGCAAAAGCAACATCAATTGTGGAAAGGTATCCTTCATTAGCATTTCCAGACCTACCCCAGTCAATGTGTCGAGGCCATTGCCACACAATGTGAGGTCAGGGGGTTGGAGATGCCAAAAGGTTTTAACCAAAGGCATCAATTGGTGCAACTTTAATCCTTTCTGTGCAATCCTTTTAATATCCACATTTTGCAAACCTAGGTTATGTCAATACCTCTGTGTTCAGCATACGTTTTGCACCAGAAAACATAGCTGTGCCCTACAATCCATACTGTAAGCATCTTCAAGGGATGTCTGGAAGGAATGAAAAGATGTCTGTAGCTCAGGTAGTCAGTTGGTAGAATGAGAGGTATCTAAAATGGTGGAGAAGATGCTGTTTTAGAAAAAGCCGATAATGATGTATTATTTTCCTGAAGTAGCATGTTTCATATTGGTTATTAAAAAATGTTTGAAAGGTACAGTAGGTAGGATAAGGTAATATTTAGCAAAAGTCAACCACACCTGCTATTTGCATTTGTAAGCTACTGTGCTGAACTTGAAAATATGGTGAATTTGTGACCTGCCAGTACAGTTGAGTGTTGCAGAAACTGTTACTATGGAAACTGGGATTAAGCAGAATGGGGGAAGGGTTGAAAGTTAACTGTGGATTTAAAATGTGAAATGGTAACTTATATATAAGTTGCGTTACTAAATTAAGTTTTTCTAAGTCAGTAGTATGTGTAGAAGTAGTCTGTTGTTTAAAAACGTATTATTAGAAATAGATTTTTGAACTCCCGTATGGATTCGCGGCTTCATTGCGACGCTACACTGCGGCACAGCGGTGGAGTCGCGACTCCAGAAAATTACAGAACTAGTTTGGGCACTTTTAGAAGACAGTTAGAAAGGGTTAATATGTCTAACCAACAGAAATGTGTTTCACAGTTTGAAATGATGAAGAAAGCAATGTGATTTGTTACTTACATTTATTTGTGTGCAGAAAGAGAGGGAAAGTTTGCCAATACTGGTTTGACCTTGTTGAGAGTGGTGCATTACATTAAGGGGTCGATTCCGATTCGGGCCGGAAAAAGCACCGACCGACTCGGAGCAGGTATTAATTCCGACCGACACGTACCTGTGGCGCCTGACCCGCCAAGTACGATGCAAAGCGTGCAAAATCCGACCGACACGTACGGAACCCAAGCCGAACGACCGAGCCGCACGGAAAACAGCAATCCGGCCGGAAAAACACGCGAATCGAACCGACCGACACGCACCCGGAACAAATCCGACCGAAACGTACCCGCGAACTCCAAACAGCCAAGTACGATGCAAGGCGCGAAAACCACGACCGAGTCGGACGGAGGACAAGCCGTACGACCGACACGCATACAAAACTGCGAGCCGAAGTAACACAAAACACAGCGACCGACGCGTTCGCAGCATAGAAAATAGCACAAACACAGCGTGAACGAAACGGAGAAGACCGTACGAGACAACTGCAGGGTCCGACTCGGTCACAAGAACGTTTCCAACATGCACAGAAAGTACTAAGGGAAAATACACAAAAAAGGCCAAACAAGCAATTACAAAGCCAATAAATACCGGGGGTGGTGGGGACAGAGAACAAAGACACACCCACAACTCCACCCATATAAAGGACACAAATCCCAACCATGATCCTTTGCAAATGCTATTCACCTGCCAGCACTCAACAGACAGCAACCACACACCCACAGCTCATCCCTCACACAAGCCACACACCATCAGCACACCAACAAATAGCTACCACACATACACCCAGCAAAACACACACTCACACACCTTCACCTGCATACCAACAGACACATCACTCACCATCACCACCCATCACCATGCCCCCAAAGAAGAATCACAAGTTCCTAGATTGTGAATTGGAAGTCATGGTAGACGAGATCCTCAGGGTAGAGCCACAGCTGTTTGGCGCACTGGTCCAACAGACACCCATCTCCCAGAAAACAAAGATGTGGGAGAGGATCATCAACAGGGTGAACGCACAATCACCATGTCTGCGCACAAAGACTGACATCCAGAACAGGTGGTATGACGTGCGCAGGAGGGTACGGGAGCTGCTGAAGAAGGACTACCTCCTGAGCCAACACACCGGCAGTGGCCCTCCTGCCAAGCCAGTATACCTCAGGCCATGGGAGGAGAAGGTGCGGGCCATCCTTCCGCCAGTGAGCGTCTATGGACTACAAAACATCCCAGAGCCTGGTGAGTACACAACAAATGTACACAATATTCTGCCACAATATACACACACATCACTGTCAAGGGGAGAGTCAAACCATGCACTCTTAGCAATTACACAGCAACCAGAACAGAATCATCCCAAAATGTGTATGTCAGTCAGATAAACACAACACATGCCATCTCAAAGTTACATTTAACTGTGTCATCACATGTACAAACACAACTACAACTACAGCTAGGCAGTGGCACAAATATAACTAACAAACACATCCAGACATGTAGCCACCACTACAACACCAACACACAGTGAAGACCACTGAAAGAAAGGAATTCTGTGTATGCTGGGCAAGTCAGTGTAGCCAATAGCATCATGGGAGTCGTACGCACAGATATTGCTCACCCCCACAACTGTCCCATCAACACCACCATGAACCATGCGCACATCACAGGGAGTGGAAAAGGACTCACAAGATGGCTGACACTGGCTACTGCTGTGGGAGCACAAGGCCCTGCTGGCAACTGTGCAACAACCAACAGCAGGACACCACTGACTGACATCCTGAGAGACAACTTGCACTCCCTGCAATGGAAGCACGTTCCATGGTGGGATATCTGGCTGGATGGGAAGGAGGACTCACAGCACTGACCATAGTCACAAGCACCTCCCTCACACACCCCCTCAACACAAACTCCACATAACCCACCTGGGAGAATGCAATGCCTCACATCCTAACTCAAGATCCCACAAAGAACCACCACCCTGGGTTATGCTGTGTGAAGCACAGGGACACTCTTGGGACTTTTAGCCAAACAACTGCCAGGACAACACTCCCAGCCATCCTGTCAGCACAGGCAGCCCACCCCACAGGGAAGCAGAGTCAAAAGGAAGGAAGGATGGGCATGCTGGGAAGGGGGTGGAGGCAATAGCATGATGGGAGTTGTAGGCACAGATATTGCGCAGCCTCACAATTGGCCCATCAACACCACTCACAACCATGCTCACATCACAGGGAGTGGAAAAGGACTCACAAGATGGCTGACACTGGCTACTGCTGTGGGGAGCACAAGGCCCTGCTGGCAACTGTGCAACAACCAACAGCAGGACACCACTGACTGACATCCTGAAAGACAACTTCCACTCCCTGCAATGCAAGCACGTTCCATGGTGGGATATCTGGCTGGGTGGGAAGGAGGACTCGCAGCACTGACCATAGTCACAAGCACCTCCCCTCACACACCCCCTCAACACAAACTCCACATAACCCACCTGGGAGAATGCAATGCCACACATCCTAACTCAAGATCCCACAAAGAACCACCACCCTGGGTTATGTTGTGTGAAGCACAGGGACACTCTTGGTACTTTTAGCCAAACAACTGCCAGGACAACACTCCCAGCCATCCTGTCAGCACAGGCAGCCCACCCCACAGGGAAGCAGAGTCAAAAGGAAGGAAGGATGGGCATGCTGGGAAGGGGGGGTGGAGGCAATAGCATGATGGGAGTTGTAGGCACAGATATTGCGCAGCCTCACAATTGGCCCATCAACACCACTCACAACCATGCTCACATCACAGGGAGTGGAAAAGGACTCACAAGATGGCTGACACTGGCTACTGCTGTGGGGAGCACAAGGCCCTTCTGGCAACTGTGCAACAACCAACAGCAGGACAACACTGACTGACATCCTGAAAGACAACTTCCACTCCCTGCAATGCAAGCACGTTCCATGGTGGGATATCTGGCTGGGTGGGAAGGAGGACTCGCAGCACTGACCATAGTCACAAGCACCTCCCCTCACACACCCCCTCAACACAAACTCCACATAACCCACCTGGGAGAATGCAATGCCACACATCCTAACTCAAGATCCCACAAAGAACCACCACCCTGGGTTATGTTGTGTGAAGCACAGGGACACTCTTGGGACTTTTAGCCAAACAACTGCCAGGACAACACTCCCAGCCATCCTGTCAGCACAGGCAGCCCACCCCACAGGGAAGCAGAGTCAAAAGGAAGGAAGGATGGGCATGCTGGGAAGGGGGTGGAGGCAATAGCATGATGGGAGTTGTAGGCACAGATATTGCGCAGCCTCACAATTGGCCCATCAACACCACTCACAACCATGCTCACATCACAGAGAGTGGAAAAGGACTCACAAGATGGCTGACACTGGCTACTGCTGTGGGAGCACAAGGCCCTGCTGGCAACTGTGCAACAACCAACAGCAGGACACCACTGACTGACATCCTGAAATACAACTTCCACTCCCTGCAATGCAAGCACGTTCCATGGTGGGATATCTGGCTGGGTGGGAAGGAGGACTCGCAGCACTGACCATAGTCACAAGCACCTCCCCTCACACACCCCCTCAACACAAACTCCACATAACCCACCTGGGAGAATGCAATGCCACACATCCTAACTCAAGATCCCACAAAGAACCACCACCCTGGGTTATGTTGTGTGAAGCACAGGGACACTCTTGGGACTTTTAGCCAAACAACTGACAGGACAACACTCCCAGCCATCCTGTCAGCACAGGCAGCCCACCCCACAGGGAAGCAGAGTCAAAAGGAAGGAAGGATGGGCATGCTGGGAAGGGGGTGGAGGCAATAGCATGATGGGAGTTGTAGGCACAGATATTGCGCAGCCTCACAATTGGCCCATCAACACCACTCACAACCATGCTCACATCACAGGGAGTGGAAAAGGACTCACAAGATGGCTGACACTGGCTACTGCTGTGGGAGCACAAGGCCCTGCTGGCAACTGTGCAACAACCAACAGCAGGACACCACTGACTGACATCTTGAAAGACAACTTTCACTCCCTGCAATGCAAGCACAGTCCATGGTGGGATAATTGACTGGCTGGGTGGGAAGGAGGACTCACAGCACCGACCACAGTCACCAGCAGCTATTCACACCTCCCCCTTAACACAAACTCCACACAACTCACCTGGGAGAATGCATTGCCTCACACACCAATAATCTATCCCACAAAGAACCACAACACTGGGTCATGCAGAGTGAAGCACAAGGACACACATGGGACCTGTAGCAGAACTAACCCCAGGATGACACTGTCAGCCATCTTGTCAGCACAGGCACACAACCCCACAGGGAAGCAGAGTCAAAGGGAAGGAAGCATGGGCATGCTGGGAAGGGGGTGGAGGCAATAGCATGATGGGAGTCATAGTCACAGACATAGCTCACCCCCACAACTGTCCCATCAACACCACCCTGAACCATGCTCACATCACAGGGAGTGGAAAACAACTGACAAGATGGCTGACACTGGCAACTGCTGTGGGAGCACAAGGCCCCGCTGGCAACTGTGCAACAACCAACAGCAGGACACCACTGACTGACATCTTGAAAGACAACTTTCACTCCCTGCAATGCAAGCACAGTCCATGGTGGGATAACTGACTGGCTGAGTGGGAAGGAGGGCCGGCTGTCAACCAAATACAACCAATGCAGACCATGTTCACACCCCAACAAATACATAGAAATGCCCAAATAATGCAGGACAATGTGCTACACCAATATCAACCCCTGACTGTGACAACTTAGGACAATGCAATGTACAGGCCCGCACCCAGAGGCACAGTCACAACTGTCAGGTGTGTCAACCATTGATGCCTGCAGAAACATAACATACATTGTGTGTGTCTCCCAAAAACAGGTGATGATGGGGACACAGCAGCAGACGCTGAGGAGTCCCAGTCCCAGGCTCAAGAGGATACGGAGCTCACTGGTGTCGAACAGCCTCTGCCCTCCTCGGATGAAGAAGACCAACCTGGCACCTCCGGTGCAAGTCATCATGCTGCACCAGCAGGACCACCAGCTGCAGCACCAGCAGGACCACCAGCTGCACCCCTGCACCCACCCCTCCAACGACTGTCACCACAAATACCATCCCTGCCGACATGGACAGAACAAGGAGCACCACCAGCACAGGGACCCTGGACCAACGTGGGGCCATGGACACTGCCACCACCACCAACCCCCAAGGGGGACCAGGGTCATCTGTGCATGCCACTGCACGCACTGCACATGTCGGCAGGGGTGGTGGGAGGGTGGGAGACAGAGGTCGCTGCTTGCAGAGGTGTCTGGTGTGCATGATGACCCACAACTGGCACGCATAGCCGATGCGTACCAGTCCAGCACCGGAGATCTCAGCCAGGTAGTGGGGCTCCTCAGGGACATCAAAGAGCAGCAGGCTGCCCATCATGCCCGCTTGGACTCACACATGTCCCGCGTGGAGTCCAAGTGGGACACACTGCAAGAGATGATGGCGGTGCATAGGGACATATTACAATGCCTCCGCCAGATGACCAGCAACCAGTCTACACCTCCCTGTGTGCCAACAACATCTGGTGCCAGAACAACTGCAACTGCCACAGGGAGGGAGGATGACTCTGGCGGAGAGTCCCCTGCACCGCAGCATCCTGCACTTGAGGGCCCCCCCAAAGAAGAGGGTCGTCCGAGGAGGGGCAAGTGAGAGGCCGATGGCCATGTGCAACCCCAGGAAGCCTGAACCTGTTCTGGATGATCACCTTTGTGCGCAAACTGTTCACCCTGTTGACGGCAACACAACTCCCACACATGACATGGGGAGTACAAGTTGGACCAATGTCTCAGACAACTGTGGCCCCGATACTGGGGATTTTGTCTACCAGGACTTTCAATTCATCTAGGAACTTCTGATTGCAATATAAATGTACAGCACTAACCATCCTGTGCACTATTCACACAAATGTATCACAATAAACACACTAATACACCATACTTGCCTCTGTTGTGATTCCAACGTGGGTGCTGTCATGGGGATGACGAACTGCAAAATCACACTGTGTATGCGAACTGCAACAGCAAGTACAACACAGGCATGTGAGTAATGGCAACGTGACACATATGAGGGAGACACACCACCAGGGCTACACAACACATACACACCTAGGCCATCTGACTCATTGCCTACACTGATGTTGCCAGGAAAGACGGTGCAATGCACAGACACCACACCTATTCCCAGTTGTAGTCAAGTAGCCCACAGGTGCAGTAAGCAAATGGCAGTCAAATGTGTGACCACAGACAACGCACATCACAAAGTGAAGCACAGGTTTATTACACAGTTGCAACATGTCATAACCACTACAGATGCAAGGTAATCCCACCTGGCAGCGGGCACACAGTCAACAACTGTAGAAGGAAGGAAGTCCATGGGTGTGGCGCACATCACCTGTAGGGACACAACAGCTACCACCCTGGAAGTGCAATCACGCTCGTCGGTGGACACAGTTGACCACACGAATCTGAAAGTACCCTGTGAAGGACAGAAATGACACACAGTCAAAAGCAATGGAGAACAGGACAGAACAGCAAAACTCATGCACAATACATGTTACAAGATACCCACCCAGAACCAAGTTAGCATGTCAACACTGTTGGGGAGTACAGACTACCTGTAAGCACACATCGCTACACACATCCAGTCAAGTAGCCCATGGACACACTCTAACAGCACCAGAGCACCACCCACACATATCATGCATACTCACATCATTGACCTGACATCTCTGGATACTCACATTCAGCTGAAGAAGTTGGTGATGAGCTGTGTGCGGACATCACCATCATCATCATCATCACTGGCATCGTGGTCCAGGCCAGGATCCTCCACAGGTGGCGGATGTTGGTCATTGTCATCCTGGATGAGAGGCAACTCCTTCCGCACTGCCAGGTTGTGGAGCATGCAGCAGACGATGATAATCTTGCACACCTTCGCTGGGGCATATGGGAGGGACCCTCCTGTCTTGTCGAGGCAGCGGAAGCGGCTCTTCAGGAGACCAAATGTCCGCTCAATCACTCTCCTGGTCCGACCATGTGCCTCATTGTAGCGCATCTGGGCTGGTGTCACAGGGTTCCTGAGGGGTGTCAGCAACCATGGCATGTTGGGGTATCCCGAGTCACCTACGGACAGACAAGTGCACATTAGCTGACTTGGAAAAGTGGGCGGAATACTACAGATCAGATCACACACAATGGCACAAAGTCAGTACACACCGACAAGCCAGGCACGCTGGTTCTGCATCTGTGCCATCATCCTGGGGATGCGACTACTCCTCATCACAAAGGCATCGTGTGCTGAAACAGGGAAACTGGCACACATGTGTGTGATGGTCATATCTGCAAGACACACCACCAGTGCATTGACCGAGTGGTAGTGTTTGCGGTTACGGTAGGCCTGTTCATGTGCCTGTGGTGGTACCAAAGCCACATGTGTCCCATCAATGGAGCCAATGACATGCGGCATCCTCCCCAGGGCATAGAAGTCACTCTTCACGTCAGTGAGTCGTTGCAGTCTAGGGAAATAGATGTACCGGTTCAGGTATAGCAACATTGCCTCCAAAACATCGCGGAGCACACAGCTGAACATGGTCTGTGACATCCCACCAGCAGTCGCCACAGTGTGTTAAAAGGTCCCGCTGGCAAAGAAGTGTAGGGCTGCCATCACCTTCACCTTGGGGGTCAGCGGTGTAGGATACGGCCGGCCAGGCTGCAAATGTGGGGCCAAATGCACTGCCAAATCCTCAATCAGCTGCCTGGTGAAGCGGTACCGTCGGATGCTGTCCCGTCCCACCATCGTTGCCAGGTCTGGGAATGGTCTATGGACAGCAGGAGCCCTGCAGTGCAGAGGAGAAGAAAGCAAGATTGTCAGTCACCCCACATATGCGGCATTGAACACACTCAATATCACATCATACATCATTATGAGGCACAACTACATGAAGTGTGCAGTTCCGTGAGGACATGTATGGTACATACATGGCCAACATCTGTCATCACGGTTCAACAAGTGGCATCAATTAGTCCCAGGTTGGCCCATTGGATATCATGAGGCCATGTCACAGTTCCCATCTCCTGTTGCCATGTTACAATCACCCCCACAGTGACATGTGAGGACAGATGTGCCCCAGGCATCACAGCTCAACGACAGGTACATTCCCAGGGACCCTGTATTGCCAGATGGACACTGGCATTACATGGAGTATCATGTATACACCACAGCAAAACAACCATGACCCCCACAGGTAGTGGTTCCACTTGCCTCTGCAGGACAGACATGGACGTCTGTGACACACACACGCACAACATCAAAGTCCATGCACAAACAACGTGGATGTGGAGACTGTCTCCCATTGTGCACATGAAATCAGAGACATTGTGAACACTACATGCACACAGACTGTGGAGGACCATCACTATTGTGCCACTGGGTCACCCTGGTTCAAACATACCGTCCCACATGGGACTCACGGGGTATGTGACATGACATACTCATACACCACCGTGAAATGTGAGCATGGCACATGCTCAGATATGAACAGTTGCACATCACAGTGGTCATGTACACGTAACACCCAGGATCCTGTCCCCATGAACATGTGCACAGCCTGGGGGTGGCTGCCCCCAGGTGACACCCACAGAACAACATGTACACCAACATACACACAATAGGAAATGCAGCCTTACATGCCTTATGATACAGTTTGGACAGGCTGTGGTGTTGTAGGTGTGCCCCTCACTCCCTGGGAGCTATTTGTGGCTGGCATATGTTCTTCTGAGACAGGCATGGTGACATATGCCAGTCACTTGTACAGGGATGCGTTGAACAGCAATGGACCGATCGGTGCACCCGGCCGGCCCATTGCATTCAATGTGCGCGGCACGCGTTGTACCTCTGTACGTGTTGAACAGCAATGGACCGATCGGTGCCCCGGCCGGCCCATTGCATTCAATGTGTGCGAGTACGCGTTGTACCCCTGTACGCGTTGAACAGCAATGGACCGATCGGTGCCCCCGGCCGGCCCATTGCATTCAATGTGTGCGGGTACGCGTTGTACTCCTGTACGCGTTGAACAGCAATGGACCGGTCGGTGCCCCGGCCGGCCCATTGCATTCAATGTGTGCGGGTACGCGTTGTACCTCTGTACGCGTTGAACAGCAATGGACCGATCGGTGCCCCGGACGGCCCATTGCATTCAATGTGTGCGGTACGCGTTGTACCTCTGTACGCGTTGAACAGCAATGGACCGATCGGTGCCCCGGCCGCCCATTGCATTCAATGTGCGCGGTACGCCGTTGTACCCCTGTATGCGTTGAACAGCAATGGACTGGTCGGTGCCTCCGGCCGGCCCATTGTATTCAATGTGCGCGGTACGCGTTGTACCCTGTACGCGTTGAACAGCAATGGACCGATTGGTGCTCCGGCCGCCCATTGTATTCAATGTGTGCGGGTACGCGTTGTACCCCTGTACGCGTTGAACAGCAATGGACCGATCGGTGCCCCGGCCGCCCATTGCATTCAATGTGTGCGGGTACGCGTTGTACCCTGTACGCGTTGAACCGCAATGGACCGATCGGTGCGCACCCATTGTCAATCGAGGAGCCACTGTCCAGGGCTCATCCCTCATTCATGTGGGGCAGGACAGTCATGCCTACTCCAGCCCATCCAATACACCTGTACTCCCACTCCCGTGTATCAGCTGATACGTTGTGCGCAGTGATTTGACCCCTCAGGTGTCTGCCTCTGTGTCAGTGTGCTGTGGATTTGTTGCCAGGACTGCTGGGGTGTTTCTCGGTTGGGGCTCAGCATGCCACTGGAGATGTGACCATAGGAGACGATACTTGTGTGTCACATAGGTGTTTGATCAGCTGCCCGTGCAGACTGGGGTATGCGAATGTGAAGTTCAGGCAGCTGTTTCCCATTCACAGCAGATTGTGAGGGGCTCAGGTTCAGAGGGTAGTGTCACAGGTCTCCCATATGTCCAATCGGTATGACCTGGACAGATGAGGGTTCAGATGATGTGTTGTGTGGGGATGTACATGTGCACTTGTGCAGCTCCAGGACTTGCATTCCCCATGACCTACTATTGTGACACAGTGCAGAGTGTTGTTGTCTGGCTGCCAAGTCATACATTACTGAGACAGTGATGTATGACTTAGCAGTCATGCCTCTGCCATGACATGTGGCTACTTATTGGTGATCCTGCAGGGGAGTGACATGTGCTACATGCACACCATTGTGGCGATGGCTATCAGGACATGGGTGCATCATGGTGTCTGTCGCTGGTATGCATCACATGCATTTCCTATTTGACTCTGGGCATCCCTTTCATCCGGAAACCTGTACTGACTCAGTGGCAAGAGTTGTGATGTGTGCATGTCCACATGCTACACCGTGTCCTCTGCACTGTCCAACTACTGTGTAGGTGGTGCATGTGTCCACACTGGGGTGTTGCTATCCAACAGACACCAGACAGATGGGTGCAAGGCCATGTGGGATGTGAGTGCCATGGTTGGCATCAGACTGACAATTGGCTTCTCCTGTTCAGTTAGGGCACTTTTAGCGATGTTCAACTAATGATGCCAGGTCTTGCTCTGTAATGTGCTGTGCTCACAGTGGTGTGTGCGTTTGGTGCAGGTGACTGATGTCTGTCTGTTTCCCCATTGATTGCAGATACATCCACGGCCACGGAAGGGGACAGCTCCACGGACCAGGAGGAGCCGGAGAGCCAGACTGGGTCAACAGCCGAGGAGTGGTCGGAGGGACCCAGTGGCACGGAGGGCGAGGGGAGCCACACCGAGGAGTCCTCAGCAGCATCCACCTCAGCTGAGGACCACAGCGGCTCGGAGGATGACTCCCTTATGGAGGCGGGTGTCAGCAGCCACCACACCCCAGCTAGTGTTGCTGTCCCCGCCACCACCAGCACCACCACCGCCCTCCCATCGGCTCCCATTCCCCAGGTCCATGGAGGCTCCCATGTTCGGGAGCGTGTCTCCTTCGGGCCAGGCACCGCACCCCTGCCCCTGTGTCCCCTGCTGCCCTGAGTGAGGAGTCTGTGTACCTCCTTTGCCAGCTCCATGTAGGGCAGACAGCAATGCTGAGTGTCCTCCATGCACACACCGCTCTGTTGACTAAGCTGGTGTCATTCATGGAGGGCATCTCATCGGGCATGTCTGACCTACAGAGGGGCAATAGGTCCATGGACTCCTCCCTGACGGCAGCAGTGTCCCTCCTCAGACAGTCCCTCACCCCTCCTGCCTCTGCTCCATCCACACTCCCCAGCACCTTACCCGTCCCAAGCACACACACACCGGCACAGGCACACACGCCACAAACAAAACGCACACGCACGCACAGTCAGGGGACTGAAACCAGACTCACAGGGGTTGGGGCCCTGGAACACACACACGCATCCACAAGCACTGCGCAGTCCTCAGTTGCCTCTCCCTCCAAAGCACCCTCCCTTGCCTCACCTGCAACCCCAAAGTCACAGCGGCTCTTCCTCTGTGACCTCGGCCTCATCCCCTACGATCCAGCTGCTCCAGCATCCAGGGGGAAGAGGAAGCCCACCCACACGGAGCAGAGTGCCCCTCGCCCCCGGACACCCTCCCCCAGGCGCAGACAGACTGAGGCCCCCACCCGCAAGTCCCCCGGAGTCATAAGAGCAAGACCCCACCGCCACCCTGCAGCTCAGGCACCAGGTCTCCTTCCTCCATCCCTCAGGCCCCCACTCCACAGGTGCCCCCACCACACCCTGCCCCAGGTTCCCCCACCCACAGATATACCATCCCCAAGAGGATCAGGCCTTCTCCCCTGCCACTTGCTCTCCCGACACCACACTCCCCGCTGCGCTTGTCTGTGCCACTGATGTGGTGAGGGTGTCCTCCCCTCTGTCCAGCCCACCTTGCCTGTTCCCCATCCTCCTCCCCTGGAGGTAGGCACTGCAGTGGAGTCCACTACCACCCTGTCTGACTTGGGCACTGCAGTGGCGGACCTGTCCACTCCATCTGCAGGGTCCACTGCAGTCGTGCCGGCACCCACAACATATGAGCCATGCCCCCAGTTGTGCCGGCACACACCATGTCAGACACCTCCACTGCAGTTGTCAGTGGCTCTCCAGCACCCACCACCGCTTCCCTGCCTCCTCCTGGTGAGCCCTGATCCTGTCCCTGGGGTGCCTGGCCTGCCCCCGGTTGCCCCTCCTTGTGGATTGTCCCTGGTTTTGTGCAGTGCAGGCATGCGTAGGGTGACATCTGCCACTGTCACCCTGTATTGACTTACTTGATGGACTGGCCATTGGCCTTTGTTGGAGCATTACTGTTCTCTGAGTTTTTGGACACACATATGCTGAATAAAGCAACTTTCTGTTCTCTAATGCTGTTACTTCTGATGTACATGATGTTGATGATGCTGACCATGCCCTTGCAGCAGGGATGATGATCTTTGGTCTCATGACAATGAAGTGTCACTGGGCAGGGCCCCATGTGGTCCAGAGGGACAGTGTCCTATCCTGTGGTGTATCCATGTCATCCTTAACAGCATCTGTGGGTGTCATGTTTACAATATTTGGCAATGGAATTTCCTAGTTACATTAGCAATGTCACATCTGTGGCTTCCATCCCTGCACATCTGTAGTGCTTGCCATTGTTCAATTCGTCTACTTCCCTGACCGTGTGGCCATCTCCAGTGGACATGCAGGTTTGGGCATCAATGGGGAAGGACTCATCTGTGTTGTCAGTGCAACTTGCTGTACATGTGTGTTGGATCTGTGCTGATGATTTCGTTGACACTCCCATGACCAGGCTGATGTGATGGGAGCCTTGATTTGGTGCTAATTGTTTACTGTGTGACAAAGTGTTGTGCTGACATGATGGAGCCCTACTGATGCGACATATGGCACAGCTTTCCTCACACAGGAGTGGAGTCCCCTCATGGCAGTGTGTGCTCCTGTGACATTGCCTGCACCCAAGGTGTGTGTTGTATGAGCATGTCTGTGTGTTCACTTCCATTTTGCTATGCGTGCTGGGATCCCTAGTGATGTTCCTGTTTGTGATGCTTGCTGAGTTGAGCTATGTTCCCCCAAAGTCTACTCCCTGGGTTCACTGTGATGTGGGTGCATGGCACATTACTGGTCATCAGGGTGTCACCCATAGGTGTGTTTGCTGTCAGGGCTGAGTTTGTGGGCAGGCGCTGATGGGTCACAGTTGGGATTCCCTTAGCACTTGTTGTTTACTCCTGTAATGTGATTTCCGGTTTGTGTTGGCTTTCATTGTTTGTGACACGTTGTGTGTGTGACTGCTGGCACTCCTCAGGGTCAGGGCTGCAATGTTGGTAGTTGTCCATGTGTGTTCTTTGTGGGTGACCTTGGCTTCTTCATTGGTGTGTGACTGTGGCTGGGATCCCATTGGTTGGTGTGGTGTTGCCGTCATGTCCATGTACGGCGTAGTGTGCAGTGTGTCAGACATTTAGGAGTCTTGTTGAGTGGCCATGTGTGCTGTGTTTCTGCACCTTGCTTCCCACCCACCCCCTGGGATTGTCATGGGTGCATGCGCAATGTCACCTGTGCATGTGAGCTTCACTGCAGCACATTGTTGGTGGTCGAGGTGTGTGTTGTTTAGTGTGTGCAGATGAGAGTTGTTGCCCGGCAAGACCCCTGCCTCCATGTTGGCCTTGGCTTACTGGCCATGCTGATTGATTTGTGCTTGTGTGGGTGTGCTGGTGATTCTTTGCTCAGGATACATGACTGTGGTTCACAGTGTGAACGACATCTGGCTTTATCATCACAGTGGTATTGTAATGCAGCCCAGGGTCACCACATTGTGTGGGCCCTGGGGGTGGTGCTGTGGTGCCTCGGTGTCTTACTGTGTGGGTTGCTGTTCCTACATGCTTGTGTGACATGTGTGATTTGTGCTCCCTCTCATCTGACAATGCCTGATTGCCCACATAGGGGAATTGGATCCCTGAGTTACCTTTGTGTGGCACTGTATGCACATCTGTGTGTTTGGTCTTCAGGCCTCCTCATGTGTTGTGTGGTTGCCTGGGGACACTGGTCCCCCCTCACCTGTTGTGTTTGATGTGCAGTGTGTGTCTGCCTGTTTGTGTTTGTGCATCAGCGCCACTGCATTGGCATATTCATGGTGTGCCATTATCTGTATGTTGTTTGGTGTGTTTGCCCTGCTGTCCCTGGGACTCCTAGGTCATCAGTCAGCACAATGATCATTGTTTATGTGTCCCATTGCTGCCATGGTATGGTATCTGTTCACCTGCCATCTGCAGTCTACACAGGGTATCTGCATTGGTGTGTCCATTGGTGCAAATATGTGGGTCTGCATTGTAATGGTCACTTCTGTCATTGTGTCATTGATGTATGTTGACGGTGTCAGACACCATGGGTGATGTTTGTATGCAGCTGGCCAGAGGTATGTCTTATTTGCACTGCACTGTTTGCCTCCCCAAATCTATGTTGCAATGGGACACCTGCACTACTTTGCCACAGTTGTGTTTGTTGTTCTGTGACCAGGATTTGTCCATGCAGTTTGCCAGTTGCAGCTTCTACTTTGTTCACACTTACATTTTGGTCACTGTGATGATGGGGGTTTGGACCCCATTGCCACAATGGTCAAGATGTGCTTCAGCTCAGGACCCCACACTTACATTTTGGGCACTGTGATGATGGGGGTTTGGACCCCATTGCCACAATGGTCATGGCCTGCTTGCATTGTGGGGGCCACACACATTTATGTGTGGCACATGTGATAGGGTGTCACATTGTATGTTGATGATCATGTTCTGTGTCGTAGGCATTTGACACAGTCTACACACGCTTGTCATGGTGTTGGGGGATGTCTTAATGTTGCATTCTTTATGTTGGTGTGTGCTTGTTGCGACATGTATTAGCCATCCTGTGAGTGGAGTTGTTGTTAGTGGTAGGCATCCAGCCCCCTGGGTAAGGGTGGTAGTAGTGGTAGGCATCCAGCCCCCTGGGTAAGGGTGGTAGTAGTGGTAGGCATCCAGCCCCCTGGCTAAGGGTGGTAGTAGTGGTAGGCATCCAGCCCCCCTGGGTAAGGGTGGTAGTAGTGGTGGGCATCCAGCCCCCTGGGTAAGGGTGGTAGTAGTGGTGGGCATCCAGCCCCCTGGCTAAGGGTGGTAGTAGTGGTGGGCATCTGGCACCCCCATGGCTAAGGGTGGTAGTAGTGGTGGGCATCTGGCACCCCTGGGTAAGGGTGGTAGTAGTGGTGGGCATCTGGCACCCCTGGGTAAGGGTGGTAGTAGTGGTGGGCATCCAGCCCCCCTGGGTAAGGATGGTAGTAGTGGTGGGCATCCAGCCCCCTGGGTAAGGGTGGTAGTAGTGGTAGGCATCCAACCCCCCTGGCTAAGGGTGGTAGTAGTGGTAGGCATCCAGCCCCCCCTGGGTAAGGGTGGTAGTAATGGTAGGCATCCAGCCCCCCCTGGGTAAGGGTGGTAGTAGTGGTGGGCATCCAGCCCCCCCTGGGTAAGGGTGGTAGTAGTGGTGGGCATCCAGCCCCCTGGGTAAGGGTGGTAGTAGTGGTGGGCATCTGGCACCCCCATGGCTAAGGGTGGTAGTAGTGGTGGGCATCTGGCACCCCATGGCTAAGGGTGGTAGTAGTGGTGGGCATCCAGCCCCCTGGCTAAGGGTGGTAGTAGTGGTGGGCATCTGGCACCCCCATGGCTAAGGGTGGTAGTAGTGGTGGGCATCCAGCCCCCCCTGGGTAGGGGTGGTAGTGGTGGTGCGCATCCAGGCCCCTGTGTGCATATGTGGCATTGGTGATGGGCATCCCGCCCCTATGGTGCTGCTGTTGCTGGTGTAAGTAATTTCTGCATCCCTCTGTGTGTGTGTGATGTGTCGTGTACGTGTTGTATGTTTTTGTGGTTGGTGTCTGACTTACCTTCTGCGCCGTACGCGTCCGTGCCTGTTCCGGTAGTAAATGTAGAATAATGGTAGGATCGGAATGAAGGGATTCATGGTTGGTTCGTCTCGTTCGTCTTTCTCGTTGCTTCGCCTCGTCCTCGTCGCTGGTGTGTTCGCCTCGTAGCCGTGGATCGTGTTTTGGCGCGAATCGGAGCTTATGTGCGCCTCTCCCGGAAGCTTTGACGTGCCGGACAAAGCGACGGGTTCGGCGCGTACGGAAAGCGCATCGTACTTGTCCGGCCGGACGGGGCTGCATTTTCCCTTCCGTGCGACTCGATTCGGCGTTTCCGGATTCGCCTCGGTCGGAGAACAGGAGCTGGATTGGGTGAGTACGACTCGGCCGGATTCTATGCTGTTGTGCGCATCGTACTTGCTCGTTCGGAATGATGTGCGGATCGGTCGGGAAACAGGCTTTCGCATGGCTTTTTCCCGACCGAATGGTATTGGATGCGCCTCCGACCGAGATCGGAATTGGCCCCTTAATGTGTGCAAAAGCAAATCTTTTATGAGTTTCAGATATTTCATATTCTGCAATACTATTTGAAAGGTAAGTTACAAATTTGTAAGTTGTGTTATATATTATGTAGTAGTGCTTCACTCTTTGTAGTGATATTTTTATATTTGAAGAGCATTATTTTCAAAGTTTTGAAATTATTAGAGAAGTGTGATGTTTGAAATATGTTATGAAAGGTACAGATGTGTATTGTACTTTGATTTATTTTACTGAAATAATGATTGAAATAGTTTGTGCATAGTAATATGTGTACATTGGTAGATGCACAGGCAGCCCACCCCACAGGGAAGCAGAGTCAAAAGGAAGGAAGGATGGGCATGCTGGGAAGGGGGGTGGAGGCAATAGCATGATGGGAGTTGTAGGCACAGATATTGCGCAGCCTCACAATTGGCCCATCAACACCACTCACAACCATGCTCACATCACAGGGAGTGGAAAAGGACTCACAAGATGGCTGACACTGGCTACTGCTGTGGGGAGCACAAGGCCCTGCTGGCAACTGTGCAACAACCAACAGCAGGACACCACTGACTGACATCTTGAAAGACAACTTTCACTCCCTGCAATGCAAGCACAGTCCATGGTGGGATAATTGACTGGCTGGGTGGGAAGGAGGACTCACAGCACCGACCACAGTCACCAGCAGCTATTCACACCTCCCCCCTTAACACAAACTCCACACAACTCACCTGGGAGAATGCATTGCCTCACACACCAATAATCTATCCCACAAAGAACCACAACACTGGGTCATGCAGAGTGAAGCACAAGGACACACATGGGACCTGTAGCAGAACTAACCCCAGGATGACACTGTCAGCCATCTTGTCAGCACAGGCACACAACCCCACAGGGAAGCAGAGTCAAAGGGAAGGAAGCATGGGCATGCTGGGAAGGGGGTGGAGGCAATAGCATGATGGGAGTCATAGTCACAGACATAGCTCACCCCCACAACTGTCCCATCAACACCACCCTGAACCATGCTCACATCACAGGGAGTGGAAAACAACTGACAAGATGGCTGACACTGGCAACTGCTGTGGGGAGCACAAGGCCCCGCTGGCAACTGTGCAACAACCAACAGCAGGACACCACTGACTGACATCTTGAAAGACAACTTTCACTCCCTGCAATGCAAGCACAGTCCATGGTGGGATAACTGACTGGCTGAGTGGGAAGGAGGGCCGGCTGTCAACCAAATACAACCAATGCAGACCATGTTCACACCCCAACAAATACATAGAAATGCCCAAATAATGCAGGACAATGTGCTACACCAATATCAACCCCTGACTGTGACAACTTAGGACAATGCAATGTACAGGCCCGCACCCAGAGGCACAGTCACAACTGTCAGGTGTGTCAACCATTGATGCCTGCAGAAACATAACATACATTGTGTGTGTCTCCCAAAAACAGGTGATGATGGGGACACAGCAGCAGACGCTGAGGAGTCCCAGTCCCAGGCTCAAGAGGATACGGAGCTCACTGGTGTCGAACAGCCTCTGCCCTCCTCGGATGAAGAAGACCAACCTGGCACCTCCGGTGCAAGTCATCATGCTGCACCAGCAGGACCACCAGCTGCAGCACCAGCAGGACCACCAGCTGCACCCCCTGCACCCACCCCTCCAACGACTGTCACCACAAATACCATCCCTGCCGACATGGACAGAACAAGGAGCACCACCAGCACAGGGACCCTGGACCAACGTGGGGCCATGGACACTGCCACCACCACCAACCCCCAAGGGGGACCAGGGTCATCTGTGCATGCCACTGCACGCACTGCACATGTCGGCAGGGGTGGTGGGAGGGTGGGAGACAGAGGTCGCTGCTTGCAGAGGTGTCTGGTGTGCATGATGACCCACAACTGGCACGCATAGCCGATGCGTACCAGTCCAGCACCGGAGATCTCAGCCAGGTAGTGGGGCTCCTCAGGGACATCAAAGAGCAGCAGGCTGCTCATCATGCCCGCTTGGACTCACACTTGTCCCGCGTGGAGTCCAAGTGGGACACACTGCAAGAGATGACGGCGGTGCATAGGGACATATTACAATGCCTCCGCCAGATGACCAGCAACCAGTCTACACCTCCCTGTGTGCCAACAACATCTGGTGCCAGAACAACTGCAACTGCCACAGGGAGGGAGGATGACTCTGGCGGAGAGTCCCCTGCACCGCAGCATCCTGCACTTGAGGGCCCCCCCCCAAAGAAGAGGGGTCGTCCGAGGAGGGGCAAGTGAGAGGCCGATGGCCATGTGCAACCCCAGGAAGCCTGAACCTGTTCTGGATGATCACCTTTGTGCGCAAACTGTTCACCCTGTTGACGGCAACACAACTCCCACACATGACATGGGGAGTACAAGTTGGACCAATGTCTCAGACAACTGTGGCCCCGATACTGGGGATTTTGTCTACCAGGACTTTCAATTCATCTAGGAACTTCTGATTGCAATATAAATGTACAGCACTAACCATCCTGTGCACTATTCACACAAATGTATCACAATAAACACACTAATACACCATACTTGCCTCTGTTGTGATTCCAACGTGGGTGCTGTCATGGGGATGACGAACTGCAAAATCACACTGTGTATGCGAACTGCAACAGCAAGTACAACACAGGCATGTGAGTAATGGCAACGTGACACATATGAGGGAGACACACCACCAGGGCTACACAACACATACACACCTAGGCCATCTGACTCATTGCCTACACTGATGTTGCCAGGAAAGACGGTGCAATGCACAGACACCACACCTATTCCCAGTTGTAGTCAAGTAGCCCACAGGTGCAGTAAGCAAATGGCAGTCAAATGTGTGACCACAGACAACGCACATCACAAAGTGAAGCACAGGTTTATTACACAGTTGCAACATGTCATAACCACTACAGATGCAAGGTAATCCCACCTGGCAGCGGGCACACAGTCAACAACTGTAGAAGGAAGGAAGTCCATGGGTGTGGCGCACATCACCTGTAGGGACACAACAGCTACCACCCTGGAAGTGCAATCACGTCGTCGGTGGACACAGTTGACCACACGAATCTGAAAGTACCCTGTGAAGGACAGAAATGACACACAGTCAAAAGCAATGGAGAACAGGACAGAACAGCAAAACTCATGCACAATACATGTTACAAGATACCCACCCAGAACCAAGTTAGCATGTCAACACTGTTGGGGAGTACAGACTACCTGTAAGCACACATCGCTACACACATCCAGTCAAGTAGCCCATGGACACACTCTAACAGCACCAGAGCACCACCCACACATATCATGCATACTCACATCATTGACCTGACATCTCTGGATACTCACATTCAGCTGAAGAAGTTGGTGATGAGCTGTGTGCGGACATCACCATCATCATCATCATCACTGGCATCGTGGTCCAGGCCAGGATCCTCCACAGGTGGCGGATGTTGGTCATTGTCATCCTGGATGAGAGGCAACTCCTTCCGCACTGCCAGGTTGTGGAGCATGCAGCAGACGATGATAATCTTGCACACCTTCGCTGGGGCATATGGGAGGGACCCTCCTGTCTTGTCGAGGCAGCGGAAGCGGCTCTTCAGGAGACCAAATGTCCGCTCAATCACTCTCCTGGTCCGACCATGTGCCTCATTGTAGCGCATCTGGGCTGGTGTCACAGGGTTCCTGAGGGTGTCAGCAACCATGGCATGTTGGGGTATCCCGAGTCACCTACGGACAGACAAGTGCACATTAGCTGACTTGGAAAAGTGGGCGGAATACTACAGATCAGATCACACACAATGGCACAAAGTCAGTACACACCGACAAGCCAGGCACGCTGGTTCTGCATCTGTGCCATCATCCTGGGGATGCGACTACTCCTCATCACAAAGGCATCGTGTGCTGAAACAGGGAAACTGGCACACATGTGTGTGATGGTCATATCTGCAAGACACACCACCAGTGCATTGACCGAGTGGTAGTGTTTGCGGTTACGGTAGGCCTGTTCATGTGCCTGTGGTGGTACCAAAGCCACATGTGTCCCATCAATGGAGCCAATGACATGCGGCATCCTCCCCAGGGCATAGAAGTCACTCTTCACGTCAGTGAGTCGTTGCAGTCTAGGGAAATAGATGTACCGGTTCAGGTATAGCAACATTGCCTCCAAAACATCGCGGAGCACACAGCTGAACATGGTCTGTGACATCCCACCAGCAGTCGCCACAGTGTGTTAAAAGGTCCCGCTGGCAAAGAAGTGTAGGGCTGCCATCACCTTCACCTTGGGGGTCAGCGGTGTAGGATACGGCCGGCCAGGCTGCAAATGTGGGGCCAAATGCACTGCCAAATCCTCAATCAGCTGCCTGGTGAAGCGGTACCGTCGGATGCTGTCCCGTCCCACCATCGTTGCCAGGTCTGGGAATGGTCTATGGACAGCAGGAGCCCTGCAGTGCAGAGGAGAAGAAAGCAAGATTGTCAGTCACCCCACATATGCGGCATTGAACACACTCAATATCACATCATACATCATTATGAGGCACAACTACATGAAGTGTGCAGTTCCGTGAGGACATGTATGGTACATACATGGCCAACATCTGTCATCACGGTTCAACAAGTGGCATCAATTAGTCCCAGGTTGGCCCATTGGATATCATGAGGCCATGTCACAGTTCCCATCTCCTGTTGCCATGTTACAATCACCCCCACAGTGACATGTGAGGACAGATGTGCCCCAGGCATCACAGCTCAACGACAGGTACATTCCCAGGGACCCTGTATTGCCAGATGGACACTGGCATTACATGGAGTATCATGTATACACCACAGCAAAACAACCATGACCCCCACAGGTAGTGGTTCCACTTGCCTCTGCAGGACAGACATGGACGTCTGTGACACACACACGCACAACATCAAAGTCCATGCACAAACAACGTGGATGTGGAGACTGTCTCCCATTGTGCACATGAAATCAGAGACATTGTGAACACTACATGCACACAGACTGTGGAGGACCATCACTATTGTGCCACTGGGTCACCCTGGTTCAAACATACCGTCCCACATGGGACTCACGGGGTATGTGACATGACATACTCATACACCACCGTGGAAATGTGAGCATGGCACATGCTCAGATATGAACAGTTGCACATCACAGTGGTCATGTACACGTAACACCCAGGATCCTGTCCCCATGAACATGTGCACAGCCTGGGGGTGGCTGCCCCCAGGTGACACCCACAGAACAACATGTACACCAACATACACACAATAGGAAATGCAGCCTTACATGCCTTATGATACAGTTTGGACAGGCTGTGGTGTTGTAGGTGTGCCCCTCACTCCCTGGGAGCTATTTGTGGCTGGCATATGTTCTTCTGAGACAGGCATGGTGACATATGCCAGTCACTTGTACAGGGATGCGTTGAACAGCAATGGACCGATCGGTGCACCCGGCCGGCCCATTGCATTCAATGTGCGGGTACGCGTTGTACCCCTGTACGTGTTGAACAGCAATGGACCGATCGGTGCCCCGGCCGGCCCATTGCATTCAATGTGTGCAGTACGCGTTGTACCCCTGTACGCGTTGAACAGCAATGGACCGATCGGTGCCCCGGCCGGCCCATTGCATTCAATGTGTGCGGGTACGCGTTGTACTCCTGTACGCGTTGAACAGCAATGGACCGGTCGGTGCCCCGGCCGGCCCATTGCATTCAATGTGTGCGGTACGCGTTGTACCTCTGTACGCGTTGAACAGCAATGGACCGATCGGTGCCCCCGGACGGCCCATTGCATTCAATGTGTGCGGTACGCGTTGTACCCCTGTACGCGTTGAACAGCAATGGACCGATCGGTGCCCCGGCCGGCCCATTGCATTCAATGTGTGCGGTGCAGCGTTGTACCCCTGTATGCGTTGAACAGCAATGGACTGGTCGGTGCCCCCGGCCGGCCCATTGTATTCAATGTGTGCGGGTACGCGTTGTACCCCTGTACGCGTTGAACAGCAATGGACCGATTGGTGCCCCCGGCCGGCCCATTGTATTCAATGTGTGCGGGTACGCGTTGTACCCCTGTACGCGTTGAACAGCAATGGACCGATCGGTGCCCCCGGCCGGCCCATTGCATTCAATGTGTGCGGGTACGCGTTGTACCCCTGTACGCGTTGAACCGCAATGGACCGATCGGTGCGCACCCATTGTCAATCGAGGAGCCACTGTCCAGGGCTCATCCCTCATTCATGTGGGGCAGGACAGTCATGCCTACTCCAGCCCATCCAATACACCTGTACTCCCACTCCCGTGTATCAGCTGATACGTTGTGCGCAGTGATTTGACCCCTCAGGTGTCTGCCTCTGTGTCAGTGTGCTGTGGATTTGTTGCCAGGACTGCTGGGGTGTTTCTCGGTTGGGGCTCAGCATGCCACTGGAGATGTGACCATAGGAGACGATACTTGTGTGTCACATAGGTGTTTGATCAGCTGCCCGTGCAGACTGGGGTATGCGAATGTGAAGTTCAGGCAGCTGTTTCCCATTCACAGCAGATTGTGAGGGGCTCAGGTTCAGAGGGTAGTGTCACAGGTCTCCCATATGTCCAATCGGTATGACCTGGACAGATGAGGGTTCAGATGATGTGTTGTGTGGGGGATGTACATGTGCACTTGTGCAGCTCCAGGACTTGCATTCCCCATGACCTACTATTGTGACACAGTGCAGAGTGTTGTTGTCTGGCTGCCAAGTCATACATTACTGAGACAGTGATGTATGACTTAGCAGTCATGCCTCTGCCATGACATGTGGCTACTTATTGGTGATCCTGCAGGGGAGTGACATGTGCTACATGCACACCATTGTGGCGATGGCTATCAGGACATGGGTGCATCATGGTGTCTGTCGCTGGTATGCATCACATGCATTTCCTATTTGACTCTGGGCATCCCTTTCATCCGGAAACCTGTACTGACTCAGTGGCAAGAGTTGTGATGTGTGCATGTCCACATGCTACACCGTGTCCTCTGCACTGTCCAACTACTGTGTAGGTGGTGCATGTGTCCACACTGGGGTGTTGCTATCCAACAGACACCAGACAGATGGGTGCAAGGCCATGTGGGATGTGAGTGCCATGGTTGGCATCAGACTGACAATTGGCTTCTCCTGTTCAGTTAGGGCACTTTTAGCGATGTTCAACTAATGATGCCAGGTCTTGCTCTGTAATGTGCTGTGCTCACAGTGGTGTGTGCGTTTGGTGCAGGTGACTGATGTCTGTCTGTTTCCCCATTGATTGCAGATACATCCACGGCCACGGAAGGGGACAGCTCCACGGACCAGGAGGAGCCGGAGAGCCAGACTGGGTCAACAGCCGAGGAGTGGTCGGAGGGACCCAGTGGCACGGAGGGCGAGGGGAGCCACACCGAGGAGTCCTCAGCAGCATCCACCTCAGCTGAGGACCACAGCGGCTCGGAGGATGACTCCCTTATGGAGGCGGGTGTCAGCAGCCACCACACCCCAGCTAGTGTTGCTGTCCCCGCCACCACCAGCACCACCACCGCCCTCCCATCGGCTCCCATTCCCCAGGTCCATGGAGGCTCCCATGTTCGGGAGCGTGTCTCCTTCGGGCCAGGCACCGCACCCCTGCCCCTGTGTCCCCTGCTGCCCTGAGTGAGGAGTCTGTGTACCTCCTTTGCCAGCTCCATGTAGGGCAGACAGCAATGCTGAGTGTCCTCCATGCACACACCGCTCTGTTGACTAAGCTGGTGTCATTCATGGAGGGCATCTCATCGGGCATGTCTGACCTACAGAGGGGCAATAGGTCCATGGACTCCTCCCTGACGGCAGCAGTGTCCCTCCTCAGACAGTCCCTCACCCCTCCTGCCTCTGCTCCATCCACACTCCCCAGCACCTTACCCGTCCCAAGCACACACACACCGGCACAGGCACACACGCCACAAACAAAACGCACACGCACGCACAGTCAGGGGACTGAAACCAGACTCACAGGGGTTGGGGCCCTGGAACACACACACGCATCCACAAGCACTGCGCAGTCCTCAGTTGCCTCTCCCTCCAAAGCACCCTCCCTTGCCTCACCTGCAACCCCAAAGTCACAGCGGCTCTTCCTCTGTGACCTCGGCCTCATCCCCTACGATCCAGCTGCTCCAGCATCCAGGGGGAAGAGGAAGCCCACCCACACGGAGCAGAGTGCCCTCGCCCCCGGACACCCTCCCCCAGGCGCAGACAGACTGAGGCCCCCACCCGCAAGTCCCCCGGAGTCATAAGAGCAAGACCCCACCGCCACCCTGCAGCTCAGGCACCAGGTCTCCTTCCTCCATCCCTCAGGCCCCCACTCCACAGGTGCCCCCACCACACCCCTGCCCCAGGTTCCCCCACCCACAGATATACCATCCCCAAGAGGATCAGGCCTTCTCCCCTGCCACTTGCTCTCCCGACACCACACTCCCCGCTGCGCTTGTCTGTGCCACTGATGTGGTGAGGGTGTCCTCCCCTCTGTCCAGCCCACCTTGCCTGTTCCCCATCCTCCTCCCCTGGAGGTAGGCACTGCAGTGGAGTCCACTACCACCCTGTCTGACTTGGGCACTGCAGTGGCGGACCTGTCCACTCCATCTGCAGGGTCCACTGCAGTCGTGCCGGCACCCACAACATATGAGCCATGCCCCCAGTTGTGCCGGCACACACCATGTCAGACACCTCCACTGCAGTTGTCAGTGGCTCTCCAGCACCCACCACCGCTTCCCTGCCTCCTCCTGGTGAGCCCTGATCCTGTCCCTGGGGTGCCTGGCCTGCCCCCGGTTGCCCCTCCTTGTGGATTGTCCCTGGTTTTGTGCAGTGCAGGCATGCGTAGGGTGACATCTGCCACTGTCACCCTGTATTGACTTACTTGATGGACTGGCCATTGGCCTTTGTTGGAGCATTACTGTTCTCTGAGTTTTTGGACACACATATGCTGAATAAAGCAACTTTCTGTTCTCTAATGCTGTTACTTCTGATGTACATGATGTTGATGATGCTGACCATGCCCTTGCAGCAGGGATGATGATCTTTGGTCTCATGACAATGAAGTGTCACTGGGCAGGGCCCCATGTGGTCCAGAGGGACAGTGTCCTATCCTGTGGTGTATCCATGTCATCCTTAACAGCATCTGTGGGTGTCATGTTTACAATATTTGGCAATGGAATTTCCTAGTTACATTAGCAATGTCACATCTGTGGCTTCCATCCCTGCACATCTGTAGTGCTTGCCATTGTTCAATTCGTCTACTTCCCTGACCGTGTGGCCATCTCCAGTGGACATGCAGGTTTGGGCATCAATGGGGAAGGACTCATCTGTGTTGTCAGTGCAACTTGCTGTACATGTGTGTTGGATCTGTGCTGATGATTTCGTTGACACTCCCATGACCAGGCTGATGTGATGGGAGCCTTGATTTGGTGCTAATTGTTTACTGTGTGACAAAGTGTTGTGCTGACATGATGGAGCCCTACTGATGCGACATATGGCACAGCTTTCCTCACACAGGAGTGGAGTCCCCTCATGGCAGTGTGTGCTCCTGTGACATTGCCTGCACCCAAGGTGTGTGTTGTATGAGCATGTCTGTGTGTTCACTTCCATTTTGCTATGCGTGCTGGGATCCCTAGTGATGTTCCTGTTTGTGATGCTTGCTGAGTTGAGCTATGTTCCCCCAAAGTCTACTCCCTGGGTTCACTGTGATGTGGGTGCATGGCACATTACTGGTCATCAGGGTGTCACCCATAGGTGTGTTTGCTGTCAGGGCTGAGTTTGTGGGCAGGCGCTGATGGGTCACAGTTGGGATTCCCTTAGCACTTGTTGTTTACTCCTGTAATGTGATTTCCGGTTTGTGTTGGCTTTCATTGTTTGTGACACGTTGTGTGTGTGACTGCTGGCACTCCTCAGGGTCAGGGCTGCAATGTTGGTAGTTGTCCATGTGTGTTCTTTGTGGGTGACCTTGGCTTCTTCATTGGTGTGTGACTGTGGCTGGGATCCCATTGGTTGGTGTGGTGTTGCCGTCATGTCCATGTACGGCGTAGTGTGCAGTGTGTCAGACATTTAGGAGTCTTGTTGAGTGGCCATGTGTGCTGTGTTTCTGCACCTTGCTTCCCACCCACCCCCTGGGATTGTCATGGGTGCATGCGCAATGTCACCTGTGCATGTGAGCTTCACTGCAGCACATTGTTGGTGGTCGAGGTGTGTGTTGTTTAGTGTGTGCAGATGAGAGTTGTTGCCCGGCAAGACCCCTGCCTCCATGTTGGCCTTGGCTTACTGGCCATGCTGATTGATTTGTGCTTGTGTGGGTGTGCTGGTGATTCTTTGCTCAGGATACATGACTGTGGTTCACAGTGTGAACGACATCTGGCTTTATCATCACAGTGGTATTGTAATGCAGCCCAGGGTCACCACATTGTGTGGGCCCTGGGGTGGTGCTGTGGTGCCTCGGTGTCTTACTGTGTGGGTTGCTGTTCCTACATGCTTGTGTGACATGTGTGATTTGTGCTCCCTCTCATCTGACAATGCCTGATTGCCCACATAGGGGAATTGGATCCCTGAGTTACCTTTGTGTGGCACTGTATGCACATCTGTGTGTTTGGTCTTCAGGCCTCCTCATGTGTTGTGTGGTTGCCTGGGGACACTGGTCCCCCCTCACCTGTTGTGTTTGATGTGCAGTGTGTGTCTGCCTGTTTGTGTTTGTGCATCAGCGCCACTGCATTGGCATATTCATGGTGTGCCATTATCTGTATGTTGTTTGGTGTGTTTGCCCTGCTGTCCCTGGGACTCCTAGGTCATCAGTCAGCACAATGATCATTGTTTATGTGTCCCATTGCTGCCATGGTATGGTATCTGTTCACCTGCCATCTGCAGTCTACACAGGGTATCTGCATTGGTGTGTCCATTGGTGCAAATATGTGGGTCTGCATTGTAATGGTCACTTCTGTCATTGTGTCATTGATGTATGTTGACGGTGTCAGACACCATGGGTGATGTTTGTATGCAGCTGGCCAGAGGTATGTCTTATTTGCACTGCACTGTTTGCCTCCCCAAATCTATGTTGCAATGGGACACCTGCACTACTTTGCCACAGTTGTGTTTGTTGTTCTGTGACCAGGATTTGTCCATGCAGTTTGCCAGTTGCAGCTTCTACTTTGTTCACACTTACATTTTGGTCACTGTGATGATGGGGGTTTGGACCCCATTGCCACAATGGTCAAGATGTGCTTCAGCTCAGGACCCCACACTTACATTTTGGGCACTGTGATGATGGGGGTTTGGACCCCATTGCCACAATGGTCATGGCCTGCTTGCATTGTGGGGGCCACACACATTTATGTGTGGCACATGTGATAGGGTGTCACATTGTATGTTGATGATCATGTTCTGTGTCGTAGGCATTTGACACAGTCTACACACGCTTGTCATGGTGTTGGGGGATGTCTTAATGTTGCATTCTTTATGTTGGTGTGTGCTTGTTGCGACATGTATTAGCCATCCTGTGAGTGGAGTTGTTGTTAGTGGTAGGCATCCAGCCCCCTGGGTAAGGGTGGTAGTAGTGGTAGGCATCCAGCCCCCCTGGGTAAGGGTGGTAGTAGTGGTAGGCATCCAGCCCCCTGGCTAAGGGTGGTAGTAGTGGTAGGCATCCAGCCCCCCTGGGTAAGGGTGGTAGTAGTGGTGGGCATCCAGCCCCCTGGGTAAGGGTGGTAGTAGTGGTGGGCATCCAGCCCCCTGGCTAAGGGTGGTAGTAGTGGTGGGCATCTGGCACCCCCATGGCTAAGGGTGGTAGTAGTGGTGGGCATCTGGCACCCCTGGGTAAGGGTGGTAGTAGTGGTGGGCATCTGGCACCCCTGGGTAAGGGTGGTAGTAGTGGTGGGCATCCAGCCCCCCTGGGTAAGGATGGTAGTAGTGGTGGGCATCCAGCCCCCCTGGGTAAGGGTGGTAGTAGTGGTAGGCATCCAACCCCCTGGCTAAGGGTGGTAGTAGTGGTAGGCATCCAGCCCCCTGGGTAAGGGTGGTAGTAATGGTAGGCATCCAGCCCCCTGGGTAAGGGTGGTAGTAGTGGTGGGCATCCAGCCCCCTGGGTAAGGGTGGTAGTAGTGGTGGGCATCCAGCCCCCCTGGGTAAGGGTGGTAGTAGTGGTGGGCATCTGGCACCCCCATGGCTAAGGG
The DNA here is from genome assembly GCA_963921515.1 of Calotriton arnoldi. Taxonomy (NCBI): domain Eukaryota; kingdom Metazoa; phylum Chordata; class Amphibia; order Caudata; family Salamandridae; genus Calotriton; species Calotriton arnoldi. The sequence continues at coordinate 663,062 of CAWUFW010004061.1, forward strand.
TGGTAGTAGTGGTGGGCATCTGGCACCCCCATGGCTAAGGGTGGTAGTAGTGGTGGGCATCCAGCCCCCCTGGCTAAGGGTGGTAGTAGTGGTGGGCATCTGGCACCCCCATGGCTAAGGGTGGTAGTAGTGGTGGGCATCCAGCCCCCCCTGGGTAGGGGTGGTAGTGGTGGTGCGCATCCAGGCCCCTGTGTGCATATGTGGCATTGGTGATGGGCATCCCGCCCCTATGGTGCTGCTGTTGCTGGTGTAAGTAATTTCTGCATCCCTCTGTGTGTGTGTGATGTGTCGTGTACGTGTTGTATGTTTTTGTGGTTGGTGTCTGACTTACCTTCTGCGCCGTACGCGTCCGTGCCTGTTCCGGTAGTAAATGTAGAATAATGGTAGGATCGGAATGAAGGGATTCATGGTTGGTTCGTCTCGTTCGTCTTTCTCGTTGCTTCGCCTCGTCCTCGTCGCTGGTGTGTTCGCCTCGTAGCCGTGGATCGTGTTTTGGCGCGAATCGGAGCTTATGTGCGCCTCTCCCGGAAGCTTTGACGTGCCGGACAAAGCGACGGGTTCGGGCGCGTACGGAAAGCGCATCGTACTTGTCCGGCCGGACGGGGCTGCATTTTCCCTTCCGTGCGACTCGATTCGGCGTTTCCGGATTCGCCTCGGTCGGAGAACAGGAGCTGGATTGGGTGAGTACGACTCGGCCGGATTCTATGCTGTTGTGCGCATCGTACTTGCTCGTTCGGAATGATGTGCGGATCGGTCGGGAAACAGGCTTTCGCATGGCTTTTTCCCGACCGAATGGTATTGGATGCGCCTCCGACCGAGATCGGAATTGGCCCCTTAATGTGTGCAAAAGCAAATCTTTTATGAGTTTCAGATATTTCATATTCTGCAATACTATTTGAAAGGTAAGTTACAAATTTGTAAGTTGTGTTATATATTATGTAGTAGTGCTTCACTCTTTGTAGTGATATTTTTATATTTGAAGAGCATTATTTTCAAAGTTTTGAAATTATTAGAGAAGTGTGATGTTTGAAATATGTTATGAAAGGTACAGATGTGTATTGTACTTTGATTTATTTTACTGAAATAATGATTGAAATAGTTTGTGCATAGTAATATGTGTACATTGGTAGATGGATTAGTGATTATGGTAGTTTGTATGAGTCTGTGGAAAGGTACAGTTGAAGAACACCACATAATTTTAGGTGTCTCTTTCAAATTAGAAGTGCAGCCTGTCAGGTTTTAAGGTCTGCATGGGCTTGTAGATGTGGTATGTGTGTACTTGCACATGTATTCTCATACGTGTTATGCATCTAAAGATGCTACATGTATAAAACACAGGTATACGTCTATATGTATGTTTCTTTTACATATGATGCCACTAGGAAAAGGTGCAGAGATGCATGCTTTCAGGAATATGGTGAGACTTACAACAGAGATATGCGAAGGGTAACTGCTTTATATTTGGCTAGGCCCATACACCTTGAGTACTTGCAGAATAGTGAAGCTGAAGTACAAAAGTGACATGTTGGCTGAGCAATTAGTGTTTAGGCTAATTTGTATGAGTCTGTGGAAAGGCACATTTGAAATATGCTGCAAAATTTTAGGTGTATGCTTGAAATGGGAAGTGCAGTCTGTGAAGTTTTAAGGTCTGCATGTCTTGTGACTGAGGTATTTCTCTACTTGCACATGTATTCTCATACGCGTTATGTATCTGAAGATGCTAGACGTATAAAACACAGGTATACATCTATTTGTATGTTTCTTTTATATATGATGCCACTAGGAAAAGATGCAGACACATGCATGTATGCTTTCTGGAATATAATGAGACTTACAAGAGATACATGCGAAGGGTTGCTGCTTTATATTTGGCTAGGCCCAACTCCATAAGTAGTTGCAGAATGGTGAAGCTGCAGCTCAAAAGTGAGGTTTAAGACATCTTGGTAGAGGGATTAGTGATTAGGCTAATTTGTATGAGTGTGTGGAAAGGTACACCTGAAATACGGCACATAATGTTAGGTGTATGCTTGAAATGGGAACTGCATTGTGTGAAGTTTTAAGGTCTGCATGGTCTTGTGACTGAGGTATGTATGTACTTCCACATGTATTCTCATACGTGTTATGCATCTGAAGATGCTAGACGTATAAAACACAGGTATACGTCTTTTTGTATGTTTCTTTTATATATGATGCCACTAGGAAAAGGTGCAGACACATGCATGCATTCTTTCAGGAATATGGTGACACTTACAAGAGACACATGCAAAGGGTTACTGCTTTATATTTGGCTAGGCCCAACACCCTAAGTATTTGCAGAATGGTGAACGTGCAGCTCAAAAGTGCGGTTTAAGACATGTTGGTAGAGGGATTACTAATGAGGCTACTTTGTATGAGTGTGTGGAATGGTACACTAGAAATATGCCACATAATTTTAGGTGTGTGCTTGAAATGGGAACTGAATTCTGTGAAGTTTAAAGGTCTGCATGGTCTTGTGACTGAGGTATGTCTGTACTTCCACATGTATTCTCATACGTGTTATGCATCTGAAGATGCTAGACGTATTAAACACAGGTATACGTCTATTTGTATGTTTCTTTTGTATATGATGCCACTAGGAAAAGATGCAGACACATGCATGTATGCTTTCTGGAATATGATGAGACTTACAAGAGACACATGCAAAGGGTTACTGCTTTATATTTGGCTAGGCCCAACACCCTAAGTAGTTGCAGAATGGTGAAAGTGCGGCTCAAAAGTGAGGTTTAAGACATGTTGGTAGAGGGATTACTGATTAGGCTACTTTGTATGAGTTTGTGGAAAGGTACACTTGAAATACGCCACAAAATTTTAGGTGTCTGCTTGAAATGGGAACTGCATTCTGTGAAGATTTATGGTCCGCTTGGTCTTGTGACTGAGGTTTGTCTTTACTTCCACATGTATTCTCATACATGCTATGCATCTGAAGATGCTAGACGTATAAAACACAGATATACATCTATTTGCATGTTTCTTTTATATATGATGCCACTAGGAAAAGGTGCAGACACATGCATTCATTCTATCAGGAATACGGTGAGACTTACAAGAGACACATGCAAAGGGTTACTGCTTTATATTTGGCTAGGCCCAACACCCTAAGTAGTTGCAGAATGGTGAACGTGCAGCTCAAAAGTGAGGTTTAAGACATGTTGGTAGAGGGATTAGTGATTAGGCTACTTTGTATGAGTGTGTGGAAAGGTACACTTGAAATATGCCACACAATTTTAGTGCATGCTTGAAATGGGAACTGCATTCTGTGAAGTTTTAAGGTCTGCATGGTCTTGTGACTGAGGTATGTCTGTACTTCCACATGTATTCCCAAATGTCTTATGCATCTGAAGATGCTAGACGTATAAAACACAGGTATACGTCTATTTGTATGTTTCCTTTTTAGGTCTCGCCTACGCAGCGCGCATGCGCTGCATCGGAGGGCCTTTAGCCGTTGCTCTTCACTTTTTCAAGCACTGCACTCGTGCTTGTGGCAGCATCCACCTTGCGGGAGCGCGCAGCGGCGCGCCACAAGCATGAGTGCAGTGCTTGAAAAAGTGAAGACTGCTCTCCCAAGCGCGCACGCGCCTACTGCTGCAGCCTGCAGGCTTTTTTTTAACTTTCAGCACGAGGCGCGCGTGCTTGTTTTCCATTCTCTCCCGTTTGCGCATTTTTATAAATGCATGCTTCTGTTTGGTCAGCATGTCTAATTCTTCCCTCCTTTAGTTGTTTCCGATCCTCCCTGTGGACTGCCCCTGCTGCATGTGGTTTTCCACGTTCTTTAATTAACGTGTATTTGTGCACAGTCAGCGTATTTTTTTTTCCCGGTTTGGCTCGTTTTCAGCTTCAGAATGGTGACACAGACGCTCCAGTCAAAGTGGAACAAAAGTTCGGCATACAGCCACTACCGCGTTCACTCATCCCTACAGCACTCCAAACTTGTTTTAGTTTGCAGCCCGCATGTTTGTTTGTGGATGTTCTTTTTAGTCTATTTCCTGAACCTTTATGAGCGCTTGATGTTTTGACATCACAATATCCTTTTTCCTAATTCTGAAATTACCTTTTCACTCCAAAGAATAATTTCAAAGTAAGCACCCCTTGCCTACTATGGGTGTAAACTAAACCGGTTCTCTCTCCCAGTTCCTTCTCAAGCCCTCTTCCTTCCCATAAGCCTCTCCTCCCGCATCCACACTATCGGGTCCGCCTCCTTAAATCCTTCCAGTGCTCTCTCGTCTCTTCCAGCCCTGCAGCATCTCGAGCCTCGCCTCCTCCATTCTTCCCTCCCTGAGCTGTGTCCCTCCACCTCCCCTTCTCAGGACCACCCCACCCGGTGTGCTCTCAACGGCCATGCCTGCCGCTTCTCCCTCTCTTTCCCAGACATGCCTCAGATGCTCTTCCTCTCTCAAGCCTCACTCACCCCTCAGTCTCCTCCCTTGGTCAGTTATCAAATGCGATTTAAATGCAAAATAATATTGGCAAGACACGTTATAGAAGTCTTGCTAAGGTATATAGGGCACACAAAGAAAGGCCAGAACAGCAACATGTTCCTGCCAAATCTGCCTCTCAACAGCACTAGGCCCGCCACTTCCCTAGGCTGCTCCCTGCCTGTCCCGTCCTGAAGCTTCCCTTGCCCCAGGTTCCCACCTCCCCCACAGCATTACTCTGTGTCCGGCACACACAGTAGCCGCCCTGCATGGGGGCCCGGAGGCACTGCTACACGGTGGGGGCACCTGGGCATGGAAGGGGCAGTGGAGCAGACAGCAGGGCACGGACGGATCCATATACCCTAGGCACTGACAGGGCTGGACACACTGGCAGGATTGTGCCACTGGTGATCGACAGGGCTGGACACTGGGGTATACACAGGGGTGGAGGCCCACCCTGGTCTTGTTTTCTTTCCAGTGGAACAGCACTTATTTTACAATGGTCTCCCTGGGAGGCTTCTCTCCCAGTGCTCCTGTTGCTGCCAAGGACTGTGTGCTCCGGTGCACCCCAGCACTCCATGTTACTATTTTGTAAGTGTGCTTTTGTCCTCCCTACTGTGCTCCCTATTGCTCTCTTTTGCCCGTTTGCCTCTCTGCCCCTACCCTCTCCGTATTCCTCTATGTGCTTTTCCCAGCATTCCTGCAACACCTCACATCGCCCGCTTTCCAGATAACATTTTGTCAGGATATCCTTGGGAGCAAGGAGTGCAGACTGACCAGCTCAGTGCTTGGGGTGCTGTCCGGTGAGCTGTAGAAGGAAGGTTTTTACCACAAGCTGTGTCATTACAGCTGCATGAAGAGCTGGTGCTGGGTCAGCGCTCATTAAATAACATATTGAGTTTTATTATTAAAACAATGGTTTTGCCGCGTGCTGCGGCTGTGTCTCTGTTCCCAGTAATAATTCCTCATTCAGAGTCCTCTATCCAGTGCTGCAGCTGTGTCTTTCTGTTCATACATTCACTACACTGCAAACTAAAACACACAGATAAAAGAAATTGTCATTTACAACGCCAATAGCTCTAACTCTGACAAATGCGAGACCTATTGCATTGCAAATGCTTGTTATATGATGCCACTAAGAAAAGATGCAGACACATGCATGTATGCTCTCTGGAATATGATGAGACTTACAAGAGACACATGCAAAGGGTTACTGCTTTATATTTGGCTAGGCCCAACACCCTAAGTAGTTGCAGAATGGTGAAAGTGCAGCTCAAAAGTGAGGTTTAAGACATGTTGGTAGAGGGATTACTGATTAGGCTACTTTGTATGAGTTTGTGGAAAGGTACACTTGAAATACGCCACAAAAATGTAGGTGTCTGCTTGAAATGGGAACTGTATTCTGTGAAGATTTATGGTCTACATGGTCTTGTGACTGAGGTATGTTAGTACTTCCACATGTATTCTCATACTTGTCATGCATCTGAAGATGCTAGGCGTATGAAACACAGGTATACGTCTATTTGTGTGTTTCTTTTATATATGATGCCACTAGGAAAAGGTGCAGAAACATGCATGCATTCTATCAGGAATATGGTGAAACTTACAAGAGACACAAGCAAAGGGTCACTGCTTTATATTTGGCTAGGCCCAACACCCTAAGAAGTTGCAGAATGGCGAACGTGCTGCTCAAAAATGAGGTTTAAGACATGTTGGTAGAGGGATTAGTGATTAGGCTACTTTGAATGAGTGTGTGGAAAGGTACACCTGAAATACGGCACATAATGTTAGGTGTATGCTTGAAATGGGAACTGCATTGTGTGAAGTTTTAAGGTCTGCATGGTCTTGTGACTGAGGTATGTCTGTACTTCCACATGTATTCTCATACGTGTTATGCATCTAAAGATGCTAGACGTATAAAACACAGGTATACGTCTTTTTGTATGTTTCTTTTATATATGATGCCACTAGGAAAAGGTGCAGACACATGCATGCATTCTTTCAGGAATATGGTGACACTTACAAGAGACACATGCAAAGGGTTACTGCTTTATATTTGGCTAGGCCCAACACCCTAAGTAGTTGCAGAATGGTAAAAGTGCAGCTCAAAACAGGTTTAAGACATATTGGTAGAGGGATTACTGATTAGGCTACTTTGTATGAGTTTGTGGAAAGGTACAGTTGAAATATGCCACAAAATGTTAGGTGTCTGCTTGAAATGGAAACTGCATTCTGTGAAGTTTTAAGGTCTGCATGGTCTTGTGACTGAGGTATGTCTCTACTTCCACATGTATTCTCATATGTGTTATGCATCTAAAGATGCTAGATGTATAAAACACAGGTATACGTATATTTTTATGTTTCATTTATATATGATGCCACTAGGAAAAGGTGCAGACACAGGTATGCATTCTATCAGGAATATTGTGAGACTTACAAGAGACACATGCAAAGGGTTACTGCTTTATATTTGGCTAGGTCCAACACCCTAAGTAGTTGCAGAATGGTGAACGTGCAGCTCAAAAGTGAGGTTTAAGACATGTTGGTAGAGGGATTAATGATTAGGCTACTTTGTAGGAGTGTGTGGAAAGGTACACCTGAAGTACGCTACATAATTTTAGGTGTCTGCTTGAAATGGGAACTGCATTGTGTGAAGTTTTAAGGTCTGCATGGTCTTGTGACTGAGGTATGTCTGTACTTCCACATGTATTCCCATACGTGTTATGCATCTGAAGATGCTAGACGTATAAAACACAGGTATACATCTATTTGTATGTTTCTTTTATATATGATGCCACTAGGAAAAGGTGCAGACACATGCATGTATGCTTTCTGGAATATGATGAGACTTACAAGAGACACATGCAAATGGTTACTGGTTTATATTTGACTAGGCCCAACACCCTCAGTAGTAGTAGAATGGTGAAGCTGCAGCTCAAATGTGAGGTTTAAGACATGTTGGCAGAGGGATTAGTGATTAGGCTACTTTGTATGAGTCTGTGGAAATGTACACTTGAAATATGCCACAAAATTTTAGGTGTCTGTTTGAAATGGGAAATGCAGACTGTGAAGTTTTAAGTTCTGCATGGTCTTGTGAATGAGGTATGTCTCTACTTGCACATGTATTCTTAAATGTGTTTTGCATCTGAAGATGTTTGACGTATAAAACACAGGTATACATCTACTTGTATGTTTCTTTTATATATGATACCACTAGCAAAAGGTACAGACACATGCATGACCCAGGCATTACCCTTGCACTCATTCTTTTACTCAGGCACTACCCATGCACTGATAAAGGTTTATAAAAATACTTAAAAAATCATAGACAAAAAAAAAAATAGTTACAAACATCATTTCATAAAGAAAATGGTTTAAAAAACCTTAGAAATTCACTGAAAAAACCAGAGGTTTCAGGGGCGTTAAAGTTAGTAATTAGCATTTAAAAAAAACAGAAATTCAGTGAAAAAAACCACAGGTTTCAGGGACGTTATAGTTAGGAATTAGCATTTAAAAAACCTAAGAAATTCACAGAAAAACCCACAGGTTTCAGGGCCATTATAGTTAGGAATTAGCATTTAAAAAACCTTAGATATTCACTGAAAAAACCACAGGTTTCAGGGACGTTATAGTTAGGCTGACATTTTACTCATACAAAAGCAGAGAAATTCAGCCGTTATAGCTAACTATAACTCGCGCCCCGCAATGCACTGCTGATGACGTCACATATTACATCACTCATGACATGGTCATTGACATCACTGATGACATCTCAAATGACATCACTGATGATACCATCCTGTGAGTGTGAGTGTTTCTAAAAAGTTTAAGAATGTTATATCTATATGCCCAGGTGTATTCGAAGAATGAGTGGGTGTATGAGTGTCTGTATGGATGATTTAGTGGTGCATGACTGACTGTATAAGTGAGTGATTAAATGTGTCTTAGTGAATGCATGGGTGAGTGAATAATCTAAGTAAATGTGTGCATCAGTCTATCAGTTGGCATGTAAACGGCTGCATGGGTTGGTGAGTAGATACATGAGTGTCTATATGGGTTATTGCTTAGTTTTCTGAGTACTTGTATGGGTGCTTGAGTGTCTGTGTGAGTGGGTGAGGGGCTATGTGACTCCCTGCATGGATGCACTCATAGAGTTAAGGAGGAACTACCTTTTCAAACTTCAACAGTACCTACTATAAAGAAGAAGAAGAAAAACTGTTATTTAATTATATTAACTTAAATATTTCAATACATACCTCAGGCACTAGAGTTGGACTAATCCATTCACTCAAGTACTACCCATGCACACATCTATTCCCTCAAGCACTACCCATGCACTCATGCAATGACCCAAGCATTAGCCTTGCACTCATACTTTCACTCAGGTATTTCCCATGCCCTCATACAATCACCCAGGTACTACCACTGCACTCATGCAATCACCCAGGCACTACCCCAGTACTCATGCAATCACCGATATACAACCCATATACTCATACATCACTCAGGCACTACTCTTGCACTCAACCATTCTCTCAGGCAGTACCCATGCACTCATCCAATGACCCAGGCATTACTCTTACAGTCATCCTTTTACTCAGGTACTACCAATGCACTCATACAGTTAAGGAGGAACTACCTATACACACATCCAATTAATCAGGCATTACCTACGCAATCATACAATCACCCAGGCACTACTTTTGCACTGAACGATTCACTCAGGCAATACCCATGCACTCATCCATTCCCTCAGGTACTACTGATTCACTCATACAATGACCCACTGATCACTCTTGCAGTCATCCTTGTACTCAAGCACTAGCCATGCACTGATCTAATCAGGCAGATATTACTCTTGCACTCATGAATTCACTCAGGCACTACCAATGCACTTATCTAATCAGCCAGGCAGTACTCCTGCATTTATGCAATCACCCAGGCAGTTCATGATTGCGTCTGTGAGGGACGGTACGGTTGAGTGAGTGTGCGTATGGCTTTGTTGGTAAGTGTATGGATGTCTCAGTGGTATATGGGTGAGTAACTACATATATGAAAGGCAGTATATGTGAGTGTTCGAGTATATAAGTAACTGTATGTTAGAGTGAGTGATTGTGAGAGTGGCTGTATGGGTGAGTGTGTGCTTGTGTCAGTGATTGTAGAAGAGAGTAAGTATGTATTACTATCTGTATGAATAAGTAAGGTGGTATGTGTATAACTGTATAGGTGAGTAAATGGCAGTGTGATTGATTCTTTGGGTGATTGACTAGGTATGTGAGTAATGTTATGGGTGAGTGGCAGTGTGTGAGTGTCTGTATGGGTGTATGAGTATATATATCAGTGGCTGTATTGATGAGTGACTGCGTGTATGAGTAACTGTATGGGTGAGTGAGTGGATGTGTGTGTAGACCTATGAAGCAGTGAGTGGGTATGTACTAACTGGTATTGGTGTGTCTATGGTTTCGAGAATGGTTTATTATATATTACAATTATTTATATATTTAGCTACTTCAAATAATTTAATTTAATTTAACATTATTTCTTCTGGGGTTTATATTTAAGTCCCCATCTCCAGTATTTTCCACAGGAGGGTGTTGCAGTACCAGTGGGGGGCTATGTGTGGGCCTAGACTTCCTACAGTTTTATTTATTTTTAGTAGTAATTTACACTTGTAAGATGTGCTTATTCTCCTTTTTCAGGGGATGGAAGTCTCCACTTTTGAGTAGTTTTACACTTGGATTCTGTGAACAGCCAAATGTAGTAAAGTTACTCAAAAGTTTAAGAGTAAAGTTACACATACAACTTACTCAGAAGTATAAGTTATCTTTGTGAATAGCTCTCTGTGACTGTGGCTTACCAATTAGGTCCTAAGTGCTAAAGTGGTCAATGCTAAAGTGGTCAATTCACAAAATGTATAACCAGGGATATCAAGAAACTTCAAAGTGGGATCTCTAAAGCTTTTATTGCAACCATGGCAACTGTGGGTACAATGGAGGCAGTGGGCTTTGTCTGATGGGTGTCAGGTTTGTTGCAGCAGCTCTGAAAAATATTTTTACTTTCTAAAAACAAATCCCAGAATTTTCTCCATGACCTTCAGTTTCCATTGAATAATTTCCCTGCCCGGGACCACTGTACCTCACATGGCAGCCTGGAGCAAACAAATCTAGTGACACTGGGCCCGATTCACAAAAGTAATCTGAGACAAAATCCTAACTTTACGACTTTCGGTATTTACAAAGGGCATTTAGGAGTAGTAAAGTTAGGATTTTGTCTCAGTTAAACTTAAGTTTTGGTCTTAAGTTAAACGTAAGACCAAAACTTAAATTTAACTGAGACAAAATCCTAACTTTACGACTTTTGGTATTCACAAAGGGCATTTAGGAGTAGTAAAGTTAGGATTTTGTCTCAGTTAAACTTAAGTTTTGCTTGAGTTAAACTTAAGACCAAAACTTAAGTTTAACTGAGACAAAATCCTAACTTTACTACTCCTAAATGCCCTTTGTGAATACCGAAAGTCGTAAATACTGAAAGTCGTAAAGTTAGGATTTTGTCTCAGAATACTTTTGTGAATCGGGCCCACTCACCCTACCCTCAGTAGGACGGGTTATCTATTTCTATGATATGGTATTCAAGTGGCAAATGGACCACCAGGTCAAAGGTTTACACAGATTGAATCAGGTAAGGCTCCTCTGGTGTAAAACTAGTGTTTCCCCCACCTACAAATGCAGCATGTGAGCCACAGGTTTGACATGATGGGAAAAAAACTGATTTACGGTGGCCCTCTCACTCATTTCATGTAAATTCATATGTTTATTGGTTTAATTATGAAGAATGGGGCAATGCAAAGGTTCTCAAATAGAATCAGGGTTGGACTGGGACAGAAAATGGGCCCGGGCACCAAATTAAAGGTAGCCTCCATTAGTAAATTAGATAGCTAAAAAACTTTTGCAAATAGGGACAGTTTTGAACATGTAAAGGCATGCTTTATTTGTAGTATTTTGCAAGGTGTGGAAGGCTGCATGGATTCAAGCTTGCTGCAGCCATGTTTGTTTTAATATCATAGAAATCAACAATAAAACCCAGACCAGCGGACAATAAAACAGGGCCACAAACACCAAACTCCCATCCCACACACTCACCTTTTAGAGTAAAAGTAAAGAAACTGAAAGCAAGGGTGAAGTTAGTGGTTTTCCAAAGTAAAGAATATGCTTAACCCCTTCGCTGCTCGGCCTTTTCTGCCCGATGCTAAGCCTATTTTTGGCTATTTTGGGTAGTTCGCGCTTAGGACCCTGTAACTTTTTGTCCACATAAGGTATCCATGCCAAATTTGCCTCCTTTTCTTCCAACATCCTGTGAATTCTAAAGGTACACATGGTTTTTGGATTCCTCTGGAGGGGACCGAGAAATTGGCCAAAATACAGCTAATTTTTGTTTTTTTCCAGAAAAATAGGAAAAGTGCTGCAGAAGAAAGCAGCTGTTTTTTCCCTGCAAAAGGTATCAACAAAGGGTTGGTGGTGGTAAAATCACAATCTTCCCAGATTTCAGGAGCAGGCAGACTTTTGTCAGAAAACCCAACATTTCTACACAGTTTTGGTATTTTACTGGGATATAGCCTACTTTTCCTATTTTTTGTGCTTTCAACCTCCTTCCAGTTAGTGGTAGAAATGGGTGTAAAAGTAATAATGGATCCCAGAAAAACTGTACATTTCTGTAAAGTAGACAAAATGATGAATTCAACAAAGGGTCATTTGTGTAGATCCTTCAAGTTTTTTTTTATAGAAACTAACAGTTGAAAATAACAAATATTGAAATTCAGTTTAAAAAAACAGCCATTTGTGCCAACGTTTTCACATGTAACTTCCTCTAAGTATGGAAGTTTTTTTAAAGCAATATATAGTTAAATCTGCTAAACCCTTCTGGTTGCGGGATATATAGGACTTGTAGGTTCACTACGAACCCGGGAACCCAGAGCCAATTACTGAGCTGTGTCTTGCAATGGTTTTTCATTGTGTACTGGGTATATAGCAATTCATTTGGGAAAATATAAACAGTGAAAAGTCGGTATGAAAGACACCTATGTATTTCTGAAATGGGAACAAAATATAGAGTTTAGAAACAGTAGCTATTTGCACATCTCCGAAATTGTGGGTACCCATACAAGCATGTGAATTAAAGAAAAATTTTCAAAATGATTTCTTTTTTACACATTGTCTTACATTTGGAAGGTAGAAATGCAAAGAAATTCAATTGGAAATAACACTTGTTCTACTACTCTGTGATCCCCAAAGTCTCCCAATGAAAATGGTACCTCACTTGTGAGGCTAGGCCTAGTGCCTGCGACAAGAAAGGGCCCAAAACGCAGCGTGGACACATCACATTTCTCCAGTGAAAACTGACCCTTTTTTTGCAATGTGCCTAGCTGTGGAATTTGGACCCTAACTCAGCTGGCACCTAGGGAAACCTAGCAAACCTTTCTGGTGGAGAGAGATAGGGCGTCTATTGAGATAGCCATTAGCGAGGCTGAGTGGGTGGAACACTTCGCTAAGCTATGCAGTAACCCGGCCCCTATGTCAGTGGAAGAGAGAGTGACCGAAGAGCCCCCAGGAAATACACAATTTAGCGATGAAATTAAAATAAGTTTTGACCTGAGTGAGGTCAATTTTGCTATTGAGTCAAGTTTGGGAGGAAAGGCCCCCGGGCCGGATGGTAATCCGGTTGACCTTTTTAAACATAATATTCTATTGTGGGGCCCTTTATTAACCCAAGTTTTTAATGCCTGCAGCACGATTGGCCTTTTACCATCTTGGTACGAATCAATATTAGTCCCGATTTTTAAAAAGGGGACAGGTCGGATCCAGCCTGCTACAGGCCGATATCTTTGCTTGAGTCTACAGTCAAAATTATCGGGAGAGTCTTGTTAACTAGACTACAAGACTGGGCGGAAGACCATTCGATCCTCAGCAACTTACAGTTTGGCATCCGCAAGGGCCTGGGTACAGTGGATCAAGGCTTAAATTTTAATATGCTGATTGGCAAATATACCAAGGCCAAAAGGGGCAGTTTATTTTTAACGTTTGTAGATTTAACTGCAGCGTTTGTTTGTGTAATTCATGAAGAATTATGGAGAATTTTAAAAAATATGGGGGCGGATAGTTTTATAATATCGATTTTAAGGCAACTATATGCAGGGGCAAACGCAAGGATCCGATTTGGGATGGGGGGGAATGCACTAATCACTTTAAGGTGAAGAGGGGCGTGAGGCAAGGGTGTGTCCTGGCACCCTTCCTCTTTACGTTATATATTAATGATTTAGGAAGAACTTTGGAGGAAGAGTGTCAGGACCTCCCACAAGTTGGAAAACGACCTATACCCGCATTAATGTTCGCTGATGATGCGGTCCTCATGTTTCGCACCCCGGTGGGTATCCAGAGGCTAGTGCGTAGCTTTTCTAAATACATGTCTAATCTAGGCTTAAATGTTAATATTTCAAAAACATTTGTGATGAAATGCGGGATTGGTAGCAAGAAATGCAGATCAATATCACTAGGTACCAAACAAATTGAATGCTGCAATACTTTCTCCTACCTTGGGATTCTCTTTGATAGAAGGGGGACATGGACCCAGGCAATTAAGGCAAAGAGGTTGCTGTTTTTAAAAGCTGTAGCTGCCCTTTCGAATTTTAGTAGAAAGTTAGGAAAACTGGCACCAGAGGTATTACTACAGATTTATAGGGCAAAGTGCATTTCCATAGCCACCTATGGGGCAGGCATCTGGGGTCACGAGGATGTTAACCCACTTCAAATAATCGAGAATAGGTTTTTAAGATTTCTGCTGATTGTCCCTGATAGTACCTCCACTTTTATTTGTCACACTGAACTAGGTATGACGTATATCACAGATATATGTAAAATCCAACCTGTACTTCTGTGGCATAGGATTTGGACATCGGAACAGTTGGAGTTAAATAGGCAGATATTAAGGGATTGTGGTAGTTTGGATGGGGCTGTGCATATCAGATGGCTTGAGTATATTAAAAATTTTGTCTATAATCTAGGTCATCCCGAATATTTCCTGGATCCATTAAGTCTATGTGATGTACAGAGGAAAGATTTTAAAGTTAGTTGTTTGAACTATTTGGAAGAAAATAGAAGAAATGTTGAATTAAAGAAAATAACTGTACAAGCCCACCAGTTTACAGTGTCCACCGCTAGAATTCAGCCTTATTTAGGGTCGATATCAGGAGAATATGATAGATTTTTGCTGACACGCATGAGACTGGGAAATTTTCATAGACTAGTTACTTTCCCGGTCCAGAATGATTGGGCAAGAGCGTTGTGCAACTGCCCATGTGATGACGTGTCCGCTCAATCGACCATACATGTTTTGCTTTTTTGTAAATTTTATTCCTTGTATAGGAAGAGGTGGATCCTGCCGATTTTAAGGAATAGTGGTTTAAGACAATGCCGCCCCGCTTTTCTGCTTTTACAATCACTAGGAGAAGAACGAATTATTGTATTAGTATTACTATTTTCAAAGAATGTTTTAAGATGTAGAAATTCAATCTTGATGTAACTAAATCAATAGTTCACGTCCCCCAGTTGTGTTTTAGTTTTTAAATGAATTTATTTGTGTATGACAATCTGTTGATGTTTTTATTTGTGCTTTTATGATTATTATGTAAATAATCGAATAAAGCTGATTGAATTGAATTGTGTGAGAAGTTGGCCTGGCATATGCTGTCCACTAATTATAGTGGGCACCTTGCACCAGTCCAAACAACCCCTTATTGGAGATAGGTTAAAGACAACCTTTATTGAAAGCTATCCTAGTGGTAGCTATGGAGAGCAGCCTTCAGGCTAAGTCTTGAAGGAATGTAAAGCAGCTTGTTTTACCAGTCTATAATCTCTTGAGTGATCAAATGAAAGAGCACCACACCAGGTATATATTCAAAATATATGTATTTATTACTAAACACACCCCTCTAGTCTCTTTATGAGGCTAGAGTTTGAAGTACATAAGTTATAAGTTATTTAAACACAGTAATAGCACAAATACACGTTTGGGCCCTAGGGGCGTACCAAACCATATACCAATAAAGGGGTATAAGAACCACGACTGAGCTAGACACTAGGCCTAGAGCCTCTAGAAGTGCTTGGACCTCAAGGAACCACCCAAGGTAGTGACACAGGGGAACCACGGGGGACGCATGCAGTGTAGTAACACAGCCGCGAATCGCCGTTAACTTCTATGGAGAAAGTCGCGGTTGGGAATTTAAAGAAAAGGGACACTTAAAGAAGGACTTGGAGCAAACCCTTTGAGAACTAGGTCGTTCTAGAGTCTCTACCCACGGGAGCACCGGAGTACTCTTGTTACCTCACCCAGGGGAGCCGGGTGCATAGGTGCCTTTCGGGGTCAGGTTTCGTCGTCGATTTGAATGGCGATCTGCTGCAAAGTGCTGCTGGCGACCAAGTGAAAAGTGTCCGGGTGGATCCAAGGCTGGATCGGAGATCTGAAGAACCTGAAAGCAGAGGGGACAGAGTCTGGGTCACTAACCAGTGACCAGGAAGGCGATGAGCAGATGCCCACCGATGTCGAGTGCTTCAGGTAGGTTGATGGTCGTCTTGACTCTTCAGCCACGAGGTCCAGGAGGCGTTGTCGGCGACTAGGAGTGGGATTCGGGCTGGTACACGATGTTTGTCGAGTGCTGAGGTGTCGGCGACCGGATTGGACCCAACAAGCCTTGGAAACGGCAATTCTTGATGAAGATGAAGATTGACGATGGTGCAGACCAGCAAGGTCTGAGGAACTCACCCAGCAAGGGTAAGTGAGGGCAAGCCTGGAGCACCCAGGGAGCCCAAGTAGAAATAGATTGGCCTTCGTGAAGGGCTACTAGCCAACGGGCTAGCGACCGCGAAGGAGCCTCGAGACGGTGCATGTGGAGCTGGCTCATAGGACACTCGTGGAGTGGAGGCCAGTGATCTTCGGTGCAGTTGGTGCTGGAGGCTAGGGCTATTCGGAGCCCAAAGCACGACTTCGTGGAAGACCCAGAAGAGGATGCACTTGCAAATGCGTGGGGTGTCCAGGGGTCAAGGTTCCACATTACCCACAACAGCTACGGGCCTCAGCTTTGCTGGGGACTCAGGGCAGCCTCGGGGAAGTCTGGAAATCTACCTCTGGTGATGCAAAGACTTCAGCGTCCGACGGGAGCTTAGGCGATGCAGACCGGACAATTGCTTCTTTGGTGCCTGCCAAGCAGGGGAGTCACTCCTTGACACCAAGGGAGATTCTTCTGTCCTCTAATCTTTAAGTAGAGCGTCGAAGGTCCAGGATTCTGTGTCAGAGTTTCATCCAGGGATAATCTAAAGTCCTAGGGACTGGGTTCCTATACTTATACTAAGTTTAGGGGTTGGACTTACTCTGTGGTCCCACCTATGGGTGGGTCAGGGCAGAGGGGTGGCTACACCCCTTTCCCTTTGTCCAGTTCGCGCCAAAGCAGGGGCTGCAAGCCCCTGATCCGGTTTGAACTGGTGTATGCACAGGGACACCAAATGTGCCCCCAGTGCAGGACTTCAAAGCACCCGAAAGTGCTCCCACCCAGCCCCAATACACACTATCCTGTCTGGGGAGGTGGTCACACCTCCCTGGGACAGGAAACCTATTTTCCAGGCCTCCCCTGCCGGAGTTTCGGTCAGCAGCAGGAGGCCAGACTTGTGTCTGTGGCAGCAGCATCCATTTTGTGATGCCAGGGCTTTGGAAAGAAGTTACCGGGCAAGCCAGGGTGTACATGTCTCTCCCTCTAGAAGGGTGGAATGCTACCCCCGCTGCCAGAATTGGCGGGGGGGGGTAGTATTCCAAGATGTTTGACACCAAACACGACATGTTTCTGTGCAGCCATCCCAAAGTTAGCATTTAACGCGAGGTTATAATGCGCTTAAGAGTATATGGTCCGGCTGCACTACAAACAGCATCAGAGAAGGGTCTCCGAACGCTGCAGAGGGGCCCTGCTCATGCAGGGGCACCCTCTCACATAGGAACCACGCACTCTGCCTTCAGGATTGATAAGGCCTGCCATAGGAGTGACTTATAGGTTTATATGTGTGTATGTATATAGTGATATAGGTAGCCTATATCACAGTAAGGGGTGCATGCACCACCTTACCCAGGCTGCAGTAGCAGACCTGTGGTGTCAGTTTGGATGGCCTTCCAGGGGTGGCATAATACATGCTGCAGCCCCTGGTAGGCCTCTGAGGTACCTATGCCCTGGGTACATAGTATACCATATACTAGGGACTTATAAGGGCACTCCAGATTCCAATCAGAGATGTGCCTAAGGCACATGGAAACCATTTTAGAGAGGAAGCAGCTAGGCTGGGGTTCTGATAGCAGGGCCCCAGCCAGACTAAGGTCGAAAAACAGTGAAGCGTCAGCAAAAAGTGGGGGTACCCATGTGAAGCAGATCCTACTCTCCTACACAACCCCCCAAACGTAGGGACATTAAACTAACCTTGCCCAGTTAAGTCTTCATGTTCTAAGTGGAAGTACCTAGAGAGTCCATCTGCATTGGCATGGTTACTCCCAGGTCTATGTTCCACTATGAAGTCCATCCCCTGTAGGGAAATGGACCACCTAAGCAGTTTGGGGTTTTCACCCTTCATTTGTTTTAGCCATAAGAGGGGCTTATGGTCTGTTTGAACAAGGAAGTGAGTACCAAACAAGTATGGCCTCAACTTCTTCAGAGCCCAGACCACAGCAAAGGCCTCCCTCTCAATGGCTGACCAACGTTTCTCTCTAGGGGTCAGCCTTCTGCTAATGAAAGCTACTGGCTGATCCTGACCTTCTTCATTCAATTGTGACAGTACAGCCCCTACCCCCAATTCAGATGCATCAGTTTGAACAATGAACTTCTTGGAGTAATCAGGACTCTGTAGAATGGGAGCAGTGCACATGGCCTGCTTCAGGTCATCAAATGCCTTTTGACAGCTAACTGTCCACTGAACCTTTTTGGGCATTTTCTTGGAAGTTAAGTCATTCAGGGGTGTCACTATTGATCCATACCCCTTGACAAATCTCCTATAGTACCCAGTCAGGCCTAAGAAGGCTCTCACCTGAGTCTGGGTAGTTGGAGCAGTCCAGTCCATGATGGTCTGGATCTTGCTC
This sequence comes from Calotriton arnoldi, assembly GCA_963921515.1. Classification (NCBI taxonomy): domain Eukaryota; kingdom Metazoa; phylum Chordata; class Amphibia; order Caudata; family Salamandridae; genus Calotriton; species Calotriton arnoldi. Next base: position 681,670 of record CAWUFW010004061.1, read on the forward strand.
TGCAAGGGTTGAACCTGGCCTCCACCCACAAGGTGGCCCAGGTACACAACCTGACTCTGCCCTATCTGGCACTTGGTGGCCTTGATAGTCAGGCCTGCTTTCTGCAGGGCCTGTAAAACATTTCTGAGGTGGACCAGGTGATCCTCCTAGGTGGAGCTAAAGACAGCAATATCATCTAGATATGCTGCACTATAGGCTTCCAGACCTGTAAGGACTGTATTCACCAACCTCTGAAAAGTGGCAGGTGCATTCTTCAGACCAAAGGGCATCACCACAAATTGATAATGCCCACTAGGGGTTGAGAATGCTGTTTTTGGCTTTGCATCATCAGCTAGTCTGATCTGCCAGTACCAGCTGTCAGGTCAAATGTGCTTAGATACTTGGCTGATGCCAAAGTGTCTATTAGCTCATCTGCCCTAGGTATTGGATGGGCATCAGTCCTAGTGACTGCATTGAGACCCCTGTAGTCCACACAAAACCTCATCTCTCTTTTCCCACCACTGGTGTGAGGTTTTGGCACAAGGACCACTGGACTAGCCCAAGGGCTACCTTAGGGTTCAATAACTCCCAAATCCAACATTTTCTGGACTTCTGTCCTGATACAGTCCCTGACATGGTCAGGTTGCCTATAAATCTTATTTTTAATAGGCAGACTGTCCCCAGTGTCCACTTCATGAGTGCACCAGGTGGTCTGACTTGGAGTCAGTGAGAACATGTGTCTGAACTGATTGAGCACCTGTCTACAATCAGTTTGCTGCTGGGTAGTGAGGCTGCCTGCCAAGGCTACACCATCCACTGACCCATCATCAGGGTTCTGTGAGAGCAGGTCAGGGAGTGGGTCACTCTCTTCCTCCTGTCCCTCATCAGTAGCCATGAGCAAGCCCATGTCTGCCCTGTCCACATATGGGTTTAACCTGTTGACATGGAGAACCCTGTGGGGACTCCTGGGTGTTCCTAGGTCTACTAAGTAGGTAACCTCACCCTTCTGCTCAACAATGGTGTGGGGTCCACTCCATTTGTCTTGGAGAGCTGCTGGGGCCACTGGCTCCAACACCCACACCTTCTGTCCTGGCTGATAAACAGTCAGTACAGCCTTTTGGTCATGCCAGGCCTTTTGAAGTTCCTGGCTAGCCTCCAGGTTTTTAGTTGCCTTTTTCATATACTCAGCCATCCGGGAGCGGAGACCACTATGTCTTGCTTTGGGGGCTTGAGAGGTAACTCCCATCCTTCCTTCACCAAGCACAGTGGACCCCTGACAGGGTGACCAAACAAAAGTTCAAAAGGGCTGTAGCCAACCCCTTTTGAGGCACCTCCCTGTATGCAAATAAAAGGCAGGGCAAGAGTATGTCCCATCTTCGCCTAAGCTTTTCTGGGAGCCCTTTAATCATGCCCTTCAAGGTTTTGTTGAATCTCTCAACTAAACCATTGCATTGTGGGTGATAGGGTGTGGTGAACTTGTAAGTCACTCCACACTCCTTCCACATTGCTTTTAAGTATCCAGACATAAAGTTAGCACCCCTGTCTGATACAACCTCCTTAGGGAAGCCCACTCTTGAGAAAATTCCCAGGAGGGCCCTTGCCACCACAGGTGCTGTAGTGGTCCTAAGGGGAATAGCCTCTGGGTACCTGGTGGCATGATCCACTACCACCAGGATAAACCTGTGCCCAGATGCTGTTTGGGGATCCATGGGACCAACAATGTCAATCCCCACCCTTTCAAAGGGAACCCCCACCACAGGTAGTGGTATCAGGGGGCCTTTGAAGTGCCACCTGCCTTGCCACTGGCCTGGCAGGTTACACAGGAGCGACAAAACTCCTTGGTGTCTTCAGACATGTGGGGCCAGTGAAAGTGAGGGACAATTCTGTCCCAAGTCTTGTTCTGGCCCAGGTGACCTGCTAAGGGAATATCATGGGCTAGGGTCAATAGGAAGCCCCTGAACTTCAGAGGTATAACCAACCTCCTGGTAGCACCAGACTTGGGGTCTCTACACTCTGAGTACAAGAGTCCATCATCCCAATACACAGTATGGGGACCACGAGCTTTCCCAGCAGCCTCAGCAGCAGCTTGCTGTCTGAGGGGTTCAAGAGAGGGGCAGCTCTGCTGCTCCTGGCTCAGATCTGCCCTGGAAGGTCCCCCTGTCCCCAAGAACTCAACCTGGTCAGGTTCAAGCTCCTCTGGGACAGTTCCTTCCTCAGGACTGAGATCATCCCCCTCAAGGGACTGATCTTCCTTCTGAGCCAAGGGGAAGGCACTGCCTTTACCCTACTACTCCTCCTCTTGGAAGGCACTTGGTCCATTATTCCAGAATCCAAGGCCTGTTCAGTGCTAGACATTTTGGCTTGTGACCTGGTCACAGCAAACACATCTGCAGGGATCCCCAGCATTTCTGCATGGGTCCTGAGCTCCACTTCTGCCCAAGCTGAAGTTTCTAAGTCATTGCCAAGCAAGCATTCAACTGGTAGGTCTGCACTTACCACAACCTTCTTAAGGCCCGTTACCCCTCCTCAGGAGAAGTTAACAACTGCCAGAGTATGGTCTGTTCTGACATTGCTAGCATTGGTCACTTGGTACATCTCACCAAGTATAACTTGCCCAGGATTCACAAGGTCTTGTGTCACCATGGTGACACTTGCCCCTGTGTCCCTAAATGCCAAAGCCTCTCGTCCATTGATTAAAGGCTGTTGTCTGTACTTGCCCAGATTACTGGGACTCACAGAGGAGGTCACATCCATGCCTCCATCACAGACTAACACAGCCTGAGTGAGTTCTCTGACTAGGTCAGAGCCCATCTCAGTACCCAGGGTCAACCCTACTAAACCCTTGGCTGTAGTACTCCCACCACCAACTGTAACTGTACTAGGGGGAACAGGTGCCTTAGGGGCATTGGTGGGGGTTGGAGTAGAGTCTTTGGACTTGGTGCAATCACTGGTCCAGTGGGTCTTTTGCTTACAGACCTTGCACCATGGTTTCCTTTGGCCTTTCCCTTTATTAGACTGTAAATCCCCACCTGAAGAAGATTTTTGGGGCCCTTGTGAAGACTTCTGGTCTTTACCCTCCTCCCCAACCTTATCAGAGTTCTTAGAATCTTGCTTCTTAGGGTCACCACCTTGGTTCTGTACCTTCTGCCTCACCCTGGTTCTGACCCATTTGTCTGCCTTCTTTCCCAATTCTTGGGGAGAGGTCAGATCAGAGTCCACCAGGTACTGATGCAACAGCTGATTTTGACAGTTATTAAGAATCTGCTCCCTCATTATCAGATTGTACAATCCTGAGAAGTCACACACCTTACTGCCCATCAACCAGCCTTCCATAGCCTTAGCAGAACAATCCACATAGTCTACCCAGTCTTAAGTCTGTGCTTTTTGGGCATCTCTGAACTTTAACCTGTATTGTTCAGTTGTTAGGCCAAACCCATCAATAAGAGCACTCTTCAAGACCTTCTAATTATCAGCATCCTCTTCTCTTACAGTGAGGAGCTTGTCTCTACCTTTGTCTGCAAAGGAGAGCCACAAGATTGCTGCCCACTGCTCCTGAGGGACCTTCTGTACTTTACAGGCCCTCTCTAGAGCAGTTATCCATTTGTGGATGTCATCCCCACTCTGGTAGGGAGGGACAATCTTGCTCAGGTTTCTATGGTCATAAGACCTTTCCCTATCTCTAGGGATATTGCTGCCACCATGGGACTCTAGTCCCAATTTTTTTCTCTCTCTGTAGAGATCTAGGGACTCCCTGTCTAGAGCCAATTGCTGCTTTCTGAGTTCAAGCTGGGCTTGCTCATACTGAATCAGCCTCTTTCTTCTCTCATGAGAGGATTCCCTCCTATGAGAGGAGACAGAGGTCCCTATTGAGGTGTCAGAGTGGTTAGACTCCTGAGAAGGAGATCTAGACCTTCTAGGCACACTCTTAATCCTTCCTGGGGGACAAAGTGGAGGTCATTCTGATCCTCCTCTTCCTCTTCCACAGGAGGGATTGGGTTTTCCAGGTCAGGGTCATTGTCACCCTCCTGGTCAGTTCCAGAGGGGGTTGGGGGTGTTGCTACCCCTGGCCCCATCCTCATCTTCTGCCCCACCCTCTGCACCTACCCCTTCAGTCCCTAAGGGCCTGTTGAGATCATCAGCCATTAACATCTCTCTCAGATGTTGGGTGGTGGGACTTTGGCCTGTCTTCAGTTTCCTCACATTGCATATTGCTCTCAATTCCAAGAATGGGAGTGTATCATACTTGGAGGGAAGAAGCCCAGTGGCTTCTGGCAAGGACTCACTGGGTCCTGGCTTTGAAGACATCACTAGTGAGGTGTGGTGTATGCACTACCTACTCTAGTGTGGCCTACTAAACTCTCTTGAGTTGTAGAAAGGGTGTGCTATCCCTTGACACACAACTCTAAGTTCAGTAGAACTTACTGTATACTAAGCTTAATTTATATGTACCTTAGGTACCTTTAGTGGTTTTCAGTTGATCAATTCAATTGAGATTATCTGGTAAAACAATAGCAAGCTGGAATCCCACACGCTGCACACCAATGTGAGAAGTTGGCCTGGCATATGCTGTCCACCAATTATAGTGGGCACCTTGCACCAGTCCAAACAACCCCTTATTGGAGATAGGTTAAAGACAACCTTTATTGAAAGCTATCCTAGTGGTAACTATGGAGAGCAGCCTTCAGGCTAAGTCTTGAAGGAATGTAAAGCAGCTTGTTTTACCAGTCTATAATCTCTGCAGTGATCAAATGAAAGAGCACCACACCAGGTATATATTCAAAATATATGTATTTATTACTAAACACACCCCTCTAGTCTCTTTATGAGGCTAGAGTTCGAAGTACATAAGTTATAAGTTATTTAAACACAGTAATAGCACAAATACACGTTTGGGCCCTAGGGGCGTACCAAACCATATACCAATAAAGGGGTATAAGAACCACGACTGAGCTAGACACTAGGCCTAGAGCCTCTAGAAGTGCTTGGACCACAAGGAACCACCCAAGGTAGTGACACAGGGGACCCACGGGGGACGCGTGCAGTGTAGTAACACAGCCGCGAATCGCCGTTAACTTCTATGGAGAAAGTCGCGGTTGGGAATTTAAAGAAAAGGGACACTTAAAGAAGGACTTGGAGCAAACCCTTTGAGAACTAGGTCGTTCTAGAGTCTCTACCCATGGGAGCACCGGAGTACTCTTGTTACCTCACCCAGGGGAGCCGGGTGCATAGGTGCCTTTCGGGGTCGGGTTTCGTCGTCGATTTGAATGGCGATCTGCTGCAAAGTGCTGCTGGCGACCAAGTGAAAAGTGTCCGGGTGGATCCAAGGCTGGATCGGAGATCTGAAGAACCTGAAAGCAGAGGGGACAGAGTCTGGGTCACTAACCAGTGACCAGGAAGGCGATGAGCAGATGCCCACCGATGTCGAGTGCTTCAGGTAGGTTGATGGTTGTCTTGACTCTTCAGCCACAAGGTCCAGGAGGAGTTGTCGGTGACCAGGAGCGGGATTCGGGCTGGTACACAATGTCTGTCGAGTGCTGAGGTGTCGGCGACCGGATTGGACTCAACAAGCCTTGGCAACGGCAAGTCTCAATGAAGATAAAGATTGACAATGGTGCAGACCAGCAAGGTCTGAGGAACTCACCCAGCAAGGGTAAGTGAGGGCAAGCCTGGAGCACCCAGGGAGCCCAAGTAGAAAAAGATTGGCCTTCGTGCAGGGCTACTAGCCAATGGGCTAGCGACCGCGAAGGAGCCTCGAGACGGTGCACGTGGAGCTGGCTCACAGGACACTCGTGGAGTGGAGGCCAGTGATCTTCAGTGCAGTTAGTGCTGGAGGCTAGGGCTACTCGGAGCCCAAAGCACGACTTCGTGAGATACCCAGAAGAGGATGCACTTGCAAATGCGTGCAGTGTCCAGGGGTCACGGTTCCACGTTACCCACGACAGCTACAGGCCTCAGCTTTGCTGGGGACTCAGGGCAGCCTCGGGGAAGTCTGGAAATCCACCTCTGGTGATGCAAAGACTTCGGCGTCTGATGGAAGCTTAGGCGATGCAGACCAGACAATTGCTTCTTTGGTGCCTGCCAAGCAGGGGAGTCACTCCTTGACCCCAAGGGAGATTCTTCTGTCCTCTAATCTTTAAGTAGAGCGTCGAAGGTCCAGGATTCTGTGTCAGAGTTTCGTCCAGGGATAATCTAAAGTCCTAGGGACTGGGTTCCTATACTTATACTAAGTTTAGGGGTTGGACTTACTCTGTGGTCCCACCTATGGGTGGGTCAGGGCAGAGGGGTGGCTACACCCCTTTCCCTTTGTCCAGTTCGCGCCAAAGCAGGGGCTGCAAGCCCCTGATCCGGTTTGAACTGGGGTATGCACAGGGACACCAAATGTGCCCCCAGTGCAGGACTTCAAAGCACCCGAAAGTGCTCCCGCCCAGCCCCAATACACACTATCCTGTATGGGGAGGTGGTCACACCTCCCTGGGACAGGAAACCTATTGTCCAGGCCTCCCCTGCCGGAGTTTCGGTCAGCAGCAGGAGGCCAGACTTGTGTCTGTGGCAGCAGCATCCATTTTGTGATGCCAGGGCTTTGGAAAGAAGTTACCGGGCAAGCCAGGGTGTACATGTCTCTCCCTCTAGAAGGGTGGAATGCTACCCCCGCTGCCAGAATTGGCGGGGGGGTAGTATTCCAAGATGTTTGACACCAAACACAACATGTTTCTGTGCAGCCATCCCAAAGTTAGCATTTAACGCGAGGTTATAATGCGCTTAAGAGTATATGGTCCGGCTGCACTACAAACAGCATCAGAGAAGGGTCTCCGAACGCTGCAGAGGGGCCCTGCTCATGCAGGGGCACCCTCTCACATAGGAACCACGCACTCTGCCTTCAGGATTGATAAGGCTTGCCATAGGAGTGACTTATAGGTTTATATGTGTGTATGTATATAGTGATATAGGTAGCCTATATCACAGTAAAGGGTGCATGCACCACCTTACCCAGGCTGCAGTAGCAGACCTGTGGTGTCAGTTTGGATGGCCTTCCAGGGGTGGCATAATACATGCTGCAGCCCCTGGTAGGCCTCTGAGGTACCTATGCCCTGGGTACATAGTATACCATATACTAGGGACTTATAAGGGCACTCCAGATTCCAATCAGAGATGTGCCTAAGGCACATGGAAACCATTTTAGAGAGGAAGCAGCTAGGCTGGGGTTCTGATTAGCAGGGCCCCAGCCAGACTAAGGTCGAAAAACAGTGAAGCATCAGCAAAAAGTGGGGGTACCCATGTGAAGCAGATCCTACTCTCCTACACATTGAATAGCAAACCTATACATTTTTTAAAACTAGACATCGAGGTGAATCCAGGATGGGGTGACTTGGGTGGCTCTCACTAGGTTCTGTTACACAGAATCCCTTGCAAATCTCAAACTTTACCAAAAAAAACATTTTCCTCACATTTCTGTGATGGAAAGTTCGGGTATCTGCGGGAGGCCTCAAACTTCCACACACCCAGCATTCCCCCAGGTCTCCTGATAAAAATGGTACCTCACTTGTTTGGTTAGGCCTACTGCCGGTGACAGGAAACGGCCCAAAACGCAAGGTGAACACATCTTATTTTTTCCACAGAAAACTGATCCTTTTTTTCAATGTGCCTAGCTATGGATTTGGGACCCTAGCTCAGCCGGCACCTAGAGAAACCTAGCAAACCTGTACATTTTTTAACACTAGACACCCCGGGGAATCAAGGATGTGGTGACTTGTGTGCCTCTCGCCAGGTTCTGTTACCCAGAAGCCCTTGCAAACCTCAAACATTGTAAAAAAAACACATTTTCCACACATTTCTGTGATGGAAAGTTCTGGAATCTAAGGGGAGCCACAAACTTCCACCAACCCAGCATTACCCCAAGTTGCCTGATAAAAATTGTACCTCACTTGTGTGGGTTGGCCTAGTACCCACGACAGGAAATGGCCCGAAACGTACTGTGGAGACTTCAAAATTATCGATTACAAAAAGACCTTGTTTTGCAAGGGAATCACCTGCGTTTTTGATCCCGTGCTCGGCGGCCATCTAGGGAAACCTACCAATCCCAGACATTTCTGAAAACTATACACCAGGGGGAGTCCATGGAAGTGTGACTTGCGTGGATTCCACAACATTTTTCTACCCAGAATACCCTGCAAACCAACCCTGGGTGGAGTTCGCGGAGTTGCGCTACGTGAAAGTCCGCGAAGTGGAAAAAAACTCCGCCGCGCTATGCGGAGCTCCGCAAGTGGCGGAGTGCGATAGAAAAATGCAGTTTGCAGTGATTTTCAGTGCCGGATGCTTGTCCGCACTGTGCAATCATCGCGAACGGCACCATGCACAGTGCAAGCGGGCGCTGCTTTCCTTTCTGCCGCTCGAGTAGATTTTTACTCAAGCTGCAGCTTTCTCAACACAAACGGGCAGTTTCTCAACGCGAGCAGTTGCAAGCATACGCGACCACTCGCAATGAGAAACCTGACCCCCCCCCCGTGTTGAGAAATCTCGTCGGGAGGTTTATTTTCCACGCTCGCGCTCGCCAACTTGATGTTGACGATCGCGAACGAGAAAAAATCTCGCTGGGAGGTGGATTTTCCTCGCTCTCGCTTGCCAACTTGACGTTGACGAACGCGAGCGATGGAAAAAACTCCGCTACGCGGGGCGGAGTTTTTCGGAGCTCCGCGTAACGCGGAGTTCCAAAAACTCTGCAGACTCCACGAGCGGAGCGGAGTTCACCGCCCAGGTCTACTGCAAACCTCAAATTTAGCTAAAAAAAATCAAATTTTCCTTACATTTCTGTGTGGGATCACCGTGCCGGCACAAATGTCCTACCACCCAGCGTTCCCCTTGGTCTCCTGATATAAATGATGCCTCACTTGTGTGGGTGTCCAATGCAGAATCGCCTAAAAGCTTATATAACAAAAATACAGCGCTTAGAGTTCGCTGTGCTATCTCCTCAATCCCTATGTTTTTGGCCCTTCCCAGTCACAGGCCCTTGGTCAATCCACACAAGTGAGGTATCATTTTACTCGAGAGACCAAGGGGAACGCTGGGTGGTAGGATATTTGTGCTAGTGCGGTGATCCCAGGCAGAAATGTGAGGAAAATATGATTTTGTTAGCTATATTTGAGGTATGAAGGGGATTTTGGGTAAGAAAACATTGAGGGATCCACACAAACCACACCTCCCTGGACTCCCCAATGTGTCCAGTTTTCAGAAATGTCTGGGTTGGGTATGTTTCCCTAGATAACCGTTGAGCTCGGGACCAAAAACGCAGGTGCCCCCCTTGCAAAACCAGGTTATTTTGTGATAGATAATTTTGATGTCTCCACAATATGTTTTGGCCATTTCCCTGCCACGGGTACTTAGCCCATCCACACAAGTGAGACCTGGGGGATCGCTGGGTGGTAAGACATTTGTGTCACTCCTGAACTATAAAAAAAAGAATCCCTGGTGTCTAGTGAGCTTTCTGCTTCCCCCGGGGGGGGCAGATTGAGCACTACTGCCCCCATCTGTCCCCTAAGGGGGGGCAGAAAGACTGAATTTGCCCATTTAAATATGGGGGGAGCAAAGACCCTTGCCCATGATGCCACTCCCCCCACCCTTGTGCCTAGTGGGTAGATCCCTGCTTGGGGATGCTGTCCTGCGGTCATTCCCAAGCAGGGATCCACCAGGGAAGGGTGCCATTGGAAAGGGGAGATTCAATCCTTTTCAACAATACCCCTCTCGTCTTCCTACGTGCTCGGGGGTCTGAGATAGCCCCACGAGCACGCATGCAGTGAAACTGAAATGAGCCGATTGGTTCGGTTCAGCTTAGGTTTCAGTGAAATGACATCAGCACGCTGTGTGCGCTGACCGTCTTTCACTGAAAAAAAAGTGCCTCTGGAGGTTGGGGAAGCTCTTTCCCACCTCCCAAGGCAAAGAAAAAAAAAAGAAATCCCTCTACTGTTTACAGAAGAGGGATTTAGTGCTTGTGTGCACATAACGTAATGGTTCCGTCATGGGCACACGAGCACTGTGGCTCATGACGGAACCATTCCATCATGAGCATGGAAAGGGTTAAAGTCACCAAAGACTTAGGCTGAAAATAAACGTTAATACTCACTGCAGTAGTACTCTTAATTCTGAAGTGATCAGACTAGCTATATTCAGTTTGGCGTCTTTCACCAGCTGAACAGAACAAGCCAGTCAACGGTGCCAGTAACTGAATATACAAGAGCATAGTAATGGCAGACAAGAAACTAGAGCAACCATTACTGGTGGCTAATCTGAAAACAGTGAGGTTTAGACAGACATTTAATCAGTTAGAACTAGCTTACATCTAGCATACTAGACTCTGTAGCAGCCTGAGCAGAAATTGAGTATCAGTGAAACATAACATAACATAACATAAGACAACATAACATGACAAACCATAACATAACATTACAAAATTGCATAGCATAATATAATAAGGCTTAGCATGAACTAGTTCAGAACCCACCTTCTAGAAAGGTGTGCAAAGCAATACACTTCCATCAAGTCCCTTCACCTGCACTTCCTGCTTGAGCTAGAGCAGCACCCTCTTTCTTGCTAATGTTGTGAAGTGCAGGTTAGGAAAAAACAAAAACCTGTAAGAGTCCAACAAGACAGACTTTCACTAGATTGCAGTATCGAAGATCATATCTCACTATTCTAATGTGTTCACAAATCTCAGTACTATGACACCTACTTCATCTCTCGAACGTTGCCACCAGAGAGCATGCTTGAAGACCATCTCCCTATAGCACCTTGCAGGAAGGCCAATAAATACATTCTGAGTGAGGTTGAGGGTGGGAAACAAAGAGAAGAAGTACTTCTTTGCATAAGTGGTCTCTTCAATGGCCATTTTGTGATCTGTGTGTCCAGTAGTGATTTGGTGATGGAGGACTGAGAGTTTGGGGGGGCCGGCCGGAGTGAGTCATTTTCAATCATCTAGAATGTTGCATGCTTTGTGGATGCTCCTCCGGAGGGGGGTGTGGCTGGGGCATTGACATAGCACGCATTATGTATTACGTATACAGGGGTTTCTTTTTGTTTCTTTGCTTTTCCCTTTCCGAGGTGGGCTGTGGGTCTCAGAGTTAGGTATAGTGTTATAGGTAGGAAGTGATTTTATTAGCTCGAAATTGATTGATGTTCCCATGTCTGTAGGTGAAAGAGATGTGGGCAGCTATACTTACAACTGCCATTTTTCAGTAAAGATATTCAGCTCTAAAAAGCAACACTCTTCCATGTCAAACATATTCTCTATTTTTCTCCAATTAATGAAAATTAGCACATTTTTAAGACACATTTCCCATAGGGGTATCTGCAATTATGTTCCTGAATATTTGGCAGAAGAAGTGTAACAGCTGTGCGAATCTAGAAGCACCTGATGTTAATCCATTAAAAAAAAGAAGCCATAAAGTATGCATTTTAGGATTGATCTAAAGCTACAGTATAAAATCTCTGCACTGTATTATTACATATTCTTTGCATAAGAAATAGTGGTAGTTTTTTATAACTGGAGCAAATTTCCATGAACAATTTACAACTATTCATTGTAAATAATATATAAAGAGTCGTCCTATGTATAACTGTTATTCAACTGTTAACATTATTCTTAATTATCTGCACAAGTAAATTGAATTTAAAGTTCTGGGATTTTTATGTATTTACTTATTTGTTTATATATCTATTTATTAGTAGTTTTCCTTACTTCAATCTGTACCTAACGTTGTCAAAGCATTTTCCAAGTGCAACTGTTCTTAAGATCCTGGTCCATACATTATTTTGATGAAAGATCAATTTAACTATTACTGTAAGCAGAAACACATATGTATTCAATGTGCAGAAGGGATCACTATATGTACACTGACTTTTTGTGAATCCTGTGGTATTTTGTGAACCGACCTATCTACTAATAGGTTGGTTCTAATAATACCAAATAGTTGTGGGTCACAATTCGGCCTACCTTCTGAATATTAATGAGGCAGGACACAAATCATGATCCACTATGATTCTCTGCCCTCATAGGATGGTGACCAGCTGGGGTCAGCATACTACCATGTCTGTGATTGCTTTTAAATAAAACAATATTTTTTTAATGCAGTTGGGTTATCCTAAATGAAAACGGGGTGCATTTAAAATGAAAAGATTCACAAACATTTTTTATGAGTATGCAGTGGTTTAATGAACCACTGCCTACTCAGGTACCCCTTCCCATTATGTGTAGGTTACCACATCCTTTGTGTAACCAGGAAAACATTAATATTTTGGGACCGGATTTCAATTGCAAAACATTTATTCATCCCATTGCGAATTGCTAATTGGAAGAAATGTCCTAAAAATACCTCTTCCAAATACTGATTCAGTTTGTACTAGCAAATCTACAATGCGATTTGGTAACATGCTACAGAATTGTTATTTAGGTTTGGCACATACCAAAATGCCGTTTTGCCATCACAAAGGCCTTTATTTAGTGACCGCAATTTCGCTCAATAAATGTGGCCCCATTATCTGTATTTTGGGAAATCTTCAGATAGTTTATTCTGGAAATGTTCAAGGAATAAGAGGGTATAGTTTTTTTACTACTGTATGAAATTTACAAGAGATGGCTCATATAGAAGTATGCGTATTATAAAGGCTACACCATGCCATCAGTGTCCCTAGCAGGTAATGCCTGATAGTGACATTGGGATAAGAATTCCTTACCTTTTTAGGTCTCGCCTATGCAGCGCGCATGCGATGCATAGGAGGAGACCTCTTGAAATCGATTCAGTTTTTCGCCCCAAAACGTGCACGCATTGCATTGCTTTCAATGGCAACGCGTGCTCGTTTGGCGATTCCCTTGCGGGAGCGAGCTTTGAAACCATCTGTTTGTAATTAACTTGCAAACAGATGGTGCCCCTGCTCGCTCCCGCAAGGGAATCGCTGTGTGTGCTCTCGGCCGCACTCCCCCCACCCATCCCACTTGTTAACCCGTTTGTTTGCTTTTTTTTTTACAGCGTGCGCGAGTTTGTACTTGTTTAAAAGAATGGCCAGCGTGTGCGCCTAAGGGTAAATGCACTCAAGTGGAAGAGCTGCACGTGGGCGCCGTATACTTCTAAGATTTCATTTAACTACTTTCGGGGTTAAATCTTGGATTTTGATGATGCAATTTCAATGTGTATTTACAGGATTGAAAGTCTGTCCTATGAAAATTAGTCATTCGCAGAAAACTGTGAGACGATAATAACTGCTTTCTCCTCTTTTCAGCTCAGATGCTAATGAGTCACATTAAAAAGCCCCAGCACGTATAACTTTATTTGCATTCAACGAACATTATAATAAAAACTGTTTTCAAATAAACCACTACATAAGAATGTGGTCCGCCTGATCCAAAAATATTCCTTTGTGAAGAAAAGTCGGTGACACCAAGAAATCCCGGCGACCTCATTCATGTACAAATCGGCGATTTTTTACGCTAATAAGTGCTGAAACCTTCGCATGGTTCGAACTCTTCCTCTCGGTGAAAAAAGAAATCCTGCCCTGCAAGCTCTTTCCTAGTCTGCAGGGCTGGGAGGGGCAGAGAGAGAGAGGTGGCAGTGAATGGCATGTGTGCTTGTGAGGGAGGGGGGATATAGAAAGAGTGTGCATGCAGAGAGGCGCAACCAAACTCCCTCTGCGGCTTCCCCCTGTCACTACTCATCCACGCGCCGTCCTGCTGTGCCCTCTCGTCTGAGTTTAGGTGAGTGAGTTGTGGGTGTGGATGTCGTACACAAATCGCCAGCAACAGGTTGCAACACAAGCGCTGTGGAAGGAGGGGAGACTCTCAGCCTGACACAGCTCAGTGACGAGGCTTACTTTAGCTAAGGACTGGGCTGGTGACTGCAAGCAGAAGGCAGGGAGACTAGACTGGTGGTCACAGAGAAGCACTGTGTTTTATTTCTTACTGTGTGCTGATGAGTTGTTTACCTTTGGTGTTTATAGTAATTCAGTGGCACGCTTTGAAAAGAAATGCTCTTTTTTTATATTCGCGAACTCCATATAAATTGCAGTCGCTTCTAGTAATGATACTATTAATGTACACAGCATTTGAACTTCCTGCGACCCTATTTTATCAGAGTACCTAAATTAAGTCACTGCATTGTTCCATGTCTGCTACATTTTTACTTCCTGTATAGAGCTGCAGATATCTGGACGTATAAATCGCACGTTTAGACCGAGGACAGCTGTGTAAAAAAAATAGGACATACGTCTTTTTACACTGCTGTCCACTGTCTAAAAGTTTAATTTAAATATGTCTCCCCGTTCCAAAACGTTGCTTTGAACTGCTGCCTTAACTTTTAATTCTGCTCTCTGCAGCCCCTGTCCAAAATGCTTTTTTAAACTACTGTACACCGTTCAAGCGATGAATTTAGGTCACTGCCTTCCATGTATAAAATGTGTGCTTCTCAGTACTATTTTACACTTTCCTATTATATTTTCTGGTATTATTATGCCTGGATGTGTCAAAAACATCTCGTATCACTCAGTCCCTTTTTCAGCAGGCAGAGATGCAACAGTGAATTCACTGAAATATGTGTCAATCCTGTAATCGCACATTTCACCGTTTCTGCTGGTCTTCAGTTTGGTGGAATTACTGCTTTGCTGCTTGATAACTCCATTATTTTTACCACCGGCAACAGGTTGGTGGTCAACAAAAGTCGAAGCAAACAGGACAGATCAGTACCTGCAGGTTATTCCCCATGTTTTCCGCAGAGAGCTAAATACACCGGAAATCTTAGGATGCAACGTGATTACTGCGGTTGTGCATTTATGCTGTGTTTAGCACCCTCCGTTGTGTTTTTACGGTTCTGCTGCTGTTTGTTTTCCATACTGCTGGGAATGTAATAGTTAATGAAATGTGAACCTGCTGCAGGGCAGATGATTGTGTGAGGTGACCTTTCTACTCAGGCTGGGAGTGGCATGGCTGGCACGAAAGCGAGTAGGTGAGGAGCCTGTAATGAGCAGCAAGTAATTTCCTCACATCTCTAGTGGGAGTGGGGGTTTGTGTTGGAGACTCACAACAGCATAACCATTATGCCACGTCCACCACCACCATGTCCACCACCATGTCCACCACCACGTCCACCACCACCACGTCCACCACCACCACCACCACGTCCACCACGTCCACCACCACCACCACGTCCACCACCACCATGTCCACCACCACCACCATGTCCCCCACCACCATGTCCACCACGTCCACCACCACCACCATGTCCACCATGTCCACCATGTCCACCACCACGTCCACCACCACCACCACCACTACGTCCACCACCAACACGTCCACCACCACCACATCCACCACGTCCACCACCACGTCCACCACATCCACCACCACCACCACGACCACCACCACCACGTCCACCACCACCATGTCCACTACCACCACATCCACCACGTCCACCACCACCACGTCCACCACCACCACCACGTCCACCACCACGTCCAACACCACATCCACCACCACCACGTCCACCACCACCACCACGTCCACCACCACCACATTCACCACCATGTCCACCACCACGTCCACCACCACGTCCAACACCACCACCACGTCCACCACCACCACCACATCTACCACCATGTCCACTACCATGTCCACCACCACCACCACATCCACCACCACGTCCACCACCACTACGTCCACCACCACCACCACCTCCACCACGTCCACCACATCCACCACCACCACCACCACCACCACGTCCACCACCACCACCATGTCCACCACATCCACCACCACCACCACGTCCACCACCACCACGTCCACCACCACCACATCCATCACCACGTCCACCACCACCACCACCACATCCACCACCACCACCACCCGTGACGGGTAAAGTGTCACTGGAGGGCAGGGGTAATAGGAGTGTCAACCCCAGCTGTACATGGGACATTTAAGGATGCATTGGGTGTGAGAAGATGGGAATAGGAGCTAGAAGTATTATACCAGACCCAAGATACCTTTTGAAAAGGCGCAATGTCACAGGGGCTCCTGTAAAAGCACTCGCAGCATCTCTACCTCAGAGTGGCATACCTGCACGAGCCACTCACTCAAAGCAAGCATTGGCATAGCCAATAGGTCTCGCCTTTGGGACCTTATTAGTGTTTAGCCATGCAACACTTGATGTTGTTGCACCAAGGATATTGTGCTGGATAACTAAACACTTATAAGGTCCCAAAGGCGAGACCTATTGGCTATGCCAATGCTTGTTTAGAAGTTTCCATGAGACACAGTGCTTAATTTGAGTTGGTGGTCTCAGGTGCTCAGCACTGGCTCTTAATATAATTATCAACACCGGCACGTATGACAGTCTGCCACATCATGGGGCTGTTAATCTAATTTAGAGATCAGCACAACAACAGTTGTTTATTAATTCAATATACATTTAAAATGGCTGATAACTGCTGGCCAAGCTATTCTTATAGCGTTGGGAGCCTGGAATAGTCTGAATCATCACACTTGTAGGTGTGTGATGGTTAGTAGTTGTGTTGTTACTGTAATTGGCAGCTCTGAAATGGGCTTGTGTGGTGCAAGTGGAAGTGGCCTCCTGATGAGGTCCTGGCACTTATGTTCTTTACAAATTAAGCAAATCTCTGGAACAATGGCATTCCAGATCTTGGAAGCATCCCGGCAAAGGACTTTGACAGCGCTCTGGGCTTTTTGAATCTAGGGCATTCTGGAAGGAGGATGTCTGCTTTTTGCATGAATGAAGACTTTTGAAAATGTGTTTATTTTTTTGGTAAGTAGTTCAGGGATCCTGAGTGGCCAGCTCTGTGTACAATAGATGCCAAACATGGCTTCTATATGCAATCACAACTCACATTAGTGCAGAGAATATATGTTCGGATCCAGCCGCGGTCCGTTCAGGTAACAGCGGTGGGCGGTGGGGCCGGGTGGGGGGGATTCCGACAGACGATATAGAGGGAAAATTAATTATTTATTTAATTTTCCCTCGGTATTGTCCCTTGATAACCCCCCACCCGGCCCCACCGCCCCACCGCTGTTACCTGCACGGACCGCGGCTGATCGGATCATTTAATTTCTAATACGAGTGTTTTCACTGTATGGAGGGCTTTCTTCAGGGACTCAATTTGTAAATTAGGTACCTCATTAAGTAGGGAGTTCCTAAGGTGTAGCCTAAGAAATATACCATAGTTTAGAAGCCAGAATTTCAATGTAGGATTTTATCCCTAGAAATGGTATGATGCTGGGTGTCAATAAGTGCTTGCAGATTTTGCAAGGAAGCCCTGTCTGATTTGGTGCAGGTCAACACTTGCATTCACTGTTTCCATGTCTGCTTTTGGTGCATGCAAGAGCTTTTATTTTGGTTGTTTCTAGTCGGAATTAATAACATTGGCCCTGGAGATTGGCCTGCCAAAACTTTGGTTTCTAGGTAAAAGATATTTTCTAAAAATGTGGCGATACAGCAAGGCTGATGTAGAGATAGTGCAAGAAAAACAAATATATCTGTTAACGTTTGTAACTTTATTACTGATTAGTCAAGTTTTGCATTTCCTATTCACGTTTACATCTGAAACAGGATCTTCAATGGCTCAATCCATAATGAGACTGCCTTATGAGACTTTTGTCTTTGGTTGTAAATCTCTGAAATGAGCCTGGTGGTCTTAGCCACTTTCCTTTGTCTAAAAACAGATGAGTTCGACTTTTTGGGATTATTAGTTGACCATGTGCCGTTTTTACACAGAAATGTCAACACCTGTTTCACAAATCTGAAACTTGATTTTCCTGCCCCTCAATCAAGAGGTTAAGGAATACTGTCCCTCCTAAATGTGCTTACTCTATTTTCTAAGGAAAGTCTTGTTAGGTAATGACAATTTATAATATACTCAAAGGGGCTTTTAGCCACCACTCTTCATCCATTTGTCTGTTGTTGTGTTATTTACATATTTATTACGCCAACTGCAGCACATACCATGGGGCAATGGGTCAGCCCACTTCAGCCACTGGCTAACTTTACTAAGCATGATGGCATTCTGCTCATTCACAAGGAACACATCCACATACTAATTAGCTCCCTTCAGTGCTAGGACTATTTTTTGTGCTTTTTGAGACCCAAAAATATATTTTTGCATCTAGTAAATTTGTTTTTATTTTGGTGAGTGCTTGGCAGCTCCTCCAACAATTAAGTTTTGCAAAAAACATGACAAAACAAAACAAGTATTGACAAAGGCAAAAGGAAAGCTGCAAACGCCTGAACTATTGGCTATGCTAATGTTTGTTTCCCTTTGAAACGTTAACGTGTGCCAAAAGTGAGGGCCTCGAGCCACTACAAATATGGAAAAATCCCTCAATGCTGTGGGGGATGTGAGTTCGTTCTTTTTTCTCTTGTATTTTTGGTTTCCGTGGAACGCACAGAGATTACTCATGGTAACCTTGCTTCTTCTACAGAAAAATTGACAACATATATCCACTAATTATAAGTTAACCTATAAACGAGTTGAAGAGTGTGAACAAAACAGTAATGTGTTACTGACATATCCAGTGCTTCTCAGATTAGACACTGAGGTATAATGCTTGAAAGGTTGCACATTCATAAGAATATGGAGCATATTAGCAAGACCCACGTTAAAATTATCGCCGTTTTAGCGGCAGGAAACTGCCGCTAAAACGGCGATAATGGGCTTGCTAATATGCGTTATAGAATTCCAATAGAAGCCCAGGTTAGATGTGCAGGACATCTAACCTGGGCTTCTATTGAATTCCATAACGCATATTAGCAAGCCCATTATCGCCGTTTTAGCGGCAGTTTCCTGTGGGTCTTGCTAATATGCCCCTATGTTTTACACAAAAAGTCATAAAACGCTCTAATCCACGTGTTTTCAAGAGGTGTGATATCAGTTATGTCCTTTATCATATTCAGTGGACCTCAGTTTAAAAGCACTAGAGGCAGAGCCATCACAGTCAGTATTCGAGAGTGATCCCTACAGGATACACACAATTTTCTGCAGTAGTCACAATAACCATATGAGCAAACTTATCTACTCACAAAATCTTAGCTCTGATGGTACATTTGTATGCGTGACGCATTCAGCGGCATGCCAGGGCTTTCTGAAGTGACGAGGATCCTGCAGGTTTCTGATTGAGTCGAGGAGATTATTCCAGAACTGATTAGAACTTGATTATCGTGTATTTTTTTCTGTTTTGAAAATCACTGCGAGCACCTGATTGAATCGCCCAGAATACCTTGTTTCCCTCATTTCTATTAATGTAGCCTGTTAATCAGTGCACCTTAATGCAAGTTTTTCCAATCCGGATTTAATGTTCGATTGTAAAATGCAGCATGCTACTTGCGCGTGCTGCACTTCTAAAAAGAGAAAACTGACAAAATGTTATAAACTACCTCACACTCTGAGGCTAATTTATGGGGAATTGGCATATGGCAGCGCTGCAAGTGTTTATGCTGCGCTGTCTTACGCCAATGTGAAAGGGTAGAAATACACTGTATTTATGCAATATGGTGCATCCCTGTCCTTTCCCCCAGTGCTGGCGCACAATGGGCTGCCTAGCGCCAATGCAGGCACCCTTGCACCATGGTGCAAGGGTGTCTGCATTGCATGCAGGATTGTGTTTGTGCAGGAAGGAGCACCTTCCTGCACAAAACCAGTCCAGAGGGGCGCTTTCCTCTTTCTAATTCTGCATCACACATAGAAAGAGGAAAAAACAAGGAGAAATTAAAATATTTCTCCTTGTTAGGCCTGCTATGTGGATGCATAAGGTTTTGACGCTTCCCCAGGTTTACATGATTAAGTAAGTCTGGGACAGCGTCAAAACTCCTAGGTGTTACGTGGGAAAACCCACCGCAATGCCCATGGAACGTCTCCCTGTTGCAGAGTAAGGCAGAGCAGTGAGTTGAGCTGCTTTGTCTTACTCCATATCTATGAGGCCATTCAAAGCCATGCAAAGTGGCTTTTCGGGGCCTCATAGATATTGTTGAGAGGTTTACGCCACCAGAGCATCAGAAAAAGTGACACTCCGGCGGCGCAACCCTCTCATAAATAAGCCCCTCTCTGTGTATAGTAAAACGCTGCCTACTTTACGTTACTAGGTCTGGTGTCTTATGCAACTAACACATCTGTCGTAGAATTCTGCATTTGTCACGAAGGTTATGACTTTGAATGTAGGGTCTGCTCAGCCTTTCAATCTCCAGAGGTTCATAAAATGAGTTCAATGGGTAACAATGAACAAATGCTTATATACCCAATGGACATCATTCTTTGTGATGGAATTACTGACAAGAAAGTTGACATTAATCGAGACCACCATTCGCCTTGCATATTGGTGGAATGTGCTTAATATACTGACCTGGATTAGTGTATGTAGTACAAAGGGGGGAGCAAAACTTCATTTGTCCAATAACCGGTCAACACAGACGTTAAAGTTCATTGCATGCTTTATTTTTGTTCACAGGTTTGTAGTCAAACTGCATAGATTCAATCAGGTATTTCTGGAGTTAGAGCTGTGTGGCACACAAAGACTAGTGTAATGCAGCTTCTTTGCACATTTCATTGATCTGTATCTGGAGGTCGTGCACTATTCTGTGTACAAGTTTATGCTGGTTCTCCCAGTAGTGCAGATCATTTCTACAAGTTTATCACTCACCTCTAATATCTCATCCTATATACAATGAGTTCTAAAAGCTAATGTTCTCTTGTATGCTATATATATATTTAATTAATTCATACTAATACTTTAAATTATTTATTTCATAAGCATATACATAGTCCCTAAATCATCTTTCCCAAATTGTTGGTAGTGACCCACTGGTGACGTCGTGAGTCAATTTTTAATGGGTGGCGAAAGTCCTGGTCTATATTTATAAGTAACATTTAAAATGACTAGCCCGGTTTGTGCACCAGTGTAAAGGTATGAATAATGTCCCTAACTCCAGTTTTAAAACACTGCGGGGTATATTCTCAAGGACTTATCGCTGAGTTAGCGGCACTTTATCGCAGCCAAAGTGGCAATAAATTCATCGCACCATTCACAAGCTGGTGTTAACAGCCCAGAACACCATTTTACCCACGATAGCATCCGCAAAAAACATCGCCACAGATGACCCCCGCAACTATCGCTAATGAGATGCAGAGTAGGCGTTCCCAAGCAAAAAGCCGCAACAACACCACACCTCAACATTCTCAACGACCAGCCCGATCAGCGATAAGACCACAAAACAGGCGATAAGGCGCGTTAGCAGCAGGAATCTAACACCTGCTCTGACCTGGTGTAAAGTCGGACGACAACCTGCACCATCAAAGGGAGCCCAGCCCACAGCCACACATGAAGAACAACAGATGCCATGGAGCTACTCACCACGCATCCCGGAGCCCCGAGAGGGCAACAACACCCACCGCCACCACCTCCCCCCCACCCCCCCGGACACCCACCGCCCCCCCCCCCGGACCAACACTGAGGCAGCGCAGACAAAGACAGCGACCCTCCGAAAATGCACCAACCCCACAGACCCAACACCAGAGAATGTCATTGCCCACTATATGCCCAAAGGGATAACCCTCCTCCGCATCCTGACTACCACAGCCCACAGGCTGACGGTACCAACACAGCGGACAACCAACATCCCACCGCAGACAAAGCTGCTGGCCGTGCTGCACGTGTTGGCCTCTGGTACCCTCCAACCAACCTCCGCCTGAGACGGAGGAGTCACACAGCCTGGCCAATCCAAGTCCCCCACAACGGTGATGGATGACACCATCAGCTTGGTACCCCACTATCCATACCTCACACACACTGCACAGGAACAGCCGGAGACCAAGCAAGGCATGTACGCCACAGCTGGCTTTCCGCACGTGTCAGGGGGCAAGTGACTGCACACATGTCTACTAGTGGCCCCTTGTGACACTGCACACAAGAAGCACAACAGAAAGCGCACGGATCCCACCAATGTGCAGGCAATAGTGGACCACCGTGGAATCTCCGCCAACGACGTCACCAACCACCCAGGCAGTGTGCATGATACCTCCACCTCCCGACAGTCCATCATCAACCTGCGCCACCAGGATGGCACCCACGGAAATGCACTGCTCATTGGCCAATACTAAATGCACACACCACACACCTCAACTCCACTATCATGCAACACACAACACAGGAAATGCACACGTCACAGGCTCACATACAACATGCACACCCACCAGACACAACAGCACAACTCACTGTGGGAACCTGGGCCAGCCATGTACATGAGCCATCTACGGCATGGCACCTCGGACACACAATAGCAGAATGTCGGAAGAGTTGGGGCCCAGGCATGTGCGAAGGAGGCAAGGGACCAATGAATGAGAATGTACACAATGCCAAGTGTGTCGTGGATGTGCTGGCCAGACTGCAGTATGCAGACCACACACATATCCATATCGACACACACCGCTGGTGTTTGGAGTGTAGTGGACAGTGGACGCAACCATGTCACCCCAGCCAGTGGGGAAGTCGCGGAAATGTAGCTTGTGACGTCCCCCCCGTAAGCGTGAGCGGAGTGGGCTGGCCCGGCGTACGCCAGGCCAGCGTAGGGGTGTGAATAAAAGGCACGTAACCCTGGGCGTGGTCCTCTTCCGGAATGCCCAGCGTCTCTGCCAGGGTGGCACCCCTCACCCCGCCACAAGGCCGACGCCGTGAGCGGTGTTGCCAGCGATCCTGTGCGCCTGCTGCACCCCGGGACGCTGGTCCCCGAATCAGTCCTGCCCGCCCCTGCGCACCCAGGCCTCAATGCCCACCTTCCGACACCGGCGTGTGTCGATAAGGGCCCACCACGTGCCGGTGCAATCTCCAAGCCCGAAGCCTGCAACCTTGGCAGCCTCCTCAGACCATCACGGCCTCCGCAACACAGGCCCGCAGTATTCCTTTCACGTTGACGTGGTCCACCGGCATGCACAGCGGACAAGTAGGTCACACATTTGGAACTGAGTCTTGATTACACCATGGCAGAGCACATAAATCATGGCTGAGTGTATGTCACTATACACCCTTCGATGTGGTGCCAACAGGTCTTAGTGTTACATCACATCCGCAAGATTCTGTGGGCCCACGCGGACTACTGCTCTCGGCCTATGCTGCGCTCGAGTAGGTCACAGAATTGGAACTGAACATCGATTATTCAAAGGCAGAGTAGGAATCATTGCACGCAAGGAGAGGAATACGAGGATGACGCGTTGCAGTTGGGAGGAAAAAAGGATCATCATTACGGAGGTGATCGAACACTACCGACAACTGCCCTGATGTCACTAACTCTGTGCATCGCGAGCCTACGACACGTGGCTGTGGCCCACTGCTGACCGCTGCCTCTGGCCTACACTGCGGTCCAGTAGGTCACAGAGTCTTGAATCGTCAATGCTGGAGTTCATATCAGTGTACTGGCATCATCGGAGACTGCATCCCCTCTCAGCCCCCGTGCCACTAAGTCTGTTCCCCGACATTTATGGACACTCTCTGGTCGTACATTGGTGGCGTTTGAGTCTATAGACTAGGGGGTAGTTTTCATCCTCATGAAGCTGATACCGAATTGGTGGTGGCAACGAGGCAGTCATTTTCCACTCCTCCATTTGCTGCTTCCGGATAGCTTCTGCCCTCTGCATCATGCCCTGGAAGAACACCTTCCACTGTCCCCCGAAACACTGCGCGATATTCACCTCCGACATCGACGAGGACCCGCTCAGTCTGCGTGGCCCTACCTCATTGGACCGCAAGTGACTGTCCCATGGCAGTGTGCCTGTGCCTGCCGCTGTGCACCCAGGGCCACTAACTCTGTGCAGCTCAAGTCCGGGACCCTGTCTGAATGAATATTGGATGACCTCTGTGACGGTGGTCTTGGGGTCATCGACGCCATGTGCATGTGGCCATGCGCTGTCCGCTGCCTCCGGCCTCAACTGCGGACCACCAGGGCTCACACATCAAATTGAGTCCTGACCGGCCCAGACGTCGCATCACCACAGGAGTCACACGCCACCATCGCCAGGGCCAACTCCAACCACCATCTGCCAGAGTCGAGACAGTGGTACTGGCAGACTGACGGAGTTGCTCAGACTTGTCGTGGATGCCATCATCTGCCTGATCCCCTGCTCAGCACTCCAGGTGCCACTGACTCAGTGCACCACAACCAATGGACCGTTACTGATTGAGTTTTGTGATGTGGAGATGTTGCGCAGCAATGTCACCTCAGGCAGTGTGGGAGACCTGGGACGTTGATGAGGAAGTTGCTGCAGGTCTAACACACCCCACTGCATCTGCATCAGGAATATCCTGAATGGACACATTCCAAGTTATTTTCATCACATGGGCGTGCACAGCTCTAGTGCCTCAACCTCAGTGCACTGCAACTCACTGATACTTCTGTATGTATGTTGGGTGACCTCTGTACTTGCTCTGGCTCCCTCCATGTTGCTCAGCATTTGACTCTGTTATGCATGTGTTTTCTGTTTCCATTGCACTGGTGTCCACTGTTTAAGTTGTTGCCAGCACTGAGCACTTCGTGCGGGCTGGCTTATGCTCACCCCACACACATCCAGCACAGGCGTCACTGTACATGTGGCCCTGCCAATAAAGGGGCCGGGCGCACGTGCCCGTAGCCAGTTCAACATAATATCTGCGTGTGTTTCTATGGCAGTGTGGGTCTCCTTTGTGGGGTGTAGGTGGTTCCTGAAGGGTAATTGACACCCACATATGTGATCTAGTTCGCCTTCCATGGGTTCGGACCACACCCGCACCTGTTCGGCCACCTCCTTTTGGCGTTCTGACACCTGGCATTGGGGTGCCATGTGTGGGTCGGTGAAGTGTTGTGGGCCAGCCTTGCTTGCGTGTGTTTCATGCTGTGTGGTCTGTTGCAGGGGCTGGGTTCTCCTCAAAGTAGCTTGTCTGCCCTGGTCCTTGTGGTGGATTGCATGGGATGTCCATGGGCTGTTGTAGGGCGTCGGTGTCGAAGGTGTGTTGGTCGTGTCCTGCATCACTGATGGGTTGTCTGGTCTGACCTGCTGGAGGTGTTGTTTGTCCCTCTGCAATGTGAAGGGGAGATGCATGTTGACATTGTGTTGGCATTTATGTTGGCACATTGTTCTTGTAGACATGCAGACTGTGTGACAATGTACATTGTGGCTGTTTGGGCGGTGCTGGCAATTTGAGGGGGGACAGTGGACATTTGGACTACATGACTGTTGTGAGGTTGTACCCGTACATATGCATCTCGCAGTTCCCTGCTCTGTCAAATGTGATTGGCCTGTTTATGCGCATGGGCGGACCCAGTTGTGTCCCCTGTTCTGCAGTGTCGGTATTGCACTTTGTGCCACATTGTCATGGGATGTGCTGTGTTTGCCATGTGTGTGTGCTGCAGTGTGCCACGGGGATGGGGGACATGACCCTGGGCTATTGTGGGTGTGCAGTGTGCTACACGTGGGTGTACATGTGTGCCATTGTGCCCATCTCCCCCGTCCCCCCAGGACATGTTGGTTACTCACCCTGTTGTTGTTGTGTCAGGTCCTCTCGAGCTGTGTCCGTACTCCCACCTCCTTGCACCGTCTCCACACTGATGGCTGGCCTCCATTTCCTCCAGCTCCTCCTGTGGCGCAGGACTCCAACCTCCTGTCGCCGTAGCTGCCTTCCTGTTGGCAGCGGCTTTGGGCCTGGTTTAGGTTTTCACGTCATGCCAGCGCCTCTTGGCCTCCTCCATTGGCCTCCTCTGCACTCCGGCTGCATTCAAGGTGGTCTGAATGTGGGTCAGTTGCTGGTAGTGTTCTGTCACATCTGTGACGCTGGTCTTGTTTTCCTACGGACTGCACCCCGTCTTCCTCTCCCTCTTCTCCTTTGCCTTCCCCGACCCAGTTGGTCCTTGCTGGTGGTCTGTGGGGCTTGTGGGGTTCGTGTTGGCCTCTGCGCTGGGTCAGGGTGCATCCATGTTGCTACGCACTTTGGATTGTTTCTGGTGTGTTGTTTTTGTTGCTTCTATGGTGCATTTTCCCGCCAGATGCGTGGGATTTACAGGCCTGCCACTGGTTTTCGCTGCTTTTTGTATCGCGTTCGGCCTCATCGCAGCTTTTTTGGCATTCGTGTTTCGCATTTTTGCGGCGTGGCGTTGATTTTAACGAGGTCAGTTGACGCGTTATCTGGAGACTATCACATGGTATCTGTATGAGAAGTCAGTGCACACCTATTAAGCAAAAGATATTTTAGTACTAAATAACTACCACAGGATTGCGTGCTACCCAGTGTGAGGCAGCCAGCCTCTAATTGCAAATGACTAGTCTGGTGAATGATCACCAGTATACTGGATGCACAGCTTAGATATGTGAAACAATGCTTAAACAATCATAAACGACCAACAATGAACAAAATCTTTCGATTTCTTGCAATCGGATTTAATGTTAATCCACAAAATCCTCAAAACAATCTTTTGTAGTTGCAGCAACACATGCTGTCAATATAAATACTCAACAGAATACAAAGCAATTTTTGAAAAAAATCGAGAATCAAAAACGTGATACAGCTCATTGTTAATATCATTGCAAATTACAACTCAATTACCCAGCCCAGCCCAATGCATTTCGGGATTGATACCATCCCTTCTTCAGGGGCCACTGTAAGAGAAAACATGATATCAACCATTTTGAACTCAGTATTATGAAAATAAACAATTTATTTCAAGAAACGCGTTCAATGCTCAGTGGAGGAATAAACGTGCCTACACACGTGTTTGCGCACGGCAATATAAGCAAAAAGAATACATAGATCAAACTTGTGATCCAACATAAACCGATTATGTTAGATGACAGTGATATGCAAAGCAAGATCCAGAAGAGTTACGCTGAAAACCACTACACCGAAGTGAAAAAACCAGAGTAAAAGGAATTCACCAATCACCCGTGATTAAAGAAAAATGATAAGCGAAAATATGGTGCCATGAGACTACACCTGTGCTTCAAACCCACGACAACGTGAAACTACCATAATTGTCAAATCGACCACAAATAAAGTGAACTGTACTCACTTACTATGAACTGAGATATCAAAACCACACTAATCTTGTGGTTTAAAAACGAAGACCGATGAGCGAGAAGCTAGAAAAGACAACAACAGTGTCTTACTGACACAAACCTGGTAAAATAAAGTGCATGTTTCACTAAATGGACCAGTTATACGACCATGACAAAGTACTTCAGTCACAACCTCCTATGTTATAAATGCCTACAAACCTACTTCCTGCACACTCCCAAACGAAGCTTGCCCCTGTACTCAAAATTGCAGCCCTTCAGGTATATTGATTACCACCTTTCAATGTTCACACAATATTCACTCATAAAACCTAAACATGCTGCCCGGTTTGTACTCCAGCTCACGATATAGTGCTCAATTGTAAAATGTGCATCCAATCACTAAACTTACATATGTTCCGTGTATAACCTTCCCGGATACTGAAGTTGAACCACCTCGTCTCGATACTTCAGAAATATCCCCACCTGCAAACAAGACATGACATCTAGTCTGAATTGAGCTCCTCACTATAAACCGCAACTGTTCTCACTCGCACTCCTCTCTGCAACCAAACTGTTGCGACTGAACACATAAATACCACTCACCTTTGAATCGAAAAACTGAAGCCTGAAAAAACTCCACAGAACTATCGCGTCTATCCTACTGGCGCATTGCATGCCAGGTACCTTTCCGCTGTATTTGAAAGCCTAACCTCGATACGCTTCCGGGTGCAATCATGCCTGCCTGTGAGTGAAAATAAAAAAGAGACTAACTGGAAGGAAAATGAAATCGCCATCTTGGGTCAGTAAATGCCAAAAGTGATGTAAAAAGCACTAACGAAGGGAACCTCAGACTACTCAAACTTGAATCGATGTTGTGCTAACTAGCTGATAAAAATATCACGTGTAAATAACCGAGAGTCAACAATTCTCGTAGACACGCTCTACCATGAATATAATAAAACCACACTGCTCGTGGTGATGTCCACAACAATTCATCAAAAGTACTGATGAACAGCAAAACAGTACTGAAGATATTCTATATATTCACAATACCTCCAGGAACCGCAAACCTTGCGAATGCGTTAAGGGCAATAAAATGAAAAAATGGACAAATTGATTAGTGACAAAAAGTGAAACACATGAAAAGAATAAAAAGAATGAAAATAGAGATAATAATGGTGAAAAGAACCACCTGGAAAAAATATGTGTATAAAAAACCATTGTGGTTGCCGTGCGAAAACCGTGCGTTCACAATCTGAAAAACGAAAGGGAACAAAGTACAGTCATCAGAGAAAACATGACATCTCCAATTTGTCATTGAGACCACCTGGCATCATTGTCTGTAACATTTTAATCCACCAGACCTCCCTTTGTGATAACAATTTAGAATTGTCACAGCCAGTTTTACAAGTTAATGATTCTAACACAGTTAATCTTAGTTGCGCAATTGTGTGCTTGTACTCTAGCCAGTGTACTACCAGATGAGATTTGATGTTCTGTGTGCGAATTGTGCTTTTATGTTCTGATATGCGTACCTTCACTTTTCGTGTTGTTTTCCCTACATATAATAACCCACACGGACATTTGATCGTGTAGATTACATAGCTAGAATTACAATCTCCATTGTACCTGAATCCAATATGTTTACCTGAATGTGGGTGGTTAATGCTGTTACCTGGAATTACATTGTTGCAGTTAACACAGTTATGGCATCTGCGCATCCCCATATAATCATCAGGATCCAGTTCACATTTGTGTGACAATATCTCTTTAATGTTTTTGCTGCGTGTGTATGCAAACAATGGCTCGTCCGCAAACAACCCATTGAAGTCTGGTTCGAATTTGAGCAATTCCCATCTCGATTTGATAATCTTTTTAATGGTGGACGATTTGGTTGAGAATTTAGATACGAACACATGTCGATTTTGTACAATTTTCGGTTTCGACAGTAGTAACTCATCACGTTTCAAAGGTTGTGTTGTACTCAATGCTTTAGCCAATGATGTCTGTGGATAGCCTCGTTGTCTGAACTTCTTGCATTGATCATCCAAAACCAATTCCAACTCATCATTATTGGATACTATTCTCTTAGTTCGTAACATCTGAGAATATGGTAAATTTTGTAGTAACGATGGTGGGTGGAAGCTTGAAAACAACAATAAGCTGTTCCTGTCCGTAGGTTTGGTATACACAGTCGTTTGTAGTTTATTGTTCACTTTAGTGATTGATACATCAAGAAATGCCACACTCGTATCACTGATATTGTGAGTAAATTTGATGCGTTCATTTTTTGAATTCTGTGAATGAATTTTAAATCGAAGATGTTCCTCTGTACTGTTCCAAATGAGAAAAATGTCGTCAATAAATCTGGTGTAGAAAACCAGATTGGTGCTCCATGCATCATCTGTAAAAATATGATCAAGTTCGAATTTGGACATAAAGGTGTTCGCGTACGATGGAGCCCCGGAAAAACCCATGGAGGTTCCGCTTATCTGAAGGTAAAAGTCATCCTTCCATTGTAGATAGCTATGCTGTAAACAGAACATCAATAATTCCAAAATGAGTACTTTGTTAACACCGAGTTCTGGTAGTTGCAACAACGCCCACTCACACACTTCAATGCCTTCTTGGAGAGGTATTGAAGTGTACAATGCTGTCACATCAATTGTACACAATATCCATGTTGCAGAACAATGATCTTCTACTGCGCGAAGTTGTTGTAAAAAATGTGTAGTGTCTTTAATGTAACTTCTCCATGTTTGAACAAATGTTTGCAAAAATTGATCAACAAACTGACCAACAGGTGAAAAAATGGAATCACAACCTGAAACTATCGGTCGAAATGGAGGATTCCGTAAATTTTTATGCACCTTGGGGAGCATGTACAAATTGGGCCTCCTAGGGTGGAGAACACTCAAAAATTGACGCGTTTTGTTAGTAATCCATTGCATGTTCTCTGCATGATCTAGAATTTGATTGAGAGTCTCCATAATCTTAAATGTAGGGTCACAATCCAATTTGATATAGGTTGAAGTATCCTGTAGATGTTGAAATACACTCTGTTCATAGAATGCTGTGTCCATAATGACCAACGCGCCTCCCTTGTCTGCCATTTGGAATGTAAGCCTAGTGTCCTTAGTCAATTCTTTGATGACATTCATCTCATATTTTTTTAAATTTGTTTTAATTGATGGCCTAAAATTTAACTTGGAGAAGTCATTTCGAATAAGAATCTCAAAAGAATCGAGTAATTTATGCGAGACAGGTGCCATGTATGTACTCTTGGGCTTGAATACCCTCGCCTCACTTTCTTGTTCAACATCGATGGTGTTAACGGATTCCATTGTCGGTACTATATTCGTAAAAAAATGCTTCAAATGCAAGTTTCTCAAAAACTTAAAAGTAGACACTTCCAGTTCTAGTGCGTTGGTATGATAAACAGGAACAAATGACATGCCTTTATTAAGTACCTGTTGTTGTACCTGTGACAATGTGGTGCTAGAAATGTTGATAATCAGATCTTCGTTTTGCTTCTCAAATTCCGAGCCTCTGCCTCCTTGTCTTTTGCTCCTCCTTGTTTTTTTAAATCTGGGGGTCGCCCCGTGCTTTGGCCGCTCGCTAAAAAAGACGTCGACTGGGTCGGTGCTCCTGCTCCACTCGGCTGAATATTCAACCCTGATGCTTCCTGTTGAGCTTCTAGAGGAGCTCTTGTTGGTTCTAATTCTTGATCTGAAACTACCGATTCCTGTGAAAAAGTATTAGGTTTCTGAAATGGACGCCTGCGGGCGTACACCTCTGCCCAGGTGTACACCTCGTTGAGTTTATAATCAATTGTGTCACGGCGAAATTTTCTAAGTTTTCTCTCTTGTATTTCCTTGCCGTACACATCCAACTTGTTGTTAAGATCTTCGAGTGTGTTTCTCCAATAATCTGCTTCACAGCGTGTGGACAATTCAGATTTAATGAGCTCTGCCTCTTCCTCCAATTCTTTGATTGTTCGAGATAACTCTTCTATTAATAAAAGAATCAAGTCCAGGGAACATTTATTAAGAATAGCCTGCCACTTCTCCATGAATGTTCTCGATTCAAGTTTGAGTAGTCTGAGGTTCCCTTCGTTAGTGCTTTTTACATCACTTTTGGCATTTACTGACCCAAGATGGCGATTTCATTTTCCTTCCAGTTAGTCTCTTTTTTATTTTCACTCACAGGCAGGCATGATTGCACCCGGAAGCGTATCGAGGTTAGGCTTTCAAATACAGCGGAAAGGTACCTGGCATGCAATGCGCCAGTAGGATAGACGCGATAGTTCTGTGGAGTTTTTTCAGGCTTCAGTTTTTCGATTCAAAGGTGAGTGGTATTTATGTGTTCAGTCGCAACAGTTTGGTTGCAGAGAGGAGTGCGAGTGAGAACAGTTGCGGTTTATAGTGAGGAGCTCAATTCAGACTAGATGTCATGTCTTGTTTGCAGGTGGGGATATTTCTGGAGTATCGAGACGAGGTGGTTCAACTTCAGTATCCGGGAAGGTTATACACGGAACATATGTAAGTTTAGTGATTGGATGCACATTTTACAATTGAGCACTATATCGTGAGCTGGAGTACAAACCGGGCAGCATGTTTAGGTTTTATGAGTGAATATTGTGTGAACATTGAAAGGTGGTAATCAATATACCTGAAGGGCTGCAATTTTGAGTACAGGGGCAAGCTTCGTTTGGGAGTGTGCAGGAAGTAGGTTTGTAGGCATTTATAACATAGGAGGTTGTGACTGAAGTACTTTGTCATGGTCGTATAACTGGTCCATTTAGTGAAACATGCACTTTATTTTACCAGGTTTGTGTCAGTAAGACACTGTTGTTGTCTTTTCTAGCTTCTCGCTCATCGGTCTTCGTTTTTAAACCACAAGATTAGTGTGGTTTTGATATCTCAGTTCATAGTAAGTGAGTACAGTTCACTTTATTTGTGGTCGATTTGACAATTATGGTAGTTTCACGTTGTCGTGGGTTTGAAGCACAGGTGTAGTCTCATGGCACCATATTTTCGCTTATCATTTTTCTTTAATCACGGGTGATTGGTGAATTCCTTTTACTCTGGTTTTTTCACTTCGGTGTAGTGGTTTTCAGCGTAACTCTTCTGGATCTTGCTTCGCATATCACTGTCATCTAACATAATCGGTTTATGTTGGATCACAAGTTTGATCTATGTATTCTTTTTGCTTATATTGCCGTGCGCAAACACGTGTGTAGGCACGTTTATTCCTCCACTGAGCATTGAACGCGTTTCTTGAAATAAATTGTTTATTTTCATAATACTGAGTTCAAAATGGTTGATATCATGTTTTCTCTTACAGTGGCCCCTGAAGAAGGGATGGTATCAATCCCGAAATGCATTGGGCTGGGCTGGGTAATTGAGTTTTAATTTGCAATGATATTAACAATGAGCTGTATCACGTTTTTGATTCTCGATTTTTTTCAAAAATTGCTTTGTATTCTGTTGAGTATTTATATTGACAGCATGTGTTGCTGCAACTACAAAAGATTGTTTTGAGGATTTTGTGGATTAACATTAAATCCGATTGCAAGAAATCGAAAGATTTTGTTCATTGTTGGTCGTTTATGATTGTTTAAGCATTGTTTCACATATCTAAGCTGTGCATCCAGTATACTGGTAATCATTCACCAGACTAGTCATTGACTATCACATGGTACCACCCTGTTGTGAATACTTGGTTAACAAGGCGTTCATTTCCCGTGATGGACTGCGATATGCAAAGTTGCGTTAATCTAAATTTGAGGTGGTTATCACACGTTCTTGGGAATATGACCCTGCGTTCGATCCACAGTGGGTCTGCGGCTCTAGACATACATAAATCTTTTTACTTTAATAGCTCCAAAACTACTGAACAGATTTACTCCAAAATACAAAAAGCTCTCTTTCAGGACCAAGATCTAGCATTCTGCCAAATTTGGTGTAATTCCATTTAAAATCCCTTTGGGAAATTGC
This sequence comes from Calotriton arnoldi, assembly GCA_963921515.1. NCBI lineage: Eukaryota > Metazoa > Chordata > Amphibia > Caudata > Salamandridae > Calotriton > Calotriton arnoldi. The sequence continues at coordinate 714,690 of CAWUFW010004061.1, forward strand.
ATAGGGAAAACGAGATCAGGGACTCCCCTTTTTCTTGGCCCCTGCTTGATGGAGCAACCTGCAACTTTTTAGACAGCAGCTAAAGGGACAGGCAAACAATTTTGAAAATTTTGTGAATATTCATCAAACAGCGCCAACGTTATTAGCAACAAAAAAAAACACTGCTCCTATGGTAACTAGGTCCTAACTATAACTGTCTACTGACATATATATACATGTGGTCAAACATGCTCCACTGGGACTTGTGTTATCACAAAAATAGATATGAGGCCTTACTTCATAATCTATTACAAAAGGAGTTTCTCAAATTTTCTAAAATCACTTTTATCAACACCAACATTTTTCAGAAGTGAATGGATGCCATAGGCCAGCAGCCCACTCTGAAAAGTGATACAGCTCCAGACCCCAGTGACGTTCTCCATCTGCCTCTTTTAGGGGCAGATCAATATCTTGCCCACAGTCTGATATCAAAGGGCATTATCATGGTAGTGATATTTACAAACAATTGCTGTTATTACAGTAAAAAATCCTCCCGCCTCATGTCCTTTAACCCCTTAGCTGCAGGACCTTCCCATACCGCCAGTGCTGAGCCCTTTTTTGGCTATTTTAGGTAGTTCGCGCATAGGGCTCCATAACCTTTTTCCACATAAGGTATCCATACCAAACTTGTGTCCTTTTTTTTCCAAAATCCTGGGGATTCTAACGGTACCCAGGGTTTGTAGATTCCCTGGAGGGGACCGAGAAAATAGGCAAAATATAGCTAGATTTTACGTTTTTTTGGAGGGAAAATAGCAAAAAAGTGCTCCAGATAAAAGTGTCTTTTTTCTTAAAAATGGCATCAACGAACAGTTTTCTGTACTTAAAGTCACTATCTTTCCAGCTCTCAGGAACATGCACAGCTGAATCAAAAAACCTAGGGGCATATTATCAAGGGCTTTATCGCCGATTTAGCGGCACTTTTTGCCGCTAAATCGGCGATATTTTTAACGCCCTATTAGCAAGCTGTCGCTAACAGGCGTTAGCGACAGCTTTCAGGCGTTAGAGGCCGGGAATTACATCGCCTTGCATGTCAGCGATATTTATCGCTAATGACATGCAAGGTAGGCGTTCCCACTAAAAGCGACTGTAAACAGTCGCTAACACCACTAACCCCTATTATCAAGGCAGGCGAAGCGATAAAATAAATCGCGCTAAGCGCGTTTATCGCTAGATTTTAACACCTGCTACTGACTATGACTTACCTGTTTAAGGTATAGGAGGTGGATTCTAATGCTGAATCCACCTTAGCGTTAATGCAAGAATATCGCTGGTTTTCCAGCGATATTCTCGCATTTTGCCGCTATCGCTGGAAATATTATCGCTATGGAGATAAACCTTACTAATAGGGTGTTATCTCAGCGATATTTTCCAGCGATAGGCGGCGTTAACAGGATTCGCGCTAAGCGCGTTTAACGATAAATAACGCTATTCCTTGCTAATATGCCCCCTAATTTTGTAACACAGTTTTGCCATTTTCAAAGAGGTAGCCCATTTTTCCTATTTTTTGTGATCTCAACCTACTTCCAGTTTGTGGCAGAAAGCAGTGTGAAACCCATGAGTAATCCAGGAAAGCTATATATTTTTGAAACGTAGATACATTTCTGGATTCAGTAAGAGGTCTTATGTGTAGATCACTCAAGGTGTTTCCAAGAAAAATAACTGTAGAAATAAAGAAATATTGAAAATGAGTAGGACAAAACTGCCACTTGTGACATCATTTTCCTCTGTAACTTTTTGTCACAATGGCCGGTTTCTAAAAATCAGTATACCATTATGTCCGCTGGACACTTCTGGTTGCAGGGATATATAGGGTTTGAAGGTTTTCCTAGAACTCAATGTAACCAGAGCCAACAGCTGAACTGCACTGTACCATCAAGTTTCATTGAGTACCGAGTCTAGACCAATTCACTTAGTGAAATAGGTAGAGCGAAAAATGGGTATCAAGGAAACCTATGTATTTCTGAAAAGGGCACAAGATATGGAGTTTAGGAGCCATGGTTAATTGTACATCTCTGAATTTGTGGGTAGCCGTAATAGCATATGAATTACAGGGTATTTTTCAAAATGTCTTCTTTCTTATACACTGGCCTACCTTTGAAAGGCACAAATGCAGCAAAATCCAATTGGTAATACCAAATGTTCTACTATTCTGTGCTCCCACGAGTCTTCTGATGAAAATGGTACCTCACTTGTGTAGGTAGGCTTGGTGCCTGTGACAGAAAATGGGCCAAAACACAACATGAATGCATCACATTTTCCCGCTGAAATCTGAACCCTTTTTTTCCAATGTGGGTAGCTCTAGATTTTGAACTCTAGCTCAGTCGACAACTAGGAAAACCTAGCAAACCTGTAAATTTTTTGAAACTAGACAGCTAGGGATATCCACGGTGGGATCACTTGCATGGCTCTCACCAGGTATTTGTACCCACAATTCCTTTGAAATCTCAAACTTTGACTAAAAAACAAATTTTTCTCTCATTCTGTGATTTAAAGTTCTGGAATCTGCGGGAGCTACAAGCTTCCTTCCACCCGGAATTCCCCAAAGTCTCTCAATAAAAATGGTACTTCACTTGTGGAGGTAGGTCTATTGCCCGTGACAGGAAATTACCCAAAACACAACATGGACGCACATATCTTTCCACTGAAAATGTAGCCTTTTTACCAATGTGGGTAGCTGTACATTTTGGACCCTAGTTCAACCGGCACCTTGATAAACTTAGTAAACATGTACATTTTTGAGAACTAGACAGCTAGGGGTATCCAGGGTCAGGTGGCTTCTGTAGGTTTCAGCAGGTTTTTTTTACCCAGAATCCCTTGCAAACCTCAAACTGTGACTAATAAAACACATTTTGCTTCTATTTTTTTGATGGAAAGTTCTAAAATCTGTGGGGATCCAAAAATTTCCATCCACCCGGCATTCCCCCAAGTCTCCTGATAAAAATGATGCCTCACTTGTGTGGCTAAGCCTAGAAGCCGCGAAAGGAAATGTCCCAAAACGCAACATGGACACATCACATTTTTCTACTGAAAACTGCCCCTTTTTTCAAATGTGGGTAGTTATAGATTTAGGACTTTACCTCATCCGGCACCTAGGGGAACCTAGAAAACCTGTAAATTTTTTAAAACAAGGCACCTAGGGATATCCAGGGTGGGGTGACTGCATGGCTCTCACCAGGGTTTTTTACCCATAATCCCATGCAAACCTCAAACTTTGACTAAAAAAACACATTTTCCTCTCATTTCTGTGATGAAAAGCTGTGGAATCTGTAGGGAGTCACAAACTTCCTTCCACTCAGCATTTCCCCATATCGCTTGATAAAAATGGTACCTCACTTGTCTGGGTAGACCTAGTGCCCGTGAGAGAAATGGATTAAACCAAGGTTTACAATTCCTGTAGCAAGCACTAGACCCAGCCATACAAGTGGGGCTGCGTTTTTATTGACAGAAGTGGAGTAATGCAGAGTTGTAGGACTTTTTGGATTCCTACGGATTCTGGAAGTTTCCATTACAGAAATGGAAGGAAAATGTGTGATTTCAGGCAGAGTTTGAGATTTACCAAGCATTGTGGGTAAGAAAACCTCATGGGAACAACACAAAGCACATCACCCTGACTCCCCAGGTTGTCTAGTTCTAAAAAATGTCTGTGGTCCATAGGCTTGAAAGGGTGGTGCCACAGCAAGGCCCCAAATACAGCACATACCCCTATTGCTTTTCTCTCAACATAGCGATTTAGGACCTCTTTGTCATTTTCTCTTGGCTCACCAACGCAAGTGGGGTACCGATATTATCGGGAGATGTGTGGGAACCCAGCATGGTAATAAACATTGACAGGAGCCACCGAAATGGCGATTCCTGTCAATGCCTTTTTACGTTTGATACACTACTCCATCAACATGATGGAGCCATCTATCAATTTTCTTTTTACATTTTAAAAGCAAAATCCCAAAGCTGGATTTTCTTTTTGAAAGAAAAATGACTCTCTCACCATGAGAGTTATCTCTCAAGGCAAGGAGGGCATTAGACAGTTATCACTGACATTTTCCACCATTGTTTTCTAGGTGGTGATGGGCATTGAAAACTGGCCTGTATGTCTGCACATCTGAATTAGGTGGGCAGACACAGAGGTCAGCTGCAGATGGCCCTTACTCAGGGCATCATTAGGATGGCGGGCGGACTTTGTCCGCCTGCCATCCTGACGGAGAAAGGGACCGCCCGCCATAAGTACGGCGGTCCCGTGTGGGTGATTAGGATGCGCCCGCCACACTGGCGGGCGCATCCTGCATTCTTAACATTGCGGCGGGCGGTGCTGAAAGCACCGCCCGCCGCAATGCTAAAGGCATGTCGTGCATTTGCATGCACAACGTGGCAGGCACCACGTAGTGCCTGCCATGTTGTGCATGCAAATGCAGGCGGGTACCATAGGTACCCCCCATGTGCACCACCCACCCCCCAACTTCCTGGGGGCCCGCTATGGGCCCCCAATAGAAAAGACCACATGCCTTTCCGTGGCGGCGATGCCGCCACGGAAAGGCACATCCCCGCATGTATCGTAATATGGATGGCGGTGTCTAACAGACACCGCCACCATATTAAAACCTTTTCCGCCCGGTCGACTTGTGGACCGGGCGGAAAAGCGGCGGACGGTCTTCCCGTCCGCCGCGGTACCCCCGCCATACTAATATGGTGGGGGGAAATGGGTGGCGGGCGGTGAGAAATAGCAGGCGGATCGCCACCGCCATACGGGCGGTGTCAATCCGCCCGTTATCATAATGGGCCCCTCAGTTGGGACATGGGAAGGGTGCAGCCATGCCTCAAACAGAGTAGTCTTTCCCATGGTTACACCAATGCTTTGTCCCCATATATATTCGGAGGCCAGACAATTATCTTCACGGTAAAGATACTCTGTTGCCATTGCACCACAGATATAAATCTGGTACTAATTTTTTTAAGTTAATCCACCACTAACGCTGGTTGGTTTTAGCATGATCAGAAATGCTAGCTTCAAAGCACAAATACTTATCAAGGTATCTGAATACTGAATCCAAGACTACTGAAGGTGAGCCATAAAGCTGCATCAAGCCACAAGCCACTTTATGGTTCATTCACATGACATTCATGCACCACAAACAAGACTTTCATACTGCCAGCCATGGGCAACATCTAACAGATCAGTGCACTCACATCAACATAATGCAAAGGCCCATCACATTCATACGCCACAGGATGGAAATCCCATTTATGTCCAGACATGTTCACACTTGATGCATCCACAACCTTCCCAAATGAAAAAAAAGTTTGACAATTTTTACTGTCTGTTAAGTAACCGCCTCCCTTCTGAACATTACCCAACGCATACCTAGTGAACTGTTACTAGTGGCTCCCATGACAGCCACATGAGGATCAGGGAGACATGTCTTAGATGCATCTTTAGCGCACTCACTGGGGTAAATCAAACTCCTCCCAGTTTGTAAAGGCACGCTGGGGTGTCTGAGTATGCCTCCTAGGCTTCATTCTTTGAACTGAGTGAGCATACCTACCTTTGAAACTACGTCACGCATGCTGGGGAGCACTGCCTAAGTTCCCTAAATTAATAAGCCAAATAAATGTCCTGTTGGACTCATTCACCGACAATTCTACTTTTGCTTTGAATGTATGTAAACTTAATTATTAACTTGTATCTTAACCAATGTTATTGAAAAAGGGTACAGGACATGATATCTTGTATGATGATTGTTTTCACATTTTTAGTATAAGGACAATATATATTTCATTATGTATCCAAATTTGTACAGACAACGCAGTCTCAGACAGAAAAAACAAGACACTGAACAGATCCCAAGGTTGCATAGGATCTTATATCAAAAAAACATAAGCTGAAAATTATTCAGGAAAGGTATACCTTTTTATTGTGTGGAGAAAGTGGTCACACCTACACATACAAGAGTATTGCTAGACAAAGCCAACAATGCGAACCGGGACACTTGGTTCCTTAGAAGGTCCCATAGAAGTAAATGGCTTATTCTGGAAAAGCATACCTTTGCATTGTGTCATGATGGCATGACACAATGCAAAGGTGTGCTTTTCCAGAGGAATCCATTTACCACTACACGACTGTGTAAGGAACCGAGTGGCTTGTTTCGCATTGTTGCCTTTGTTTAGGAATAATCTTGCATGTGTAGGTGTGAACACTTTATCCACACAATACAAAGGTGTACTTTTCCTGAATAATTTGTTTACCCCACCAGAACTGTCTGGCCAACTAAGTGGCCCGGTATTTATTGTAGACTGTCTTAAAGAATTCTTTCACATATTGCTTACAGGATGCCTTATTGAAGGTCCTGAAATTCCACAGTGTCTAGGGTAGTTTAATCAGATGACTTTTGTTCTAATGAGACCCGAAGGCTAACATCAGGTCAAATAATCGACATCCCATCCCTAAATTGCTTTCAAAACATGTTATGGTTCATCAGGAGATACCATATATGAACAGATAGGACCTCTGCTTACGGTTGTTTGATATAAAATCATACACAACCTTGGAATACGTTCACTGGCTTTTTCTATGTTGTTGTTTACATATTAGTTCACTGTCTGAGCACTGGGTCGTCTGCACTAATTTGGATACATACTGAAATGTATATTGTCCTGATACTAAAAATGTGAACATCATTATCATGCAAGAAAATGTGTTCTGTATCCGTTTCTAATAACATTAATTATGATACAAGTTACTAATTGAGTTTCCACACTTTCAAAGCAAGTAGAAGTGTTGGTGAATAAGTCCCACAAGACATTTGTTTGACTTATTACACTTACTCTGGCTCTCGTGGGCAATCAGGGTGGTTGTTGTGTTGTATACATAAGCTCCCTAAAAAGCACTTCAAAATCTAGTTAAGCCTTTACAATTTTGGCCCACAGGGTACTCTGTGACAACGTGGCCTATGTTCCATCCACCATTATGTGCAGTGTGGGGACTATAGTGAACAGAACACCTACCACATTCTGACGGCGGATAAGAGTGTCGAGCAGGCCATAAGCAGGTCCATGATTTCCTCATGTAGAGGAACAAAAATTCTATGACTGCTTGCCTAGGGAAGTACTAGCCCATGGAAGGTAGATACAATGCACAGCCATTGTGAGAAGTTGGCCTGGCATATGCTGTCCACTAATTATAGTGGGCACCTTGCACCAGTCCAAACAACCCCTTATTGGAGATAGGTTAAAGACAACCTTATTGAAAGCTATCCTAGTGGTAGCTATGGAGAGCAGCCTTCAGGCTAAGTCTTGAAGGAATGTAAAGCAGCTTGTTTTACCAGTCTATAATCTCTTGAGTGACCAAATGAAAGAGCACCACACCAGGTATATATTCAAAATATATGTATTTATTGCTAAACACACCCCTCTAGTCTCTTTATGAGGCTAGAGTTCGAAGTACACAAGTTATAAGTTATTTAAACACAGTAATAGCACAAATACACGTTTGGGCCCTAGGGGCGTACCAAACCATATACCAATAAAGTGGTATAAGAACCACGACTGAGCTAGACACTAGGCCTAGAGCCTCTAGAAGTGCTTGGACCACAAGGAACCACCCAAGGTAGTGACACAGGGGACCCACGGAGGACGCGTGCAGTGTAAATACACAACCGCGAGACGCCGTTAACTTCTATGGAGAAAGTCGCGATCAGGAAATTAAAGAAAAGGGACACTTAAAGGAGGACTTGGAGCAAACTCTTTGAGAACTAGGTCGTTCTAGAGTCTCTACCCACGGGAGCACCGGAGTACTCTTGTTACCTCACCCAGGGAAGCCGGGTGCATAGGTGCCTTTCGGGGTCGGGTTTCGTCGTCGATTTGAATGGCGATCTGCTGCAAAGTGCTGCTGGCGACCAAGTGGAAAGTGTCCGGGTGGATCCAAGAGTGGATCGGAGATCTGAAGAACCTGAAAGCAGAGGGGACAGAGTCTGGGTCACTAGCCAGTGACCAGGAAGGCGATGAGCGGATGCCCACCGATGTTGAGTGCTTCAGGTAGGTTGACGGTCATCTTGACTCTTCAGCCACGAGGTCCAGGAGGTGTTGTTGGCAACCAGGAGCAGGATTCGGGCTGGTACACGATGTCTGTCGAGTGCTGAGGTGTTGGCGACCGGATTGGACCTAACAAGCCTTGGCAACGGCAAGTCTCGATAAAAATGAAGAATGACGGTGATGCAGACCAGCAAGGTCTGAGGAACTCACCCAGCAAGGGTAAGTGAGGGCAAGCCTGGAGCAACCAGGGAGCCCAAGAAGAAAAGGATTGGCCTTCGTGAAGGGCTACTAGCCAACGGGCTAGCAACCGCGAAGGAGCCTCAAGACGTTGCACGTGGAGCTGGCTCACAGGACACTCGTGGAGTGGAGGCCAGTGATCTTTGGTACAGTTGGTGCTGGAGGCTAGGGCTACTCGGAGCCCAAAGCATGACTTCGTGGGAGACCCAGAAGAGGATGCACTAGCAAATGCGTGCGGTGTCCAGGGGTCACGGTTCCACGTTACCCACGACAGCTACAGGCCTCAGCTTTGCTGGGGACTCAGGGCAGCCTCGGAGAAGTCTGAAAATCTACCTCTGGTGATGCAAAGACTTTGGCGTCCGACAGGAGCTTAGGCGATGCAGACCGGACAATTGCTTCTTTGGGGCCTGCCAAGCAGGGGAGTCACTCCTTGACCCCAAGGGAGATTCTTCTGTCCTCTAGTCTTGAGTAGAGCATCGAAGGTCCAGGATTCAGTGTCAGAGTTTCGTCCAGGGGTAATCTAAAGTCCTAAGGACTGGGTTCCTATACTTATACTAAGTTTAGGGGTTGGACTACTCTGTGGCCCCACCTATGGGTGGGTCAGGGAAGAGGGGTGGCTACACCCCTTTCCCTTTGTCCAGTTCGCGCCAAAGCAGGGCCTGCAAGCCCCTGTTCCGGTTTGAACTGGGGTATGCACAGGGACACCAAGTGTGCCCCCAGTGCAGGACTTCAAAGCACCCGAAAGTGCTCCCGCTTAGCCCCAATACACACTATCCTGTCTGGGGAGGTGGTCACACCTCCCTGGGACAGGAAACCTATTGTCCAGGCCTCCCCTGCCGGAGTTTCATCCAGCAGCAGGAGGCCAGACTTGTGTCTGTGGCAGCAGCATCCATTTTGTGATGCCAGGGCTTTAGAAAGAAGTTACCGGCCAGGCCAGGGTTAACATGTCTCTCCCTCTAGAAGGGTGGAATGCTACCCCCGCCACCAGAATTGGCGGGGGGGTAGTATTCCAAGATGTTTGACACCAAACACGACATGTTTCGGTGCAGCCATTCCAAAGTTAGCATTTAACGCGAGGTTATAATGCGCTTAAGAGTATATGGTCAGGCTGCACTACAAACAGCATCAGAGAAGGGTCTCCGAACGCTGCAGAGGGGCCCTGCTCATGCAGGGGCACCCTCTCACATAGGAACCACGCACTCTGCCTTCAGGATTGATAAGGCCTGCCATAGGAGTGACTTATAGGTTTATATGTGTGTATGTATTTAGTGATATAGGTAACCTATATCACAGTAAGGGGTGCATGCACCACCTTACCCAGGCTGCAGTAGCAGACCTGTGGTGTCAGTTTGGATGGCCTTCCAGGGGTGGCATAATACATGCTGCAGCCCCTGGTAGGCCTCTGAGGTACCTATGCCCTTGGTACATAGTATACCATATACTAGGGACTTATAAGGGCACTCCAGATTCCAATCAGAGATGTGCCTAAGGCACATGGAAACCTTTTACAGAGAAAGCAGATAGACTGGGGCCCTGAATAGCAGGATCCCAGTCCAACTAAGTCATAAACCAGCAAAACACCATAAAAAAAGTGGGGGCAACCATTTAGTCAGATTCCACCTTCCTACATAACCCCCCCCCCCCAAACGAAAGGAGATAAGGCTAACCTTGGCCAGTTGAGCCTTCATTGACTAAGTGGCCATATAAGGAAGCACCTGCACTAGCATGGTTGCCCCCTGTCTTATGGTCCACTAAGCAATCCCTCACCCTAATGGTATGAGAGGGTCTCCACCATGGAATCACTACCTGTGGTGTGCTTAGGTAAAGTACAAGGCTGGTGAGGTGTCTGAGTAGGGAAGTGAGGCCCTAGGAATGTTGGTCTCAGCTTCCTCAGATCACTGGTCACCATGTATGCCTGTCTTTCCATGACTGAGTTGCACTTTGCTCTAAGGGTCAACCTTTGGCTGCCTACAGCTGGGGGTTGGGTCCCTTTGGATGGAACACTGGAGGGACATGGTAGGTTTGGAACCTTCTGGTCCCAGGTTTGCCCTTGCCTACCAGAGTCCTTCTGGGGGAGGTCCCTACATAAAGGTATGGGGGATCCCTCAGTGTGTAGAGGAGTTTTCACCTGGCTAGGGCTACTAGCCTGGGTGCCCCTAATCTGCTGATGGGGGGGTTCCTCTGGACAGGGGGCCCTGGGGTGTCCACTGACCTCCCTGACCTCTGCAGCCCTGGGCTGGCTGAGGCAGGGTAGAGAGGGGCAGGTTACCTGCTCCAGACTGGGTACCACCTTGGAAGGGTCCTCTGCCATCAGGGGTGTGGCCAGGCCAGGCCTGACTACCTCTGGGGCAGTTCCTTCACTAGGGGTAGGGTCAGTTCCCTGAGGAGGCTGACCCTTACCTACTGTCTGGAGGGAAGAAGACTTTTCTTCAACCCTTGTGCTCTCTTTTGGGGGAGAGTGGGCCATTCTTCCAGGCTCCATCTCTCCAAAATCTTGGGCTGGGGCTGTGGCCATCACAGCCCCACTAACCTTTACAGGGACGCCCAGCATCCTGAGATGGGTTTGGTGTTCAACTTCAGCCCAGGCTGAAATTTCCAGATCATTGCCCATCAGGCAATCTACAGGTAGGGTTGGGGACACTGCCACTCTTTTTGGGCCTGTGACCCCTTCCCAGCTGAGATTGACTATGGCCATGGGGTGATCTGTTCTGACACCATCAATGTTGGTCACCTGGTATTTAAACTCAGGTAAAAGCTGGTGAGGGGGGACTAGTTTCCCTGCCACCATGGTGACACTAGCCCCTGTGTCCCTAAATGCCACAGCTTTCTGACCATTAATTATTGGCTCCAATCTGTACCTGCCCAATGCTGTGGGACCCATGGTAAAGATGGCAAATCCTATACCACCATCAGAGTCAGAGGAGTCTGTTGAGGGGTCACTGTCTAAACTAGGGCCCACCTCTGTTCCTCTTGCAAAAGCACCTAACTTTTTGGGTGCACTACTCCCAACTGGAGGATTACTACTGGTAGTACCAGGAGGGGTGGTAGTAGTTGTTGGAGGAACATTTTCTTTATTGCCAATCCTGGGGCAACTGGGATCAGTTTTCCAGTGCCCAGGCTTTTTACAGACATGGCAATATGGTTTCTTTTCAGGAGAAGAAGGAGTTTGGGACCCACCCCCAGAAGAGGAATTTTGGGGCCCTGTAGGGGACTTATCTTTAGATTTATCCCCACCTTTCTCTTGGGACTTAGTAGAATCTTTCTTCTGGTCACCACCCTGATTTTTAGTTTTTACTCTGGTTCTGACCCATTTGTCTGCCTTCTTTCCCAATTCTTGGGGAGAGGTCAGATCAGAGTCCACCAGATACTGGTGCAAAAGCTGGTTTTGACAATTATTAAGGATCTGCTCCCTCATAATCAAATTGTACAATCCTAAAAAGTCCTGCACTTTGTTGCCATGTATCCAACCTTCCAGAGCCTTAGTAGCACAATCTACAAAATCAACCCAGTCTTGAGTCTGAGCTTTTTGGGTGTCTCTGAACTTCAACCTTTACTGTTCAGTGGTTAGGCCAAACCCATCTATCAGAGCACTCTTCAAGACTGTGTAATTGTCAGCATCCTCTTCTCTTACAGTGAGGAGCTTGTCTCTACCTTTGTCTGCAAAGGAGAGCCACAAGATTGCTGCCCACTGCTTCTGGGGGACCCTCTGAACTTTACAGGCCCTCTCCAGTGCAGTTATCCATGTGTGGATGTCATCCCCACTCTGGTAGGGAGGGACAATATTGTTTAGGTTTCTATGGTCATAAGACCTTTCCCTATCTTTAGGGATATTGCTGCCACCATGGGACTCTAGTCCCAACTTTTTCTCTCTTTGTAGAGATCTAGGGACTCCCTGTCTATAGCCAGTTGCTGTTTTCTGAGTTCAAGCTGAGCTTCCTCATATTGAATCAGCCTCTTTCTTCTCTCATGAGAGGATTCCCTCCTATGAGAGGAGACAGAGGTCCCTATTGAGGTGCCAGAGTGGTTAGACTCCTGAGAAGGAGACCTAGACCTTCTGGGCACACTCACAATCCTTCCTGGGGGGACAAAGTGGAGGTCATCTTGAGCCTCCTCCTCATCCACAGGAGGAATTGGGTTATCCAGGTCAGGGTCATTGTCACCCTCCTGGTCAGTTCCAGAGGGGGGGCTGGGGGTATTGCTACCCCTGGCCCCATCCTCATCTTCTGCCCCACCCTCTGCTCCTACCCCTTCAGTCCCTAAGGGCCTGCGGAGATCATAAGCCTCCAACATCTCTCTAAGATGTTGGGTGGTGGGACTTTGGCCTGTCTTCAGTTTCCTCAAGTTACATAATGCTCTCAATTCCAAGAATGGGAGTGTATCATACTTGGAGGGAAGAAGCCCAGTGGCTTCTGGCAAGGACTCTCCAGGTCCTGGCTTTGAAGACATTACTAGTGTGGTGTGGTGTATGCACTACCTACTCTAGTGTGGCCTACTAAACTCTCTTGAGTTGTAGAAAGGGTGTGCTATCCCTTAACACACAACTCTAAGTTCAGTAGAACTTACTGTATTCTAAGCTTAATTTATATGTACCTTAGGTACCTTTAGTGGTTTTCAGTTGATCAATTCAATTGAGATTATCTGGTAAAACAATAGCAAGCTGGAATCCCACACGCTGCACACCAATGTGAGAAGTTGGCCTGGCATATGCTGTCCACCAATTATAGTGGGCACCTTGCACCAGTCCAAACAACCCCTTATTGGAGGTAGGTTAAAGACAACCTTATTGAAAGCTATCCTAGTGGTAGCTATGGAGAGCAGCCTTCAGGCTAAGTCTTGAAGGAATGTAAAGCAGCTTGTTTTACCAGTCTATAATCTCTTGAGTGACCAAATGAAAGAGCACCACACCAGGTATATATTCAAAATATATGTATTTATTGCTAAACACACCCCTCTAGTCTCTTTATGAGGCTAGAGTTCGAAGTACACAAGTTATAAGTTATTTAAACACAGTAATAGCACAAATACACGTTTGGCCCTAGGGGCGTACCAAACCATATACCAATAAAGTGGTATAAGAACCACGACTGAGCTAGACACTAGGCCTAGAGCCTCTAGAAGTGCTTGGACCACAAGGAACCACCCAAGGTAGTGACACAGGGGACCCACGGAGGACGCGTGCAGTGTAAATACACAACCGCGAGACGCCGTTAACTTCTATGGAGAAAGTCGCGATCAGGAAATTAAAGAAAAGGGACACTTAAAGGAGGACTTGGAGCAAACCCTTAGAGAACTAGGTCGTTCTAGAGTCTCTACCCACGGGAGCACCGGAGTACTCTTGTTACCTCACCCAGGGAAGCCGGGTGCATAGGTGCCTTTCGGGGTCGGGTTTCGTCGTCGATTTGAATGGCGATCTGCTGCAAAGTGCTGCTGGCGACCAAGTGGAAAGTGTCCGGGTGGATCCAAGAGTGGATCGGAGATCTGAATAACCTGAAAGCAGAGGGGACAGAGTCTGGGTCACTAGCCAGTGACCAGGAAGGCGATGAGCGGATGCCCACCGATGTCGAGTGCTTCAGGTAGGTTGATGGTCGTCTTGACTCTTCAGCCACGAGGTTCAGGAGGCGTTGTCGGCAACCAGGAGCAGGATTCGGGCTGGTACACGATGTCTGTCGAGTGCTGAGGTGTCGGCGACCGGATTGGACCTAACAAGCCTTGGCAACGGCAAGTCTCAATGAAAGTGAAGAATGACGGTGATGCAGACCAGCAAGCTCTGAGGAACTCACCCAGCAAGGGTAGGTGAGGGCAAGCCTACAGCAACCAGGGAGCCCAAGAAGAAAAGGATTGGCCTTCGTGAAGGGCTAATAGCCAATGGGCTAGCGACCGCAAAGGAGCCTCGAGACGTTGCACGTGGAGCTGGCTCACAGGACACTCGTGGAGTGGAGGCCAGTGATCTTCGGTGCAGTTGGTGCTGGAGGCTAGGGCTACTAGGAGCCCAAAGCAAGACTTCGTGGGAGACCCAGAAGAGGATGCACTAGCAAATGCGTGCAGTGTCCAGGGGTCACGGTTCCACATTACCCACGACAGCTACGGGCCTCAGCTTTGCTGGGGACTCAGGGCAACCTCGGGGAAGTCTGGAAATCCACCTCTGGTGATGCAAAGACTTCGGCGTCGGACGGGAGCTTAGGCGATGCAGACCGGACAATTGCTTCTTTGCGGCCTGCCAAGCAGGGGAGTCACTCCTTGACCCCAAGGGAGATTCTTCTGTCCTCTAGTCTTGAGTAGAGCGTCGAAGGTCCAGGATTCAGTGTCAGAGTTTCGTCCAGGGGTAATCTAAAGTCCTAAGGACTGGGTTCCTATACTTATACTAAGTTTAGGGGTTGGACTACTCTGTGGCCCCACCTATGGGTTGGTCAGGGCAGAGGGGTGGCTACACCCCTTTCCCTTTGTCCAGTTCGCGCCAAAGCAGGGGCTGCAAGCCCCTGATCCGGTTTGAACTGGGGTATGCACAGGGACACCAAGTGTGCCCCCAGTGCAGGACTTCAAAGCACCCGAAAGTGCTCCCGCCCAGCCCCAATACACCCTATCCTGTCTGGGGAGGTGGTCACACCTCCCTGGGACAGGAAACCTATTGTCCAGGCCTCCCCTGCCGGAGTTTCGTCCAGCAGCAGGAGGCCAGACTTGTGTCTGTGGCAGCAGCATCCATTTTGTGATGCCAGGGCTTTAGAAAGAAGTTACCGGCCAGGCCAGGGTTAACATGTCTCTCCCTCTAGAAGGGTGGAATGCTACCCCCGCCACCAGAATTGGCGGGGGGCTAGTATTCCAAGATGTTTGACACCAAACACGACATGTTTCGGTGCAGCCATTCCAAAGTTAGCATTTAACGCGAGGTTATAATGCGCTTAAGAGTATATGGTCAGGCTGCACTACAAACAGCATCAGAGAAGGGTCTCCGAACGCTGCAGAGGGGCCCTGCTCATGCAGGGGCACCCTCTCACATAGGAACCACGCACTCTACCTTCAGGATTGATAAGGCCTGCCATAGGAGTGACTTATAGGTTTATAGGTGTGTATGTATTTAGTGATATAGGTAACCTATATCACAGTAAGGGGTGCATGCACCACCTTACCCAGGCTGCAGTAGAAGACCTGTGGTGTCAGTTTGGATGGCCTTCCAAGGGTGGCATAATACATGCTGCAGCCCCTGGTAGGCCTCTGAGGTACCTATGCCCTTGGTACATAGTATACCATATACTAGGGACTTATAAGGGCACTCCAGATTCCAATCAGAGATGTGCCTAAGGCACATGGAAACCTTTTTACAGAGAAAGCAGATAGACTGGGGCCCTGAATAGCAGGATCCCAGTCCAACTAAGTCATAAACCAGCAAAACACCATAAAAAAAGTGGGGGCAACCATATAGTCAGATTCCACCTTCCTACAGCCATTATAAGGTTTAGCAAATGGCAGCTCCACCTCAGTCAATTTCCCTATACTTCACTTTTGTATGGTACAACATAAAGCTAGCAGGAAAACACAGGGCTGGTCGGGATGGGCACGGAGGCCAGTAAACACAACTCTCCTTCCTCTTTCCTTGCGTAGAGCAGACTCTACAGTGACAACATAGTCGAGTTTATTTAGCTGTTTCAGAAACGCGATCAGCAAAGTGTCGATCCTGCAGCCTTGCCATGTCTTCCAGAGCATATAAAGTGGGGGCTACTGCTTCTGTAGTAGTAAGACTTTTAATGACGGACAACTGAAAGTCAAGGAAAGACATAAGTCTTTCTGTGATTGTCTGACAATAAACAACATATGCATTGTATGTTGTTATCTGAATCAGGTGGATAAACAGTTTCTTATACTAAGTGCGAGTTTTACAGCTCACATTGTATGGCTGAAGAACCTGGTTGTTCGTATTTACTCTGCCCATGTGCTTTTTATAATCAAGTATACAGATGGCTTGTGAACTTTGGCCATCTGACCCCAAACCATGACTGGGGAAGTGCTCTCATCATGAATTGTAGTGAGCACGTACACAACACACCTATCAAAGAACTTGACTGAGAGCAACTTGTTGGAACCCAACACAGTGCTCTGGGATTTCTGGAGCTTTTTACAAACAAGATCCTACAGGAATCCTTTGCTTCAACAACAAACTGTACTGCATGCCACAGTGCCAGCTTTATACAGCTCACTGGACAGCTCTACTCTCATATAGAAATTCTCCACATAAAGGTTATAACCTTTGTGAAGGAGTGGCTGGACAAACTCCCATACAGTCTTTCCTGTGACTCCTAGCGTGGGAGAGCAATCTACTGGGTTTAGAGTGGAGTCCTTCGCTGGATACCCTTTCAAGCTGCACACATAGCCAGGAGAGCTCTCACACAGCATGTACAACTTGATGCCATAGTGAGCTCTTTTGCTCAAAATGTACTACCTGAACAGCAGCCTCCCTTTGTAAATGATCAAGAATTCATCAATGGTTATTTTCTTTCCAGGAGTATACATCTATGGAAAGCTGGCAGACAAATGTTCCACAACAGGCTGAATTCTGAACAACCTGTCATGGTCTGGATCGTCCCGGGGCAATGCAGCAGATTATCATTGAAATGCAGCATACACAGCAAAAGCAAAAAGATTTCTCTGTTCATGTATGGTGCGAAGATGGGGTTACCCAAACCATGCGAGTAGACCAGTGGGACTGCAATATTGGCTTCTGCACTAACCCCATTTTGAGTGTAAGGAACAAAAACATCTTAAACTCCTCAAGTGAAGTGGCAGTTCACTTGTGTACCATGGAATGAGACGCCGGAGTGCCTCCATGCTCCCTCAGAAATTATTCAGCACGCACATTTATTTGCAGCACAATTTGCTCAAGGAGGTCAACATCCAAAAAAAGATGGATGTAGTCAATTGGCAAAAAAACAGCTGTTTCAACTTTAGATCCAGTGTCACCAGTGAAAGATGGAATTTGGGGCTGAACTAAATTGGGGGCTGCCAAAAGGGCACTCCATCTGTACTTGCTGTCGTACATGCCTTGTCTCTGGGTTGGTCTATCTCCTTTGTTCGCCAACACTGCACAGACTGTGCTTGCGAAGGGACAGCATGACTGACATCATCATGTTCCTCAGAATCACTGAAGATGAGTCGTTAGCTGGAACTCTGCTGACTGAAAAATCACTACCAGATTCTTCTCCATTTTCCTTTCCCTCAGATGCTGTCTCAGAATCTGCTGTCTCTGCTTCTGATCCTGGCTCAGACTTGTCCTCCATAAACTGAATTGGGGCCTGGGCAGCAGTCACCCAACGAGATGCCATCTCTGCTGACTGGCTAAAACTGTCCTTCTAAAACGTAGAATGCAGAAGTATTGTTCTAAATCAGTCGGTGAGTGTGTGAGATGTGCGCAACAGTAAATAAACACAAATTTAAGTTACCTTATCTTCTTCCCTGAATCAGCAGGGTCTCCAAAGCCACTAAAAAAAGACATAAAAATACACAGCATTACCTAACCTTGCCACTTACCCAATATCACAGCATACTTTTGTCATGGTTTTGCATAACATAATTGTTGGAGGAGCTGCTGGGCATTTGCCAGTATAAAAATAATTCCCCAAAGCTAAAAATCTACCTTTGATCTCAAGAAGTACCCAATCACATAGTAGCCACTGCACATTTATGAGCAGACTAGCTTCTTTTATATACAGTCATTTTTTCAATCATTTGTATAGTCTTAGGACTTAGAAACTTTTATCAATGCACCAATGATACATGTTACATTTTATACATATGCAATATGTATTGTATATATTTGAGTACATTTTGCTATGTTTAAATTTAAAATGAAAAAATCTTTCAAGCTGTGGAAGTATTTCTCAAGGATCAGACCAGATGCCTTCTGATAGTCCCAGGGAGAAAATGGGCAAAGAATGATACATTTGCGGAAGAAGCTGACCAGCTGGGACTAGACATTGGCTGGACCCTGAATGGGGTGAGTGTTTGAGTCTCACTGACTTCTGTCCCCTGGTGCCTTGAAGTTGCCCCAGGTAGTCTGGTGTATGAAGAAGTATCCAGAAGGAAGATATCCAGCATTCAGAGAAGATTATTTTACCTCTGAAGGATTAGGACAAGGTGCCAAGGCAAGGCTAGAAATGGTGTGGCCTTAGCAGGCAAGATCTAATGGTGTGTCACTCTCTTAGCTTTTTTCTGCAAGAAACAAAGCTTCATTAGGTTCTCATGGAAAAATAATCTAACAGTGTGGTGCAGTGCCCTGCCACTGGGTCCGACCTTGCTTCTCTAGAGACTTTTGACTTCAATTTAAAGGTATGATTACGGACCAGGAGGAAATGCCTAGCTTTTGTGTCTACATTTAATTTAACTTCCCAATATTTACATTTTTTAATATTTATTTGAAAAATACACAGATGCCAATGCGCCTAAACAAAGTGTAACATTTCTGTATTGTTTACTTGTTAAGTTTTTCTTCTATTTAATAAATTAGTTAATAATTTAACTCTTTCCATTCTCAACACAGTGTTATTTTCGTGCTGACTACATTATTTACTCATATTTTTTCGGAGTCATATATACTAGATGTAAACTTAAAATTTCTCATTGAAACATGCTCTTCACACCTGTCAATCTGGACTACTTACCTCTGTGGGTGCGTATCCCTGGCTTCCCCCTAATTAGTAATGCAGATTCTCACAGTAGTCATAAAGGCCCCTGAGTTGTTAATTAGCAATCATCATAAAACAATATACATTCACATTGGAGATCAGAATGCTATGAAATGACATTACAGAAGGAAAGCTAGACTGAAATACATGATAGAACATGTGGAATATTTGGAGAAAGAGATTTTTTATGGATTTATATTTTTGTGCATTATTAATAATGAGTCAAATGCAATTTTACACTTGATCTCGCATGTACAGAAGGATGTAGTGCGATTGCTTTTGAAAAGAGTTTTGTATGATGTGTAGAGGTGTGTTTTTCTAATGTAAGTTAACTAATCCACATTTTAGTGAAAAACACCATCTTGACCAAGAGGTAAGTTCTTTTTGTCACTCACCTTGAGCTTACCCCCAAATACATACTCTCCCCACAAGCTCCACAGCACATAGTGAAGCTGTTAGACTTGGCATCTTTTTGCATGTTTCCCCTGTCTTTCTGCTTTCTGACCTCCCGGTTTTGACTCTGTTTTTGCTGGTTTAGTGTCTCTGCGTACTTTCTCACTGCTGTTCAGTGTTAAAAGTGCAAGTGCTCCTGTTGTAAATTGTTATTATGGATTGATGTTTCCATGATTGGCTGATTTGATGTACTAGTCAGTCCCTAGTACAGTGCACCGTGTGTACCCAGGGCCTGTAAATCAAATGCTGCTAGTGGGCTTGGAGCACGGATTGTGCCACCCACACAAGCAGCCTGTAAATGTAACTCTGGCCTGCCATTGCAGAGCCTGTGTGCAGTCTGGTACTGCCATGTCGACTTGGCAAGTGTACCCACTTGCCAGGCCCTAACCTTCTCTTTTCTTATATGTCAGTCACCCTTAAGGAAGGCCCAAGGTACCCCTGTGGGCAGGGTGCAGTGTATGTGAAAGGTAGGACATGCCCTGGTGTGTGTGGCATGTCCTGATAGTGAATTACTGCCAATTTCGTTTTTCACTATTGCAAGGCTACCTGTCCCCATAGGACAGAATGGGGAGTTTGTTTATAACATCTTATAAACATAACTACCCCGGGGAACAAGGTAGAAAAGTAAAGTTTAGTATGCCTGAACTCAGAATCTAAAGATGCATCTTTTAGTGAATGTGGTTTTTACATTCTGTTTGAAAATACCACTTTATAGAAAGTAGGTATTTTCTTGCTCAGCCATCCAGTGTGCCTCAGCTGGGTTTGTGGATTGACTCTCTGGCTTGGGATGACAGGGGTTGGGCAGGAGCAGTGGCTCCAGAGAGTCTAGATGGGTCAGGGATGGGCTGAATAGACCTGGGCTGCATTTAGAGTAGGGGGAGGAGATTTCCTTTCACCTGAATGGGCCTGGTCTGCCTCTGACAATGCTGCCTCCACCTCCTGCCAGGAAGCTGCACCAAAGAGGTCAGAACTGGTTCTGGCTGGGCACAGACACTCTCTGCCCGAGAAGACAAAGGAATTTGGGCTATAAAAAGTGGGGCCCAAACCCCTAAACTTTAGAACTCTTTTGGACCAAGAAGACTGCCAAGAAGAAGAGCTGGAGAAGCTGTGAGGAGGAACTACCACTTTGCTGAGTGCTTTGCTGTGTTGGCCTGCAGTGGCTGGTTCAGTCTTGGGCAGTGAAAGGACTGGACTGAACTTTCTGCAACTTCTTTATTGAGTATCTCCAAGGGCCTGAAATAGAGCTTGCCTCCTGTTCTGAAGTCTCAGGGACTGCAAACACTTCTCCAAACCTCTGGATATCACCTCTGGAACCACTGTTTCAGCTGCCACAGAGAAGGGAAACGCAACCGACTCCGTCACCGACTCCATTGCTGGCTCCGTGTCCTGACGGCACCGCAGACCGCACTGTCTGCATCTCGCACTGCAACCCTGGTCCCACCGATGACGACCGACGTTGCCGCCACCGAGCCGCTGCTTGCACTGTGGCCTGTGGGAACCACACTCCACCTCGCTTCACTTTGCCATCCTGGTCTCACCTACGCCGTCGCTGCTGCTGACTTTGACACCCGTGACCGCATCATGGATGGGACGCACTGCCTCGTCCCACACAGCCGTCTGGGCTGACCGATGCCAGCTCCCGCTAACCGGCTCTGTCGCCTGCACTGCAACCTGCCAGCAATGCATTGAGCACCGTCTCGCCCTGCACCATAAGCCTTGGTCTCACCGCCGCCGTCTGGACGATCGTCACCGAGCCGCTGCCTGCACCTCATCGAGAGGTCACTGCACCCTGCACCGCTTCCATTTTGCAACGCAACTGCAACAGTTGCCACGACCGGCTCGCACCACCATGTCAGCCGCAACGAGAAAGGTACTGTTAACGAGTCTGTTCACGTTTTCGCTGGCCCGTACCGACGCGGTCGGCTGGAACTGTTAGACTCTGTTGTTTTCAGCATCGCGGTAGCCCCGGACGGAGCTACCGACTCGTACGAACTGTGTTTTTCAAGTATTCTTGCAAAGTATACCTTTTTAAGTACTGTAGTGTGGATTTTTATCGTTTTGGTCTTGTTTTAAGTATATAAAATATTGGATATTTTTCTAAAACTCGTGTGGTGTCCTTTTGTAGTGTTTTCACTGTGTTACTGTTGGTTATGTGCAAATGCTTTATTTATTTATTTGCTGAGTTTTATATAGCGCTGGCTAGACCCGGAGGTATCAGAGCGCTTTACATGAGGATCAGCGAGTTACAAGTTACAAAATTACATCAGTTACAGGAGCCAAGTATAACATAGGAGAAAAACAGGGAATACACAATAACATGGGTTATTAGCGCATAGCATAGCCAAGACACACATCAAATGGGGCATGGAAGGTAGGGGGGAATGGTAAAAAGGGGTAAGGAATGCATAATCAGGTCAGGCAGACCGACAAGAGGGAAAGTACTTACAAAACAGTCACAGTAATAGACATACAAACTGGCTGGGGACCAACAATCAAACATCCCGTGAATCGGTGATAATATAAAATGGGAGGGGAGTAGGAGACCAAAGGAAAAGAACAGACAGGCGAACAAGGAGCAGTCCAGCAACAATGAGGATAGGTCGAAACCGCCAAGATGGAGGACCCAGGCCATGGGAACCGACAGCATCAACCTAAAATGGCAGAACACACAAAAATCCAACACGAAAACCACAAGGCAGCAGACTCAAAGGCTTCACGCAGGGTCGGATGGGGGAGGCAGCCACATTACCACGGAGGGAGGAGGGCAGGACACCGCCGATCACAAAGTGGGTCGTCGACGTACACACACCCGGGGCTCCAGGGGCAGCAGCATCGCCATTCAGAATGCCACAAAGACAGGGGAAAGTCAGATTCGGGTGCCAGGCAACAGCCCCGGAGAGGTGGAGGCAGCAGCGGGGACCAGGAGGGCGCGCCTCCCCAAAACTCATGAAGCAAAACAAGCTCGGGGCACTGGTCAGCAGCGCCGCTGTACTCACCGCCGCTGAACCCCCGCCGGGAGAAGCAAGACGCACACATCTCCGTCGTCGCTAGGGAGGCGGTGCAAGAGGACAGGCAACCGCAGCAAAACCCAGAGGGTGGGGGACAGCCAGGAGGGGAGATCCCCAGCCGATCCCCTCCCTAGGCACCCAGGCATACCCCACCGGTCATCGGCCGCTGAAATGGCTCCGCCACCAGCAGACCCTCGGCAACTCGTCGGAAGGCGGGGAGGAGAGGAAAACACAGCGGAGAGACGAGGACAAACCATGTCCAATGTTCGGCTGGGTAGGTGACGGCTTTACACACTGCCTCTAAGATAAGCCTGACTGCTCGTGCCAAGCTACCAAGGGGGTGAGCAGGGGTTATTTTAGGAGTGTAACTCCCTTATCCTGACTAGAAGGAAGGGTCCCTACTTAGACAAAGGTGCAAACCCTTGCCAACTAGAGACCCCCATTTCTAACAGAAGCTGAAATATATTAGGTAATTTTCCACTGTTACTGTTCTGCTCATATTGTACTTTCACCAGCTCAGCTGTAACTTGCAACATGTTGCAGTGTCTTCTGCTTGCTCAAAGAGACCTTTTCATTCACATAAAACATTATTGTTAATGCAACTTATTCTGTTCAAGCATCTCCAGATGCTATTAGCATAACGGGTGCTGAATAATGTTTCATGTAGTGGCTTAGTGTTTAGGTGTTAAGGTAATGTGACTTTTATTTTTCATGTGCTCTGATTGCTGAAGAGATGATACATTCGCTCACCCATGATGAATCTGCAGAAATTCTTATTAACTATGCAAGAATTGTTTATAAAACCCCTCAATTTTGGGGGTGAGCTAGAAGACTTCTCTATGCTGTCCCATTCTTTCCTTTTCTATGCTGTCCAAGTATTTCCTGATTTTGCTACCCACTGAGACTTTTTTACATACTCTGTTTAACTCTGCATTCGAGAGTCTTCATGGCATTGACTCTGCATTGCTTATTTGTGAATTTTATAATAAAACCCTTTAGCTTTTCATTAACCTAGAACTCAATTATTGAATGTGCCCAATCAATTGCTGAATTATATTTTTCAGGTTTTGATGTTTTTGGGAGGTGCCTTAACATGAGGACACATTGCCTCATGGAAATGAGGTTTAACCTCATCTCCGATCAAGTAAATGTGGGAAATTCGATTTAGGTACTTATTCCGGAGTCTCAATTTTGGGGTATCCTTTTTGCTCTCATATTTGTCATAAGTGGAGAAGAGAAGTTAAATGGGGTACAATTAGTGATTCTTCAGTTTTTTTAAGGACCTGAAGGAATGCACAAAGAGCATCCATGCAAGTAAACAGTTTTCTGGCACGCATATTACTAGATATTGCTTCTAATCCTACCATAGGAGACACTAGGAAATGTTCTAGAGTCCACAAACAGGTAACTTTAACAGCTTGTGGTTAGGATACCAAATTACAAATGCTTGTTGTTAGTGCACCACCAACCCTTCATACACCTTGAAAGATCTCTTGGCAGGGCTCCTATGTAGAAACCCTCCCAACCAGAATGGAACATCTCGGTTTGGTGAGGTATAGCATATCCTGCGATTAAATATCCCACTTTGGTGGGTGAGGTTCTTATATCCTTAAAATAGTAATACTACAAGGTCCCACTTAAACGTGGCTTCTAACTAGGATAAAAACTTAAGATTCTCCATTCGTTCAGGGCCTATTATAATAGTTTATGTGTAGAATATTCTCTGTCTTTCCTTCATTAAGTGACTAGAAAGAGAGATCATCAGCAGGATATAAAACATCTTGCAAGAGTTTATGATCTTAACTATGCCTGTCAGCTCCATTCATACTAAGACTTGGCAGACAAATGCTTAGCCAGAATTACCCAAAATCAAAGATGTCTGTGAAATCTAAAATATTGTGAAACTTCTTCCACAAGAATACCCTCTTCTGGTGGACCGGCAAGGTGCTCAAAACCAATTATTCTTTTTTCATGCCTATCAACAGCTTAATCATGTGACTTTTATTAATTCGGTTTGATTTGGTTTGAGCTAGAGAAAATAGTCATAGTTTCAAGTAAAGTGGAAATGTTTGTTTGTCGCCTCATACCATGTATGTCATTCTTAGTTGCAGGAGACAACATTTTGAAATATGTATACAGGACTCTCCCTTATATTGCAAGAGGGTGTGTATGTCACCAAGACCCACACATAAACAAAATTATCAGGAGTCTGATAAAGCGATCATAGTCTCCAGCTTGAACTCAATATCAGGGTATCACCAACTCAAGCTGGATGTTCATTTGAGGTTCATAAGCACAATAGATTGATTTTGTGAGTATCCTCATTGACAGAGGGCGTTCAAAAATCTTTTTTAAGGCGATCAGTATGGTGACACACTCAATTATAACGATGGGATTTTAGTATATAAGAAGACCATGACCACACACAGGACAAAGTGTGCTTGACCGTACAGAAAGTAAATATTGCCATAAAGGTAAAGAAGTATGCAGTTGAGATGCGAGATTCACGATAAGTGGACATATATGGAGAAGGCATGTGCTGTAGAATGCACGCCAATGCTAAAAGATGTGGGTGAATTGCTGCAACTTGTAGGTGCGCCTGGCTAATCCTCATGGTATATTAGTAATTACGCAACCACTAGTGTCCCATTGCATAACAAATTAGGAGCATGTACTAATTTAAGCCTTCAAAAGTGAGGCAGCATTTATTAAAATAAACATATTTCACTCCAGACCATAGCATACTGTGATCCTGCCAGATGCACAGAACTCCTGATCAATGAAACCCCACTCTTACTGAGGAACAGCTTGGTATGATACAATATCAAAATGACACTGAGCTTGAGATGTTATTTTCTAACAGAGTCAGAGGTCTCTAAGTTATTGTAACAAACCATAGATCACTGTTGTCCATTTGTGGAAGCCCAAAGAGGAGGAGGTTCGACCCGTTGAGAGGATCAAGATTGTGTAGAAGCCTGGAAAGAATTACAACCATGCATAATGCATGTTATAGCATCTACTTAACAAACAGAACCAACGTCCCAATTGGAAGGTGATTACACTAGCACTGTCATGAACTATGCAGTGTTGCCACTTGTTCCCTTGAGCAAATCACTGTGTGCACAGCAACTCACCATCTGTGTAGGAAGTCATTGGATTCATGAGGAACCAGCAGGAGTTACAGATAGGCAGCAATAGGGTACGCTACAGGCTGCTGGGCACCCATATTCCATCAAGGATGTACATATGGATTTACCTCTCACAAGAAAAATGGATAGTCCTAAAACAGCAGCAGAATCAGATTGTTTTAATAGACTACTTTTCGGAATGAGCCCTGATTTCCCATTTGCATTGACTTCAACGCAGTTAAGCATGCCAGTATTGGATAATTTTGTACATTGTCATATAAGCCAGTGGTGCAGTATTTAAATGAAATACATTTCCATGTTATGCTGAGTATCTATGTTTATCACACTGAAAAGCAACTTCCCTGTGGGAGGAGGTAAATACTACTGCTGCATTGTTTAAGAATAAACTGAAGAAGGCGCCAGACTCTGAGTTAAGATTACTGCCTACAAGTACATTCCACAAGCTACAATGGGAAGATTTCATCCATAACTGAAGCCAATGCGGAAGATGAGATTCAGAATCTCTAAAACTCCCAGCAGCCATCTGCATGAAAATAAACGAGACAGCACCATGTGGGTGTGAGAAGGTAAGTAAAAGGACATTCTGACACCGAGAAGGGCAGAGGAGTCTTCAATTGTGGAAGAAAGCTAAACGTTTGCTTGTATAAGTGGATTATCAGAAAACCTGACACCTAATTTCAGACATCACCACAACAGTAAATGACAATAGGCACAATCCACTGCTCTAAAGCATGCTCGGTACAATGAGGCATTCAAGTAATCATCAGACAGTGTCTGTCTAGGTGATATTCATAGCCCTGCTTTCACCATGAGGAGTTAGCTACACATCTGCTCCAACACAGCTGGAGAATGTCAGAGAGAAGGCGGTATTGCTAAAACTCTGAAGGGGGTATTGCTAAAACTCTGGGCAGATGCATGATTGTGGACACGTACACATGCACACACTGAAACTCTCATACGAACATGCACACGTACAAACACATGCATCACAATTCACATTTCAATGGCAGAGTGGAATGTCAAAGATTATGACATCATGACAGTTTGTACCTATTTTGTAAGTTGTTCTTTCTGGAGTAGGAGAGGTTCGCTAAATTCATAGATTTGAGGACCTTTGGGTCAGCCATTGCTTTTTGGCAGAAACACAACAACAAATTCATATTCCATCGTCTTTGGGACAAGCCTGTGGGATGCCATAAAGGACTCATATGCAGCAATATCTGGGAGTAGTGCTGCAATATTTTAGTTGATGAAAATCATAGCGTAAGAAGCACTATGATGATGGAAGTGTTTATTCTGAAAATGGCTTAAACATGTATGATATACATTTTGTCCTCGGTAGCACTCTGCGATAGTCTGTCATGTGTAGTCAGCTTCCATTGCCCCTTTAATGGTGTACAGGAGATCACCCAGTTCTTTATTTGAACAATGTGTCACATTATTTATGTTCTTTGTTTGCTCTATTCAGAGTAAAGGACGCTACCTAGTCAGGGGGTAGGGGTAGGGGTAGGGCTGGGCAACTTTTTTTTAGCAATTTGCAGTAAGCGGATGCAAGACTTTGTCAAATTCTGTTTTTGCTGGTATCACATCTACCTGCCCCAGATTTTTAAAAAGGTCTAACCCAGAACGGGTGCTATGTAGAACACGTATTCCTCATTCCAGGCATAGCCCATAAGTCATCTTAGAATTGCCCATAAGTCATCTTAGGAATGATTGTTAGATACGGGCATAAGTCAAATCTCATAAACAGATCCAACGCATCTACCATTACAATATTGCTATGGTGATCATTGCTATGTCCTGTATTTGAAAGACGATCTCTCGAGAAATCTCTTTTACTACTTTTTTCTGTTCTTTCCTCACCTTATTCCTACAACACTTGGAAAAATGAACTTTCTTCCGGCAGCTATTGGACTATATATTGAAAGCTGGACATTCTCTGGTGCTTGTCTTATGCCCACTACTGCCACATTTGAAAGATTCTCCTGAAAGCTTGGTACAGACATCTTTTACAGTGTTTCATCACACACACAACCTCATCCATCTTTTCAGGCTGTATGGTATGTTTCTGTTTCGCATTACTTAACTCACTGACACACGTTAGCATGTGTTTTAATGTTTTTGCTACCATTATAACTTTCTTCAGTAGTGGCACATCTTTTACCAACAACTCTTCTCTTATCTTATTTCTTCCACATTTTAGCACAATTCATCCCTTATTCTTTCTTAAATAGAAGCCCAAAATGTGCATGTGGCTGCCAGCTTCCTGAAACTCGTGCTATAACCTTCAACCATCTCATCTTTGCCTAGCTACCTTAATCCAAAATGATTATTCCATTCCATAACGGTACTAACCCTGGTAGGTAACGTTGATCAAGTTTTAATCAACAAATCTCGTACTCATTCAAATTTCTCTTTTCCTCCGTGCTTAACTCAGGCAATGTTTGTAAAACCTCTTGCCCTTCTTCCCCAAGGCAATACATCAGCAACAAATATCTGTGTTATCCACTTAACTTCATCACACAAACCCTTGCATAGTATCCAAACATTTTTAGCGTTTACTCCATCTCCTCAGCGTTTTTTTGTTTTTTTGTGGGGAGCTTCATATAGCATGAACTAGATAACCGGAGGTATCAGAGAACCAGTTGCATTACAGACGGACACATTCATTAGGTCGAGCCTAAACAGCGCTTGCGCTGTAGGCGATCTGTTATCTTTAGTTTGTGGGGTCTGACTCCTCCCACGCTCTGGATTGGCTTGTCTGGTTGTCCTTTAAAAAACGTAGCCTGCAAATGGCTAATGGTGGCTGCATGTCCCACCTTTTTTCGTAAGTTCACTCCCCTGGAGTATTGCCTCGGGAGCGAGAAGGGATGCGCACGCTGCTTGCGTGCGGCCGCCCCCTCCCCTTCTTTTTGGTTGGCGACGCGTCCGCTTTCTCCTCAGTGCTGTCATCATAGCCCCGGGCGCCGCTCTAAACTGTCGGCATTAGCAACAGGGGCGCCATGCTTAATATTTTAGCAGGCGCCTGCTTGACTTGCTGAGTTTGACAATGCTTATTTTTCATACCTTTCCTTTAAGGGTCTGACACCCGATCCGTGGCCGGGATCGGGTTATCGTTTGTACAGCTTGGTCCGTCTCCTGGTGCACACCATCTTCTCCCCTCTGCTCTGATTACTGGCAGCGGTTCGCCTTACACGGCTCCAGGTGAAAGGGGCTCGATGCAGGGACCTTTGAAGAATGGTAGGCATGCAGATGAGCACACCATGTACCCCTTGACATTTGGGAACATTTAACAGTGTTTATACTATGTCTCACGAGGACTCGAACCCTGTTTGCCTGCCTCGAGTTCAGCCGCTCTACCAATTTACGCCACATCCAACAGGCTGACACTTCTTTGGAACGCATAATTATAATGCATTTCCATTATGTGTTACAAAGCAGCGCCAGCCATCTTGTTTTCTACTGCTTGCCTGGCAGGGGTAGTGGTGCTCATTGTCCCGGGGGTACTGCAGGGGGTTTGCGTTAGCATTTGCATTACAGATAGAGGGGCAGATTTACCAGCCCCTTGCGACACATTTGCGCCGCCATTGCGTCACTTCTGTGATGCAGCGGCGGCGTAAACCATGAGCCACGTTGCGCCTTATTTACCACGTGACGCATCTAGGGAGATGCATCACGTTGTAAAGCCCTGTGCCACATGAAACCTGCGTCAGGTTTCATGTGGGCGTTCCGTCGCAGGGAGGGCGTTCCGTCGCGGGAAAGCCTCGTAAAAGTGACGCAGTGAAATCTACAAGATTTCACTGAGTTACTTTTACGACGCTGCTGCGTCAAACCCTTACGCCTGCTTGAAGCAGGCGTAAGGAGTGACGCACCACGTTAGGTATGGGCGGCCACTGTGCATTGCTGGAGACGCGTCGCGCTTGCGACACGACTCCAGCAATGCGCCGCCCTTACGCCACAGGATGCGACACGCATCGGCCTATCCTTGCGCCACGGTGCGCCGCATTATAAATGCGGCGCATCCGTGGTGGTGCAAGGAGAGAATTGCGTGTCACATCTATTCTGGCGCATCCCTGCTGATTTGCAGGGATGCGCCAGAAGTTGTAAATCTGCCCCAGAGTTCGTGTTTAGGGTATTTTAGCGCTGCCACGTGGGTAGTTAGAATAGTTTTTTAAGTTGAGTTAATTTGGCTGTTTGGTTTAGGGTCAGTGTTTCGGTTAAGGCTACTTGTTAGTGCTCGGACGGCTATGGGTAGGCTTACAGTTACTATGCAACTTAACAGTAGTGTTTGGGAGTAGTGGTTGTGAACTGGTGTCATTATGTTCCTGCAGGGCTTTGATCACATGCTATGCAAATTTTGCGCTCTGTAATCCACGCTATCAAACATCGCACGTGCCATTCATTTTTATTTTAATCTACAAACAGAAATCCTCTTCCCATGTCATATTTCTAATCACACATATCTCCCAGTGAATTAAAGACAGTCTAGCAGCCACTCTGTTTGTTTAAACATGGCTTTCCTTTCAGCAGTAGCAGTAGCAGCGCAGGGCAGTTCAGTACTGTACACTCTGCTCTCACGTGCTCACCAGACGCCCTCTGCACTGCACAGACCCAGGCAAAGAGCAGGTGTCCCTGAAAGCGCCCTTAAAGTCCCCGTGTGCCCTTGGTTCACCCACTGCCCTCTATTAACAACAGTGGGCACCAGCAGTGCAGGAGGGCAGCTGGACGGTGAGGCGGGGCTCTGCGGTCCTATTCTGCTGAAGGCCGATGAATAACTCCAAAATACAGGAGACTAGGTCACATCCTGAACGGGGCCCTGTCATTTTGTGTTACCACTGGGCTGCATGGAAGTTTACACTATGCTGTTGGTGCCGTGAGCCTTGAGTTTTGCCCTCCAGGTACATCAGTAGGCCCGGAGGTGGCTGTTTTTGAACAGCGGGTCCTCAAAGATATCGAGGATCTGGAACGAAAAGAGAATCAGTTCCATACTCATAATATGAGCAGAAGTGACTGGCTGGCTGTGAAAACCCTTCAAGATAATAAATCAATTACGATAAAACAAGCTGATAAGGGTGGGGCAGTGGTTGTTCTTAACAGCCACGATTATGAAGCAGAAGTTCTCCGACTTTTGGGAGAGCGTAGAAATTATCTACCACTAGCACGGGACCCGACGCCTGAATTACAAGATGTCATGAAGACTCTGGTGGTGGGCGCAAAAGAAAAAAAGTGGATTACGTACAAGGAGGCGGATTTCTTAATCAACTTGAAACCGCGTGTACCGGTTTTTTATATCTTGCCGAAAATCCACAAACCTAAGCGCCCACCACCAGGTCGCCCGATTGTATCGGGTATTCAGTCTGTATTGGAGCCCTTGTCCCAGTTTGCAGATTTTTTCTTAAGGGAAGCGGTCATTACCCAACCATCCTATGTGCAGGACACGACTGATATACTTAATATTCTCAGTACAGTGGTGTTTGATCCCAGGGAGCAATTTTTAGTTACCATCGATATAGAATCCCTGTATACCAGCATACCCCAAGATGCCGCGCTGGTGGCAGCAGCACGTGCTCTTGGGGAGCTGGAGTGGTTCTATGACACTCCCCAATCTTTTGTTTTGCAGTGCATTGAACTGGCACTTACCAGAAACTTTTTGAGTACAGAAATCAGTTGTACCTCCAGGTGTCAGGCACGTCTATGGGGGCCACATTTGCGCCGAGCTTGGCCTGTATTTATGTAGGCCAGTTCGAAAGCAATGTGATCCATCATGCCTCCAACCCCTTCAAAGAGAATATTTCTCTTTGGAGGAGGTATATTGACGATGTCCTCTGTATCTGGACAGGCACAGAGGACTCGTTAGTGACTTTTTTGACGTGGCTGAACCAGGCAGATGGATGCCTTAGGTTCACATGGTCTTTTAGTCACACCTCTGCTGTGTATCTCGATGTGGATATAACAGCAAGGGATGACATGTTATTTACCTTTGTCCATCAGAAGCCGACGGACAGGAATTCTTTATTGCACTATTGCTCTTGTCATCCGAGAGCGCTCCGTGATAATCTTCCGGTGGGGCAGTTTTTGAGATATCACCGCAACTGTTCCTCTACCGTGAAGTATATGGAGCATTCGGAGGAGCTGGCGACTAAGGTTGGAGCAAGGGGTTATCCTGCTAAAGTCATCAAAAAAGCAGGTAAACGCGCATTGAATACCCCACGTGAAGCTCTTCTGGAGAGAAATGTAAGACAAAAGGGTGACTGCTTACCTGTGGTGACTACCTTTGACCCTTTGTCCACTAAAGTGAGACAAATAATAAGAAAACACTGGTCTATTTTGGATACAGGGGCCAATAAGATGCCGCCACCGGGTTTTGCATTCCGACGAGCACCGAATTTAAAGGATAAGTTGGTCCATACTAGGTCTCTTTTGATGCCACAATTATCCACTTTACCTTCAGGTCACTACCCTTGTGGTGGCTGTTCTGTATGTGATCTCACACAAGCCACTAAAAGTGTTGCTTTGGTGAGTAGTAGAGTGTGGCACTTAAATAAATTCAGTAATTGCAATAGCTCAAACGTCATCTATAGGCTCATGTGTCCCTGTGGGTTACATTATATTGGACTCACTACCCGCAAGGTGAAGGTGCGGATTCAGGAGCATCTCAGCACCCTTAAAACAGGCAGATTAACAACACGTCTGGTACAACATTTTTTAGATATGAAACATGACTTTAGGGCTCTAAAGTGGACGGTGCTAGAAAGGGTGCCTGCAGAAACACATAATGCTGATATAATCTTAGCAAGGAAAGAGGCTAAGTGGATTTTTTCCGAACAAGTAGACCAGCAAGGGTTGAACGAGTCCATAGAATGGAACAAGATTAGCAGATATTGAAGACATGTGATAGTTATATTTTTATGCTGAGGCACCCAGATTTATAGACATTTGCT
Organism: Calotriton arnoldi; assembly: GCA_963921515.1. Classification (NCBI taxonomy): domain Eukaryota; kingdom Metazoa; phylum Chordata; class Amphibia; order Caudata; family Salamandridae; genus Calotriton; species Calotriton arnoldi. Next base: position 747,209 of record CAWUFW010004061.1, read on the forward strand.
TCCCTGCCTTGACGCGTGTGTGTGGATACTGTCATCTAGAAGTAGTGGTGTAAGGATATGGAAAAGAGTTAATAATGGGTGCATTACCATATGTGAATATGACTTGTGGTTAGCTGATAACTAATGGTTCTCGTAGTGATGAGGGCTAACATACCAGCATTTTTTATTAATTTTTTTATTAATTTTGTGGGCTTTCAAATTGGAAGCCGTAACTTGAGTGTCTCTATACAATGGGAATGTAGAATTCCTGACTGCAGTAGATTGGGCCTTTGTGTATTGTAAGATGGCGCCCGTTTTGATCCTTGAAGGCTTCACAGTACTTGGAAGCATTGATACGTGATTACGCTCATTGCGTGATGACGTTGACGCAGAGCTCTACGTTGAAATTATGAACAAATGCGTCTTTTGCTTTAGCGAGGACGGAGCCTGTGGAGACCCACTTATCCCGGTAGCGGTAAAGTAGAGGATTACTTGTTGGTCGTGGCTGAATGAGCTTTCCAGGATTATTTTCCATGATGCCATGCTTTAAATATATGCTGAGGCGGTAGTGTGTATCGGTGATGTGGTGAATGATGGTTTTTTCTCCTATTACTGATGTCGTAATATGAATAAAAACTTTTTATGAGAGGTGAGGGCTTGAAATCTATGACCCGATTAGCATTATGTGATCGGGGTGTATTGGGAGAGTATGGATTGCCTTGTATTTTAGTGAGATACCAAACATAAAAAGATATGAATGTAGGGGCATGGAGCATTGATGTATAACAATCACGTCAATGCCTTACGTGTATTTGTAGGTGCCATAACCACGTGTGGTCACCCCGCGGAAACGCGACCTTTTGGCGCACACCGTAGAACGAGGTAGTTGCAGGTACGAGAGACACTGGCAACTACTCGGTAATTAGAAAGTTTTAACTATCATCATTATGAACGAGGAGTGTGGTTGAGATTAGGGGTGATTTACTCCTGGCACGTGTTTTGTCTTTGTTTGTCATTTGTCTGCAGTATTCTCTAAGTGAAGTGAAGACTGGTCATCCCCTTAGCCCTGATGAAGTTGCGCAAAGTGATAGCAACGAAACATGTTGGCGCTATGGACACAATAATGATGGTTTAAGTTAAACCATTTTTAATAGAGGATGCTCACAGCATTGAATAAAGCTAAGATTAGCCAGTGAGTAGGTTCTCATTTTTAATGTTGGGAATTGTAATTTCATTCTCTTCTTCACGGGGACCAGCACAGTACTTTTCTGATATTTGCCCTTACAGTGCTTATTCTATTTCTTTTCACTGTTCCTTTTCTTCACTTTTGAGATAATTTAAGTTGGAACACTTTTCTGTTTTGTGGCAAGAAAGCAACCGATGATGATAAGTGGGTGTGCTAGCGAGTACCAACTAGCCAGACCCCCCTTGGTGTTGCTACCGTGAGGTGCTTTCTTTCCATTCTCACAATTTTTCATTTATATATTCTTTGGTGGGAATTCTTATACTGCAGCAGAGTGACATTGTGATAAATTGGACATTTGGACATTTGAACGAACGGTAGTGGTCCGTCTTATTGTGGGAGACATTGTATAAAGTTACGGATCCCCTTCGTGTCCAAAGATTATAGTCATTTGTCCAGTGAGTCAGGCCCCTTTTTGTTAGTAAAGCCTTGAGCCCGGAGCCAGCTCCTCGAAGAAGTCACAGGGGTGGGAGAGGTCTCACATGGCTTCCTTCTGGCAGCAGAAGCTCCCGGCTTTCAAACACTTAGAACACCCACCTCTGTGGTTTCAGGTCAGCCACTTCTTGTATAAAAAACACGAGAATGTGTTTACAATTGTTTTTTTTACTTTGAAAATATTGGTTGGAGATTTAATTTTTTGTTTTGTTTCTGTCCCTCGGCCTTCTAACTTCCTGCTGATACGGGGTCTGAGGCCCAGTACAAGCTCCTCCTTTCCTGGCTGATTTCCTCCCTCCCTCCCTCCTTTGCCTCTCCTGTTCCACGCAGCGCTTTGAGGCAGCATAACTATACGGTTAAACACTATACAAACACTAGCACGGCACGGCATTCTGTTCCTTCGCTTCTTTAACCCTACCCACCCCGTCCCTTCCCTCTACAGTCCCCTTATTACTTCTCATAACCCCTTTCTGCTCCTGTTCCACGCAGCGCTTTCAGCGCTATACAAACTACCACACCACCACGGCATTACAGTACAACATTTTCCTACAAACAAACAAAAACAGATTCGGAGTCTCAGGGGACAACAGGAATAAACAGGCGCCTGAACCGACTCTGAGCACATCCCAGACTCAACCATAGCGCTGGCTCAAACCTCCTCAGATAGGAAGCAATAAAACATAAAGGAAACTCCACCGCATGCCATTCTTTTACACAATATCCACTCCTTCCGAAATTCCAAAAAGATAACATCGGCTTATAAGGCCAGACGTAGCTTTCAATATCTGACAAGATTTCCTGGACTGAGTTCAAAGAGGACGTGGGTGGGTGTGAGTGTGAACACAGTATTCCAAGTTGCTACACATTAGCAGTGAAATAATAGTGGAGATATCCATATTTAGGGTAACCATAAATCGCCCCGCACACCATCTATGTCCACTGAGCCTTCTCTTGGTCACAGTCAAAACCTACCGGTACCTGGCAGGGGCAAAACTCATCTGTTGATTGCCAAAGATTGAACACTGCATCCCTCTCTCCTCCACCAGGCTACAGTCAGTGCTTTAAATGGGCTGGTACTGAGCACCAGCACTTTTTTTATTTTGAGAGGGAGAGTACCTGCACTTCTCAAGAGTGACGTAATACTTTCAATTGCAGAGCACCAGCACTTCTCAGAAACAAGCAGGGGCTCTGGTACTTGGTGCCTGCACTTCTATTTTCCCATTTCAAGCACTGGCCACAGCGAAATAAGTAATGTCAGTTCCCTTCATTGGTATGTCTTTTCATTTTTTGCAGCGATTATACCTAAAACTAAGGCGTCTGAGCAGTTACATTGCTTTCTTTGGAGCATTTGATTCGGTTCAAAGGAAGGCAAGGCGTTCTTCTAAGTGTCAAAGATATCCATCAGCCCATTAACGTGGGTCCCTGCGTCGGGACAGAAGTTAAAACAAGCATTTGCAATGCAATAGGTCTCACATTTACGAAAGTTTGAGCTATTGGCTTTGTAAATGACAATGCCTTTTATTTATGTGTTGATTTTTAAAACATAAATAAAAGGCATTGCCATTTATAATGCCAATAGCTTAAACTCTCGCAAATGCGAGACCTATTGCATTGCAAATGCTTGTTTTTGCTAGGCGCGGGGAGATAAGTGATTTGCCCAGAATCACAGGATGTTGAACGTCCCTGCCGAGACTCGAACCAGGTTCCCCAGGTTCGAGGTCGACTGCTCGAGCCATTCGGTCAAATCCTCTCCCCGGTTTTCTTGGACTACCTAAAAAGAAAGGTGAAGGAGTTTTCTTTTGCATGCACCTTGATAAAATAATCAGATGTAAGAGAAACAGTCCTAAACACCACCTTTTTGAATAAGTCAAAAATAAAACACAGCAGTTATTATTTGATGTTATGCAGTCAACTTATATCTTATCTAACCCAGATAACATTAACAAAGACAGAAATAAAGTCACCAATGAGTCAGGCACTACCTATTGCAGTTAATTTATCGTAACAGGCAATACAAAAATGAAAGACTAAGCAGTGTTCCTGCCACTGGCAGTTAGATGACTTTGCAGCTATAACTATTGAAGGATTGTTTGTCACCGCTGGTAACAGGGTGAATAATTTACACCAAGGTGTGTCTGTCAAAAATATCTTTAAGTTTTTCTATGCACACCGTCAAATGTATTGTCTACCTTTTCTAAAAATAGTTTTAAGCTTAAATGGATATGCCCATTACCGCTTTTGATAGGCTAACCATAACCTTTATTCCACAGCAATATCGCCTCTGTGAAAAGCGACCCTTTTCCTGTGCCACGTGCTTCCATTTTTTTTCAATGGAAATGAGCCCAACGTTTCAAAATGGCCACATTGGATGTCACAATACATCCATTTTCTACTGAAATGAGAGCTTGCTCACATTGTCTTGTGATGTTTCTTTGTAACTGTTTTCAAAGCTGCGGAGCCTGTATTCCCCCATTGTAACGAAGATGCATTTCATAAAAGTATCACATCACGCTAAATATAGGGCTTGTTCCTTAAGCTGTAGACCAGGGTTCTCCAACCTTTTCTGTACTGAGAGCTACTTATGTTCAATGAAACACATTGACAGCTACTAATATTATTAGTGTTGTATAATTTACATTTTTTATATGTATAATAATTCAACCAAGAAAAAGCTTTCTATTTTAATAAGCTGGGCTGCACACAGGTGAGCTACTTAGAGAAAGCTGTAGACAGGGCAGGACTGGCCGTAGCGGGCACCGGGCGTTTCCCCAGTGGGCCGACAGGGTGGGAGCCAGTTTTAGACCCCCGGGGGCCGTTTTTGTTACCAGGGGCCGATACTGCATTATCAGCCCCCAGCAACAAAAGCGGCACAAAGCTTTCCGCTAGCACCCCACCATGCTTCCATTGACCACAAATGTCCTGCGTGTCAATTCCCCCTTTTATGCTATTTAAATGGAGTAACTTCTCAGTCCACCACCAAAGATCCTCAAATCGGCAACTGCCCTGCTGTACAGTGTTACAAAGCCGACTCAATGGGGTCTTTAAAGACTGCACACCCATTCTCCATGTTGAGGTTTACCCTCCTCATCCAGTGGGCTCTTCGTTGCCAGTATAATGAGGTGGTTACACCAAAAGAAAGGAGTGATACAAGGTAAGAGATGAAAGAGCCTTTAATGGTTACACCTAAGCCATCAACCATCTAGAGCAACTGCTGCAGCTCTACTCAACATTCCCTTTTTACATCATGCATTCTACAGTGGAATAAAATGTTATTGGCTTACCATAGAAATCACACCCATGCAGGCAGAGATAGGGTGACTTCAGGCTTCCCTGCTGGTGAAGTTTCTTTCAAGGGTACTGTCAGAGGTCCGGGCAGCGTATTTCCCTTAGTAGAACTATCATTGAGGTAATTACGTCAGGACCAGACTGGAAACCAAAATCGGCCTGGAAATAATTTTCAACCCAGACCCACACTGCAGTGTTCCCAGACAAAAATGATGCCATGATTGTGCCACAGCATCCAACCTGCCCTAAGAGCAGGGTCCTAACTTTGTGAAAACATTCACTAGGTACTGCTCTGGATTGATGTTTGTCTTTGGAGAGTGAGGCATCTGAACAGTATTGAAGCAGCTGGAAATTGCAGTGGTACCCGCACATTTGCTGACTTTATATTGGGGGAACCTCTTCAGCAGTTCCCGGATAGACAGAGGTTATACAGTCTTTAATGTTATAGTTAGAACAGTTTATCACTAGCTTACTTGGGCTTACCTTGCTACTAAGCCCAAAACTGAGCTCCAAGTACACCACTTCAAAACTTGATCCTCGTGGTAGTGAGTCTGAACAGTGCAAATACTACTCAAGCAGATGGTTTGGGGCAGAAGCTCAGAACTCAGGGAAATATCTATTGGCAGTCAATAATGTCCAGCAACTACTTTTACTGAAAGAGAAAAAATATTTACTCACAGCATAATACTGCACATAAAACATATGAGGACAACAGTGCAATACACAGTTTTTCCTGTGGCAGTTACTATGTGGGGGAATTAGCTGGTACGAACTCGTACTGTTCCCCATACAGTGATTGTACAATATCACCAATGCAAGTTATGCTGATTTCCCTTCTGGGAAAATGGTTAATGCAGGTCTTCATGCCCTCTCTTTGAGTTACCCCTACCAATCCCTGAATAGGAAATATGGATAGGTTCTTGGTAGCTCATAATATTCACAAAAGTCACAGTGTTCCCATCAATGGCAGTCCCTAGCACTGTACCTTAGTCTCTTTTTTCATGCAATGGTTGGCCCTCTCCTTTCAGCTGTGAGCAGGAGTTGTGAGATTCCTGGTGGTGTGCGGTCTTACGTTACCCACAAATGGCAGAGGTGGTTAGGTCCCACTTTTATATACATTTTCCAGACAAGGAATATGGCTCCTGTTAGAAATGGGGGTCTCTAGTTGGCAATGGCGGGCCACTGTCCAAGTAGGGACCCTTCTTCCTAAGTCAGAGTGAGAGGGCTACCCTCTTTAATACCCCTGCTCAACCCTGTGGTAACGTAGCACGAGCAGGTAGGCTTATCTCAGAGGCAGGGTGTGAAGCATTTATGATCATACACAGTAACACAATGAGGAACACTACAAAGGGACACCACACAAGTAGGTATTATAAAAAATAAGTATCTTTATATAAAGGCAGATTTATCACAAGACCAATAACTGTAAAAGCCACAATACTGTCAAAAATAGGATAGCTGTTGAAGGGCTGTCAAAAATAGTTAAAAGGTTGCAAAAATAAGGTTCAAGTTCAAAGCAGTGGTCTCTGCGACCCTTTCTTTCACAAAGTACCTGGGTTTAGTTGCAAAACCAACAAAGTGTCGCAAAGAAGCTGTAGCGATGATTCTCGGCACGCGAGGCCGGCGATGCGTTGAAATCCTTGCCGCAAGGGAGGATGATGCGCCGATCTGCGGGATGCGTGCGGAGACGATGCGACAAACTTCTGCACGCTGGACCACCGATGCGATGACTTTCTTGCCGCGTGGGAGAAGTCGATGCGGTGATCCTGTTGCGCTGTGCGATCGTGTGGCGATGCGAAGACAAGACGCTCCGCGAGGGAGCGACGAAATTCGGTGTGATGCGATCAAAGTGGCGAACGCACGGCGTCCGCACTGCGATGTCTCGAAGCGATGATTTCTGTCAGGGTTGCGAGTGCGCGGCGACAGCAGCGCGATGATCTTTCCAGCGCGTCTCGGCTGCAGCGGCTCGCAAAGGGGCGTCAGCGATGGTTTCGGGTTGCGGGCCCTCGGCGGCAGCAGCGCGAGGATTTTCCCAGCGCTCTCGACTGCAGCGGCCCGCAAAGATGCGTTAGCGTCGATTTCTTACCCTCTTCTCTCTGATGCAAACTAGAGGCCCTGGAACTCACAGGAGCCTCCTCAGCAGATAGCAGTCCTCGCAGGGAGGAAGCAGGAGGTTGGTGGTGGAGTCTGTTGTGCCTGAGACTCCAGCAGGAGGCTAGCTCTTTTCCTAGCCCTTGGGTGATTGCTGTACAAAAATAAAAGTTCTCTCAATAGTTCCTTTTCCTCTTCTTCAAGGTCCAGTGGTCACTGCTGCAGGCCAGTGCAAGAAAAACACACAAGCACAAGGACAGTCACTTCCTGCAGATTCCTCCAGTGGCACGGACAGAGTTTCCTCTCCAGATCCAAAAGCAATACAAAAGTAGGGGGTTTGAGCACAGATATTTATACCCCAAAAGCCTTTGATCCTTGAAGCTACCAGTCCCTGAACCTAGCCAGAACCAGTTCTGCTCAGGCCTGGAGCACTTTGTTTACCAGGCTGCATCCTTCCTTTCAGAAAGAGGGGGTCTGCTAGCAGACACACAGTGGGAGGTGGAGCCAGCATTCACCTTGCCAGGCACAGCCCTATTCAGATCAAAGAGCCACCCTTCCCCACACTCTAAATGCAGATCTCGCTATTCCACCAAGGTCTGACTCAGCCTGTCCTGCCCCTCTAAAACCAGACAGCCAATACACATAACGGCAGAGCACACTGGAAGGCTTAGGCAAGAAAATACCTACTTTCTAAAAGTGGTATTTTCAAACACAGAATATAAAAATAAACTTCACTAAAAGGTGTATTTTAATATTCTGAGCTCAGGCATACTAAATTCGTTTTTCTACCATGTTCCTGGGGTCAGTTAGGACTATAGCATGTAATAGTCAAACTGCCCATTCTAGCCTATGAGGAACAGGTAGCCTTACAGTAGTGAAAAACGAAATGGTGCATAATTCACTACCAGGACATGCTACACACACCAAGGCATGTCCTACCTTACACAAACAATGCACCCTACCCGAGGGGCGACTTACAGGATGCCAAGGGAAGGTTCAGGGGCTGGGAAGTGGGTGCACTTCACAGCCAAGATGGCAGTTCTGGACTGCACACAGACACTGCAGTGGCAGGTCTGAGACACACTTTAAAAGCTGCTTCTGTGGGTGGCGCAAACCAGCGCTGCATGCCCACCAGCAGCATTTGGTTTACCAGCCCTGGGCACACACAGGCCACACTACTAGGGACTAACAGGTAAACCAAATAAGCCAATAAGGGATATACCAATTCACATAGACATATTTACCAAGGGAGAGCATATGCACTTTAGCACTGAACAGCAGTGGTAAAGTGCCCAGAGTCATAAAACCAACAGAAACAGGTCAGCAAAAATACAGGAGGCAGGCAAAAAGTTTAGGGGTGACCCTGCAAAAAGGGCCATTTCCAACACAACCCCCTTCCAGCCAAAACGCAGGGTAGACCAATCACTACTTTGATGGGCTTCCCTGCTTCGGGCGATAGAACACGGAACTGGCCCGCAACTGCAGGGGCATATGCCAGCTCTACTCCAATCTGAACCCTGGTGGATCCCTCTGTCCACACTCCCAGGGCCCACTAAGATAACCAATGGGGAACTCTGCCCCTCACCTGTGGACACCACCTGTGCAGCACCTAACCTTAACTGGCCCCCACGTGTGTCCCAACAGATAAACAACAAGCCCCAGTAATCACTGACAGTAGTCAGTGATGAAATCCAAGCCCTATACCTCTCAGGGCTCTCAAACTTTTGTGGCATCAGAGAGTGAGGGGCAGTAACCCCAGGTGCCTGGCACCTTTTGTACACTCTCCCTCCTGTCAGGTCAGGCAAAGCACCCGGACACTGACCCACCAGCCCTGGGCCTGTACCCAGCGGCTGGGCCAGAGACTGGGGTGGGCTCTCCCACACCCGGTCCTCCTCTTTGGGGCTCGGTACCCTCCCACCTGGAGCGATACCCCCTTCCAGAATTGTCAGGGCACCTGAGGCAGGTGTCCTGCATAATTCGCCCACCAGTTCAGGGGTTTTATCCTGCAACTGGTATCCCAGCATAGGGTCTGTACCCTTAGACTGGGCGGAGGTCAGGGGTGAGGCTGCCCTCTCCCCGCCCCCTTTACTGGGGTCCGGCACCCTCCCACCTGGAGAGGTGCCTCCATAACACAAACCGGGAGGGGCACTGTTAGCAGTTGCCCCTTCCTCCAGATCAGGGGGGACACCCTGAACCTGGCCCCCCAACCTAGGGTCTGTACCCTTGGGCTGGGCCTGTGCCTGGCAACCCAGGACTTCTGGGGGCGTACACCAATTCCCCCCAAGGAAAATACACTCTTCCACTAGTTCAGGGCCTTGTCCCTGCAACTGATCCATCAACCTGGAAAAACCCTCAGGTGGTACTGGGGTCAGAGGCGAGGACTCCCTCCCTCTGCACCCCCTTCCAGCATACTGCACCCTCCCACCTGGAGTGGTGCTTTTAGAAAAGAAAATGGTCGGGACACTGCTTACAGTTGTCCCTTCCTCCAGGTCAGACAACACCTGGACCTGACTTACCATCCCAGGGACCAACCCCTGTGCTTGAACAACTGCCTGGCCAACCAGGACTTCCTGGGGAGCACACAGGCCCCCCTCAAGGGAAACACACCCCTCCACCAGTTCAGGGCCTGGACCCTGCAACTGACCTACCAACCGAAAAAACCCGCAGGTTGCACCGGGGTCAGAGGCGAGGACTCCCTCCCTCTGCACCCCCTTCCAGCATACTGCACCCTCCCACCTGGAGTGGTGCTCTTAGAAAAAATGGTCGGGACACTGCTTACAGTTGTCCCTCCCTCCAGGGCAGACAACTCCTGGATCTGACTTACCAACCCAGGGACCAACCCCTGTGACTGAACAACTGCCTGGCCAACCAGGACTGAAGTGGTGTCACCATGGTCACTCCTAGGGGGATCAGCCCTTCTGACTGGCCCCTGACCCACTGGCTCTTCCACTGGGGACTTCTTCCCCCTTTCATCCCTCAGACTGGACTTCCGTACCCTCCCCTAGGAGTGGCACTGCCAGGCACAAGAACTGATGGAGGCCTGACTACAGGCACTCCCAGCTCACCTAACACTGGGGTACCCCCCACAATGGACGGTCCATCCAGACAGACTAGGCTCCCTACCTGGTGTTCCCTCATGGAACCATCCAGTCCTGGGGACTGAGGCTGGGGCACTTTGGGACCTATCCCAGTCTCACTCCTGCTCCCACGAGACAGGATGTGAGGCCCTACAACCTCCTCACAACAAGGGGACCCAGCTGTAACACTCCTAACCTTTCCCAGCACTCTGGGTTGGAAAACTTCTGAACCACTTCTCTTAGGGTCATTCCCTAATGCCTCTACAGAGCCTCTGGTACTCACCCAGAGGTCTGCCTCCTGCGCAAGTTCCCTAGGATCAGAGAACTCGCACTCTAACACATGTTGGTTTAGCTCTGGAAAATAGGAACTCACAATATGCTCTCCCACAATTGGATTACACAGTTCCACGCAGGTGCTAACCTTTACCTCACAATCCAGTGTCTCACACACGTACCCCACACCACTCTCTTGAAGTGGGCGAGACATTAACTGACTGTCTCTATCACTCAACCCACACTCTTCTGGGCGGTCCTCACACTCATACACCAGGACTTCAACCACGGGGGAACCCCTCTCCCTGCACCTCTCATCCAGAGTCGGTAGAGTATCCCTCCTTTCACTAGGACTATGGGCCCCTGCGCTAGTTCCCCAATCCACCTCAGGGCCACTGCATATTAATGGGGCTACCTCATATCCTTGAATCCCCTGGTGTAGATCAACCCCTCCTTCAAGTCAGGTGCTACATCTCTGGGTGGGGGTACTACACTGTCATCACCATACACTTCAATTTTGCTGCCACCACTGGACCCCACCCTCTCCGGGGAATCCAGACAATTAAAACTGTGCTCCAGGGGTAACCTACCCTCTTGAGCTAACTTCTCCTTTTCTGCTATCTGCGCTCGGTGCGCCTCCAGCTGTGCAATCTCTATTTGGAGCCTCTCCAATTCCAGCTGGTACTCCCTCTCCCCTGTCTGTCCAACTCCTCTGGGGACCATGAAGGGGATTGGGCACTACCCTGTGCACTAGATCCAGCAAGGGACTCCCTACCTATGGGACCTTCCCGCCTGTCCCCCAACTCCTCTGGGGACCATGAGGGGAATCTGGCACTACCATAGGCACTAGGCTCATCAAGGAACTCCCCACCTATGAGATATTCCATAACACTTTCTTCCTCCTCTTCAGACTCTCTAGAGCCACCCTCAGACCAACTACCCTCTGGGTAGGTGTACTGGGACTCCAAGAATCTCCATCTGTCTTGTTGCCAAAGTCTCAGGGATGTCTGCAGGGATAGCTGAGTCTCCTTCCTACTCACTGCTAAGCCCCTCTCCTCACAGAACCCCCTTAGCTCCTCTAGACTGTAGGTTAACAGATCATCTATATAAAAGGTAGGTCTCATTTCAGTAAGACCCATTGTAGCAATAACTGGCAATATCAATAATAACAAAAATAGGCTTGCCCGTTGTAACAATCACGGGCAATATCAATAAAAGATAGAAGAAAACTTCTCAAGAAAATGTATGCGGGTAAAAAATCACCGGCAATATCAATTACAATATAGGATCCAACAATTCTCAAAAATGTATGCGGGTACTATTACCTGGCAATATCAATAAAACATAGGCTTGCCCATTGTAACAATCACGGGCAATATCAATAAAAGATAGAAGAAAACTTCTCAAAAAATGTAAGCGGGTGAAGAATCACCGGCAATATCAATCACAATATAGGATCCTAAAAACTCTCAGAAATGTGCGTGGGTGAAAAATCACCAGCAATATCAATCACAATAGGGGATCAAAAACTTTCAATAAATGTGCGCGGGTGAAAAATCACCGGCAATATCAATCACAATACAGGATCCCAAAAACTCTCAGAAATGTGCGTGGGTGAAAAATCACCGGCAATATCAATCACAATACAGGATCCCAAAAACTCTCAGAAATGTGCGTGGGTGAAAAATCACCAGCAATATCAATCACAATAGGGGATCAAAAACTTTCAATAAATGGGCGCGGGTGAAAAATCACCGGCAATATCAATCACAATATAGGAGCAAAAAAAACAATTCTCAAAAAAAATGTATGCGGTACGTTATGGTCTGCACTCACTAGTAGTGTACACTATAATTACTGTATGCGATCATAAATGCAAGTCCAGATCCCACCGCTGCCACCAATGTTAGAAATGGGGGTCTCTAGTTGGCAATGGCGGGCCACTGTCCAAGTAGGGACCCTTCTTCCTAAGTCAGAGTGAGAGGGCTACCCTCTTTAATACCCCTGCTCAACCCTGTGGTAACGTAGCACGAGCAGGTAGGCTTATCTCAGAGGCAGGGTGTGAAGCATTTATGATCATACACAGTAACACAATGAGGAACACTACAAAGGGACACCACACAAGTAGGTATTATAAAAAATAAGTATCTTTATATAAAGGCAGATTTATCACAAGACCAATAACTGTAAAAGCCACAATACTGTCAAAAATAGGATAGCTGTTGAAGGGCTGTCAAAAATAGTTCAAAGGTTGCAAAAATAAGGTTCAAGTTCAAAGCAGTGGTCTCTGCGACCCTTTCTTTCACAAAGTACCTGGGTTTAGTTGCAAAACCAACAAAGTGTCGCAAAGAAGCTGTAGCGATGATTCTCGGCACGCGAGGCCGGCGATGCGTTGAAATCCTTGCCGCAAGGGAGGATGATGCGCCGATCTGCGGGATGCGTGCGGAGACGATGCGACAAACTTCTGCACGCTGGACCACCGATGCGATGACTTTCTTGCCGCGTGGGAGAAGTCGATGCGGTGATCCTGTTGCGCTGTGCGATCGTGTGGCGATGCGAAGACAAGACGCTCCGCGAGGGAGCGACGAAATTCGGTGTGATGCGATCAAAGTGGCGAACGCACGGCGTCCGCACTGCGATGTCTCGAAGCGATGATTTCTGTCAGGGTTGCGAGTGCGCGGCGACAGCAGCGCGATGATCTTTCCAGCGCGTCTCGGCTGCAGCGGCTCGCAAAGGGGCGTCAGCGATGGTTTCGGGTTGCGGGCCCTCGGCGGCAGCAGCGCGAGGATTTTCCCAGCGCTCTCGACTGCAGCGGCCCGCAAAGATGCGTTAGCGTCGATTTCTTACCCTCTTCTCTCTGATGCAAACTAGAGGCCCTGGAACTCACAGGAGCCTCCTCAGCAGATAGCAGTCCTCGCAGGGAGGAAGCAGGAGGTTGGTGGTGGAGTCTGTTGTGCCTGAGACTCCAGCAGGAGGCTAGCTCTTTTCCTAGCCCTTGGGTGATTGCTGTACAAAAATAAAAGTTCTCTCAATAGTTCCTTTTCCTCTTCTTCAAGGTCCAGTGGTCACTGCTGCAGGCCAGTGCAAGAAAAACACACAAGCACAAGGACAGTCACTTCCTGCAGATTCCTCCAGTGGCACGGACAGAGTTTCCTCTCCAGATCCAAAAGCAATACAAAAGTAGGGGGTTTGAGCACAGATATTTATACCCCAAAAGCCTTTGATCCTTGAAGCTACCAGTCCCTGAACCTAGCCAGAACCAGTTCTGCTCAGGCCTGGAGCACTTTGTTTACCAGGCTGCATCCTTCCTTTCAGAAAGAGGGGTCTGCTAGCAGACACACAGTGGGAGGTGGAGCCAGCATTCACCTTGCCAGGCACAGCCCTATTCAGATCAAAGAGCCACCCTTCCCCACACTCTAAATGCAGATCTCTCTATTCCACCAAGGTCTGACTCAGCCTGTCCTGCCCCTCTAAAACCAGACAGCCAATACACATAACGGCAGAGCACACTGGAAGGCTTAGGCAAGAAAATACCTACTTTCTAAAAGTGGTATTTTCAAACACAGAATATAAAAATAAACTTCACTAAAAGGTGTATTTTAATATTCTGAGCTCAGGCATACTAAATTCGTTTTTCTACCATGTTCCTGGGGTCAGTTAGGACTATAGCATGTAATAGTCAAACTGCCCATTCTAGCCTATGAGGAACAGGTAGCCTTACAGTAGTGAAAAACGAAATGGTGCATAATTCACTACCAGGACATGCTACACACACCAAGGCATGTCCTACCTTACACAAACAATGCACCCTACCCGAGGGGCGACTTACAGGATGCCAAGGGAAGGTTCAGGGGCTGGGAAGTGGGTGCACTTCACAGCCAAGATGGCAGTTCTGGACTGCACACAGACACTGCAGTGGCAGGTCTGAGACACACTTTAAAAGCTGCTTCTGTGGGTGGCGCAAACCAGCGCTGCATGCCCACCAGCAGCATTTGGTTTACCAGCCCTGGGCACACACAGGCCACACTACTAGGGACTAACAGGTAAACCAAATAAGCCAATAAGGGATATACCAATTCACATAGACATATTTACCAAGGGAGAGCATATGCACTTTAGCACTGAACAGCAGTGGTAAAGTGCCCAGAGTCATAAAACCAACAGAAACAGGTCAGCAAAAATACAGGAGGCAGGCAAAAAGTTTAGGGGTGACCCTGCAAAAAGGGCCATTTCCAACAGCTCCGCTGTTGCATGTGTCCAAACTGATTTTTGTTGGTTCGTTTTAACATGTAATTTCTACGGTGCTCTCCAGATACAGTCATTCTGTAAAGTGATGCTTCTCACAGCAGGAAGCAATGGGGCTGACTCCAAGCAGAAGTACCGAAAACATGGGCACAATGAAGTGTGTGTGTTCTTTCCATCTAGCTTTCAACAGTCACCTTAAAGCAGTAATCAGAAATAGATAAAAGGGCAAGCCTGACTTAGAAACGACCTCACCTTGAACAACAGAAACTGCAGTCCCACCCTTTACCCCTACCACCCACCAAATGACAGTGCTCATGAAGAACTAACTAATCAGCAGTTCCTAGCTAACAAACCTTTATGGATTTCCTAAAGGTAGCCCTGTCTCCATCCTCCACACTTCAGTGTCTGGTTCTCCATCCTCCAGCCATGCAAATGCAGCACTACACTTCCTCTGTCTAGGTAAGCTATCCTCACTCTCCATTTTGCGCCATGCTAAGACCAGAGGCATCAAAAATGGGTCCCACCGATGTCAGCACTCTGATTCTCTCTTTCTCTCTCTGCCTCACACACACACACACACACTCTCCTACTATCATACATTTATTACACACTCACTGGACACACACACGTTTGACTTGTACACAGGATGTCAGTGCCGGTTTCTGGGTTTCTTATTACAGCAGAACTTTACCTGAGAAGCAGCAGTAGACCACCATCATACTGACACAGAGGAAAAGGTCTTGTCACACTATAAGTCACAAACATGGAACACTACTAGCACTGCTTTGCTTTATCCGCAAAGAACAAAGACAGTAGTCCACTGTCTTCCATATAGGCATGCGTAGTGCACCCCTCCAGATGACAAGACCATGCATTATCATGCATTTTGTCCCGGGCAACACACTAGATTAGCCCGGGACCAAATTATAGTAAGGATACCAGTTCACATGGAGTTTGGCACTCGGAGCAGGGGTGCAAGCTGGTAATCCATGCAGGAACATTCTGTTGCCAACAATCCAATTGTCAAAGACATTCCTTTTACTCAGCTTTTAAACACTAAGGACTGTTTTAGTTTTGTCGCTGTAAGTTGGCGTTTTTCCCTTTTACTGGGTTTTCAAACACATTTGTGTGGAATGGTTGCATGCGCACTATCGGGGGGTGTTGTGTTGCGGCTTTGTCCTATTTTATTGATATCTTGTTGTTGTGGGGGACATTCAGTGCACAAGTCAGGGGGTACATGTCGGTACACAGCGTCCACCCACTATTTTCACAGGGTGGACGCCGTCCACCCTGCAAGGAGTGGGCCTCACTGAAATATCCTGAACTTGTCTCGGTGTAATTTTCAGGCACCGGGACACATTCAGCAGCATGTCGGCACCTTCCCTGCTTTCTTTCAGAGCAGCAACGTGCAGGCTGTAAGGGGGCTATCGCATTGCAGATTCCAGCTGGGCCCATAACAAAGGCCGAATTAAAGTGGCCATCAGGCCTCCTTTTGGTCCACTATCCTCATTAGGAGCAATCTGAGCATCACACCTAGATGCAAGGGATGGGAAACAAAGGCACACAGCTTGTTACCGCTTCACAAATACTTAAGAGAGACATGCTTTTCACTTTGTTTAATCCCTGTATATAAGAGCTATCCATGCACTTTAAGAATGTCATATGTGTTGGTCTGTCCCAGTATTTACACAAATAACAATTGAAATACCATTATTTTATTTGTATGGGCACTAATCATCCAGGGTGTAAGAACGCTTTATATAACACGTGCACATTATACATTGACAATAAATCGTATAAATTTGTAATTCAATGTACATGATGTGTTACATAAAACAGTTAGGGTTACAAGGCGTAGGAGTCACATGTCCTTTATAGCTCGCTGTGCTATATTAGAAAGA
Organism: Calotriton arnoldi; assembly: GCA_963921515.1. Lineage (NCBI taxonomy): Eukaryota > Metazoa > Chordata > Amphibia > Caudata > Salamandridae > Calotriton > Calotriton arnoldi. The sequence continues at coordinate 763,738 of CAWUFW010004061.1, forward strand.
TTACAATTTATGAACTGCAAGGAACAAAATGATCTCTGTGTTAAAAACAGTAATTCACATAACTAGCTGCATAAAATAAAAATCTGTCTTCTGCATGTTAGATGATGTGCTTTGCCCACAATGCAACTTTGATTCAAAGCTGGGACTAGAGAAAACACAATGCAACTTTGATTCAAAGCTGGGACTAGAGAAAACACAGATCTCTCCAGCAAATGCGTTACCCTCCAAAATCACCTTACCATTATTATTGTTCCTTGGGAATTACTGGGCACACAGGTGCCTTAACCTCATAAGGTATTCAAAAATGCAGACTTTGCAACCAATTAAACAGACTATATTTACTGCAACATTTCTCCTTGTTGTCAATTTCTTTGTGGCAGAGTTTTTACAAAATAAGGGGCAGATTTACAAGCCCTTTGCGACACTTTTACGCCACTGTTGCGTCACTTTTGTGATGCAGCGGCATCGTAAACAATGCGCCACGTTGCGACACATTTACAACGTGACACATCTAGGGAGATGCATCACGTTGTAAAGCCCTGGGTCACATTACACCTGCGTCAGGTATAATGTATGCAGAATGGGCGTTCCGACGCAAGAAAGCCTCGTAAAAGTGACGCAGTGAAATCTACAAGATTTCACTGCGTCACTTCTACGACACCACTGCGTCAAAACCTTACGCCTACTTGAAGCAGGCGTAAGGAGTGACGCAGCACAATAGGAATAGGCATTCTTGTGCATTGCTGGAGGTGCGTCGCACTTGCGACACGACTCCAGCAGTGCGTTACCTTTAAGCCAACAGATGCGTGATGCATCTGTCAATTCTTGCGCCACGTTCGCAGCATTGTAAATGCGACGCATCCATGGTGGCGCAAGGGTTTTTTGGCGTGACGCAATTGAACTGACGCATCTCTGCTAAAAGGCAGAAATGCGTCCGTTCTTGTAAATCTGCCCCTAAATGTGTAAGTTGAAGCCCACATTTTGTGTCGGGGGAGGCATCACTTTTTTGGCACAACCCCAACGCAAACTCTTATTTATTAAATCTTGTAATGCACTCAAATGTACTCATGATAGACCTGCGAAACATATTTGAGAGGTGTTAAGATCTTCTGTCACTCCTTGTGATGTCACTTCCTATGAGGTCATGGGTTGTGATGCCACTTCCTGTGATGCATTGCAGTGATGTCGCTCTGTGATGTTATGCGCAATGATGTCACTTGCATACTGCCTAACTTGGTTATTCCCCCCACTTCTTTTTTTAGGACTTGTGCCCTGGGGACATCGTTAACCCACAGTTGGATGCCTGGGCATGTTTTTTTGCCTTTGGCTCTCTTATTTGTGTTCTGGTGGATTCTGAAGTCGATCGCATTTGGAAGATTCCATCTGGTGTAAAATTGTGGTCTAAGAAAAAGTGCTCTTAAGCAGACCCTAGTGAGATGGGAATCCGAGCACGGACGTTGATGATAGAACAATTGTGAAAGTGATGTCACCACCCGTGTGAACTTCAACCTTTTAGACATACAGCCCTTGGTCAGCTTCTGCAGAGATAAACACTATTAACCTAAATCTCCGGCAGCACCTCCTACAGGACTTTCATAGCTTTAGCTAAGGTGCTGTTAAATGGCTTTAATGGAATTTATCACAACACAAAACAGTGGCTAGGAAGCATACACCCTACAAAGCCGTAGAGTTCACACAAAGATTAGAGACGTGTCTCGCATCTGCAGGCTGTTTAGCTAGCAGCTAAGAGCTTTCCTCCAGGGTATACAGCAGGTCACATTACACAGTCTACCTGCACAAATGACCACAAACAAGCTTCAATGGCTATTCTTTTGGCAGAGTTCCACAAATATTCCGATATTGGAAAAGATTTTCGTTCATCATGTTATGTCCTACGCCTTGTGGTTACTAGTGCATAGTTAACCGGATATCTTTCAGATATTTTAATATTTTAGTATTAAAAAAGGATGGAATTACTTGCATACTAACAATGGATTAGTGCCAATTCCTTCGAATATGTACACATTTCCTAAAGATATTGTCTACTGGCTAAGTAGCAATCATAGTAATAATAGGGAGGGCTAGGTTCCTACTCCAGCATTCGTATTTCGTCAAATTGTTTGATCTTGGGCGAATCGCTGCATCTCCTTGTGCTTCAGTGCCTTTATCTGTTAAAAATGTCAAGTCCCTCCAGGCTGCTCATGTACAAGTGCACGTTATATAAGAATGCTATTTTGAGTGGGAGTACTGTAGTATAGCTGGGGGGCTAAATTAAAATCTCAATCGTATTTTAAACCACAGCAATGAATCCCTGCTGTATATTTTTCAGATGTTCTTTCTGTATTCTGTTACCAATCACCTCCCTCCTTCCAACATTTATTTTCTCTGTGACATACAACATGACTGTCTGCTTTAAGTGTAGGTGGGAACCAAGATTTACAATTAAAAACACATTTGTTTCAAAATTGTTCATTCTACCCTACCTCTTTCTTTCCCCCTCCAGGCGCCTGAGTTCTTTATCATTTTGTGAAAAACAAAATGAATCCCAAAGGGAAATTTCATTTTATAAATGCACTGTATTTATTAAAATATAAAGGCGCTCTCACTCACTCACACGAGAGTTATTATAAAAGTGTCAAAAACTATGCAGAGCATCTGCAAACTTTTAAAAACAAAAACGGTGAAACACCGCTTTCTCGTTAAAATATGAGGAAGATTGTTGTCTATTGTGATGCAAAACAACCAGCTGCTGCATAAATGCCAAAATATGGGCACCGAAAAGAGGGAGATTTAGAATAAAACTGGAGAAAAGAATTTCTCTATTCATTTGGACTGAGGTAGATAGAGGAATTGTTTTCCTGAGAAACTGGTAAAATAACGTTATACTGGATTACAAAAATATGTACTTTCCCTCCTAAATCGGGAGTGTTGGCACGTGGTGCCCTTCTAGGATATCTCCGCCATTTTAGTTTATCCCCTGCCAGCCCTCCCCTCGTTCCTTGCTGCTGACTGTAATAAAGACATCACTGTTCCTTCTGCGCTGGATTTTGGGAGTCATTGACTGACAATCACGCAAATGGAAAGATTCGCTGGGCACTGACTTTCCAACTCCAACCCGCAGAGGAGGCTGGAGATGATCTTATTAATTCAGGCCTGGATACAGCGGCAGAACCGAGGGGAGATAACAGGATTGCGTTGAATCCGGGCTTTTGCTTGAGGTTAATACTCTGCTGCAATCACTGCCTTGATAAAGATGATGAGTTTTGCTCGCGCGACAGACAGCTCGGCCTTGATACTTTCTCCAAACGGATTTAATCCTGGTCTCTGCGAGTTGAAAAGGTTTTATTTTCTTCCTTTCTTGGGCAAGGGGTGGAGGTGCAGGGCAGGGCAAGGCTGAACGTGTGACCCTCTGGAGCTGAGAGAAGAGAGGCAGTGAAGCGTAGAGGGGATAAAAGTCACTTGGCTCCTCAGAATAATGGCGGCGAGGCGAGGGGAGGGGAGCACCTTGCAAGCCACTATCGGAAAGTCATTTGAAATCTGGCGGGCTCACGGGGACAGATTGCTAACACAGACAGCACAAAGCCACACAAAGCTTCGAATAATGACGGAAATGGAGTGGAAAAGTGAGGGGCGGGCACGAGGCAAGAGGGCTGCGGCCTAAGAAAAGAACCCCTCCCCTCCTAGAAAGGCCTCTTGTTATTTGTGTGGAAAAAGTTTTATTCATGAGCTGTTAAACCATTTTATTCAGCAGATCGGTTTATCCTTCTGACCTCTCCTTGCTTCATTTCTAGGTGCCAGATGGCACAAAATAAATTTCCCAAACCCCGACCCTACAACCCTTTCTGCGGTCAGTACATGGGCATCGAATATGCCCGGCACAGCCGCAGAGGCTTCAAATGTAGGAGACTTGAGACAGAAAAAGGGATCACTGTGCTGACCAAGCCTCTTAACAATCTAAAACCTCCTTCTGCAGCGGTTTAGCAATATTCCTCCCGGCTGGCGGCGGCATTATGGTGTCAGTCACAGCCTGACACGGCTCGCGCGCCGAGGTTTACACTCCAGTAATCTCTGTACGGGAGATGGGATTGAAGCACAACAGAGAAAACTGAAGGGGCGGCGGACATCTGTACCACAAGGACATTCGATATTGTGAAAAACCGGTCTGATCCGAGCTCGAATCCTTTCCCCAACGAGCCTGCCAGCCGTCTGTTCACGCAAAATAAAACAGCTTAGATAGAAAGACCCGTGTTTCGTGTCACAATTCATGATGTATATTTGTGCTACATCTAAGTTCCCATCTGTTCCACACAACTAAGTCAAGCCATGGTTCCACATCTCCTGCCTTCCTTACACAAATATAAGCTACAGGAATGACATAAAAGAGTCGACTTTTTTCACACATTGACTTCTATCGTGTAATAACCTTCATATTGTATATAGATATTCATACTGCACTTGCCATTTCAATGTTCTGTAAGTAACAACATTATTTTTTAGTACATTTATGGTGCTCAGTTTACTGAGCTTAAGGGATAGAGGTCTGATCTGGCATACATTGATTCACAGACATGTTTGTCATCATCGGTTCAGCTCACTGAGCTATCTGGCTAGCTATGTGAGTGAATGATTGAATTACTTATTTTTCCAAACACTTACTAACACTTACGTGTATCTTGACATCCTCCGAATGTACATCTTAATGCCCAGAAACAAGGAAATTAATTGAATCATGTTTCCTTTAACATATTTTTTAGTCCTGAGTTTTGACAGCGTGCCTGTCAAACAGACACATTGCTTGCAAAATCCATAGGCTGGGGTTAAGGCCCACCCCTTTCAGGCTTTGGCTCCCTTTGACCAGCCTTTTTCAACCAATGGCTTGAGACTTTATCAATCACGTCTTGGCTCAGCATAGTGGAGTATCACTTGCCTAATACATTTGACCGGTTGGGTTTATCCATTCTTCCATTTCCTCTCCAGTGCTTGCTTTAAACTGCATGAGGGCTACTTTATCATTATAGCCCTTTCTGTTCTCTTTTGCGGTCTTTAATGTGTTTCGGTTGCATGAGTTAGCACATTAAACCCGACTATTGGCTTTGCCCATGCTTGTTAATGTTAGCAGATTTCGCTAAAATGGAATCTCTCACAATTCCCATTTTTCCACATGTCCACATATATTAACGTACATAAATGCACAGCATGAGGTAAGCATGGATGAATTCTGTGGCTGCAAACACTTATGTCTTCTGAATATTAACCTTCAGATTTTTTTACCACCCTTTTACTTTACCCAAGCATGCTTTAGATCCCTGAGGCCTGCGTTGTTTTACCTTTTCTCTCTAAGATAAGTACTGTCAAATCACTCAAGTGAAATCATTTCACACAGTGTCAAAATGATGAGCGATGGCACACGAGGGAATTGACAACGCTCAAGAGGAGGGGCCCTGCAAGTCCAAAGGAATAAATGGATGTTTTTTTGTACATTGGAACTTGTAAGAAAACAATGATTTGGAAATGTGAAGATGCTCTTCACCACATCATACGGGTAAAGACAAAGTGAATAGCTCACACATACTATGAACTCATGCTATCCGGGATAAAAAAGACAAGAACAATTCCTCTGTGATAGCCCTTATAATAGGCTACGTGCATCTTCCGTCTCCGCAGTTCCATCACCAACACAGAGGCATCATTGATTAGGAAGAGCAGGTGAGGGAGCACCCTTCATGGTGTCAGAGGCTGAGTCGGCGGCACAAGGAGCGTAATGAGTGGGCTGAGCGTGCCAATGTGGCAGGGGTATCATTCTTAAGATGGGTCGTTCCAAAGCTCATTGGGGAGCTGCTCAGCCTGAAAGCTCTGCTAGACAGATAATCTGTTCCTTCTTCGAGCTCCTACCTCTACATAATAACATCATCCATTCTACCCATTTCTGTCAACATTACTTTCTCACTACTCTGTCTTTCATTCAGTTTCTTTAGTCCATTTCCTATCTATAGGTTAACAAGGTAGCTCAAAATATTTTAACAAACTGCAAGTTATTAAGCCTGGTGTCCTTTTTAAGGGCAGCAGCGACATCACCAGGCGCTACTTGTCTAATCAATGTTTCTTTTTTAATAGAAGAGACTTTCGGGAGCTGTAACATACTAAAATACTGTTCTAGCTCCCGGTCCATGACCATCTCCGTCTCTTCATATATTCGCCTATAGTGATGAAAAAACACCTTGCCACCAAGAAAAAATCTAATCGAGAGGCTGATCCAAATCTAGAAGAATAATATGTGTATTGTGAAAAATTGGGCTAGCCGAGGCGCCAGGGGTCCATCAAGGGCAGATCTTGCTTATTTATGCTTAGTAACTTAGCAGTTTTTGGCTTCATCTGTCTCCTATCTCTATTGGAGGTATCATATCTTAGATCTTGTGTGAATTTAAAATCCCCCCAATTACTAGTGAACCTTCTGCCTGTATTGCAATATTGTAGATTTGCTCCGGAACCTCTGTTTCATCCAATATAGGGCCATAGTAGTTTAGAAAATTCAACACATTATCAGCCACACAGACCATGACCCAGTTCCATCTACCCTTACTATCCGTTAATACCTCCTTAGTTTGCCAATCTAAGGAATTGGAAACATTTTTTGGCTACCCCTCGATTAGCCATTCCTGACGAGGCATATTAAGCTAGCAAATATTTTCCTGGGATAGTTATTTTTAAGACTATTACTCTGGAGGAAAATCATCTCAGTATTAAACAAAGTCAACCACTTCAGCAGGACCCCACACTTTTGCTTATTTACAAACCATTCACATTGCAGGAAATAACTTTTATCTTTTGAGCCATTATTGATCAACTGAATTGAGCATAACCTCCTCCAATACCATCAATACCTGCCTTGGTCCCTAACTTTTTATATCTTTTACATTCTTTAACCGCCACATCTTCTGCAATGTAAACCTGAGACAGGTGCTTCACCCCAGTTGCCCTCTATTCATAAATATGTTCAGCAAAACCATCGGGGCACTGTCGCTGCAGCCGCCGCTGCTGCCGTGAGGGAAACGGCTGTCACTGTCAATCGCAGGCCGTGAGGGGAACGGCCCAACTACAATTCCCAGCGGTCCCTGCGCCCTTGCACACCTGATGCCGCAATCGCGCCTGGAGGCACCATAAAAGCTGCACTGTTCCCCCGCAGCGCGGGTCAGCAAAACCATCGGGGCACTGTCGCTGCAGCCGCCGCTGCTGCCGTGAGGGAAACAGCTGTCACTGTCAATCGCAGGCCGTGAGAGGAACGGCCCAACTACAATTCCCAGCGGTCCCTGCGCCCTCGCACACCTGATGCCGCAATCGCGCCTGGAGGCGCCATAAAAGCTGCACTGATCTCCCGCAGCACGGGACGCGCCCGGGCGAAGCCCGGGCCAAGGGTGGGCCCGTCCTTGCCCGTCATCGCCCGTAAGAGGCTGGGTTGGGCCACCCCCCTGAGAACGTGGACTGGAAGTTGCTGGCAATCGAATCCCCCAAAGGTACTGGCTTTAATACTATTCCGGCTCATTGGCTAACTCCATACTCCTTGGCGATCCAGTGGATTTTGTATATTAACTTTTTTATTAAGGAAGAGGAGAGTAAACCACAGATACACAGCATGTCGCCTACAACCCGTTGATGGGCCGGCCGCGGAGTGGAGTAATCAAAGAGGAGGCAAGGGTGTGGCATTAGGAGGGTGGTGCGTCGATATTAGGTTACACAGCAAGTCGCCTACAACCCATTTAGGGCCGGCCGCGTAATGTGCTAAGCAAAAGTGTCAGGCGTATGCTTGAAAGCGTCTCCAAATGGGTAGAACCATAACAAATGAACAAACTCAAACATAAGGCAAGAAGCAAACAAAGGAGATAGAGAAAGACGGGAAAGATCAGCAAGGAAGAGAGAGAAAAGCGAGGGGGTGGAGAGAGAAAAGAAAAGGGGGGGAAAAGATTAAAGGAAGGAAAGAAAAGGAAAGTGAAGTGCGGGAGGTAGTCCTCGCAGAGATGGTGGCCGGGTGGTCAAATAGTAGCGTGGTGGCGTTAGGATCAAGGGGGCATGGTGAAAGCAAAGGGAAGTAGTGCGTCTTCAAAGAGGCGTAAAGCCCGTAGTTTCGGGGGCTGGAAACGGGTATGTTCAATCCTACAGAAATGGACAATTAGTGGTTGCCAGAGTTTGCTGAATTGAGTGTCTCGGTTCTGCAAGCGCGCAGGGAGGAGTTCCATGGCCATGGTATGCCATAGGCGAGTGAACCAAATAGTGACCGGGGGGGTCTCTGCTTTCTTCCAGTATAGCGCTATGAGTTGTTTTGCCGCACCCAGCATATGAAGACAGATATGCCAATCACTATGTGTCAGCGAGCGCAAGTTAGCAGGCTTGATACCCAAGAGTATTGTAGCTGGAGTTTCAGGCAGGGGGAAGCCAAGAACCGATTTGATGTGGCTGAGGATCTCTTTCCAGTAGGTGGTCAGAAGTGGACAGGACCACCAGATGTGGAGGAAGTCTCCTGGCGAATTCGAGCATCGCCAACAAAGAAGAGAGGACGTAGGGAACATTTTATGTAGTCTTTGGGGGGTGTAGTACCACTGGGTCATTACCTTGTAGGCGGTTTCTCGCTGCGAAATACAGCGATAAACCTTCGGGATGTCATGCCAAAGGCGCTCCCACTGTGCGGGTGTGATGTCCGTGGCCAGATCAGACTGCCATCGAGATTGATAGGGATGCGGGGCTAGCCGCGGGGAATGTTGGAGGATGTGGTAAGTACATGAAATAAGGCCCCTAGAGTTATCGAACGAACGGACCAGCCGCTCGAAGGGGGTGAGGGCACGCGTGGCCGCTGGTGCCAGAGATTCAGCATATACCCAGCGTCGAAGTTGCAAGTACTGTAGTCGAGCCCCGTCGGGGAGGTGGAACCCCTGCCTACATTGTTCGAAAGTCTTGAAAGTGGCACCCACAAAAAGGTCCCGTATCGTTCTGCACCCGCCGTCCAACCATTCAGTAAAAGCGGTAGGGTGCAGAGCAGGTGGAAAGAGAGAATTACCAGCGATGGGAGTATGAGGAGAGGGAAAGGTAGTGAGGCCTTTAGAGACAGCTACCTTATCCCAGATGTCAAGAACAGTCTTGGTAGGGATGGCTATGTACGCGCTACGTGAGCGAGAGACCCGAGAGTGCCAGGGTAGATCCCAGATGGAGCGCCCAGTCACCACCCTGTCCATGTGGAACCACACCTTCTCGCTCTCCCATGCCATCCATTTAGAGATGAAGCGGAGGTGTGCCGCCCAGTAGTATTCCAACAGGTTGGGACAAGCCAGGCCCCCCCTATCCCGAGGTAGCATGAGAACTTTGCTGGAAAATCGCGGGCGGCGGCCCCCCCAGACAAACCTGGTGAATTCACGCTGCAAGCTTTGGATCTGGTGTTGCGGGATAGGGGTGGGAAGTGATTGGAAGACATACAAAATTTTCGGTAGAATGGACATTTTAAGAGCATGGAGACGACCCAGCCAGGAGAGTGAGAGGCTTCCAGTTTCGCAGGTCCTCTAGCACGGACCGTCTACATTCTTGCCAGTTGGCTTGTGACCAGGTGGCAAGGGTGGGAGTCAGATTGAGGCCAAGATATCGGATGGAGTGTTGGGCCCACTTATAGGGAACCAGCGCCTGAAGCGTTGAGAGTTCCTCTACCGGGATGGTGAGGTTCAGAGCCCAGGAATTGTCATGGTTAATCTTAAGACCCGACGCCTGCTCGAATTGACGCAGTAGAAGGTAGAGGGCGGGAAGAGACGTGCGTGGATGCGATAATGTAAGAAGGAGGTCGTCCGCGAACAAGGCTACCTTGTGTTGTTGGCCTCCAAGAGGGATGCCATGTATATCTGGCACCTGGCGAATCATGATGGCGAGAGGCTCCACCACAAGAGCAAACAAGAGGGGAGAGAGAGGACAGCCCTGTCGCGTGCCTCTGTGTATGGAAATGGGATTGGTGATTTGGCCATTAACCTGGACCTGAGTCGTAGGGGAGAGATAGGGAGCCATGATACGAGAAACCATTAAGGGGCCGAGTCCGATTTTTCAGAGAACCGCGCGGAGAAAGGTCCAGTCTACGCGGTCGAACGCTTTCTCCGCGTCGAGAGACAGCAGGCAAGCGGGTATATTCCAATGCTGGGCTTTCCCAACAAGGTGAGCGACTCGACGCACATTATCTGCCCCCTGTCGCTTCCGAATGAAACCGACCTGATCGGGATCGATCAGGCCCGGGAGATGAGGGTCCAGGCGTTTAGCTAAAATTTTAGTGTAAATTTTGAGATCCGTGTTGAGAAGTGCAATAGGGCGAAAGGAAGAGCACAGTGCGGGATCCTTACCTGGTTTTGGAAGTAAAGCTATTTCGGCCAATCCCATGGAGGAGGAGGGACCTATCGTATCCGTGAAAGAGTTGAAGAGTCGAAGAAGATGATGCTGAAGTTGCGGGAAGAAGACCCGATAAAAGGAAAGCGGCAGTCCATCCGGGCCCGGCGATTTTCCAAGAGGGAGGTCTTTCAAAGCACCCCCAAGTTCGCTCTGAGAGAGAGGGTCCTCCAGCAGCTGCGCATGGTATGGAGTTATCGGAGTCCAAGTGCAATTGTCTAGGACAGCCCGGATCTGCTCCAGAAGGGGCGCCTCCTTGGTGTACAGAGAAGAATAATATGTATGGAATGCTTCAAGCTTAGCCTTCTCGGTAGTGGCTCAAGTGTCATCGGGGTGCTTAATGTTGGCTATATGTGCTTTGGCCGCTCGTGCCCGCAGTCGCCGGTCTAAGACCGTACCCACCTTATCTCCTCCCTCATAGTAGTGCTGTTTGAGAGCCAATAGTGCCCGCTCAGCCTTGTTGGTGCGGTGCGCACGGAGCTGGCCTCGCAGTACGGCCAGTCGCCGCTTGTGGGCAGCCCGTGGCTGAGCCTGATCAAGTCGCTCAAGCGCCTTTATGTCGCGGGAGAGAGTAGATTCAAACAGGCGCGACTCCCGAGCCCGGGCGCACGCTATGGACGTGATATGACCACGAATAGTGGCCTTGAAGGCATCCTAGACCACGGGAAAAGGAGTTTCTGGCAAATCATTTGTCTCGAAATAAGAAAGAATGGCAGCCTTAAGTTCCGCGACATCAACCGGGTCGCGAAGGATGTGGGCGGGGAGCCGCCAACTCGGTGGGCGGCCAGGATGGGAAGACGGATCCTTGAGGAGGAGCTCCAGGTGTGCGTGATCGGAAATTGAGATGTCTGACATGAAGGCTGAGAGCGTTTCCCCGATTAGAGAATGTGAGACAAAGAGATAATCGATGCGCGAATAGGAGCGATGGACGGGAGAATAATACGAATAGTCGCGCAGGTCGGGGGAGTGATAGCGCCAAACATCTATTAGGCCAAGCTCAGTCAATTGCTTCTTGAGAGCGGAGGACATAGCCCCGGCTCCATGAAAGGAACAATCGCTACGATCTTTGTTGGCATCCCACACCAGGTTAAAGTCACCCCCTATAACAAGAGAGGGGTCCGTGCACGACACTCGTTCCTGCAACGTCTCCCGGAGGTAAGAATCTTGCACCTGGTTGGGGGCGTAAATATTACAAAGAGTGATGGACCTGTGACCAATTCGAACCACCACTTTGAGAAACCTGCCATCCGGGGCGCGGAATACCTTGGAGGCCCCCTGCTGAATGCCAGCTCGGCATAGGATTGCTACTCCAGCTACTTTAGAAGAGGCAGAAGCCCAAAATTGAAGCGGAAAATGAGGGTGAGCCATGCGGACCACATCCGCCTTGATCAGGTGGGTCTCCTGAAGGAAAACAATATCAGGATTCAGCTGTAGGAGATATCGCCATACCTGTCGCCGTTTGTTAAGGGAGTTGAGTCCCTTCACATTAAGGGATATGAGTTTCAAGCAGGGTGCAGTGGCCATGACTGAAGGGAAGAGAGACCAAGCGCATGCAGCGGCAGGGGGGATAGCAGATGGCGGCGGAGGGGGAGGAAAAGGAAGAGAAGATGGGAGGGAAAGCAACACTCTGCAACCACTTCAGTAAGGGCTAGAAACCCCAAAGGAGAGGTAGTCACCCGAAGCCCCACAAAGGAGGGAGAGAGGTACTCCACCCAGGGCACCGACAAAGGGAGCAGACCGGGCACAGAAGGACAAGACCAGCCAGCCCCAAGCAGGACACAACAGTTCCCCAATACAGCAGGATCAAGCAAGGACGCTCCCAAAGAGAGCCCAGAGCAGGGCGAGAGAGGAAAAAACCATGGAAAGAAGGAAGAGAAGAGAGAATAAACTGGCCAACTGGGCCAAGGTAGTACAGAGGCATTTCGGAACAGCCCGGACTCCCGAAGGTAGGGCATTCCAGAGAAGTCACTCTCCTATAGGACTCTGCGGAAGGGGGGGTGGCAGGCACACAGAAGGCGAGAAGCCCCCGCTACCAGCCCTCCGCAAGGCAATGGTAAATGCGTAACATGTTTCGGCCTCCAGGCCCGAACAGAGGGCCCCCAGAATTGGGCCCCCGGTAGGAGCATCAACAAGCACTGCTCCGCAGGAGAAACATCTAGGGCACGAGGGACGGAGAGGCGCTCAAGGAGCGGACGTGATTAACGGCGTCCTGTTTGGCTTGAGTGGAGTCAAGGTCCCTCGAAAGACGTCTAGAGCGAGGAGGAGGAACAGTGGACCACTCCGGCTGGAGCGAATCCGTGGGGCGGACGCAAGAGGAAGGGGGGTCATCAGTGTCTGAATCCACAGGCAGACGGAGGAGGCGCAGCGCTTCTTGTAAAGACCGGACAACCCGTCGTCGGCCTTCCCAGGAGAACATCAGGGCAAAGGGATGGCCCCACTGGTATTTAATGTCCATGGCCCGCAATTTGTCAGTGATAGGCTTGAAGGCTTTCCTCCAGCGAAGCGTGGAAGGCGCAAGGTCCTGAAAAATTTGAATGGAGAGCCCATTGTAGGAGACTGTCCGGATCCCCTGCACTTTATGGAGGATAGCTTCTTTATCCGCAAAGAAGTGGACCCTTGTGATAATGTCAGGGTCAAAATTAGGACGATTGCGAGGGCCCAGGACACAATGAGCTCTATCCAGCATAGGTGGCGTGGTACCTTCCCCTTCGCGGATGGCATGTAGGAGGTCTGCGGTGTACACCAAAACATCAGTCCCCTCTGCACCCAATGGCACGCCTCGGATACGGAGGTTGTTCCGCCAGCCACGGTTCTCCAGGTCTTCTTGCTTCAACTTCAGGGAGATATTCTGATCCTCCAGCTCGGATATTTTCCTCCAGAGACCATCGATGTCCTCCGTCCTGGCGTCCATCGTCCTTTCAAGGCCATCAACCCTATCGCCAATCTCCACGACATCCCTGCGGACATCCTGCAACCCAACTTTGAAGTCCTGTCGAAGAGAGCTGATTTCGGATTTGATTTCCTGCAGGAAGGACGACATATAGGCCTGGGTGATTGGTATTGCATGGGCGGACGCACCTGAGAGCCCCGAGGAGGCAGGAGAATCGTCCTGAGTGGATGGAGGCGCCTTGGCCCACAAGGAAGTCACTGGATTGTCGTGGGAGGCAGCCGAATCCGCGTCCTGTTGCCCCTATGCTTGGGCGGCATGGTGGCGGGTTCCCAAGAGACCAGAGGCCCAGCCGGAGAAAATGCAGAAGTCGATGCCAAGGGGGAGGACCGATGGGACAGCCAAGAAGAAGGGATCACTCAGCATGTGATGGGCCCGCCCAGCCACGCTTAAAACACAAGGAGGCCTCCCTTGCGCCAAGGGGAAAGTATGGAAAAGCTATGAGCATGGCTGCCGGTGTAAAGGCTGCACAACTCGGCTCCCCAGCTCCCCAGGACCGGCAGGGCCCCCAACCAAGGGGCAAGGTAAGTAGGTCCGGCGGGGGGTGCGCACAACCCAGGGGACAGAGGCAAACACCATACGCACAGTATGGCCCCCCTAGGTTTGCACCACCAAGTATGGAGCAGCACAGGCAGGGGAGGGCCTTCCAAAGATGATTAAGCCCCAGAAGTGGCCCAGGCCGTAACAGCAGGAGCGCAAGTCTCAGGAGGCACAGGCCAAGCTCCAGTGGGGGGGCCACCAGGAATGTACGTGCCCCTCCGCTCTGCACCCCAGAAGGGGGACCAAGACAAGGCTGGGGCCGAGGAGCATCAGGCGCAGGCAGGGACATGATGGTGGGCTGGGCGTCAAGGACCCACGTGTATGCAGAGAGGGCCCCCCGTCCCGGTACCTGCACCGCCCTGGCCGCGGTCCGATGGATCCACTGGGCGACTCCCCAGCCGGAATCAGCAGGGCGGGGGGGACCGCCGTCAGGCTCTGCGGTCACCGGGGGCCCCGTGCCAGCAGCAACCCAGGATACCGGAAGAGCGGCGGGTGGTCGGTGAGCAGGGACCACACCGCCGATGGCAGCGCCGGTCACTCCCTCCCAGGGAGGCATCACGAGCTCCAGCGGAGATGCAGCATCGGCCGTGGCCCGAAATGGCAGCCGGCAGAGAGCAGGTCGGCTCCAGCCGAAGAGGGACAGCCGCGGATGTCCGGGCGGCGGCGCCGAGTCACAGCATGGCAGCGGGTGTTAGGCCTCCGAAGATCCCGCTGCCAGCATCGGATTCAGTCCCCTGCCGAGGTGAGGCACCCAGCGCTGACGGAGACACAGCGGCAGCCAGGACCCAAGATGGCGGGCGCGGCAGGCCATGCCAGGACAGGCCAAAGAAGATCGAGGGTGCTGGGCCCCCAAAGGGCTCCTGTGGCCCAGAACGCCGCCCAAGAGGTCCCGACAGGACGCAGAGCTCGCCCCGGGAGTAAGCGGGGCCCGGAGACCAGGAGAAAGGTAAGGGCAAGAGGCGCTGGAGCGGAGACTCGATGAAACACGTCTCACTCCATGCGCGTCCAAGCCACGCCCCCGATCCAGTGGATTTTATTGAGGATCTCTTTGACCTCCCCAGTTTCATCTATGGACTGTGTCTTAATACATTCCGGTGATTTAATGTTGTGCCATTTAGTGTTGTAGTTGTGTACAGCTGTGGTAACATACACAGTAGATTACCTGCTGCCACAATGGACAAACGGAAAGGGACTGAAGCAGGGCTGGGAGGTGCAAGTAAAAAAAGATCAAAAAAACGTCCCCAGCTAACCATAAAGGGGTTGGAGAGTGCAGAGGGTGAAGGGGACGAAGGGGGGACTGGAGAGGAAATCTTAGACCGCATAGAGAATATTGTCAATGATTGCGAAGATCTGCTGACATCACCCGCGCCAGCCCCTAATGTCCAGAAAATTGGAAATATCCATAATAAATCCCCTCTCTCCAATAATTTAATTGGGTCCTCTGTATCTGGATATGGGAATATCCCTAAATTATTTAAACTTGCAGCTAAGAAAAATAAATTGCCTGTAGCTGCAGTGGAGCATAATATAGTTACATCAAGTGCGTTACACCCAGCAAGCACACCTTGCCCCATGGAAAACAGTATATTAGAAGAAATCCCACTGAGCAACCGCTTTGCTCTCCTTGCCGAGGATCCACTTATAGATAAGTCCCACTCTGACCCGAACAATGCACATCTAGCGCCGAATAATTTAGCCATAGACACCTCACAGGAAGTAGGGGAGGTTTGTAATGGCATCGAATACATGAAATCCGATCTCATGATAGAAATAGCAGCCCTAAAAAGTAGTATTGAGGCCTTAACTTCTTTGGTCCACAAACTTTACCGAAGAATAGATGAGAGTAATGGACTACATCCACTGTTAGTACCATTACCAACCGTCCCACCTACACAGGTTGGTCTTATAACGAGACCTGATCTCTCACTTGGGAAACAAAGTGACCAAATTACACAGCCTCCAGACTTAGATTACCAACGGCGCCAGAGTAATTACCAGAGCACCTCTAGGGCAACACAGGCCAGTTGCAGTACAAGACAGGGGAATTGCGCCCCAGCCATTGGACCAAATAGGGTATGGCCCATCGACAAGGTTAGCTTCCGTGACCCATAATAGGGCGCCTCCTTATTGTAAATCACCCCAGGCATCCCATCATACATTTGACACTTTGTCATCAATGCCAATTTTTTTGACTAATGTTCCCAAGGTTGATTCCAACTGTCTTAGATATGAGAGTGGGGAAGTTTTAAAAAACAAAGCCATACATTGGCTGAGACACACTAGGGGGTGCAGATCAATAATTAGAGAGGAAATTATCCACGCCAAAAGGTGCATCCTGGACCATAGCCCAGAGGACGCAATTGAGTTAACTCTAGTCTCAAATCACCTTGTGCATGATTTAATTGCCTTAGAAGCCAGATCTTATCCCCATACAACAACAAAGATTAGATTGAGACTGACTGTTCCCCCCAAACCCGGCCTAGACAATAACGTGAGCCAAGTCCCTGTGGTCGCTCCCACTTCAACACTTTCGCAAATTGATTGACTCACCCCAAAATTTTCTAGGGAAGACAAGAGTATCACTAGTAAAGATCATATAACCCCTGTTGATCCTCTTCATCTTCACCATGTGGAGTGCTCGATCGAGCAAGATTGTATGTGTAGCCCTCTAGTAGAGTCCCAAGATCCCAATTCTCTACTGGCAATGATGGTTAGCACTCAGGATAGTGGACCAGTTATAAGGACCAATAGCCAAGATGTGCCTATACCGAAAGCTCCATCTCTCCCCCAGGCCCTCCCACAAGAAGATAACGGGGAATTGATGAATATTTTGTCATGGAACTTGGCAGGTATAAACAGGAAGTGTAATTGCCCGCATTGGCTGGATTTGGTTTCCCGTCAAGATTTATGCTTGTTCCAGGAAACCTGGTATCAGATGTCCACACACATACCTGGGTTTAAGACCTTCTTTAGGCCAGCGGTACCGGCCAAACAGGGTCGGGCTTCAGGGGGGTTGCTCACTTTAGTAAACCTTGCACTGAATTGTGAAGCAAAAGAGTTGGTCACTAACAGCCCAGACATTTTGGGGATCAGGCTTTCAAACGGGAAAGGTCAAATTGTTGACATTTAGAATGTTTATGCTAGGAGTGCTAGAGGTGGTAGCTCGTTGACTCTTAATGCCTTGGATAATCTATTGGGAGACAGGAATGTTAGCCATCCACTAATAATTGGTGGTGATTTTAATATCACATTTGAACCACTTGACTGGGCTGAGTCCATTGATGTGACTGAGGAGGTTAAAGCATGGAGAGTACCATCTTTGGAATTACCCCCAATTAAAAAATGGTCACAAGCCGTCCTCCAATTGAATGCAATATCCCTAGAACATAGATTAAGGGCCACTAATGGGCGAACCAACTAAGATAGGGGTGGAGGTATGACCTTTATTGGAACAAAAGGGTCTAGCCGGATCGACTACATATTAGTGGACTTGACCCTGTGGCCTTTAGTACGGAATATGTTTATAGCCCCGGCTTGTGACAGCGATCACAACTCTTTACATTTATCAATTAGTCATTTATGGGGGAGCCTTGGGAAGGACCACTATGCTCCACTGAGTACAAGGGAGTTACTTGTCACAAATGATATGCGTCGACTTAAATGGCCCACGGTATTGGCAGACGAAGCTAAAACTCAGAATATTAAAGAAGCTCTAGCTGAGCATCTAGTAGTACTAGAAACAGCGAGTAAGGATCTGCTCTCTCAGAATACCTGTAGTATTCTCCATAGGGAATTTTTGATCAATTGGCCTGCTTTTTTCTTATTCCTATTAATAAGATCAGATCTTCGCAGGGAAGTCCCTGGGGAACTAACTCATGGTATAATAAAGAATGTAGGGTAGCGAGAGCGAGATTGACAGTAGCTATCAAAAATAGGGATCCTATTAGTATCCGCAATACCAAAAGGGATTATAAACAGGTACAGGGTAAAGCAAAAAAACAATGGGATGAAAGGAGATGGGAAGATCTAGGGAAGGCCATTGGACACCCTGATTCCCGACAATTTTGGTCGCTTGTGGCAAAAAACATTTTTGAACGCACACCTCCCCTGGCCAATAATATTCCGGCAATAGAATGGCACAAACATTTCAGTGAGCTATACTCCATTGGTAACTCTACCGATAGATTCCAGATGCCCCATGATTTGGGTGCTCCAGCAGGTACCATTGTATTCACTAGGGAAGAGATCATGAGCTCCCTAGATGCCATCATACCTGCAAAAGCCCCTGGCCCGGATGGCATCCCGAGAGATCTCTTTCGCGCAGATAGGGCAAACTGGACATCCTATTTCATGAATCTGGCCAATGATATTGCCGGAGGAGGAAGCATCCTGGACTCGGGGAAGGGGGCCGAAGTGATCCCAATTTTTAAAAAAGGGGACAGGTCCAAGCCCGCCAACTACCACCCAATAAGTTTGATAGACTGTGCCCAAAAGGTCTTCTGCCGATCGCTCCTATCTAAAATCCAGACCTGGATGGATGAGAATAATATCCTCTCTCCATTACAGGCGGGCTTCCGGCGGAAGACCAGCACTATCGATCAGGTGTTTCGCCTTGTCATGCTGTATTGGAAGGTGGTTGTGCTGGGCAAAGGCAGTTTATAACTCGCCTTCATAGACCTCAAAACAGCCTTCGACCTAGTCCCCAGGGATCTACTTTGGCAGGTCCTTAGGAACATGGGAATGCCTCTGGGAATCCTAGAACTACTGGTTAGGCTACACGATAATAATTTTGCTCGTGTGAGGTGGGGAAACCAGGGGCAACTCTCTGACCCGATTAAGATCCGGCGGGGGGTACTCCAAGGGTGTGTTCTGGCCCCTACCCTTTTTTCCCTTTATGTTAATCAAATTGCTGACCTGTTATGTTCAATTCCGGCTGATGCTCCTTCCTTGGCGAACCAGAAAATTGCAACATTGCTGTTTGCCGATGATACTCTCTTGGTATCTAAAACTCCCATGGGCCTCCAAAGGCTTTTGGATCAGTTTAAGGCCTTTTGCGATATGAGGGGTTTGGTCATCAACACCGCTAAAACTAAGCTGATGATGTTGAATCCCCGCAAAACCTTTAAACGAAATCTGGTCTTGGATAATGTCCAATTGGAGAGCGTTAGCTCCTTTGAGTACCTGGGTATAAAGCTGTCTGACAGTATGACATGGAATAATCACTTAGATAAGGTGTCCCTGAAATTATCACAGCTAACCGGGGCCTTGCGGCGGGAGATTTGCCTATCGTACACCAAGCCTGTTGCTCCAGCTCTCAAATTCTATAGCACTAAGGTAGTGAGCAGTGTTCTTTATGGGGCAGAATTGTAGGGTGCAGTAGACGCAAGCAAGCTAGCAATTGTGGAAAACAAGTTCCTTAGGAACCTGGTATCTGTCCCCCAAAGCACCCCCCTTTTCCCCTTGAAAATGGACCTGGGAGTTAGGTCAATCAGTGACCAAGCGAGATTGCGCCCTTTGCTCTTTTGGTACAGACTGGTTACTATCCCTGATTTGGCTTTTTATGCTGCTGCTTTTAATGAAGTTTCTGCCCTAGATAGAAATAAAAAAATTGGGTGGATTAAATATGTGAATACCACCCGGGCAGCAATTGGCCTCCCAAATGAGTTTGTTGGTCCCCAGCCCCTATATACAAAGGACCAAATAAAACTCCAATACTGGTCATGGGTAGAGCAGACTAATTATTTGAAAATCCGTCAGGGTAGCCTAGCTGATGCTTTCTTAGACATTAAACCCGTTAAATGTCTTGAGAGCTACTTTGATATTATCAAGGAGCCTGGGGACAGAAAACTGTATAGCCAGTTTAGATACGGCTGTTTACCTCTTAATGCTTTTATCAATTCTTGGCAGAACAACATCAGCCAGCCTAAGGGCTGTCCCTCTTGCTCAAATCCAAATGAAACCGTCGGCCATGTATTTTTTGCATGTCCTGCGTATGCAAGACCAAGAAGGAACTGGTTGGCTCCTGTATGTAGACAGTTGGGGACCCATAGACATTATGAAGCCCTACGTATCTTAAAATCAGATGCGAGACCACTATTTGTGTGTGCAGTCGCTAAATTTCTTGGCCAGTTTTGGGCTATTAGGCGAAGGTTACTGCCTACCCCCTCAAGTGCTATGATCCAATTGTAGGAAAATATAATGACCTGAGGATGTTTCATTTCCCAAGATAACGTCTACAAAATTTGGCTTTACGCACTTTTAATGTGTTCTATTATTTTTATTTTTAATGTACAAGGTGCAAAGGGCCCCCATTGAACTATATAGAGTTGTTGGGCCTTACAGATTAACAACTGTGACAATAGCTATTCTAATAATTGCACTTGCACTTGAGTCTTTATCTTAGCCATTTTTAATAGTGATTTTAAATAGCGAGTTATGTTTCCGGTTGATCTTTATTGTGTTTATAAGACTGTATTTTAAGAAAATTGATTCCTTAGAATCTAGTGTATGGAATCTTTTTTTAATTTTTTTTTTTTATAAACTCTACTTCGAGCACTATCGATAAGGAACTATATGTTTGTATCTTTTATGGTATTATAAACCGAAATAAAGATTTTATGATGATGATGATGAAATATGTTTAAGGAATACATCCTCTCCTGATTCCTGTAAGCAATATATCCACTCCTGTATCCTGCCCTTTTTCGCTGCACATATAACGTTTTTTTCTAATATCGATGTTCCTGTATACCATATAGCACGAAAAAGTTTTGATAATCAATCATGATTCTGCTCATTTTTAGTATACAAGCTCCCCTCCAGCCCCTACACCCCCTGTTCCCGGATCCACCCACTGACACCCCACATGCCCTCAAAAAAACACTGACCAATGTGAGAGTAAATTGCCCACATTATTCTTCTCACCACTCCAGCCTTCACCGGGTGCCATGGTGCAGTGCTCAAGAGGCACTAAGTCCTCCCTCCCCTGATTCCAGCGCTTCTATCAACCATGAACTCTTAGGCCCCACACATTCTCAACCTCGTAAAAGAGAGTGCTTTCTAGCAGCATCTTTGTCCACAGCACCAATAGCCTACCCCAGACCCTTTCAGATAGCCACTTAAGCCTAATTCATGTTACTTAATCAAAAAATTTCTCAAGCTTCCAGCGCTTCACACCCTCTGTCACACTCTGGCACCTTCTTTAAGATCTTTGGCCTAACCCAGCATTCAGAATGACAGTATAGACACATATCATGTTAATAATCATTTAGAGAACTTTTGCAGGAGCTCCTGTGCCTCTGTTAAGTTAGTAAACCTATGAAAGTGTCCTTTGATTAAAACCTTTAACTTTGATTGTTGTGCAATAGTAGCTTGAGCACCCTGCACCTTAAAGAGATATGGCATTTTCACAAATTACTTTCAACAGTGCGCTGCCATGGCCGACATATCAGCAAATATACGACAATGATATACTTCTGGTGTTGAGAACGTTTTTTTCTCAATGTTTTTGGCTAATATGCACTCTTTAAGATGATAGTCAGTGAAGTTCACCAAGATAGTACTTGCTAGTTTTGAATGTGGAACCGGTTGAGGTAGGGACCCGATGGGCTCGTGTAATGGTCAAGTCACATGAATGTTTCAGCAGGATGCAAGGCTTAATAAAAGAGTCCACCCATTGAATGACCTGAGGGCCCTCACAACCCTCCGGGACACCAACTATATGCAGATTAGAGTGCAGTGAGTGGTTTTCCAACTCTTCAATTTTATATTCCAATGAAGAGTTTTGCTTCCTGAACTGGCTAACTTCTTCCTGCATTGTACAGACTTGGTCCCCCAATTGCGATATTCTAGATTTGGGTTCCTGCAATCTTTGCGGGATCTTCATCATAGTTTCTTTAATTTTAGCTGCAATTTCACTTGCTTGCAAGGCCTTTAAATCTCTAATTTCATCCAAGATGATATTGATCATTGTCTTGATACACCACTGTGCAAAGACGCGTGCGTCCTCCTGGATATTCTGCTGTGGTGCCTCCTGGGAATGAGATGACTTTGGAGTCTGGAACTGCAATTGCAAATTTGTCTCTGGAATGGGGTCCGCACTAGTAAGGGTACCCCCTGTCAATTAATTTGAGGTCTGGGAGAAAGTGGAAACAATCATAGATAAATAAAAAAAACTCCCACTAAACCTATATTTCTTTGTTATACATTGGCTATTGCTCTACAGGGGTATTCGCTATGACCACATGACAACATGACTACTTTACAATTTTTGAGTCTCATGTTTTTTTATTTTTGTAGACATTTTTTTATACATTAAAGTTATTCACAGTCATCACTTCATTATTTGTATCAAAAAAAATAAAAAACATTAATTTTTTTATATAAAACTTTTTTCCTTTTTACATTTCCGTCCTATACATATCCAATAATTTAATCCGATGCAGGAAATCAACATGTACAAAATTCTTTGACATGGACAATATCGTCTATTTCATTTCCTTACGTATGTGTAACCCCTATTAATTGACCATACTCTCATACTAGCCTCTCATACCAACAATCATACTTTCTCATTCAATACTTCATATCACACCCCCTCCCCCAAACAAAAGATAACATTCACTACATGGGTCACCAGAAAGACGGATGTACAGAGAGTCTCCATGACAGTGTTGTGGGTTGGGTGTCAGACATCCAGGTCAACGCACGTTTCGGTGGTTGGCATCACTTTAGGACCACCTTCTTCAGGACCACAAATACAATTACTTATAAATAGAGGCAGGTAGTAGGGGTATAGCCTCAATATGAAAGAATGATTCCTTGTGCCTATCCATGCTTCCAGAGTTCCATGGTTCATGAGTACTTCAAATCATGGAAATATTGCTCGTTTTTATATGGTTGTTTAGCCTCTTATCAGTAGGACGGGCTAATAGAAGAGTCCTAGGAATTAATTGGTCGGTCACTTCCATGTATCCATTGTACCTTAACTGAATCTCTGCTCCTAGATTACTTTTTGCGACATTCCACTCAGAAAGCCACTATTATGGGGGTTTGTGTTAAGATTCGTGAAGATGGAACTTCGCTTATTCCAGAAATACAAGCAGTTCTTAAAACGCACTGCCTGGTGTTTGCGCGGAAGGGGGTCCGTACAGAAAGCCTGCGATGCCTGATATTTGGAGGCCTGTGACAGAGCTGACTCTGAAATCGGATCTGCTGCTAGGGCCTGCTATTCTTTTGGTGCATGATTATTGAAGGGCTGTGATCACCTTAACTGGCCAGATGATGCTATTTTGCCTTTCACAAACAAAGGGTTGTCTTTCATTTTAGCTTGCATCTTATCCGCATCCGCCGTGCCAGCCATAGGTGTCTCATTATTCTCGTTCTTCTCCTTCTCCTTGTTATTATTTATCTTTTTGGTCTCATTATTGAGCTTCCCAGTCTCCCCCACTGAGTGGGAGTGCATTACATCTACTACACCTTCTGCTCCCAGCTCCAAAGGGACACTTACAAACCCCGACTCGCTTTCCTTAAAAGCAGTTGTCATATCTTCTTCTAAGCTCAATGGGCTTGTTGCCATCCCTGCCCCCTGGTGAAACTGAAAACTGAGATTTGCTCTTGTAGCTGCAGATTTTATTTGTGCAGCGTGCTTTTTTGTTTTAAGGGCCTGCGTCGAGGTAGAGTCAAACTTTACAACAATACTGGCTGCTTTGAGATGTTTTCTCATATTTATAACTCCCTAAGGTCTCTGCCAGGGCCGGACTGGCTACCGTGCGGTTTGGTGTGCTGCCGAGCTGGGGGCTGATTTCACTGCGGTGGGGGCTGATTTCGTTGATGGGGACCTGCATGAGCTTCGAAATAAACAAAGCAAAACGAATGTTTTTAAGCACACGCAGGTCCCCATCAACGAAATCAGCCCCCAGCTTGGCAGCACACCAAAACGCCCGGTAGCCAGCCCGGCCCTGGTCTCTGCCTTCAGTCATAGAGGCGCAATGCTGGCCACAGCTTCTCAATAGGAAAGATCAGAAAGCCCCAAGCGGACGTCAGCGTATGCTTGAAGAATTTTAGGCCGATGTTAGGGGGAACCTGCCCAGCGATCCACAACCGGGTTAATTTCAACAGCAAGGGCACTTACCACCTGGTGTGAAACCTCGCGGTTTCCCTTCTGCTGCAGACTTCTCAAGGCATCCGTGCACTCATAGATATTTAGAAAGCGATTGCTGTTTGTTGACTAAATTGGCCCTTGCCTGATTACACCCAGTCTTGCAATGCTGATGACAATTCGTTCCGCCGCCATGCTGAATATCACTATTACTGCATTTTTCTGCTGTGCAGCCGACCACCCCTTGATTCCACGGCATCAGTCTCTCGATATTCCTGATCCAGAAATAGATGTGGCATGAAGGGAAGGGGAGAAGTCAATTATGACTCTGTAGCGGATCATGTGGGATCACCCTGTTGCCTCAGCAGGTTTGCTTCCAAGCGGCAGCAATGGGATCCATATGAAAGTACATAAAACTTTTTAAAATTAACTTCTCTCATTTCTCACAGCACATTTTTACTCTTTTAAAGAGGGGACCAGATACCTAAGAATTTTGAAGAAGCGGTCATTGTAAGTTTTATCAAAAAAGATAAAGATCCGACAAACCCTAATTCA
Source organism: Calotriton arnoldi (assembly GCA_963921515.1). Lineage (NCBI taxonomy): Eukaryota > Metazoa > Chordata > Amphibia > Caudata > Salamandridae > Calotriton > Calotriton arnoldi. The sequence goes on from CAWUFW010004061.1 coordinate 788,280, forward strand.
TACCGCCCAATAAGTTTACTAATGTAGACTATAAAGTATTTATGAAGATAGGGCAAACCAGATTGCACCATGTGGTCAATCAATGATCCATTTGAACCAAAATGGGTTTTTGCCCAAAAGATCGATGGCGGCTAATACCTACCTGTTGATAAGCCGGTGATTATTTTTAAGTTAACAAGAAGGCGTCAATCCTTATGATGGACATGAAAAAGGCGTTTGACCTTGTTAGCTGGAAAGCAATGTTGTTTTATTTTGGATAAATGTGGTTTTCCACCCATAATCATAGATATGCTTCAGAAACTCTGTATGGGGACTGAGGCTAGATTCATAATTAAATCACAGGAGGTGGGGGTAGTGAAGATAAATCGTGGCACTCGTCAGGGATGCCCCCTGTGAGAAGTTGGCCTGGCATATGCTGTCCACTAATTATAGTGGTCACCTTGCACCAGTCCAAACAACACCTTATTGGAGATAGGTTAAAGACAACCTTATTGAAAGCTATCCTAGTGGTAGCTATGGAGAGCAGCCTTCAGGCTAAGTCTTGAAGGAATGTAAAGCAGCTTGTTTTACCAGTCTATAATCTCTTGAGTGACCAAATGAAAGAGCACCACACCAGGTATATATTCAAAATATATGTATTTATTGCTAAACACACCCCTCTAGTCTCTTTATGAGGCTAGAGTTCGAAGTACATAAGTTAGAAGTTATTAAATCACAGTAATAGCACAAATACACGTTTGGGCCCTAGGGGCGTACCACACCATATACCAATAAAGTGGTATGTGAACCACGACTGAACTAGACACTAGGCCTAGAGCCTCTAGAAGTGCTTGGACCACAAGGAACCACCCAAGGTAGTGACACAGGGGACCCACGGGAGACGCGTGCAGTGTAAATACACAACCGCGATACGCCGTTGACTTCTATGGAGAAAGTCGGGATCGGGAAATTAGAGAAAAGGGACACTTAAAAGAGGACTAGGACAAAACCCTTTGAGATCTAGGACTTTGAAGAGTCTCTACCCACGGGAGCACCGGAGTACTCGTGTTACCTCACCCAGGGAAGCCGGGTGCATAGGTGCCTTTCGGGGTCGGGTTTCGTCGTCGATTCGAATGGCGATCTGCTGCAAAGTGCTGCTGGCGGCCAAGAGAAAAGTGTCCGGGTGGATCCAAGAGTGGATCGGAGTTCTGAAGAACCTGAAAGCAGAGGGGACAGAGTCTGGGTCACTAGCCAGTGACCAGGAAGGCGATGGACAGATGCCCACCGATGTCGAGTGCTTCAGGTGCGTTGATGGTTGTCTTGACTCTTCAGCCACGAGGTTCAGGAGGCGTTGTCGGTGACCAGGAGCAGGATTCGGGCTGGTACACAATGTCTGTCGAGTGCTGAGGTGTCGGTGACCGGATTGGACACAACAAGCCTTGGCAACGGCAAGTCTCGGTGAAGATGTAGATCGTCGATGGTGCAGACCAGCAAGGTCTGTGGAACTCACCCAGCGAGGGTATCTGAGAGCAGGCGTGCAGCAACCAGGATGCCAAGTAAGAAAAGGATTGGCCTTCGTTAAGGGCTACTAGCCAACAGGCTAGCGACCGCGAAGCAGCCTCGTGACGCTGCACGTGGATCTGGCTTACAGGACACTCGTGGAGTGGGGGCCAGTGATCTTCGGTGCAGGTGGTGCTGGAGGCTAGGGCTACTCGAAGCCCAAAGCACGACTTCTTGGGAGACCCAGAAGAGGATGCACTTGCAAATGTGCTCGGTGTCCAAGGGTCACGGTCTCAAGTCACCCACGATAGCCACAGGCCTCAGCTTTGCTGGGGACTCAGGGTAGCCTCGGGGAAGTCTGAGAATCTATGTCTGGTGATGCGATGACTTCGGCGTCCAACGGGAGCTTCAGAAATGCGAACCGGACAGATGCTTCTTTGGTGCCTGCCAAGCAGGGGAGTCACTCCTTGACCCCAAGGGAGATTCTTCTGTCCTCTAATCGTGAGTAGAGCGTCGAAGGTCCAGGATTCAGTTTCAGAGTTTCGTCCAGGGATAATCTAAAGTCCTAAGGACTGGGTTCCTACCTTTATACTAAAGATAGGGGTTGGACTACTCTGTGGCCCCACCTATGGGTGGGTCAGGGCAGAGGGGTGGCTACACCCCTTTCCCTTTGTCCAGTTCGTGCCAAAGCAGGGGCTGCAAGCCCCTGATCCGGTTTGAACTGGGGTATGCACAGGGACACCAAATGTGCCCCCAGTGCAGGACTTCAAAGCACCCGAAAGTGCTCCCGCCCAGCCCCAATACACATTATCCTGTCTGGGGAGGTGGTCACACCTCCCTGGGACAGGAAACCTATTGTCCAGGCCTCCCCTGCCGGAGTTTCGTCCAGCAGCAGGAGGCCAGACTCGTGTCTGTGGCAGCAGCATCCATTTTGTGATGCCAGGGCTCTGGAAAGATGTTACCGGACTAGTCAGAGTTAACATGTCTTTCCCTCTAGAAGGGTGGAATGCTACCCCCGCCGCCAGTATTGGCGGGGGGGTAGTATTCCAAGATGTTTGACACTAAACACGACATGTTTAGGTGCAGCCATTCCAAAGTTAGCATTTTACCGCGAGGATATAATGCGCTTAAGAGTATATGGTCAGGCTGCACTACAAACAGCATCAGAGATGGTCTCCGAACGCTGCAGAGGGGCCCTGCTCATGCAGGGGCACCCTCTCACATAAGAACCATGCACTCTGCCTTTAGGATTGATAAGGCCTGCCTTAGGAGTGACTTATAGGTTTATATGTGTGTATGTATTTAGTGATATAGGTAACCTATATCACAGTAAGGGGTGCATGCACCACCTTACCCAGGCTGCAGTAGCAGACCTGTGGTGTCAGTTTGGATGGCCTTCCAGGGGTGGCATAATACATGCTGCAGCCCCTGGCAGGCCTCTGAGGTACCTATGCCCTTGGTACATAGTATACCATATACTAGGGACTTATAAGGGCACTCCAGATCCCAATCAGTGATGTGCCTAAGGCACATGGAAACCATTTAAGAGAGGAAGCAGCTAGGCTGGGGTTCTGATTAGCAGGGCCCCAGCCAGACTAATGTCGAAAAACAGTGAAGCATCAGCAAAAAGTGGGGGTACCCATGTGAAGCAGATCCTACTCTCCTACACAACCCCCCCAAACGTAGGGACATTAAACTAACCTTGCCCAGTTAAGTCTTCATGTTCTAAGTGGAAATACCTAGAGAGTCCATCTGCATTCGCATGGTTACTCCCAGGCCTATGTTCCACTGTAAAGTCCATCCCCTGTAGGGAAATGGACCACCTAAGCAGTTTGGGGTTTTCACCCTTCATTTGTTTTAGCCATAAGAGGGGCTTATGGTCTGTCTGAACCAGGAAGTGTGTACCAAACAAGTATGGCCTCAACTTCTTCAGAGCCCAGACCACAGCAAAGGCCTCCCTCTCTATGGCTGACCAACGTTTCTCTCTAGGGGTCAGCCTTCTGCTAATAAAAGCTACTGGCTGATCCTGACCTTCTTCATTCAATTGTGACAGTACAGCCCCTACCCCCAATTCAGATGCATCAGTTTGAACAATGAACTTCTTGGAGTAATCAGGACTCTGCAGAATTGGAGCAGTGCACATGGCCTGCTTGAGGTCATCAAATGCCTTTTGACAGCTCACTGTCCACTGAACCTTTTTGGGCATTTTCTTAGAAGTTAAGTCATTCAGGGGTGTCACTATTGATCCATACCCCTTGACAAATCTCCTATAGTACCCAGTCAGGCCTAAGAAGGCTCTCACCTGAGTCTGGGTAGTGGGAGCAGTCCAGTCCATGATGGTCTGGATCTTGCTCTGCAAAGGTTGAACCTGGCCTCCACCCACAAGGTGGCCCAGGTACACAACCTGACTCTGCCCTATCTGGCACTTAGTGGCCTTGATAGTCAGGCCTGCCTTTTGCAGGGCCTGTAAAACATTCCTGAGGTGGACCAGGTGATCCTCCCAGGTGGAGCTAAAGACAGCAATATCATCTAGATATGCTGCACTATAGGCTTCCAGTCCTGTGAGAACTGTATTCACCAACCTCTGGAAAGTGGCAGGTGCATTCTTCAGACCAAAGGGCATTACCACAAATTGATAATGCCCACTAGGGGTTGAGAATGCTGTCTTGGGCTTTGCAGTATCAGCTAGTCTGATCTGCCAGTAGCCAGCTGTTAGGTCAAATGTGCTGAGATATTTGGCAGAGGCCAAAGTATCTATGAGCTCATCTGCCCTGGGTATTGGATGGGCATCAGTCCTAGTGACTGCATTGAGACCCCTGTAGTCCACACAAAACCTCATCTCTCTTTTTCCACCACTGGTGTGAGGTTTCGGTACAAGGACCACTGGACTAGCCCAAGGGCTATCTGAGGGTTCAATAACTCCCAATTCCAACATTTTCTGGTTCTTCAGTCCTGATACAGTCCCTGACATGGTCAGGTTGCCTATAAATCTTGTTTTTAATAGGCAGACTGTCCCCAGTGTCCACTTCATGAGTGCACCAGGTGGTCTGACTGGGTGTCAGTGAAAACATATGTCTAAACTGATTGAGGACTTGCCTGCAATCAGTTTGTTGCTGGGTAGTGAGGCTGCCTGCCAAGGCTACACCATCAACTGACCCATCGTCAGGGTTCTGTGAGAGCAGGTCAGGGAGTGGGTCACTCTCTTTCTCCTGCCCTTCATCAGTAGCCATGAGCAAGCCCATGTCTGCCCTGTCCACATATGGTTTTAACCTGTTGACATGGAGAACCCTGTGGGGACTCCTGGGTGTTCCTAGGTCTACTAAATAAGTGACCTCACCCTTCTGCTCAACAATAGTGTGGGGTCCACTCCATTTATCTTGGAGAGCTGCTGGGGCCACTGGCTCCAACACCCACACCTTCTGTCCTGGCTGGTAAACAGTCAGAACAGCCTTTTGGTCATGCCAGGCCTTTTGAAGTTCCTGGCTAGCCTCAAGGTTTTTGGTTGCCTTTTTCATGTACTCAGCCATCCTGGAGCAGAGACCAAGTACATAGTCCACTATATCTTGCTTTGGGGGCTTGAGAGGTAACTCCCATCCTTCCTTCACCAAGCACAGTGGACCCCTCACAGGGTGGCCAAACAGAAGTTCAAAAGGGCTGTAACCAACCCCCTTCTGAGGCACCTCCCTATATGCGAATAAAAGGCAGGGCAAGAGTATGTCCCATCTACGCCTAAGCTTTTCTGGGAGCCCTTTAATCATGCCCTTCAAGGTTTTGTTGAATCTCTCAACTAAACCATTGCATTGTGGGTGATAGGGTGTGGTGAACTTATAAGTCACTCCACACTCCTTCCACATTGCTTTTAAGTACCCAGACATGAAGTTAGCACCCCTGTCTGATACTACCTCCTTAGGAAAGCCCACTCTTGAGAAGATTCCCAGGAGGGCCCTTGCCACCACAGGTGCTGTAGTGGTCCTGAGGGGAATAGCTTCTGGGTACCTGGTGGCATGATCCACTACCACCAGGATAAACCTGTGCCCAGAGGCTGTTTGGGGATCCATGGGACCAACAATGTCAATCCCCACCCTTTCAAAGGGCACCCCCACCACAGGTAGTGGTATCAGGGGGGCCTTTGTAGTGCCACCTGCTTTGCCACTGGCTTGGCAGGTTACACAGGAGCGACAAAACTCCTTACTGTCTTCAGACATGTGGGGCCAGTGAAAGTGAGGGACAATTCTGTCCCAAGTCTTGTTCTGGCCCAGGTGACCTGCTAAGGGAATATCATGGGCTAGGGTCAATAGGAAGCCCCTGAACTTCAAAAGTATTACCAACCTCCTGGTAGCACCAGGCTTGGGGTCTCTACTCTCTGAGTACAGGAGTCCATCATCCCAATACACTGTATGGGGACCACTAGCTTTCCCAGCAGCCTCAGCAGCAGCTTGCTGTCTGAGGGGTTCAAGGGAGGGGCAGCTCTGCTGCTCCTGGCTCAGATCTGCCCTAGAAGGTCCCCCTGTCCCCAAGAACTCAACCTGGTCAGGTTCAAGTTCCTCTGGGACAGTTCCTTCTTCAGGGCTGAGATCATCCCCCTCAAGGGACTGATCTTCCTCCTGAGCCAAGGGGGAAGGCACTGCCTTAACCCTACTACTCCTCCTCTTGGAAGGCACTTGGTCCATTCTTCCAGAATCCAAGGCCTGTTCAGTGCTAGACATTTTGGCTTGTGACCTGGTCACAGCAAACACATCTGCAGGGATCCCCAGCATTTCTGCATGGGTCCTGAGCTCCACTTCTGCCCAAGCAGAAGTCTCTAAGTCATTGCCAAGCAAGCATTCGACTGGTAGGTTTGCACTTACCACAACCTTCTTAAGGCCAGTTACCCCTCCCCAGGAGAAGTTAACAACTTCCAGAGTATGGTCTGTTCTGACATTGCTAGCATTGGTCACTTGGTACATCTCACCAAGCACAACTTGCCCAGGAAGCACAAGGTCTTGTGTCACCATTGTGACACTTGCCCCTGTGTCCCTAAATGCCAAAGCCTCACGTCCATTGATTAAAGGCTGTTGTCTGTACTTGCCCAGATTACTGGGACTCACAGTGGAGGTCACATCCATGCCTCCATCACAGACTAACACAGCCTGAGTCAGTTCTCTGACTAGGTCAGAGCCCAACTCAGTTCCCAGGGTGAACCCTACTAAACCCTTGGCTGGAGCACTTCCACCAACTGTACTAGGGGGAACAGGTGCCTTAGGGGCATTGGTGGGTGCTGGACTGGAGTCTTTGGACTTGGTGCAATCACTGGTCCAGTGGGTCTTTTGCTTACAGACCTTGCACCATGGTTTTCTTTGGCCTTTCCCTTTGGTAGACTGTGAATCCCCACCAGAAGAAGATTTTTGGGGGCCTGATGAAGACTTTTGATCTTTACCCTTCTCCCCACCCTTGTCAGAGTTCTTAGCATCTTGCTTCTTGGTTTCCCCACCTTGGTTCTGTACCTTCTGCTTCACCCTGGTTCTGACCCATTTGTCTGCCTTCTTTCCCAATTCTTGGGGAGAGGTCAGATCAGAGTCTACCAGGTATTGATGCAACAGCTGATTTTGACAGTTATTAAGAATCTGCTCCCTCATTATCAGATTGTACAATCCTGAGAAGTCACACACCTTACTGCCCATCAACCAGCCTTCCAGAGCCTTGGCAGAACAATCCACATAGTCTACCCAGTCTTGAGTCTGTGCTTTTTGGGTGTCTCTGAACTTCAACCTGTACTGTTCAGTGGTTAGGCCAAACCCATCAATAAGAGCACTCTTCAAGACCTTGTAATTATCAGCATCCTCCTCTCTAACAGTGAGGAGCTTATCTCTACCTTTGTCAGCAAAGGAGAGCCACAAGATTGCTGCCCACTGCTCTTGAGGGACCTTCTGTACCTTACAGGCCCTCTCTAATGCAGTTATCCATTTGTGGATATCATCCCCACTCTGGTAGGGAGGGACAATCTTGCTCAGGTTCCTATGGTCATAGGACCTTTCCCTGTCTCTAGGGACATGGCTGCCACCATGGGACTCTAGTCCCAACTTTCTTCTCTCTCTAAGGAGATCTAGGGATTCCCTATCTAAAGCCAATTGCTTTTTTCTGATTTCCAGCTGAGTTTCCTCATACTGGACCAGTCTGTCTCTTCTCTCATGAGAGGATTCCCTCCTGTGAGAGGAGATAGAGCTCCCTATGGAGGTGCCAGAGTGGTTAGACTCCTGAGAAGGAGATCTAGACTTCCTGGGCACACTCTTAATCCTTCCTGGGGGACAAAGAGGGCATCATTCTGATCATCCTCATCATCTTCCACAGGAGGGATTGGGTTATCCAGGTCAGGGTCATTGTCACCCTCCTGGCCAGTTTCAGAGGGGGCTGGGGGTATTGGTACCCTTGGCCTCGTCCTCTTCCTCTGCCCCACCCTCAGCTCCTACCCCTTCAGTCCCCAAGGGCTTACTAAGGTCATAAGCCACCAACAACTCCTTGAGGTGTTGGGTGGTGGGGCTTTGGCCTGTCCTTAGTTTTCTCAAGTTACATAAAGCTCTCAATTCCAAGAATGGGAGTGTATCATACTTGGAGGGTGGAAGCTCAATGGCTTCCTGCAAGGATTCTTTAGATCCTACCCTTAAAGACATTACTAGTGTGGTGTGGTGTATGCACTACCTACTCTAGTGTGGCCTACTAAACTCTCTTGAGTTGTAGAAAGGGTTGTGCTATCCCTTAACACACAACTCTAAGTTCAGTAGAACTTACTGTATTCTAAGCTTATTATATGTACCTTAGGTACCTTTAGTGGTTTTCAGTTGATCAATTCAATTGAGATTATCTGGTAAAACAATAGCAAGCTGGAATCCCACACGCTGCACACCAATGTGAGAAGTTGGCCTGGCATATGCTGTCCACTAATTATAGTGGGCACCTTGCACCAGTCCAAACAACCCCTTATTGGAGATAGGTTAAAGACAACCTTATTGAAAGCTATCCTAGAGGTAGCTATGGAGAGCAGCCTTCAGGCTAAGTCTTGAAGGAATGTAAAGCAGCTTGTTTTACCAGTCTATAATCTCTTGAGTGACCAAATGAAAGAGCACCACACCAGGTATATATTCAAAATATATGTATTTATTGCTAAACACACCCCTCTAGTCTCTTTATGAGGCTAGAGTTCGAAGTACATAAGTTAGAAGTTATTAAATCACAGTAATAGCACAAATACACGTTTGGGCCCTAGGGGCGTACCAAACCATATACCAATAAAGTGGTATGCGAACCACGACTGAACTAGACACTAGGCCTAGAGCCTCTAGAAGTGCTTGGACCACAAGGAACCACCCAAGGTAGTGACACAGGGGACCCACGGGAGACGCGTGCAGTGTAAATACACAACCGCGATACGCCTTTGACTTCTATGGAGAAAGTCGGGATCGGGAAATTAGAGAAAAGGGACACTTAAAAGAGGACTAGGACAAAACCCTTTGAGATCTAGGACTTTGAAGAGTCTCTACCCACGGGAGCACCGGAGTACTCGTGTTACCTCACCCAGGGAAGCCGGGTGCATAGGTGCCTTTCGGGGTCGGGTTTCGTCGTCGATTCGAATGGCGATCTGCTGCAAAGTGCTGCTGGCGGCCAAGAGAAAAGTGTCCGGGTGGATCCAAGAGTGGATCGGAGTTCTGAAGAACCTGAAAGCAGAGGGGACAGAGTCTGGGTCACTAGCCAGTGACCAGGAAGGCGATGGACAGATGCCCACCGATGTCGAGTGCTTCAGGTGCGTTGACGGTCGTCTTGACTCTTCAGCCACGAGGTCCAGGAGGCGTTGTCGGTGACCAGGAGCAGGATTCGGGCTGGTACACGATGTCTGTCGAGTGCTGAGGTGTCGGCGACCGGATTGGACCCAACAAGCCTTGGCAACGGCAAGTCTTGGTGAAGATGTAGATCATCGATGGTGCAGACCAGCAAGGTCTGTGGAACTCACCCAGCGAGGGTAAGTGAGGGCAGGCCTGGAGCAACCAGGATGCCAAGTAAGAAAAGGATTAGCCTTCGTTAAGGGCTACTAGCCAACGGGCTAGCGACCGCGAAGGAGCCTCGTGACGCCGCACGTGGATCTGGCTTACAGGACACTCGTGGAGTGAGAGCCAGTGATCTTCGGTGCAGGTGGTGCTGGAGGCTAGGGCTACTCGGAGCCCAAAGCACGACTTCTTGGGAGACCCAGAAGAGGATGCACTTGCAAATGTGCTCGGTGTCCAGGGGTCACGGTCTCAAGTCACCCACGATAGCCACGGGCCTCAGCTTTGCTGGGGACTCAGGGTAGCCTCGGGGAAGTCTGAAAATCCACCTCTGGTGATGCGATGACTTCGGCGTCTGACGGGAGCTTCAGAAATGCGAACCGGACAGATGCTTCTTTGGTGCCTGCCAAGCAGGGGAGTCACTCCTTGACCCCAAGGGAGATTCTTCTGTCCTCTAATCGTGAGTAGAGCGTCGAAGGTCCAGGATTCAGTTTCAGAGTTTCGTCCAGGGATAATCTAAAGTCCTAAGGACTGGGTTCCTACCTTTATACTAAAGATAGGGGTTTGACTACTCTGTGGCCCCACCTATGGGTGGGTCAGGGCAGAGGGGTGGCTACACCCCTTTCCCTTTGTCCAGTTCGCGCCAAAGCAGGGGCTGCAAGCCCCTGATCCGGTTTGAACTGGGGTATGCACAGGGACACCAAATGTGCCCCCAGTGCAGGACTTCAAAGCACCCGAAAGTGCTCCCGCCCAGCCCCAATACACATTATCCTGTCTGGGGAGGTGGTCACACCTCCCTGGGACAGGAAACCTATTGTCCAGGCCTCCCCTGCCGGAGTTTCGTCCAGCAGCAGGAGGCCAGACTCGTGTCTGTGGCAGCAGCATCCATTTTGTGATGCCAGGGCTCTGGAAAGAAGTTACCGGACTAGTCAGAGTTAACATGTCTTTCCCTCTAGAAGGGTGGAATGCTACCCCCGCCGCCAGTATTGGCGGGGGGTAGTATTCCAAGATGTTTGACACCAAACACGACATGTTTAGGTGCAGCCATTCCAAAGTTAGCATTTTACCGCGAGGATATAATGCGCTTAAGAGTATATGGTCAGGCTGCACTACAAACAGCATCAGAGATGGTCTCCGAACGCTGCAGAGGGGCCCTGCTCATGCAGGGGCACCCTCTCACATAGGAACCATGCACTCTGCCTTTAGGATTGATAAGGCCTGCCTTAGGAGTGACTTATAGGTTTATATGTGTGTATGTATTTAGTGATATAGGTAACCTATATCACAGTAAGGGGTGCATGCACCACCTTACCCAGGCTGCAGTAGCAGACCTGTGGTGTCAGTTTGGATGGCCTTCCAGGGGTGGCATAATACATGCTGCAGCCCCTGGCAGGCCTCTGAGGTACCTATGCCCTTGGTACATAGTATACCATATACTAGGGACTTATAAGGGCACTCCAGATCCCAATCAGTGATGTGCCTAAGGCACATGGAAACCATTTTAGAGAGGAAGCAGCTAGGCTGGGGTTCTGATTAGCAGGGCCCCAGCCAGACTAATGTCGTAAAACAGTGAAGCATCAGCAAAAAGTGGGGGTACCCATGTGAAGCAGATCCTACTCTCCTACACCCCCTATCCCGCAAAGTTTTTACTTTTCTTATTAGACCGTTAGCTGCCACGACTTGAAATAATCTATCTGTTTGTCCACCTAAAGAGGGGATGGCAAAAATAAAGCCATTCACTGATGATGTGATTTTATATTTGAGGGCTGAATGCTACCTTTATCATTGATTGGCATGGTTGCTTTGGTTAAAATGTCCATTCTTCCCCTATTTTTATTTCTTTTTTTTAATCGTCCCCTAAAAATACCAAGTATTTACTTTGAGGAGTTAGATACCATTATTAGAAGCTTTGTATGGTCCAACAAACAAACCTAGGGTGAAAATGTCCTTTCTGCGACTAGATACAACCAAGGGAGGGTTAGTTTTGCCGCATTTTCGGTTATACTATCAGGCTGCATTAATTGATTCTTTAGTTCAACTAGTAGCAGCAACTACACCTTATGATAATTTCCTGTTATGTATCATGATTAGAGACAGCCAATTGGTTTACCAGTTTTTAGGTCTCGCAGACCTGCGTTGCAGCGCGCATGCGCTGCTCGCTCTGCGAGGCTTCTTGTAATCGAGTAGATTTCAGAAGGGGACTTGAAGCCCCGCCCATCATTCCTATTGGCTGGCGTCATCGTTTATGCTAAACGCTGGCTTCCAATTCAAAATGAGGCTTCTTTGTTACCGCCCTGTCTCCTTTTGGGCCCTCCCATCCGGACTGGATCATTTGCTTGCGGCGTTACACGGTCTCCTTCATTTTAGTCTGTAAGCACTTTTTTTTCCATTAGGCGCTTTGGCAAAGGCGGCGCATGTTTATTTTTGAATCGCGCTCTCACTTTAACTGCTATTGTTAAAGTGAAAGTGCAATGCAAAAATAAACACGTGGCTGCATTCGCGCGGTCGGTAAGCACTATATTTATTTCACGATGGCGACAGCTTGTTGTATTTGTGCAGACAGAGGCGCTCCTGCCGCGGGTCCAGTTGCTTGTGTTCCTTCCTGTTGTAGGTCGCGCTGCGGTTCCTGGGAGCGCCGGGAGCAGGGCTCAGCTCGCGCGCTGGTGTCTGCGGCCAGTAAGAGTAACCCGCATGAGAGCACATGCGAGTGGTGCGACCCACTGAGGCAAGGGGTCAGTTCTAAGGTTGGCGCTGCCCGGGCAGCATGTGTGCGCACGTTCAGAAGGGAATCGGAATGCTGCGCTATAATGAATAAGAGCATGCTTGCAGGACGATTGTTTAGGAGCATGAATCATGCATGTAATTAATCTAAGGTGCAAGAAGTATTCATACTAACCTAGAAGATGTAGTATTTAGTGGTGTGTGTAAACCGTACTAGTGTGTGTGAGTTCAATGCATGCTGTATAAGTGTTTGCCGTGACGCAGGCTACACTAGTGTGTGAATGTGGAGGGGCATGTCTGGTCTCTAGTTTCTATTTACCTGTGTGCATTCGTGCTGCACTGGCCTTCTCTTCTGTGCGTAGCTTGTGTGTAGGACTTGTGCGCCCCTTGTACTCTGTTACGTGCTCATCGTGCGCTTGATTTTACTCTGAGGTTGGTGTGCTATCGTTCATGGCCGCTAGTGTGGTTGGTCTTTCATTTCGAGTTTTGTTGTCTGTTGCATGTGAATTGCGTGTCAGTCGAGGCCACACAGTGTGCAATCTGTTTTTGGGGCGAGGGATGCGCCCAAAAGTGTAAAGAGAAGAAGAGAAGCGCTGTGACAGTGCATCTTGACCACGGAGTGGGCGCCGTCATCGCAGGAGGGACTCCACCAATGCCATTTATGCAAGCCGCAAGAGGAGGAAGGCTGTCCAGAAAGCGTAAGATTACCCTCGTTGTTTTCTGTGTTACTGTCTCCCCTGTGCCATTTCTGCGGGGTTACTTAAGAGCATTTTGCGTAATCGCCTCCTCAGGAAACGTTCTGTAATAAGCACTCCTGTCCCAACAATAGCTGTACGCAGTGACACCTTGCTTTGCTTATTGAGATGCAAGCTGTGGTACGAGTGTGTAGATGTCCTGCAGTGTCTGTGCCACCCAGCCGTGCACGTGGCTCCCTAATGGACGGCTGTCGCCTCAGCATTGCAAAAAAGAATTAAACATATTGCTGTTTGTTGCACTTGTTACACATTTGAGCCAAAAAACATTTGCACACACGGGCCCTTGCGAATTGCCTTTCTGTGCAGCGCAGTTCTAAATGACTATTGTTGCGTGCATTCATTGCTACAGAAGTTAACGTAGTGTATGCACAAATAAATTCATTTGTATGGCGGGGCTGATAAAACCCATATTTGGAAAACGCAGGGGAGTGCAGTAAACACTATGTCTGATATGAGAACACAGTAGAGTAAAGAGGTAAACGTGCTACTGCACGCCTGCGTTGTGCAAACACGAGGGGATTGTGGGCAGTGGGCTTGTCTTGTGTTGTAACTACAAGTGACCAGCGCCAGTATCGCGCTCCAACAGGTGGGGGCATGCAGATGTTCACTCGGGGCTGTGCACTTGGAAGTGTGGCGCACTTGGCATTGTGTTCGAAGGGTTTTGGGGCGTGACCAGCGAATAGGGGGCATAGCACATGCCTCTCCAGAGCAGAGGGACGAAGTGTTTCTTCATGGACACATGGCTCGCCCCCTGCCCCAAGCCTCCTCACTCGAGTGCCCCAACATTGGTAATAGGCCAGAAACTTTCTGTCATTAAACTTTTTTGGGGGGCGTTGTGTGTTTGTGGTTGGGCAGTGACGCCGTCAGGGAAGTACTAGTGGGGTTTCCTCAGTTTATTTGTCAGGGGCACACGCCCTTTTACGGTAAACCACGACCTCTCCCCACATACTCCACATGCGTACAGGCGTGAGAAACATGTGTGATAGCCCCCGCACTCGATTTTGTTTTGACATTGATCTTGACGTTGCACAGGGTCTGTTTTTCTTATTCTTTCAACACAGTCATGTCCTCTACTCCAGTCAATTTCTTTTCGTAGTAAAATCTTGTTAGGGTGTGTTTGCGAATTCTGTTTTGCAGGAAGGCTTTCTTGAGGCCCAGTTCGTCACCAGTGAGGTTACACTGGTATGGCGAGATAGTTGTCATTTTGCGGAAGTGGAGTTGGGATGAAACCTGGCGGATCTGAACTGGAAACCTATTTCAATCATTACTGGAATATCAGATAAACACCACGTGTCCTGTTTTCAAATGGTTCCTCTAATTTCAGGATTGGGTGCTAAGGCGTAGCGGGGGGGGGGGCGCGGTCAGTCCCTGGCAGCACAACTCGTGCTGCACGCGTTTGGGGGCAAACCCCGCCCCCCGCTCCCCTGCGGCCATCGCGCGGCGGTAAACGCAGGAATCGATCCACTAAAGCAACTTGAACTTCCCTTTCATTTGTATGAATCCGCAGTTGCTTATCTAAACAAGCATTTGCAATACAATAGGTCTCGCATTTACGCGACTTTAAGCTAATGGCATTGTAAATGACAATGCCTATTATTTTTGTTTTTTAAAACATAAATGAAAGGCATTGTCATTTACAATGCCAATAGCTTAAACTCGCGTAAATGCGAGACCTATTGCATTGCAAATGCTTGTTCTTCAAACTACCAAGTTACCCAAGAAAACAAAGTGTAAGGTTTTATAGGCCCTGGCTTCACGTATTCAGATAATTTTTTAATCTTGGGAAATTCAAGTATGTCATGCGTATGCCCCTATACAAGACTGGGGGATTTGGGGGGTCGGTATTATCTAAAGCAATTCTACAAACATGTCTAGCATTACGGTTCAAGACATTAGGGGATTTCTATAATGGTTCAAACTTGATGTCATGGGACTCAATAATTCAACAATTTGGCAGCCAGCATTTGTTTTTATATTTCAGCTTCAATCAAATAATCGGTTTTCTTAAAATGAATTATGTGGTAATGAAGAAGGATATTCGTTTAATTGTCCCCTATATCAATGCAACCAAACTTTCAAAAGTGCGAAATTGGTACCAGGCACAACGGCAGAAGGTTAGCCAGACTATATTACCCAAATTGTTGCAAAAAGGTTCCCAGGAAACCAACTGTAGATTTAATATTAAGGAATAGCAGCGCCTCAGTGAACTAGGGCATAGATCGCTTAGAGCTGCCAATTTTCAAAGAATGGCATTTCTATCTAGATGGACAGCATACTACATGCTTTATAGATTACATAGGATGTTTTCATCTTACCCAGATCAGCTTTTCAGATGTAAAGGCAGCTGATGGGGCGGTTGGGTTGACCTTTTTTTCGAGTGTTCTATGCTTCACCAGTTTTGTGATGGTATTTTTCTGGTAATTAGCCAAACCACTCAAACCTTAATTTCCCCGTCCCCAATGTTAGTGCTGTTTGGTTCCTCGCATGAGGTACACCATATGTGCAACTGTCAACAACGCTTTATATCAATAGCCATCGCGGTGGCACGTTCTCTGATCCTACAATGTTGGAAAACTGATACAGTTTCATTACATCATCAATGGTATAATAAAATGATCAGAACTCGAGCATTGGAAGAGGCATATGCTAAACAGGCAGTGGCCTTTCTGCAATTCAATGCAATTTGGGGGGCCTTTATGCGGTTGTATTTTGTTTCAGGGTCTGGTATTTAGTACAGGCTTTTGTGTTCTTTTTACCATATGTTATGTTTTAGCAGATTGAATTTTCTTAAATGTATGGCACTTAGGATTACGATATAATGAAGCACTGGCTAATGAGATTGGTTTGACTTGATTGGGTCTCCTATTATCGATTTCACCATCTCTAATATTGGCTTTCATGTATTGAATGTGATTTATTATGTATTTATGCTTGCTAATATGAACTCTCACTGGAATCATCTTTCAGTATTTAGGCATTTATGAAGACCTAACAAATTTTCTTCTCCTCCAACTATAGGGTATGCTATACTAAACATTGAGCTGCATGATAAATTGTATTTTATCTATTTATCTTTCTTACATTATCTTAAGCTAGAAAACTGGGTGACACAATGCACTTTTCTATTCTGGTGCACTTTAAAGATTTACGTGTTATATATTAGTGATTGAGATGAATGATGAACTGTATTTTATCTATTGTACATGTATATGTCCTAAAGCTAGAAAACTGGGTGACACAATGCACTTTTCTATTCTGGTGCACTTTAAAGATTTACGTGTTATATATTAGTGATTGAGATGAATGATGAACTGTATTTTATCTATTGTACATGTATATGTCCTAAAGCCAGAAAACTGGGTTGCACAATGCACTTTTATATACAGATGCACTTTAAGATATCTGTTGCTGCTAATGTCTAACGATGATTTGTGTTTTTTGCACTCTTGCACTTTAATGATTGGATGTGTTGCTCCTGCTTGTTCTCTAAGGTATAGATGAGCCATAACGTTTCCTTATCTGAACTGCTCAATAAAAAATTTAAATAATAAAAAAAAGCCTTGTGTCCTTTGTCACGTGTCAAAATAGTTTAGCTCACTGAAGCCATTAATATCAAACAAAAGCAATTTCTACAGTCGGGCAGAGAGGTGACATCTTGGACTCTAACAAACTACAGATAGATCACTGATTAAGGCATAGTGCTACCATCATAGCAATTAACAAGGGATGGGATTGCACAGTGGTTGGGGTAAGACATCCCAGTCCTCCCCAATGCATGCTGGTATATGTACTCAAAAACCATCTTTAACTCACTTAAGAAAGTGGTCGCTTTCATATTTAAGTGCGGCCCAGTTTTTGATAACCCTTGATGAGTGTTTCATACTTTAAGTATTGTACCAAAGGGTAAGTCTGGGGTGGAGGGGCATGTTTTCCCACTTTATTATTTTTTAATTAGATCCAGCAGTGCCCCCAGTTGGTAACCCCAGGCTCCAGAAGCCAAATTATTGGTTCCCCAATGAGCATGCTCACGACAGCATGTGAAATTATACCAAAACCGCAACATCCTTTGGCAAAACAGTAGAACCATCTTCCTCTGACGAAATTCAGCTTCAATGCAGCCTTACTGTCATCTTGTTTGCAGTGAGCCAGATTACATGCATTGAACTAGTGAAGAGCAATTGTACACTGTCATTGCTCTGAACAGCCAGTGAAAAATATATTTCTCAGTCAGTAAAAATGTAGCTCTTGTTGAGATCGGACATGGCAAATGCAATTTTGAACTGGTCAAACAGAGCAAATACCACGGCAAAATGCTTGATAATGAGTAGGAAATTAAATTACTCATTCACCAGAACAATTTATGTAATCAGTCTCATCTGAATGCGTTCAGAATCAGATTGTTTTAATAAATATCTTTAAAGAACTTGGACTTTCACAGAGTCATTCTCAGTAGTACCATGGCTTACATTTGAAAATATCTTAATTTACACCTTTCAGAAACTCATAGAAGGATTTCTGACTATCATGAATGGTTTTGCTACAGAAGATTTTTCCAACATGTTTTTGGAGAAATCTGCAGTAGTGAATCCCACCCAAACGGTGAGGAATGAGTCATCAAGAGGTGGTTGCCTTGAAAGTTTGTGAACGTCTACAAACGTGTGAGCTTGTTAGCATTCACAAATTCTAATTTGACCCTTTCTCATCCTGAAAATAGAGTTTTACAGCAGTAATATTTGGCGTAACTCCCTTTCCACAATGAGAAGGGAACGGATCACCTCCAAAAGTGTAAAGAAGAATACAGTAAGGGATCTCCCCAAAATAAAACACGTTTTTCCGATGTGTAAATAGAGAAAAAGAAATAAATCGTGCAATTTCACATCTGGCCGCATTTGCGCAACATATGATTGTGCCCTGTAGGGGATTGGCAACCAGGGGACATGCCATGTGAAATTCATTGTAGTTAGCCTGAAAACCGGCACCTGCAACAGCTTTCTATGCTTACATCTGAGAATATTTGTTAATTCCAAAAAGTTATTAATCATCACCTGTATATGGGACTAATATAACAAGTGCAAATGTACTACTTTTTTGTGACTTAAGCTTGCAACATATAAATAGAAGTGACCAGGCTTCCTTCCATGTGATGACTGAACGAGGGATAGATTGTTCAGGGTGCACTGACTGAATACACAATCATGCGGCTAGTTATACTGTAAAGTGGTTCACCTTGATTCAGTAAAGGCAGATGTGCTGGGTAATAATAGACTCTGACACTTCTTTCTATTGTGCGATTTTTTCTGCTCTCTGTGGCAGTTATCTCTCGCTCTCACCCATTACAAGTTTCAGCCATGAGAATCTAAAACGGAACTTAGAAAATTGAATATCATATAATCAGATGCAAGCGGTTCGCAAACGCTTGCAAAGAATGTGGCACGAAGATCATTTTAAAAGGGCAAATCATTTCTTATTTGGAAATTGTACCAAGACAAGTATCAGGAATTTCCGAGACAAGAGTCACTTACCCCGTAGGCGATGTAGGCAAGTGTGGTATGATTGTGCAGAGCATTGTCTTTGGCAGACTAGCGTATGATTGCTGGGGCATCAGAATGGAGATTACCATTTGATGGAATATCTGGTTCCAGAGGAGTGACCCTAGGGTCAATTGATCCACAGAAAGATATAGTACCAGTAATGACTTGGATGCCTGGCAACATCTTACATTGCGTGCCTTGTCCACTTTCACTTGAATATGCTCACCAGCTTGGGGTCCCAGTTCTTTTATTTTCTCATCTCATTGGGTTTGTTTCCAGAAAGTTCCTGGGTTATTCCGTGTTTACCCTTTTCCTCTTATCTCGCTCTTTACTTGGCTACCTTCAGCCTCAGGATACTCCACAGGAAGAGACTGCTTTCGACCAGCTTCCTGCAGCCTGTTCTCTGCTGTGGCCCTAAGTTAATGGAGTGGGTCTAATAAAAGTCAAGGAGTAGCATTTGCAAGGGGGGCAGTTGGTGCACAACCATTCCTGTGGTATTACCTGTACTCAGTTCTATGATACCAATCCATTCATAACAAAATACCAGACAACTCTCTTGAAGTTATCCCAAGACACGTGTTTGGCCCTAAATTTACTATGTTTTGGTGCATTCAGAGGAAAAGAAAACCAGCTGTGCTTCTCTCTCTCTCTCTCTCTCTCTCTCTCTCTCCCCCTCCTTCCCATTCCCTCTTGGATATGCCTTCTATGCCAGCTCACATAGACTCTAGGCATAAAGGATAATAACCAGGAAGTGGAGCGCATTATTGTTAGTCACACCTGACAGCCCATCTCCGTCTTCTGGAGTAAAATCTATGCAAATAGAGGGGGCTTGAAAACTCCTGAGTATTGAAGAATAAGAATGACACAGGCAAGCTGATCTCTGCCTATATTGTCGCAAAATAAGTCTACTTACTCAACAATGTCCCCAATTGAGGAAAATGTGTCTGCTTCATCTTAGAATACAGACTGAGTGCTTCTACTTCTCAAGTGTCTGCAGAAAGCCACTCACACTTTCTTCTTAACATCATAATTACTACAAACTTTTGGCCTTTTGCTATAGTACCTTTAAATGATTCCTGTGCAACTGGATGTTTCATTGAGAAGAACTATGCAGAAGATTACATAATTCCCATTGAGAACAAAGAAAAAGCAGAACTTATCAAGGGAATGATTGGCACTTCACACATGTCTGAGAAAATATATTCCTGACAATGGTGACTGATGCAGGGTATTGTGAGATCATCTCCTTCAATATTATTGATTCCCCTAGTTATCCAATTCGGTTAGGCACCACTTGGCTATGGCGATGCAATCAACTGATAACCTGGCAGTGTCCAAATATTAGTTTCTACTGAGTCTATTGCCAGCAACATTTAATACTTTGAAGTAAAATTACTATTTTAAAGTCCCTGGTTTGTTATGCTACAGAAGGTCCAGAAACGTTGTGCTTTGAGTATTCTCTTAGACTTATTTAGATTTTAGAGATTTATTCAGTGACAAAGGAGCAGAAGTTTGAGGCCTACATCGAGAATGTAACTGTTCCATTGATGGTGCGCCTGTTGCTAAAATTCCAAGAAATCTACACATTCACTATTAAAGAGTATTTAATAGTGACCTATTTTAAATTATATATATATATATATATATATATATATATATATATATATTCACTGAAAAAACCATAGGTTTTAGGGACAGTTTTAGTTACTTGGACATTGCACTCGTACAAAACCCGTGAAATTCCCACGTTATAGTTAGTTCAGCTAACTATAACTCGCGCCCCGCAATGCACTGCTGATGACGTCACATATTACATCACTCATGACATGGTCAGTGACATCACTGATGACATCACTGATGACATCTCAAATGACATCACTGATGACATCATCCAGTGACTGTGTGTTTCTGTAAAGTTTAAATATTTTTAATATATATAGGAAAAGACGTATTGAAGAATGAGTGGGTGTGTAAGTGTCTGTATGGATGATTTAGTAGGTGCGTGACTGACTCTATAAGTGAGTGATTTAACGTATCTTACTGAATGCATGGGTTAGTGACTAAACTGGGTGAATGTCTGTATCCGTCTGTCTGTTGCTGTGTAAGTGGCTGCATGTGTTTGTGAATAGCTAAATGAGTGTCTATATGAGTTATTGAATGCTTGTCTGAGTATCTGTATGGGTTCCTTGAGTGTTTGTGTGGGAGGGGTGTGTGCAACTCTGTGCATAGATGTGTGAGTGGGTGATTCACTGGGTGGATGGTTTCAAGAGTGCATCTGTGATAGACTGTATGGGTGGGTAAGTGTGTGTAAGAGTGTGTTAGTGAGTGAATGTATGTCCCAGTGGTACATGTGTGAGTAACTACATATGTGAAAGGCAGTATATATGTGTGTTGGAGTATATAAATAGCTATAAGCAAGAGTGAGTGATTGTGATAGTGGCTGTATGGATGAGTGTGTGCTTGTATCAGTGATTGTATAAGAGCGTAACAATGTGCTACTATTTGTATGAGTAAGTGAGCTGGTGTGTGTATAACTGTATAGGTGATTAAATGGCAGTGTGTTTAATTATTTGCATGACTGACTAGGTGTGTGAGTATCTCTATGGATGAGTGGCGTTGTTTGAGTGTCTATATAGGAGTAAGAGTGCATATGATAGTCCTGTACTGAGTGACCGTAAGTATGAGTGACTGTACGGGTGAGTGAGTGGATGTGTGTGTGTAGACCTAAGAATCAGTGAGTGGGTATGTAGTTATTGGTGTTGGAGTGTCTATGGTTTTGCGAATGGCAGTCTGTAATTTAGAGTGGGTGTATCAAAGGTTATATTAGGGTGTGAGGAGGTGCATCAGATTATCACGTGGATGATGTCATCAGTGATGTCATTTGAGATGTCATCAGTGATGTCATCAGTGATGTCACTGACCATGTCATGAGTGATGTAATATGTGACGTCATCAGCAGTGCATTGCGGGGCGCGAGTTATAGTTAGCTGAACTAACTATAACGTGGGAATTTCACAGGTTTTGTACGAGTGCAATGTCCAAGTAACTAAAACTGTCCCTAAAACCTATGGTTTTTTCAGTGAATTTCAAAGGTTTTTTAAATGCTAATTTGTAACTATAACGTGTCTGAAACCTATGGTTTTTTCAGTGAATTTCAAAGGTTTTTTAAATGCTAATTTGTAACTATAACGTGTCTGAAACCTATGGTTTTTTCAGTGAATTTCAAAGGTTTTTTAAATGCTAATTTCTAACTATAACGTGCCTGAAACCTACGGTTTTTTCAGTGAATTTCAAAGGTTTTGTAAATGACAATTTTTAAATGTATTAATTGTTATATTAATTTTTTTCATACTGATTTACTACATTTTTAGAAACAATTTTTTTTTACATATTTTATTTTTTAAATTACATTGTAATTACATTATACATTACATTACAAAAAATACTTTCTCAGAATGAATTACTTTAGTTTAAATACTTTGCAGATAGGCAATAGACTTTTAAGTACAGTAGTTACAGTTGTTGCAATGGGCAACACATTTTCAAACACAATGCAACATTCAGCTCAATGTGAATTTCTAGCTAAATGCAATTAGTTACTTTATGGATTACTTTTGTAACCACAGGACTGGATCCTAGATTCAGTCCTGGTACATCTCCTGTAAACAGTTGAGTAAAAGCGTTTTGGTTACAGTCGTGATTTTTAAGGAATATTATTGTATTTTAAAAGTTGACACTTAGAAACTTTTTCTCATAGAATCACCAATGTTATCCTATGGAAGGAAATTCACTTAGCAGGTAAAAACTGTTATCGTTACTTTTTCTTACTCAGTGTTGGATCCTGGATCCAGCACTGGTGCATCTCCTGTAAACAGTTGAAAGAATGCGTTTAAGTCATACAGGCGATTTTTAAGGAATATTTGTAGTTTGTGAAAATCAACACTTTGAAACTTTTTTGCTGAAAACCAGTCAATCTTAGCCTATGAAGGAAATTCAAGTTACCGGTAAGTACGGTTAAAATTACTTTTGAGGACCAGTACTGGGCTGAAAGATGCAGCACTGAGGTCTCTCCTGATAACAGGTGAGTAAATCGGAATTCGTATTTCGGCTGATTTTAGAGGAATATTTTAAAGTTCCAAAACTCCACACTTAGAAGAATTTCCAAGTGAAACCAGTCAATGTTAGCCTATGGAAGGAAATTCAAGTTACTGGTAAGTACGGTTAAAATTACTTTTCAGGACCAGTACTGGGCTGAAAGATGCAGCACTGAGGTCTCTCCTGATAACAGGTGAGTAAATCAGAATTCGGATTTCGGCTGATTTTAGAGGAATATTTGTATGTTTCAAAAATCAACACTTAGAAACTTTTTCAGCAAAAAGCAGGCAATGATATCCTATGGAAGGAAATTCAAGTTACTGGTAAGTACGGTTAAAATTACTTTTGAGGATCAGTACTGGGCTGAAAGATGCAGCACTGAGGTCTCTCCTGATAACAGGTGAGTAAATCGGAATTCGTATTTCGGCTGATTTTAGAGGAATATTTTAAAGTTCCAAAACTCCACACTTAGAAGAATTTCCAAGTGAAACCAGTCAATGTTAGCCTATGAAGGAAATTCAAGTTACCGGTAAGTACGGTTAAAATTACTTTTCAGGACCAGTACTGGGCTGAAAGATGCAGCACTGAGGTCTCTCCTGATAACAGGTGAGTAAATCGGAATTCGTATTTCGGCTGATTTTAGAGGAATATTTGCACAATGGTGAAGGGAGGGGGCAGGTCCTGAGGTGACATCTGTGCAAACGCGCCCCGTTGCGCGTTTTAATTTGGGGGATTAAGTCCCCTTGAATCCTGAGGGTCCCTAGGGGCCAACTAGCCCACCAGGAACCTCCAATATGCGCCAGGGGCTGCGTTGCAGAGACGTGTAGAGAGGCCACACCCCTTTACACCTCTCTGCAACGCAGCTCTGTGGCGCTTTCTGGATGTACCTGTTGGGCTAGTTGGCCCCAGGGACCCTCAGGATTGAAGGGGATTTAATTCCCATCTTAAAACGCGCCACGGGGCCTGTTTGCACACATGTCACCTGAAGCCCCGCCCCTCCCTTCACCACTGTGCAAATGCGCCCGTGGCGCGTTTTAAGTTGGGGGATTAAGTCCCCTTGAATCCTGAGGGTCCCCGGAGTCCAACTAGCCCACCATATACCTCCAAAAGCGCCACAGAGCTGCGTTGCAGAGAGGTGTAAAAAGGGGTGTGGCCTCTCTACATGTCTCTGCAACGCAGCCCCTGGAGCATATTGGAGGTTCCAGGTGGGCTAGTTGGCCCCCAGGGACCCCCAGTATTCAAGGTGAATTCATTCCTCTCTGCAAACACGCCAGGGGGCGCGTTTGCAGAGTGGTGAAGGAAGGGGCGGGGCCTGCGGGCCCGATCGTTTAAAAAAAAAAAAAAAATTTTGTCCCCTGAAGGGGGCTGTGTGGCCCCCTTCCTTTTTCCTGTTTTTATGCCCTGGGGACCCCATCCCCCAGGGCCTTACCCCTTTTTAAAATTTTTAATAAAAAAACGGGAAGGGGGCCGCGTGGCCCCCCTTCCCTGGGCCTGTATTGGCCCCGGGGACCCCATCCCCGGGCATGGCCTTTAATTTTTATTCTTTGGAGGGGGCTGCGTGGCCCCCTCCTCTGGCCATTTAAGGCCCCGGGGACCCCATCTCCCGGGGCCGGCCTTTCCTTTTTTAATTTTTTTTTAATTTTTCATATTTGGGGAGGGGGCCGCGTGGCCCCCTCCTGGGCCACTACTTGCCCCGGGGACCCCATCCCCCGGGCTGGCCCTCTCCGTTGGGGACTGTGGGGGTCCCCAATCCCCCCACAGTCCCGCCGGCTCCCCACGTCCCTTGGGAGCCGGCATTGTCTGTTCCACATGGGGAGCAGCTGACATGCTGCTCCCCATGTGGAAAAGCAATCGCTTTGAATATTGGAAGAGAGAGCAGGTTTCCCTGCTCTCTTCCAATATCCAAAGCAGTTTGCTATGGCAGGACGGGAGCCGCGAGGCTCCCGTCCTGCCATAGCAAACTACAGTGTCCCGGGGGTAGGCACCCCGGGACACTGCAGGAGCCGGCCCTGGGGGTGGTGGTCCCCAGGGCCATCAAGGGCTCCAGGAGGGGGCCGCGCGGCCCCCTCCCTACATCAGCACAGCCCCGGGGAGGTGGCGGTCCCCGGGCTTCGGGGGTCCAAAACGGACCCCCATTTTAATTTGTTAGTGCCCCGGGAGGTGGCGGTCCCGGGGCGTGTGGGGGGGCTGGAGCCCCCCCACACAGGTTGTTAAATTATTTTAAAAAAAGCCCCGGGGAGGTGGTGGTCCCCGGGGCTGCGGGAGGGCTCAGAGCCCTCCCGCACCATTTTTTAAAAAGCCCCGGGGGTGGCGGTCCCCGGGCTTGGGGGCCCTTTGAGGCCCCCACACATTAAATTATCCCCCCCACCATGCCCCCGGGACTTGGGCCACCCGGGGCCAATTAACATCGAAGCGCGGGAGACCGCGCTTCGATTTTTGTTTTTCGGCAGGATTCGCGCACCCTGAGCGCATCCTGCCGATTTAAAAAAAAAAAAAAATGCTTTTTTTTGCCCAGGGGGTCCTTGTGGGACCCCCTGAGCAGGCCTAGGGGGTTAGGGTGTTTCTACCCTGCCCCCTTTGTGCGTTTTGCGCACTTGTTTCTTTTTTTTTTCTCGGCGGGATACGCGCACCCTAAGCGCATCCCGCCGATTTAAAAAAAAAAAAAATCTTTTTTCTGCCCAGGGGGTCCTTGTGGGACCCCCTGAGCACACCTAGGGGGTTAGGGTGTTTCTACCCTGCCCCCTTTTTGCGCTTTGCGCACTTGTTTCTGTCCCTCGGTTCTACCGAGGGACAAAATGGCTGCCAACACTTCCTGAATCGGAATGTTGACAGCCAGCTGACAGCCAATTAGCATGCAGCTCGTGATCGGGACGGTGCGCGCAGGGTGCGCTGAGGGTACGCGTATCCGACGCGCCCATAGATATATATGTACTTTTACTTTTGATTTTCTCAGGAACTACTGAACGGATTTACACCATTTAAGCAAAAGGCACCAGTCTGAACCAAGGGCTACCTCTTTGCCAAATTTGGTGTAATTCCGTTCAGCAGTTCGGGCTGTAGCTGCGACTAAAGGTTCCTATGGAAAAATGAATGGGGAAAACGCGTTTTGGGACCCCCTTTTTCTCGGCCCCCGCTTCACGTATTACCCCGAGACTTTCAGGGTAGGAGCGGAGCGGAGCGCCCCAACAAGTTGGAAACTTTCACGAAGATTCGTCAACCGGCGCCAACGTTATTTCAAATAGAATGTCGCGGATTTCCTATGGATAATAGGTTGTAACTATAACTATCTACTGGCGACCGCCAGTAGTATATATATATATATATATATATATATATATATATATATATATATATATATATATATATATATATATATTTCAACCCTCTTTCAGAAGAATGGAGCGCACTCACGAGTGACATTCACAATGTCTTTTTAATGCACAATCCAATATTAACGGGCAAATCCTCGCTTCCAACCAACGCGTTTCGGTCTCTCCTCGACCTTGATCACGGTCGAGGAGAGACCGAAACGCCTTGGTTGGAAGCGAGGATTTGCCCGGTAAGATTGGATTGTGCATTAAAAAGACATTGTGAACGTCACTCGTGAGTGCGCTCCATTTCTTCTGGAAAGAGGGTTGGAAATATATGTAACGGCTTGGCTCCGCCGTGGAAGTTGCACCGCTAGAGATGCGCCAGGAATCCGGCGACTTTTGAGCCAAACTTGGAGGATATATATATATATATATATATATATATATATATATAAACAACCTCTCCCGTTTCTCAGAACAACCGGGACACTGCAGCTGCGGTGCTCGTCAGGGTCCGAGAAACCCTGTATCCATATCCATTTCACCACACAACAGCTGTTGCAACGCGCACTCCTTCCACAAAATTAAGGCTCACTCTCGCTGTGCTTGAATCAGTTTATTTGATGGTACCAAAGCCGACAAAAACCCAACGCGTTTCGGCGTCACCGCCTTGCTCGTGAGCAAGGCGGTGATGGCGAAACGCGTTGAGATCCGAGACAGCCCACTAGGTCTTTATGCGGGTCCAGAGCTGTAATGCAGTTCAGCTAGAACCCCTGCCGGACTCTCATGGGGCACTTCCGCTAATTGCAAGTGAATGCCTTAAGAGGGAATCCCCCTCTCACACATAGTGCACCTTAGAGCGTGCCACACATTTGGTCTAAACACAAACCAAGTTTTAGATCTCACAACACACATAATTTTAGGTCCTGAGGAAAGCCAGTATAGATCTGAGGCCTGGCTGAAACATGTAGACCGTTTTTGGATGTAAGAGCCATTATTACTCCACGTGCATCCATTGCCTTGTTTTTATGACTGCCAGAGGCCCAACTATTAAAATAAACCCTGTGGGTAATGGGACCACTGTACAGTTTTTAAATTCACTTTCACGTCACAGCACTGCACACTCAGTCAGGATACCTGCTCCGCTGTAAACCAGGAGTTGAAGCACACCAGGGACACAATCGGTGTCACCAGGTGGGTCCGATGATGAAGCATGCCACCAACTAGGTTGGTGGGTGAGGGTTTTCAAAAAAAGAAAAAAGTTTTTCTTTTTACAAAAATCATACAATGTTGCATTTGTATATAATCTTAGCCTAGTCCTATTTGATGATATACATTAACTCTGGGGATAAGGACTAGTTCTCTAATCCTCTCTCTCCCTTTGATATTTAAATAACATTGGATCAACATCATATTAAAAGCAAATCATACAGGATCAATAAAGCCCAAGTGGGCCAACAAATTGAAATTGTATGTCAGCAAGTAAAGTGTCAGTGCATTTGTGCAAAAAAGTGTCACCCAGCGACACCATAAGTTCGCGTGTGCAAAAATGTGCAAAGATAAAAACCATAAAATGACTGAAAGATAAAAGCGAGGCAGCGGCTAAATATGATATCATAGAAAATGGTACTGAGGTAAAAACCCCTAAGATGTTTGTATAAGTTAACCTACAAATGTGTATAAAAATCTTCACTGCTATTCAACCCAAATGGTGTCTTGCAATCTAATTCCAATATGTACCTAGTCTCAAGTTTACGCACAAGACCCTCCCGGTCTCCACCCCTTCTGAGTGGGAGGACCGTGTCTATTACGAAATATCTAAGATCTTGGGAACTTATGGCATGGATTTCTTCAAAGTGGCGTGCCACAGGGTAGGACATATCACCATTGTTGATTGCCCTTATGTGCTGGAGTATCCGTTTGTGGACATGTAGTTTTGTACTCCCAACATACCGCAGGCCACATGGACACTCCAGCACATATACGGCAAATTCTGTCTTGCACGTCAACTTTTTCTTGATCTGAGTAGGTTTGTTGCTGAACGGTGTGGTGTATTCAGTTTTATTAATGCCCTGCTTACAAGCTTTGCAGACTGCACATTTGATAAAACCCTTACTACTATTGAGCCAGGTAGTATTGATTCTCACCTCAGGGCTGCATTTTACAAGCGAATTGCTCATAGAGCGTGCTCTCCAGAAAGCTATGTGCGGTGAGCTAGTCAATTTGGTCCCTAGGATAGGGTCATTTTGCACAAGGGCCCAATTCTTATTCACAATCCTGCGAATAGTCTTGTGTTGACTGCTGTAGGTAAGTATAAGCCGGGATGGTTGTAATGCCTCTGACTCCATGTTTTTGGGTTTGGCTGTAAGATTCTTTCCAGCTAGAGCCTGCGCTCTGCTCTGTTTATTGGCATTGGTCATAGCTCTCTTAATGACTTCAGGTGAATAACCTCTTCTCGAGAATCTGTTGCCACACTTCGTCTGCGCTAAATGGCAATCTGAGTCTGTGCTGCAGATTCTCCTTATTCGCAGCATCTCCCCATAGGGGATACTGCGAATCAAATGAGTTGGATGATGGCTTCCTGCATGAAGCAGTGTATTACCAGCCGTCGGTTTTCTATAAAGCCTGGTGTGCAGTTGGTTATCAAGAAGTAAGATCTCCACATCAAGAAAGTAAATAGATGTGTTGCTGATTTGACCAGAACATTTGAGATTCAAATGGTTGTCATTGATTTGCTCAATGAACAACCTAGCCTCATTCTCATTGCCTTTCCAGATTATTAGTAAATCATCGATGTATCTAAAAAGCCTTATTATGTTGTTCTCCATGATATCCCCAAAGGTGAGCGAGAGGACCTGTTCTTCCCACAGACCCATGAGCAGACAGGCATAGCTGGGGGAAAAACAGGCCCCCATCGCTACACCCCTCACCTGCTGGAATATGAGGTTGTTAAATGAGAAAAAGTTGTTCTCCAGGCACATCGTGATCATTGCAAGCAACATTTTGTTGTGTTTGTGAAGGCAAATGTGTCTGGAATTTAAAAAGTGTGCCACTGCTTTGAGACCGTCCCTATGATGAATGCTAGTATAAAGAGACGATACATCAAGGGAAATAAGCAAATAATCAGGGTCCCAAATAATGTCATTCAATTTTCTAAGTAGGTCATTAGTGTCCAGGATGAATGAAGGAAGCCCTCTCACGTGTTCCTGTAAGAAGAAATCAACATATTTACTGGCATTCTCCATTAGACTACCGCAGGCCGATATTATTGGCCTACCAGGCGGTTGACGATTGTCCTTATGTATTTTGGGGATGAAATACATGGCTGGCATGATAGGATAATCGTTTTTTAGGAACTTGAATTCATCAGTTGACAAAAGTCCTGCACTTTTCCATGCTATTAAATTGGAATAGAAGGTGTTCCATGAAGCCTTAGCCATATCCAAACGTGTTGGGTTTTTGTCGGCTTTGGTACCATCAAATAAACCGATTCAAGCACAGCGAGAGTGAGCCTTAATTTTGTGGAAGGGTGCGCGTTGCAACAGCTGTTGCGTGGTGAAATGGATATATATATATATATATATATGAAAGAAAGGGGTGTCCTCAACGAAGAAGCACTCTGAGGCAGGCTGTTTCCTTTATTGAGCAACAGCAAAAACAGAAACTTCCATTGGATTCCATGCAGCCTTACCCGTTTCAGGCTCAACAGTCCTTGATCACAGGTCAGAAATGCAGCAAAGCAGAAAGCGACCACCTGCCCATCGTTAAATACAGTTCCGCCCCTCTGGGCCTCTAGTGAGTTCACAGATGGATGATGGTAAAGGTAGTCCCATTTATTTTAAATCACCCCCAGTGGGTCTGATACTGACTGCATTTCGATAAAAAATGTGAAAGCACAACCCCAGTGGGCTCATCCAATGTCTCGTACCTGAATTCACTGGAAATATTCAGAGCCTGCCAATCCCAATGTGACAAACAATCCCAGTCACAGGACCTGCAATGTCAGCAGTGGTGCTTCCTCACGGCTGGACCGGCTGTAATATATGAAAGAAAGGGGTGTCCTCAATGAAGAAGCACTCTGAGGCAGGCTGTTTCCTTTATTGAGCAACAGCAAAAACAGAAACTTCCATTGGATTCCATGCAGCCTCACGCGTTTCAGACTCAACAGTCCTTGATCACAGGCCAGAAATGTGATCAAGATCGCAGTTAGCGATCAAAACGCGTCATGGCAGGCACTATGCCTGGAACACTTGGGAGTTTTATTCATGGAGAATAAATCACTGCTTGGATAACCAACATCTGGAGTCTGCTGCATTTTTCCTCGTGCGATGTGGTCCGTACCTGGGCAGTCCCGTCGCGGGTATTGACGGGCCGGGACTTTGTTGTTATATATATATATATATATATATATATATGACTTCCTTCGGTGTTTCTGTCTTGGAACACCCAACTCCACGGCGGCACACGTCCAGCAAGCACACCACTCTGCAAATGCGCCACTTAGTGCATTGCTGGTGGGGTGATGAGGTCCTCTTGTGTCCTGAGGACCTCAGGACTAAAGTGGACTTCATCCCTCGAGCAGCAGTGCGCCAGGAGCCGCGTTTGCAGAGTGGTGTAAAAAGGGGGCGTGGCCATTGAGCACTCTCAGCAATCCAGCTGTATGGGGCTTACTAGAGATAACAGGAGGGCTAGTTGGCCCCCAGGGACCCTCAGAAGGAAAGGGGACTTCATCCCCCAACCAAGAGCGCACCAGGAGGTGCGTTTGCAGAGTGGTGGAGAAAGGGGGCGTGGCCTGTGTCTACCTCTCAGCAATCCCACTGTGTGGGGCTTACTGGAGGTAAGAGGTAGGCTAGTTGGCCCATAAACACCACCAGCAGCGAAGGGGACTACAATCCCCATCCAAGAGCACGCCAGGGAGCACGTTTGCAGAGTGGTGGGCAAAGGGGGCATGACCTGCTATGAGAACTTCGCAATCCTGCTGTGTGGGACTTACTCTTGTTACCTCCAGTAAGTCTCACACAGTGGGATTGCTAAGATGTCTTCGGAGGCCACGCCCCCTTTCTCCACCACTCTGCAAACGTGCCTCCTGGCAGACTACGGGATGGGGGATGAAGTCCACTTTACTCCTGTGGGATTTTGAGGGCTAAGAAGCCTCTTTCAGTACCTCTGTTGCTTCTTTCTGCACTTATCTTCCTTCTTTCTGCACCCCTCCTGACTCTATCTGTACCTCTCTTGCCTCTTTGTGCACCTCTCCTACCTTTTTCTGCACCCCTCTTGCCTCTTTCAGCACCTCTGTTGCTTCTTTATGCACTTCTCTTCCTTCTTTCTGCACCCCTCCTGCCTCTTTCTGTACCTCTCTTGCCTCTTTCTGCACTTCTCTTGCTTGTTTCTGCACCTCTCTTGCGTCTTTCTGCACCTCTGTCGCATCTTTCTGCACCTCACTTGATTCTTTCTGTACCACTCCTGCCTCTTTCTGCACTTTTCTTGCTTCTTACTACATCTCTCTTGCCTCTTTCTGCTCCTCTCTTGCCTGTTTGTGCATTTCTCTTGCATCTTTCTGCACCTCTGTTGCTTCTGTCTGCACTTCTCTTCCTTCTTTCTGCACCCCTCCTGCCTCTTTCTGTACCTTTCTTGCCTCTTTGTGCACCTCTTCGACCTTTTTCTGTAGCGCTCTTGCTTCTTTTTGCACCTCTGTTGGTAATTTCTGCACTGCTCTTGCTTCTTTCTGCACCACACTTGCCTCTTTCTGCACTTCTTTTGCTTCTTTCCATACCTCTGTTGTTTCTTTCAGCAATTCTTTTGCCTCTTTCTGCACTTCTCTTCCTTCTTTGTGCACCCCTACTGCCTCTTTCTGTAGCTCTCTTGCCTCTTTGTACACCTCTCCTACCGCTTCCTGCACTCCTCTTGCCTCTTCCAGCACCTCTGTTGCTTCTTTCTGCATTTCTCTTCCTTCTTTCTGCACCCCTCCTGCCTCTTTCTGTTCCTCTCTTGCCTCTTTGTGCACCTCTCCTACCTCTTTCTGCACTCCTCTTGCCTCTTTTTGCACCTCTGTTGGTTCATTCTGCACTGCATTTGCTTCTTTCTACACCCCTCTTGCCTCTTTCTGCACCCCTCTATTCTCTTTCTGCACCTCTCTTGCCTCTTTCTGCACCCCTGTTCCCTCTTTCTGCACCTTTCCTGCCTAGATCTGCACCACTCTTGCCTCTTTCTGTACCTCTGTTGGTTCTTTCTGCACTTCTCTTGCTCTTTCTGCACCCTTCGCGCCTCTTTCAGTACCTCTGTTGCTTCTTTCTGCACTTCTCTTCCTTCTTTCTGCACCCCTCCTGACTCTTTCTGTACCTCTCTTTCCTCTTTGTGCACCTCTCCTACCTTTTTCTGCACCCCTCGTGCCTCTTTTTGCACCTTTGTTGGTTCTTTCTGCACCTCACTTGCCTCTTTCTGCCCTTCTCTTGCTTCTTTCTACACCTCTGTTGCTTCTTTCTGCACTTCTCTTCTTTCTTTCTGCACCCCTCCTGCCTCTTTCTGTACCTCTCTTGCCTCTTTGTGCACCTCTCCTACCTCTTTCTGCCCCCCTCTTGACTCTTTTTGCACCTCTGTTGGTTCATTCTGCACTGCTCTTGCTTCTTTCTGCACCCCTCTTGCTTCTTTCTGTACCCCTCTTTTCTCTTTCTGCACCTCTCTTGCCTCTTTCTGCACCCCTGTTCCCTCTTTCTGCACCTTTCCTGCCTGTTTCTGCACCTCTCTTGCCTCTTTCTGTACCTCTATTGGTTCTTTCTGCACTTCTCTTGCTCTTTCTGCACCCTTCGCGCCTCTTTCAGCACCTGTTGCTTCTTTCTGCACTTCTCTTCCTTCTTTCAGCACCCCTCCTGCCTCTTTCTGTACCTCTCTTGCCTCTTTGTGCACCTCTCCTACCTTTTTCTGCACCCCTCTTGCCTCTTTTTGCACCTCTGTTGGTTCTTTCTGCACTGCTCTTGCTTCTTTCTAAACCTCACTTTCCTCTTTCTGCACTTCTCTTGCTTCTTTCTACACCGCTGTTGCTTCTTTCAGCAATTCTCTTACCTCTTTATGCACTTCTCTTCCTTCTTTCAGCACCCCTCCTGCCTCTTTCTGTACCTCTCTTGCCTCTTTGTGCACCTCTGTTGGTTCTTTCTGCACTGCTCTTGCTTCTTTCTAAACCTCACTTTCCTCTTTCTGCACTTCTCTTGCTTCTTTCTGTACCTCTCTTGCCTGTTTTGGCACCTCTGTTGCTTCTTTCTGCACTTCTCTTGCCTCTTTCTGCACCTCTGACTTAGAGGTAGTTTTAATCCCCCTGCCTATTATGTACTAGGGCCTTACAGGGGAGGTCATGCCAATCACAGGGGTACCCCAACCCATAGTGTACCCTAGTCTATGTAGGTGTTTTCACTGTATTCTAAGTGTCTTTCAGCATAGCACTGGCTCCCGGCCTGGTTAGTCAGAGTCAGTTACCACCAGTACCAGTCAGCAAAAAGTTGGGGAGTGCACAGGGCACAGGTTGACTTTGCAACAAGGCCTCTTTCTGCACCTCTGTTGGTTCTTTCTGCATATCTATTGCTTCTTTCTGCACCTTTCTTCCTCTTTCTGGACTTCTGTTGCCTCTTTCTGCATTTCTCTTGTTTCTTTCTGCGCCTTTCTTCCTCTTTCTGCACATGTCCTACCTCTGTAGGCATAGTTAGAAATTAGCATTTAAAAAACCTTTGAAATTCACTGGAAAAACCTTAGGTTTCATGGACGTTATAGTTAGAAATTAGCATTTAAAAAACCTTAGAAATTCACTGAAAAAACCACAGGTTTCAGGGACATTATAGTTAGTTGGACATTTCACTCGTACAAAACCAGAGAAATTCGGCCGTTATAGTTAGTTGAGCTAACTATAACTCGCGTCCCCGCAATGCACTGCTGATGACGTCACATATTACATCATTCATGACATGGTCAGTGACATCACTGATGACATCACTGATGACATCTCAAATGACATCACTGATGACATCACTGATGCCATCCTCCAGTGACTGTGTGTTTCTGTAAAGTTTAAATATGTTTTATATATATATATATGTATGCCAACGTGTATTGAAGAATGAGTGGGTGTATAAGCGTCTGCATGGATGCACTGTGCTAGTCCTATGCTTAAAATCTTTGCTGTAGAAATGGCAAAAGACTTTGTCCCTTTCTATCTTGGTGTGGGTGGCACTGTGCTAATCCTATGCTTAAAGACTTTGATTGAAAAGCAGACATTTGAGGTGAGAAAATTTAGAGTGTTGCTGGTGTTGAGGGTGCTCTATACAGGAGCTGCTTTCCACCTAAACTTGAGAACTACCCAGAGTTCTCTGCGCCTTTTTGCATATATGTATATATATATATATATATATATATATATATATATATATATATATATATATATATATATGTAATTTAAAATAAGTTAATACATTTCATTGGGTGTTGGGTTTGTAGGGCAATCCAATTGGAGCATTTTGTTAAAAATTATTTTAAAAAGTAGATGTACACAAAATTAATAATTAAATAGGTTAGTAATTACATTTATTGTGTTAATATTTTAAAGGGTCAATGGGTATGTAGGGGAATATGGTGAAAAGATTTGTTAAACAAACACACACATTTAAATGTATATGTTTAAAATTAATAAGCAATTCTTGTAATAACTAATTTATTAATTAGCTAATTAGTGTTATTATCAAATTAACATACATTGTAATGGCTTGTAGAAGAAGAGAGGAAGACTTAAAAAAATAATGCATTTTAATGTTTGTATTAATAAACTAAATGTATTACTTAATCAATGTAGTAATTTATTTAGTGCATTTTGTATATTTGTGTAAGAAATATATAAATGGTCTATTGGCATTTTGAGTGTTTGTGGGAGACTTGCTTTTACATTATATGGTAAATTAATTAAGTTTAGTTTTTGATATAGAAATGAGTTGGATGTGATTAATATATTTAAAATACTTAATAGAATTATTGGAAATTATGATAGAAAAATAAAAATTATGCTATTGAAATTAATTAACATAAAAATATTATTTGTTTATAAGTAGTATAATTATTTTTTTTATTATTTGGAAGTGGATATTGGTAGTATTTTTAACTTTGTTGTCAAATGTTTTGTTTAATATAAATCTTTTGTAAGTTTGCTTAGTTAGTTATTAAATTGAAATAAGAAAATGCACAAGTCCTAATTAAGATTAACAAGTAATTTAACTTTGTGGAATGTGTATGTAATTTTTAGCCAACTAAAAGTGGATTATAAAATAAATAAAAATGAATTAATCCAAAGATAAAAGTATATAAATAATGGTACAATTAATTGTTGAGTTTTTACATGAAAATATAGCTTATCATGAAAGAATATATGAACAAAAAATAGGTTTAAATATAAAAGTATTATTTTATTTTAGGAAGATTTGTTAAAGTACTTAGAAAGAAAACATACCATGTTCAACATTAATGTTAAATAGGAGTTATGATAGTTAATTATCTATTATTATTTTACATATGACTATGGTGATTGTGGTTTTGAATTCGTAATGAGATATTTCATCACTCCTAATAAAAATGATTTACTTCATTAGTATGGATTGCAGTTAAAATACTCTAATAGTATCTCCTCATATACATATGTTCTCAACACTGAGTGTAGGGTTGGCGTTATAAAAGCTAATCTGATTGTACAAAAAAATAAGCATTTTCTCCAATGAGTGTGGAATCAAAGTTAGAATAGTAAATTTGGACTCCCCAAATATATACACTTACAATGAGTGTAAGGTCAGACTTAGCATATTGAATTTGATCTCTCCAAAAATAATCCCTTTCACCAATGAGTTTGGGAATGGTATCAGAATAGTAAAACTGATTGCCGCCTCCCATATCTGTGCTTTTCTTAATTAAATTGAGCTTGACTTAGAATAGTAAATCTGACCTCCCCAAATATATGTCTTATCCCCATTGTACCTGAAATAGGAGTTGTAATAGAAAATCTGACCTCAGCATCAATATGCACTTTTCACCAATGAAAGTGGGATTTGAGTTCTAACAGAAAATCTTACCCTCAATATATATGACCTTTCTACACAGAAAGTAGGATTGAAATTAGAATAGTAAATCTGTCCTCTCCAGTTATAGACCATTCCTTCAGTGTAAATGGGTTTGTAGTTGGAATAGTAAAGCTGACCCCTCCCCCCTTTAGTTATATGCACTTTCACCAATGTAAGTGGGACTGGAGTTGGAATGGTAAATCTGCCCTTCCCCCAAAATATATGCCTTTTCCACAATGAAAGTGGGAGTGTAGTTATAATAGTCAATCTGACATCCCTAGTTATATGCACGTTCCCCAACGTAAATGGAACTGGGATTGGAATAGCAATTAGGATATTCCCAGTTATATGCAATTTACCCAATGAAAGTGTGATTGGAGTTAGAATGGTAGACATGGCTTCCTCAGTTAAATGCCTTCCACCCAATAAAAGTGGTATTAGAGTTGGAATAGTAAACGTGATTGCCACAAATATATACTCTTGCTGCAATGAGTGTTAGAGCAGAGATAGAATAGTAAAGGTGAAACCCATAAATATTAGCCAATTATATAATGAATATTATAATAGAATTGGTTATTTTTCCTTTAGGTGATTATCATATGCATTATTAATAAAATATATTTTTTTATTAAAAAATATTCCAAATGGTACATGACCATTTATGTAATTTAAAAAGTTTAAAAAGAATCACATATAGAAAACGTATGTTTAAAATACCATTATAAATTGTGTATACAAAAATACAGATCATAAAAAAGTAATATGTGTAAGTATATATTTTTGGTAAACTACATTTTATATTTAGGTTTTAATACTAACATAGGCCCTAATTACAATGGCGGTCAGTCTGATCACCGACCGCCATCGCAGCAGGCAGGAAACCACCCGACAATGAGTCTGCGGTCCCATCCGCCCAATTAGGATGAGACTGACATGCAGGCGGTCGGAAAGTGCTTTTTTCTTCTGCGGCTTGTGCTGCGGCCCAGGAAACGGGACGCAGCACAAGCCACAGTAGGAAAAAGCACGTTGTGCACATTCATGCACCATGTGCTAGGCTCCATGTGGTGCCTGCCACATGCTGCATGGATGTGTGAGGGGCGCCACATGTGCCCCCTAAGGCCACCTAGCAGTGGCCCACAGGGGACTGGGCCCTGCTTGGGACCCCCAAAGTCTGTTTCTGACAGCCAGAAAGGGATACCCTAATCTCTACGGCGATGCCTGCACAGGAACCGCCTCAATTGAAGGGATAGGATTCTGACCACCACCTCGACAGAATCTTGGATCCTGTCGGAGGCAGAGGTCTTTCCCCTCAACCTCTGCTGTCCAACCACCTGCATCAAATGTGGGGTACAGACCAATGGCTTGTATGCTGATGGCACCACCACCAACGGCCTGTTGATGGCGGTCCCACCGAAATCATAATTAGGCCAATAATTAGATATTTTAACACAACAGTTTACATTTTAGATAATTGGAAATATTTATAATCTGAGTGAAAAATTATTTATTTAAAACTGTTTAATGTAGAAAAGTTTCAAATACAAGCCATGTTTACTTTCCATACACTTTGCAGGATGTCTACATTTTGGGCAAAGCCCTACCACACACTTTGCAAGACCTATGCGATAGACATCCACGACTGGGGTGGCAACATTTGCAAAGAAGGGAATAGTAGATTTCTTTACACCTGAAGCCAGTTCTACACACCTGACACCCATTCCCTTTTAACAATATAAATGCAACCCACAACATTGGGGCCGATTCCGATTCGGGCCGGAAATCTCTCCGACCGAGCCGGACCCGGAGAGATTTCCGACCGATCGGACCCTAGCAGTCCGACCGAACGAGTACGATGCGCACGTATGCTATCGGACTCGATTCGGTCGGACTCCCATTGAAGTCAATGGGAGCCAGTCGTACTACGCGTACACGGGCTCCCATTGACTCAATGGGCACGACGCAAACAAGGGCGCCCCCTACAGCGTGTTCGCGTCAATGCGGGTCGCACCGTACATGCACGTGTAGGGGGGACCCATGTGTCCCCCCTGTGTGCAACTCGCACGCCTATGCTTCCAGGGGGGTCCGACACGGACCCCCAAAGTGCGGCTCCGACAGCTCCTTGGAGCCGGGCTGCGCGAGTCGGTCGGAGCGGTCGAGGTGCGCATCGTACTTACCCGGCCGGGAAACGTCTCCATTGCGAGGTGCGCGTCGTCCCCGTGCGAGTCGGTCGGAGCGGTCGGGTCCTGCGAACGAGTCGGTCGGAGATTTCGCGAGCGCACGCATCGTACTCGCTCGCCCGGACGCACGTACGACTCGGTCGGGAAATAGGGCTCCGAATCGGATCCGGTTAAGCCGAATCCGATTCGGTGCCCTAGCGGCCGAGATCGGAATCGGCCCCTTAGCATCTACATTTTTTCCTCTTCAGCTTTCAGATCCAACAGCTGCCTCATTCTGCATGAAGGATGCCTAAAGGAGAAAGAGAAATTTCTATGAGGAGGGGACAGCCCTTTCAGTACAATTTGTGGCAAAATAACTTCCTTCATTTACCGTCAAAAAAACCCAGAAGGCTGCCTTATGTGAGGAGGTGACAGACTCTGTCAATCAATTGGGGAATGAAGCCACCACTGTGGCGATATTAAAAAAAAGTGGAAAAATGAGAGGAGGCAGGTAAAAGAGAAGTTCTCCAGGATTCAGTTGGTATCGTTTTTTTTCTGGAGGGCCAACTGGATCTCATCTCTTTCTCAGCCCCCTGGAGTAGGCCATCCTCTCCACAATGCACCCCCGCATGAAATACTGGCTGTCTCTTTCCGACAACACTAATGTGGTGTGACAAGCAAGATTCTATATCTCTCTCTTACTAAAAGCAAACTTGCAATTACTCATCCACATCTGCATTTCACTCATCTGTGTATTGTTAGGCACACTTCACAAATACACCCCTCAAAAGCATCCTTTACACAAGCCCTATAAATTTCTACATCAGCTAAACATATTTTTTGTAAGCTGTTTTGTTGCATCAAATGTTTCTTTTTCATTGGTTGA
Organism: Calotriton arnoldi; assembly: GCA_963921515.1. Classification (NCBI taxonomy): domain Eukaryota; kingdom Metazoa; phylum Chordata; class Amphibia; order Caudata; family Salamandridae; genus Calotriton; species Calotriton arnoldi. Next base: position 827,305 of record CAWUFW010004061.1, read on the forward strand.
TTTAACTGAGGCAGGAGCCATAGTAACTGCAGCAGGATAGCACATAGGGCAGGTCTTGCAACACAACTCACCTACAGGTTTAGGTATGTCCTTTTGCTAACAATCTGACTAACACACTATAAAGGATTTTGGTTACTTGCTATGTTTAACAGTATATTTGGCAATGTGTTTAGTAATCACTTATAATTTTATTAAAATGTAACCTTAAAATATTTATACTGTTGCACTATTATATAGTAATACTTTTATTTGAACCTTTTAAAGCTATGTGCTGCTGTCCCATCCACCACCTGCCACAAAGTCAATTTCTCCTCCCAGATGTACACCAAAACACAGACTGGCACCAAACAGATTGACAAAGTGAATGTCTGTTCTTTTGCCTTTGGATCTATCCTCCTTTATGTCTTTTGGCACACATCCCTAGTAGCACCTTGCTCAATATATATTGCTGTTGTTTTAGATATTATATATTTCCTTATAAAATTGCCCATAAACTTGCCAAAGTAAGGGTTGAGCTACAATGTTCTTACTTTGCAGGAGAGCAATCTGTGTGTCTTAAAATTAGTGTTGAACCATATAATCGGCATCTTCTTGTATAATTTACAATCGCTAAATAGCTCTCTCATGAAACACACAAAAGGTGATGGGAGGTTGCCTACAATAAGTCTAATCACTGGCACTGGCTCGAGTAGCACTCCGGCCCATTGCTCTTTTGCTCACCAAGCCACTTCAGTTTGGACCCAGCCATATGCAAATCAGTCTTGACCCTTCTCCTCAAGGGAACAGTCCAGCCTGAACAGCCAAGCCAGGTGCTCCCTGAACCAGAACACCAGCAAACCAGGACTGGTTTCAGACCCAGTTATGGGCTCATCAGCCGTGTACAGCTTGGTTCCAGTGAGACATACCCATGCCAAAGAGGGCGGTACATGAAAGACACAAAAGGTGATGGTAGGCTGCTTGCAGTAAGGCCAACCACTGGCAATAGCTGAGGTGGTATGATGAGGAAAAGAACAATGCAAAGATGGTTTGGGATGTTACCCTGAGCAATTGCCAGTGGTTAGACACATTTGCGAGCATTCCTCCATTACCTTTTGTGTGTTTTATGTATGTCTCTCTGCTGTCAGCTTCTGACATACAACAGTGTATGGTGTCCACCTTGAGAACATTAAAACTGATAAAAACAAAGAGACATCGTGGAAGCAGCTATCAGGCCCTCTACCATCTGTTGGTCAAGTAAATCTGGGAACCTATGATTTTAACTTTTGCATCTCATCATTAATCCTTTCAATAAATCCTTTATCTCTAATGCTATCGTTCTAGCATATAAAATGTTATAAATCTATTTAGTGAGAATGTTTGTTTTCCTTACTTATATGTATCTCTAATGTGTCAGGATTGTGGTCATGATGACTTTTAAAGATTGATAATATTCATTGAACATAATTGAAATCTCTTTAGCTTCTGGATTTGGAAATACTTTGAAAACACAAACTACAAGGACACAGGTTCAGAAGCTGACCTTACAGGGATGTCCAAAAATGTAATCTCTATTTCTCAAAAGATGAGTTCACATTTTTGAGATATAAACATTTCATCCATGGATCAACCCTAATTTCATGTGTATATGGTCCAAATGGTCCACATGGTCCAAACTGTATTATGTATTTGTGGAATAATATGTTTTAATGTACTGTGGGCCTGATTCACAAAGGTAAACTTAGACCAAAAGTCTAAGTTTAAACCTGAAGTCTAAGTTTAGACCAAAAGTCTATCTTTACTAGTAGTAAAATTAGACTTTTGGTCTAAGCTTAGACCAAATGTCTAAGTTCAGACCTAAAGTCCAACTTTACTTCGAGTAAAGTTAGATTTTTGGTCTAAGTTAGACTTCAGGTCTAAACTTAGACCGAAAGTCTAATTTTATTACCAGTAAAGATAGACTTTAGGTATAAACTTAGAATTCAGGGCTAAACTTAGACTTTTGCTCTAAGTTTACCTTTGTGAATCAGGCCCTGTGATAACATTTAGGCACAAAACTGTATTTGATGTACTTCAACTGTTGAAACTTCTAAGTATTGAGACCATTACACCAAGCAATGATGTTGAATTATCTATAAGTGGAGGATGCTGAGGAATCCGAGGGGAGAATACAATACTCCAAGCAACAATGTCAGTGGCCACCAATGCTTGACAGTAAGACGAGGGGGAGAAGGAACTGGTTAACTAGGAGGAGGCGGAGTAGGACAAGGAGGAGGATATTATTGCCCTCACAAATTCCATCTTCAAGAACGCCACTTCACACCTGGGATGCAGTATTCTTTGTAAATCTCTTCTGCGAATTGCCAGCCCCCAGTCATTAGCTAAGCAGCCATCGACAATTGTCTGCCTACTCAACAGCCCTCAAATAACAGGTACTTCTGTGCAATCACTTACTGCTGCCATAAATGTGCATCTTCGGTTGTTAGACCTGACATCCTTGGTGTGGTAGTTTCTCAAACATTTTACCTTTACGTTACCTAATTTGCTGAATGTTTTGTTGCCTTTTGGACTCTGTGCACTTTACCAGTGATAAGGTGCCTGTGCTCACCCCTTATAACATGGTATAATTGGCATTTACCTGATTGGGACATTTCATTTACTTTTAGGTCCCTAGTAAATGGTACTACATGTACCAAGGGCCTGTAAATTAATAGCTACTAGTGGTCCTGCAGCACACAATGTAACACCCACTAATCTAGCCTTTTCAAAACATATCTCAGGTCTACTACTGTAGCTTGTAGTGCAGTTGTATACTGTCATTTTGACCTGGCAAAATAAACCTTTCCCAAGCTTATTCCTTTTTAATGCTTATAACCCACCCCTAAGGGAGACCCTAAAGTCTCATACAGAAGGGTGCATTGTATTTAAAAAGCAGGACAGATGTACTTAAGTTTTACATGTCCTGCCAGTGACATTTCACTGTTGTAATCTCTCCCATTGACTAACACCATTTACCACATTTAATTTAATAAGTGCTAACGTTTGATAGGGATCAGATAGAGATATGTTGTTTAAACTTAAATGAATTGTCATTTAAACTCCTCTTTAATGGTGAAGTCAGATTTTAAGTCACAAATCTGAAAATACCACTTATACAAAGTTGACATTTTCTTGTCTCAAACATGTGTGTCTTCTGCCAGCGTCCTGGGTCACTAGACTGTGAATGGCTCTGCTGTTAGGGTTTTGGTATTGCTTCCAGACACTAACACAAAGGGGGCTTAGGTGTGGACAGAATGTGCATGATGACTGGGGAGGGACTGCACCCAGCCCCATTTATACTTCAAAGGGCTTTATCTCCCACACAAAGAAACCTGAAATCAAGCCTGTCCTGTCTTTTGTAACCCACAGACTGTTTGGAGCCTTGAGAGGGGAAGAAGTTAACTGAACCAGATATGGGGCCAGGATAGTGAGTCCCTGCCACACAATGGCTGGCACCAGTTATAAATATTGGACCTCTAGAATAATTTATCAGAACACTCCTGAACCTGTGGACATTACAGAGGAAGGACTGCCCTGCTGCTGGAGGACTACCCTGCTGCTTGTAAGACTGCCTTTCTGTCTGATAAGGAACACTAGACCTGCTTGCCTTCATTCCAGGCTAACCAGAGTGACTCCAAGGGTCAATTGACTGACCTCCTGTGTGAACTACAGGGACACAACAAGCTTCGGAGGCCTCCCTGCTACTGCCGAGCTGGCCTGCTGCACCAGGACCTGCCTGGACCTTCAACAGGAGCTGCCTGAGCCCTGCTGTCCTCTGTTGCCTCCCCAGATTCTGGGCCCTTGTCTGGCATCAGAGTGAACTCTTTCTAAAGAAAAGTTGAAGGTCCTGAAGTTTGGGCTCCTCGTTAAAGCAACAAGCATTTGCGACGACTTCCACTGCAAAGCCAAAGCTACAACCATCTGTGTCACTCGACGGGCTCTTCATGCTAAAGCGACGACTGACTACCACACCAATGCCTGCTATTTTTGCTACAGCAATGATTGTCGCTACACTCAGCCTTCTGCTTGCAGCCTCCTCCACCATAAAGTGAACTCTTCGCGCCGGATTTAGACTGAAACTTTCCAGTGGGGCTAACCTGGTGCGTCTATCTGACCCGCACCCCTTCACAGTCGGCCTGAAATTGTGACTTTCCCCCGGTCCAGCACGACAGCGGGTGCACTTTGTAATTTTAGGCACTATTTTCACTAAAAACATTAAAATTAAATATCTCCAATTCTACTGAATAGACTTTTGTCATTCTGGGATCATTTTAGTTATTAAACTTTACTCTATTTTCCTAAAATTTTGGGGGATTTTTCTTTTGTTGTGTTTGCACTTCATTACTGTTTGTGTGCTGCATAAATACTTTACCCATTGCCTGCCTCTAAATTAAGCATGACTTCTCTGTGCCATGCTACTAGAGGGTTAAGCACAGATACATTTAGGGGCCGATTCCGATCTCGGCCGGTAGGGCTCCGAATCGGATTCGGCTTAACCGGATCCGATTCGGAGCCCTATTTCCCGACCGATTCGTACGCGCGTCCGGGCGAGCGAGTACGATGCGTATTCGCCGACCGACTCGTCCGGGCATCCCGACCGCTCCGACCGACTCGTTCCCGGGTCTAACCGCACCGACCGACTCGCTCGGACTCGACTCGCACCGCGCAATGGAGACGTTCCCCGGCCGGGTAAGTACGATGCGCGCCGCGAGCAGTCCGACCGAGCCGCGCACTCCGGCTCGAAAGAGCTGTCGGAGCCGTACTTTGGGGGTCCGTGTCGGACCCCCTGTATGCGTAGCCGCGCGAGTCGCACACAGGGGGGACCCATGGGTCCCCCCTACCTGTGCGTGTACGGCGCGAATCGCTTCGCCGCGTACACGCTGTAGGGGGCGCACTTGTCCGCATCGCACCCATTGAGTCAATGTGAGCCCGCGTACGCGTTGTACGACCGGCTCCCATTGACTTCAATGGGAGTCCGACCGAATCGAGTCCGATAGCATACGGACGCATCGTACTCGTTCGGTCGGACTGCACGGGTCCGATTCGGTCGGAAATCTCTCCGGGTCCGGCTCGGTCGGAGAGATTTCCGGCCCGAATCGGAATCGGCCCCTTAGTGTCTTTTGTGGTTACTCCTACAAGGATTGTGGTTGTTGCTTGAGTGATTCTTCAAACCCCCACAATGAATAACCCAAATTCTTACACCAGTCTTCTCTTAACATCTGAGGAAGAAAACACCCTTGCGGAAGAGCAAGTATCCCCATTGATCATTCTCCCCCCTGTCACTACTACCCAGATGTCAATCCTATCGGTGCTGCATAACTACTGACCATGTCTGATAGCCACACATATAGGAAGAGAGCTTGGCATGGTCTAATGCTTTTTACTTAGAGGATCCGTTTTATTAACAGCAGTCTATTGTGGGGGAATATATCCATGCAATGGGGGCTAGTTTTCCTGAGACAGCTGCCCTTAAAGGACTTCCTATAAGATTGACAGGCAGATCTGTGTCTTGAATAAGGTTGGAAAATGCTACCAAAACATGGCAAAGATGTACTAAGAACATCTTCAAACTCAACCACCCACAACACAACCGTAATCGCAGTGCCAGCACAAGAATTGTGTACGCGGCGTAGTAGGAAAAACTCCCTAAAATAAGTTTTACTATGTGAAATATAACAACTCTATCACTAACAGAGTCATTGTAACCATTTTTGATTTATAAATAAAGATATCATTTTGTTATAACAAAATTCTGTTCAACTTGCATCTATGTTGAATGTTTAATGTTGCATTTACAACATAGGAAATTGTTATGTATGTTATGTTCTTTGCTTACCTTCAAAGTGTGATGAAATTAAAAAATTAATCTGGTACACAAAGTATCTTGAAATTATGTAAATGTTTCATATGTTTATGTAAACAACAAGAAAGATATTAATGCTTGAAATTCAGTTTTTTTTTTAATCAATTTAAAAATAACTTTTTACCCAAAAATGTTTCATTTGGGGGAAATGAAAACCTGTCCTAGGGAAGAGCGAAAATGAGTTAAAGTGGAGTCTTAAAGCAGGAAGAAATGCTAACTTGGTGGGAGGTGGGCAGATAAAAACTCTTCAGGAAACATCAAGGGAAACAGTCTGTGCACAAAAGGGAAACACAAGTCAATAGTCCATAAATAGTATTCCAAAAACTAGAGTCCACTGTCCCAGTTTATAATAAAGTAATTCCCTCAAGCCAGAAGGGGAGTCTGATTCATGTCCCTGGCTTGGGGGCAAACATCCCTGGATATCCCCACTCTTGATCTTTACTACAATGATGGTGATCTCATTGCAGTAAATGGGTCAACATCATTGTACATCTATTGACTGGCCATGATAGGAGCAGACACCCAACAGAAAGAAGGAAAAACAGATATAGCGGGGGAAACAGTTGTCACAGACAAACTTAGAGACAGGACAACAGATGGGGCAATATGGGGATGTAGGCGATGTAATACCTGCTATCAAGGGGGTAATGAGGTTACATAAAGGTCACAGCTGTTAAGTGATAATTTCTTGAAGTATCCTAACCTCTTTAACTAAGTTCTGGATGGCTGGAGAAATTGCTTCTGGAAACTCTCCTATTGGTCTCAGGGCCTCCTTGAGAGCAGTCAAGGACACATATTTTGGAGGAAGGGACCACGTTGCACAGAAGGGCTGTGGAGTATCTAGGGCTGAATTGTCCCTCAAGTCTTGGTGTTCTTCTGGGAGGTCCCTGAGAGGAAGCGATGATGCCTGTGCAGTGGATGCAGGCCTATGCCCTGATGGAATGAGGGCCTCTGGAATTAACAAGGGGTTTGGCGGAGACTCAGATGGTGGAGGGGCCTGGTCTTCAGACACCACGGGTTGATGTTGCTCAAGGCCAGGATGATCCCCAAGATTAGCCTTCTCCTGGTTGGTGGTTTCCACATCTCTATTCAGCCTCTCCAGCTTCTGCCTAGAATATATTTGTGAGAGATCTTGTCTGTCTCTGAGAGGACACACTATCTCTGCTAGTGGTGGCTTTCTCCCCCACACTGGTGATGGAAAGACTTTATGCCTGCCTCCTAGTGGGGGATCTTCTTTCTTGCCACACGTACTGTCTGTATGAACATTGGTGATCCCGGTCAATTAAAAAGGAATGTGAGAAAAAGAGAGACATTTTGAATTTGATTGTTTAGTAATGCATAACAACATACCTTTACATTGTTGCACTGCGTGGCAGGCACTGCACAGTGCCTGCCACCTGCTACAGGGAAATGTAGGGGGGGACCATGGGTACCCCCCTTGCACCCCCCCACCCCAACACATTGGGGGCCCGCAACGGGCCCCCAGAAGACATTCTCCGCCTGCCTTTCCATGGCGGTTTGACCGCTGAGGAAAGGCTGGCTACCCCTGGCATCATAATCGTGCCGGCGGAGCCAGATCAGCACCGCCACCATTATCCCGGTCCTTCTCCGTCTGCAAGGTAGGAGTGCGGATGGCAACCGGAGGAAAAGCGGCGTTCAGAATTTCCCACTGCAGCGGTCACCACCGCCATCCTAATCTGACCGGCGGTTTTCTGGCTTGCGATCGCGGGCAGATGTCCACCGCCGGGCCGGCGGTCGCCACCGCCGGACCGGCGGTGGACATCCGCCTGCCATCCTAATAAGCCCCTCAGTAATGAACTTCGTTCCAAGGTGGCACTTTATGGTTTTAACTGCACCTAGGCACTTTAAGTAAAACATCATATTGATAGGAATTAGGCAATCAGGCCCATTAGGGCTACATGGTGTGTGGGCAAAGTCATATAGGAAATGACAACGGTGCTGCGCAAAAAAGCGGGTAATGTTAAAAGTGGGAAAATCAAAGCCCACTTGGTAACTACCGTTTTCTGTGATACAGGCAACTCCTTAAAAAACGAAAAACATTATGTATCCATTAATTAAAGTTAATCGTTTTTTAATGGCTTTTCTACATTTGACAAAATATGCATATTATTAATTTGTTCTTATTGTACAGGGGGCAAACTATCGTTTATTGCACTAATTTTAAATGCAGCATATGCCTTATTATTGTTCCTGGTGAGACCAAACATAAGTGTACAAAAGTATGTCTTTCCTGTCTATTAATTGCTTACCAGGGGCTCTATTAGGATGGCGGTCGGAAAACCACCCCGACCGCCATGGTAGCAGAAATCAACCGCCCGCCGGTACCGCGGTAAAACCGGCGGTCAGATTAGGATCAACCGCCCAAAAAATCCGACCGCAGCGGAAAGAGGCAACGAAAAAACGCCCGCAGCGGGCGGAGCTGGTGAAAAACCGTCCGCAACGGTCAGATTCGCGGCGGAAACACACAAAACCGCCGCCAGGCACGCAGAGTAACCGCCCGTGAAATTAGGATTCCCCCAATGTGACAGTGGTATGTTCCGCAGTTTCCGACCGCCGCGGTCGCAAACAGTGATGAATGGGAGAGCCGGCGGAAGGGCTGTAGCATAGCCACCGGTGTGGACGCTCCGTGACAAATATGGCGGTCGACAAAAAAAACTTACAACAAGGCCACCAAGTGCACACAGCAAACTAGTCCTGCCCCCAAAAACACCTAACACACCCCAATGACACACCCCCATGGCAACTTCAAATATACAAATCACAGGACAACCCACACAACACACCTGACAGCAATACCCCATTCTGACACACCCACATAGCTGAGTATAAAACCAGCCCCTTCCCTGACCACAATCCTTTGCATTACTCCAGAAGTGAAGGGCCAAACACCACAGCTGAACGGAGAGGCAAATCAACACACCATCACTACACACACACACCACACACACCACCACCACCACTTCCACACCTGCACCTCTAACCCCTTTGCAGATCACACACCATACACATCACCACCACCACCACCACTTACACACCTGCACCTCTAACCCCTTTGCACATCACACACCATGGCACCACAGAAAATGCCCAAATTCACAGAGAGTGAGTTGACAGTCATGGTAGATGAGATAATCAGAGTAGAACCACAGTTGTTTGGTAACCTGGTCCAACAGACACCATTAGCCACCAGAACGCAAATGTGGGTAAGGATAGTTGACAAGGTCAATGCAGTAGGGACCACCCGCGCAACAAACAGGAAATCATGAAGCGGTGGCATGACCTGAAGAGTGTTGTCAAAAAGAAGAGGAACAAGAACCATGAGCTGGCTCAGAGGACTGGTGGTGGCCCTCCCATTCCACCAAGAACATTCACTGCATGGGAGGAGAAGGTGCTTGCCATACTGCATCCAGAGAGTCTCACAGGAATAGCCGGGGGAGTGCAGGCTGGTAAGTAACAACAAATGTATACCATTACACTGCTATGTACTGTCCTGCACAACTACAAAGCTACATCTCCGAGGCCCAAGTACATTCATCTGCACCACAATACCCAACACAGGTCTCACAGATGTAACATGCACTCCATCTGAATCACCCCAAAGGAAGCCAACATTTACAGGGTTGTATGTGTCCAGGCAACCAGCACTACAACTCCCACCAGGTCCCCCTTACCCACCCCTGAGCAGGATGTAGCACTCCCCCCCAGAAGCATGTGTCAGCCATTGTATGGTTCCCCCTCACCTTACAGGTAGTTAGCCATCTTCCCAGGGAGGGTTGTTTGGGGGTGGGAGGCCTGCACAACAACTCACACCAGGCCCCCTGTCCCACCCCTGAGCAGGATGGAGCACTCCACACCCACCCAGAAGCATGTGGCAGCCATTGTATGGTTCACCCCCACCTAACAGGTAGGTAGCCATCTTCCCAGGAAGGGCTATTTGGGGGTGGGAGGCCTGCACAAAAACTCCCACCAGGCCCCCTGTCACACCCCTGAGCAGGATGGAGCACTCCACACCTACCCAGAAGCATGTGGCAGCCATTGTAAGGTTCACCCTCACCTAAAAGGTAGGTAGCCATCTTCCCAGGGAGGGCTGTTTCGGGGTGGGAGGCCTGCACAACAACTCCCACCAGGCCCCCTGTCCCACCCCTGAGCAGGATGGAGCACTCCACACCCACCCAGAAGCATGTGGCAGCCATTGTATGGTTCACACTCACCTAACAGGTAGGTAGCCATCTTCCCAGGGAGGGCTGTTTGGGGTGGGAGGCCTGCACCACAACATCCACCAGGCCCCCCTGTCCCACACCTGAGCAGGATGTAGCACTCCACCACACCCAGAAGCATGTGGCAGCCATTGTATAACAACAACCAAACTTACAGGTAGGTAGCCATCTTCACAGGAAGGGGTGTTTGGGGGTGGGAGGCCTGCACCACAACTCCCACCAGGCCCCCCTGTCCCACCTCTGAGCAGGATGTAGCACTCCACCACAGCCAGAAGCATGTGGCAGCCATTGTATAACAACAACCAGACTTACAGGTAGGTAGCCATCTTTACAGGAAGGGGTGTTTGGCGGTGGGAGGCCTGCACCACAACTCCCACCAGGCCCCCCTGTCCCACTCCTGAGCAGGATGTAGCACTCCACCACACCCAGTAGCATGTGGCAGCCATTGTATGGTTCACCCTCACCTAACAGGTAGGTAGCCATCTTCCCAGGGAGGGCTGTTTGGGGGTGGGATGCCTGCACCACAACTCCCACCAGGACCCCCTGTCCCACACCTGAGCAGGATGTAGCACTCCACCACACCCAGAAGCATGTGGCAGCCATTGTATAACAACAACCAAACTTACAGGTAGGTAGCCATCTTCACAGGAAGGGATGTTTGGGGGTGGGAGGCCTGTACCACAACTCCCACCAGGCCCCCCTGTCCCACTCCTGAGCAGGATGTAGCACTCCACCACACCCAGTAGCATGTGGCAGCCATTGTATTAAAAGAACCAAACTTACAGGTAGGTAGCCATCTTCCCAGGGAGGGCTGTTTGGGGGTGGGAGGCCTGCACCACAACTCCCACCAGTCAACCCTGTCACACCCCTGAGCAGGATGTGGCACTCACCCCCCACCATGAAGCATGTGGCAGCCATCGTAGTACACCAACCAAACTTACAGGTAGGCAGCCATTTACCAAGGTTGTTCTGTTTGTGGGTGGGAGGCCTGCACTACTACTACCACCATGCCCCCTTGTTCCACAAATCATCAAGATGGAGCACTCCCTCCAAACCAGATGCATGTGTCAGCCATTGCATTGTACACTTCAAACTAACAGGTAGGTAGCCATCTTATGCTGTCTTGTCCCACCCCTGAGCAGGATGGAGCCTTCCACCACACACACAGAGAGATGTGTCACAAATTCCACCCAAATGTGAAAACAGAACAGGTAAGTAGACAGTACATGCACCCAGCCATTCCTCTCAAAAAGCATGGTGCCATATGACAACACCAGCCCTCTCATCCCACAAAAATTCACACATATCCTATTGCCACTTACAGTGTGCAGACAGCAAAGCGAATGTAACTGTTACAGCAACTAAAGTGTGACTCACCAATTCACATGTTGAAGAAAGTCTGTGCACAATCATGCACAGCACTGAATGCCATGTGTAAGTGCCATGGGGCCAGAGCATCAAGGACCATATGAAAACAAAGCAAGCATGGTCGGTAGTACAAATTGAGATTTGCACATGACATGACAAAGGTATGCATGAGATAACAATGGTCAGTTCATGCTCAGATGTAACGTCTGCCAGGCAGAGTAATCAACAAAGTTGCTTCACATTAAATCGTTGTGGCGCTAGTCGTTAGATGACAACATGTCCTTGTAATCACAAAATATGCACGTGGCGCGTGGGATGTATTGACATGTCACGCCATGGACAAGTAATGCATGTGCCGCCACATCATGTCAGGATGCACAGTAGTGTGCAGACAAACAATGTGATAACTAGTAAACTCTGTGGTGTATAAACAGTGAATAAGATACATCTAACACCAAGCTTGAGTGGTGCACTTCAATGACCATTTCCCCTCTGTCCCACAGGCGACCAAGAACTGACTGCAGAGGACAACAACAGCAACCTGCAGAGCCAGTCTCCCCCCCCGGAACATGGACTCTCGGATGTTGACTCCCGGAATTCTGAGGACGCGGAGCTCGAAACCGGCCCATCTGGTGTGCCAGGGCGCAACAGGTCCCAGGACCCCATTGTCCCCCCACCACATCTGCAGCAACACCAACTTCTCCGCAGACCCTTGCTGTAACAGCCTGTGCGTCCTCCACCACCACCACCAGTGCTGCCTGCAACACTCTCCCTGCCCCAGAGGATGACCACCCCACACCACCAACTGAAGAGGGTAGGGAGAGGATGCGGGTGCCTCTAGTGGTGAGGCAACAGGTCTGTGGCAGCAGGGCAGGTGGGAGGGCAAGGGTCAGTCAAAGACAACCGGACACTGGGACCGAAGCCCTGGACAACATCAACAGAGTCCTTGGGGCCTTTGAACGGGCCCAGGGACGAACGGCCCGGGCTGAGGAAGATTCACGTGAGCTCCTCCTGCTGAGGAGGTCCATGGACACCCGCATGGGCCAAATTGTGGACCTCTTGGGCAAGCTAGTGGCAGTACTGAGGGACAGGCCTGCGCCACAACCAACACCTCCACCTCACTCTGGTGGCCCGCAGGATGACAGTTCACCATCCTCCCCTGCGGACACAGAGAGGGGTGAGTCCTCAGACCCCACTGGCACGCAGCAGAGTCCCCCCGCAAAACGACCAAGGGGCCGTCCCAAGAAATTCCATGGAGGATCACGTGGCAAAGCACCTGCCAAACGCCAGTCACGGAGCCAGCCATGATGGCAACACTCTTCAATACTGCATTGACTTTTTGGACTGTCCTCACCCACACTGCCTTGTGATGGCATCTGTCTGTTGGACTGGGTCACCACATCAATGTGGTGACTACTCGATTGTCTCATGTACCATAACTGACAACTCACTGCTTCACTAATCACCTTATTGTAAATATTCACCCCCCCTCACATGTCCCCATTGCAAATAAACACTCCTTACACACACATGTCGTTGTGTCTGCTCCGTGTTTATTCCAGGAAGTGCAGTCTTCACCATGATTACAATGTACCTGGAGTATGGAATGTATGTAGGCAAGGAGAGGCTGAAGGGACCTAGGAAAACACAACAGAACAATATTCACTAGTCAGGTGTTGGCATCACAGCCATCACACAACACTTGTCATCAAGGTACTCCAATCTTCACACATTACAATGAGCAACAGTGCCGACATAAACATCCTGTAGATGTGCCAAACTACCCTGTCCCAGAAACATCGGCAGCCACCACAGAGTCACCAACCGGCTGCAGTCACAAAGCTAACATACACCTTGCCAACAACAGTGACATCATCAGACAATGGGTCTGTTGTACATTGTCGCTCACCTTCAAGTGAAGTAGCGGTTGATGAGCTGTTGACGCAGGTCGACACCTTCCTCCTCTCCACTATCCTCGTCACTGGACACGGGTTGGTTTTCAGGTGGGGGCCTTGGCTGCTCATCAGCATCCAGGAGCAGGGGGATCTCCTTGCGCAAGGCCAGGTTGTGGAGCATGCAGCATGCTACTACAATCTGACACACCTTTTTGGGCGAGTACATCAGTGCACTTCCGGTCCTGTCCAGGCAGCGAAACCGTGACTTCAGGAGACCAAAAGTACGCTCCACCACACGACGTGTCCTCCCATGGGCATCATTGTAGTGGACTTCACTTAGGGTCCTGGGATTCCGCAGTGGGCTCAGCAACCAAGGACGGTTGGGATATGCCGAATCACCTAGGTGGGAGATACACAGACCAACTTTGTAATATAACTGTGGCAGAGGACAGCATGTCACACACACAGCACGCTACTTGACTCTGCGTACTCACCCACAATCCATGCACGCTTCGGAAGCAGATTATCCATCAGCTGTGGCACAATGCTGTTACGCATGATGTACGAGTCATGGGCCGAGCCAGGAAATTTGGCACAGACGTGTGAGATGATCATATCGGCCTGGCACACCACTTGCACATTGATGGAATGGAAATGTTTCCTATTCCTGTAGATGTGCTCCCGTGCCTGTGGTGGAACCAGGCCAACATGTGTGCAGTCAATGGCACCAACAACATTGGGGATGTGCCCAAGTGCATAAAAATCTCCCTTCACAGCCGCCAATTCATGCCTCCTGGGGAAATGGATATATCTGTCCTTGTAGATCATCATAGCGGACAGGACATCACGTAGCACCATGCTGAACATAGGTTGCTACATCCCACCTGCGCTGGACACCGTGTACTGGAAAGATCCAGAAGCAAAATAATGCAGGGCCGCCATCACCTTAGACGTTGGTGTGAAAGCACCTGGATATGTCCTGCGAGGCTGCAGGTGGGGCTCCAACATAGCACATAGGTCTTGGAGGGTGTCTCGATCCAGACGGAATTTCCGTATGACCTCCTCATCCTCCATGTCTGCCAGCACTGTGAAGGGACGATGCACATTTGGTCTCCTCCTAGGTGAGATGAAAGAGGAGGTGCACAGTCAAAATATAGATTTGTTTATATCGACCTACACTAATATCGAGGTTTTAATATCGTAGGGACAGAATATCGATGTCAAGAATATCGATGACCAGAATATCGACCTTAAGGTAAGTAATATCGTTTTTTTTTATATCGAAGTAAGTAATATCGAAGTAAGTAATATCGTCAGCAAAAGTATCGTTGTTAATAATATCGATATTTATATTAGTGTTATGTATTTTAGTATGTATTTTATATGTATGTTTAACATTTTTTGTAATGTATTTTTATTATTTTTAAATATATGTATTAAATGTTTAGAAATTAGTAATTTTTTTAAAGTAAATTTTGTGTTTTAGTATCAGAGCGGGTTGTGGGTTTATAGGGGAATAGGGTGGGAAGTAATTTAATTATAATTAATTAATTAATATGTTTTTATTTATTGTTATTGATTATTAATTTATTGTTGATTAATTATGAATTGGTAATTAATTTTTTTAATTGATTAATTTATCATTCTATTATAACTTTAAAAAATTTATTTATTGTTGTTAATTAATTTATTGTTAATTAATTATTAATTGGTAATTAATTTTTATTAATTGATTAATTGATAATTAAATTAATTATGTCAATTTTTATGTGGAGCGGGTTGTGGGTTTATAGGGGAATAGGGTGGGAAGTAATTTAATTATAATTAATTAATTAATATTTTTTTATTTATTGTTATTGAAAATTAATTTATTGTTAATTAATTATTAATTGGTAATGAATTGTTATTAATTGATTAATTTATAATTATATTAATTATAATTAATTTATTATTATTATTTATTTATTGTTATTGTTAATTAATTTATTGTTAATTTATTATTAATTGGTAATTAATTTTTATTAATTGATTAATTGAAAATTAAATTAATTGTGTTCTTTTTATGTGTAGCGGGTTGTGTGTTTATGGGGGAATAGGGTGGGAAGTAATTTAATGTTATTTAAGTAAACATTAATTTGATTTTATTGGTATTTATTATTAATTTTTTATTTAATTAATTATTAATATATTATTTATTTTACAAAAATTACTTAATTAATAAGTATGTTAATTTAAACCCTACGCTATCCTTCATTTTCCACACTGTTACACTCACTGGAGTTGAAATTGTAATTTTAACCCCTTCGCTATCCAACACTTTCCCTACTGTTGCACTCACTGGAGTGGGAATAGTAATTTTTACCCCTACGCTATCCAACACTTTCCCTACTGTTGCACTCACTGGAGTGGGAATAGTAATTTTAACCTGTACGCTATCCAGCACTTTCCCTACTGTTGCACTCACTGGAGTGGGAATAGTAATTTTTACCCCTACGCTATCCAACACTTTCCCTACTGTTGCACTCCCTGGATTGGGAATAGTAATTTTAACCCCTACGCTATCCAACACTTTCTCTACTGTTGCACTCACTGGAGTGGGAATAGTAATTTTTACCCCTACGCTATCCAACACTTTCCCTACTGTTGCACTCCCTGGAGTGGGAATAGTAATTTTTACCCCTACGCTATCCAACACTTTCCCTACTGTTGCACTCACTGGAGTGGGAATAGTAATTTTTACCCCTACGCTATCCAACACTTTCCCTACTGTAGTACTCCCTGGAGTGGGAATAGTAATTTTAACCCCTACGCTATCCAACACTTTCCGTACTGTTGCACTCACTGGAGTGGGAATAGTAATTTTTACCCCTACGCTATCCAGCACTTTCCCTACTGTTGCACTCACTGGAGTGGGAATAGTAATTTTAACCCCTACGCTATCCAACACTTTCCCTACTGTTGCACTCCCTGGAGTGGGAATAGTAATTTTAACCACTACGCTATCCAACACTTTCCCTACTGTTGCACTCACTCGAGTGGGAATAGTAATTTTTTCCCCTACGCTATCAAACACTTTCCCTATTGTTGCCCTCACTGGGGTGGGAATACTAATTTTTACCCCTACGCTATCCAACATTTTCCCTACTGTTGCACTGTTTCGAGTTGGAATAGTAATTTTATTACCTCTGCTATCTAATATTTTTTGTATTATTTCAGTTAATGTAGCATATAATTAATATTAAAAAGATTAAAAATAATTTTATTTTTTTTAATTTGTTATATATATTTATTTAATTTTTATTTATATTATTGTTTTATGTGTATAGATGCATTTATAATTTATATGATATATATATTTTTTTATAAGTTATTAAAATAATTATTAAAAATTATTAGTAAGTATATATATATTATATATTATATGTATATGTTTAATTTATTTTTACATTACATACATATTACTTATAATTTTTAAACATTTTAAAATATTTTTAACTATATGTATTATTTACTGTATTTTACATTATTTTTTAACTTAAATAAAAAACGATATTTTTAACAACGATGTTTTTGACATCGATATTTTTTTCTCGATATTTTTGTACTTACCATAATGTAGATAGGATGTCGATATTCCTGACTTCGATATTCTTCCGTCGATATTTCTGTAGGTCGATATTCTGACCTTCGATATTCTGTCAGTGATTCGAAAGAGGACACATGTCAATGCAATCCGCCATGAGATGTGTATGACATCTTACGTTTTGACTGACACAACGGAAACAATGACTAGCATCACAGTCCACCTTACAGCACAACTTACTTGCAGGGACACCTTCAGCTACACCATTGGTACACCTGTCCACTTTTCACACAGCTAGCATCTCACAAACAATATCCAACTATGTGAATGCACAAAGGGATATGGCCACATCTTGCATGGGCAGCCCAGAGAGTAGTACCAACAGCATATGTGTGAAACTGCCACACTACTGTCTCCTACATAGCTGCTGTACCTGCCACACCTTCTTGCATAAGTCACACAGGGCACACATCAACCACACAATGACCCAAGACTGTGCGTTTATTGACAAGTATGTGCATGAGCCAAGAAAGGAGACAGTCAAATCTGCACATTGTGTAGTAAGACATTCATCACTGTGAGTTGCTCAGCCCTTTCACACATTGACATGTGTACCCATTGGAGAGTCCATCACAACACTGTTCTGTGTACATGCCCAGAAAAATCACAAGTGACATGTGAGTGAGTACATGCCAATGTTTCTAATCATATACAACAACATGGCATGTGTAGTCAGCACTGGGGTAAAGGTCAAATTGGCATTGAGTGCACAATCTTGTGCCATGAATCATGTGTCTACTGTGCACTGTTGAGAACTGGCCTTTGGCCATTCACACTGCATGACGTGTCCATAGGTGCTGTCAAGGTGATCTGACACCCAAATCACGGTCACAGGCTCAAATGCATGGCACACATATCGCGGTAGCTACCGCCGGCCCCTGCGGTGTGTCACCAGCAATGCCCAAGCCACAATCGCGGTAGTGCTTGGCATATACACATGGTCAAATGGCGGTTGGCATGCTCCGCCACCCAAATCACGGTCATTCTTAGCAAGGCATGTCAAACATATCGCGGTAGCTACTGCCTGGCCCCTGCGGTGTGTCACCGCCAATGCCCAAGCCACAATCGCGGTAGTGCTTGGAATATACACATGGTCAAATGGCGGTTGGCATGCTCCGACACCCAAATCACGGTCATTCTTAGCAAGGCATGGCACACATATCGCGGTAGCTACCGCCTGGCCCCTGTGGTGTGTCACCGCCAATGCCCAAGCCACAATCGAGGTAGTGCTTGGCATATACACATGGTCAAATGGCGGTTGGCATGCTCCGCCACCCAAATCACGGTCATTCTTAGCAAGGCATGGCACACATATTGCGGTAGCTTCCGCCTGGCCCCTGCGGTGTGTCACCGTCAATGCCCAAGCCACATTCGCGGTAGTGCTTGGCATATACACATGGTCAAATGGCGGTTGGCATGCTCCGCCACCCAAATCACAGTCATTCTTAGCAAGGCATGGCACACATATCGCGGTAGCTGCCACCTGGCCCCTGCGGTGTGTCACCTCCAATGCCCAAGCCACAATCGCGGTAGTGCTTGGCATATACACATGGTCAAATGGCGGTTGGCATGCTCCGCCACCCAAATCACGGTCATTCTTAGCAAGGCATGGCACACATATCGCGGTTGCTACCGCCTGGCCCCTGCGGTGTGTCACCGCCATGGACCATGCCCTTACAGCCAATTGGAACCGCAATTGCAATAGCCTAATGCAATTCTGAAAATCGCGGAAGCGTGCTCCGCCACCGCGGGGCCAGTCATTGGATGCAATTGAAAGATACACGACAGCGGTAGCGCCCGCCTGGCCCCTGCGGTGTGTCACCGCCATGGACCATGCCCTTACAGCCAATGGGAACTGCAATCTTGGTAGCCTAATGCAATTTTGAAAATCGCGGAAGCGTGCTCCGCTACTGCGAGGCCGGTCATTGGATGCAATTGAAAGATGCACGACCGCGGTAGAGCCCGCCTGGCCCCTGCGGTGTGTCACCGCCATGGACCATGCCCTTACAGCCAATGGGAACCGCAATCGCGGTAGCCCAATGCAATTTTGAAAATCGCGGTAGGCGTGCTCCGCCACCGCGGAGCCGGTCATTGGATGCATTTGAAGAAGGCTGACCTGAAACACCAATTGCAACAGCTTAGAACCACTGAAACTACCCCAGGGGGCTATATATGTGTGGGCGAGAGCATCACATTTCCACAGCTTCCAGAGCCTGCTGCCTGACACCCCTCACCACCAACTGCTGCTGCTCCTGTCTCCAGAGCCTGCTGCCTGACACCCCTCACCACCAACTGCTGCTGCTCCTGTCTCCAGTGCCTCCTGCCTGACACCCCTCACCACCAACTGCTGCTGCTCCTGTCTCCTGGACACAGTGATGGCGAGGACTGAGAAGATCCGTGCCAGTCCCTTCACCACCGAGGAGCTGGAGGTCCTGGTGGACGAGGTGCTCACACAGTATGGGAGGCTATATGGTGCTCCAAATGTCATGGTAAGTGTTTCAGAGTGGAAGTGAGAGTGCAGGGTGTGCACACATGACGTTGATGTGGTGCAGTGTGGGGTTGTGTCATGTACTGCCTAGCATGCTGTCACCAGGTGAAAGGGGTGTGTAGCCTATTTCACACGTTTCCCTGCCTGAACATCAAAATTGGAGGGACATGTATTGTCTTGTCAGCCATACAATGACGCAGCAAGTTGGTAATGCAGGAGTCAGGACAGTAATTGCTTGTGTGAATGACTGTGTGGGTCCCTGATGTCCTTCACAGGCTCATCTGTGGCTTTAGCAAGGGTTTTCATCCAGAGGGTAGTGATGGAATTGTGTCTGACTCAAAATTTGCATCATCTATAGTTCAGCACTATGCTCAGGACTTCAATATCCGAGGGTGACACTCTTGGTGGTCATTCACCTATGACACAGCAGATTGTCGTACTATTGTGCACAGCCCCTTCCATTTCCACCAGCATGTGTACAGACTCGCATGTGTAGGCACTGTTTACGCTCTCAAATTGTCCCTTCATGTGATATTTCTGATGCCACACGTTGGACCTCAGTGTGATCCTACCTGGCCTGCACAGTCACTGCCCAATCTGACAAGGTCACATCACTGAATGTACAGAGTGTTACATGTGTGTTTTTTGCTGGACTCTCCATCAAAGAGCCATCTCAGCCCTGTAGATCGCACACGACAGGCCTTGTGAGAAGGGTGTGGGTTTGTAAGATCATGTCCCTCAATGTGACCTCCATGACACAGTGAGCCATTCACAGGGCAAGGACATTGAGGGCTGCGCAGTGTTGGACACAGTGAGTCTTCCCCTAAACATATATTGAAATGAAATGTATGTCTTACTCACCCTCAAAATGGACAGTAGATGTGGGCAGCCTACACATAGCTTTCTGTGCTGGCATCCTGCATGTGTATGAGATGGGCAGGTACTGTGTCCACCCTCATACCTGCATGCATTTTCGTATGATTCTCCCATGCTAATGTACCATGTGAGATGCATTATTGTCTCTGCTAGACAAATCTGTGAAGTTGGGATGAGTTAGTATCATGCTCCTGTACTGAGAGATAGTGGTACATAACACTGTGTCACTGATTTTTTTCCCCCTCTTGTCTCCCATGCCTGCAGCTCAAAGTCCACCAGCGTAAGGCTGTGTGGAGGGCCATTGCATGCAAGGTGCGGGCTCCGGGTGTCTCCAACCGATGGCGCACACACTGTCACAAGAGGTGGGATGACATCTGCCGGCTGAGCAAGAAAGTGGCGGAGATGACGCTGGGGCTGCTCCCTCGGACTGGCAGGTTGACGCGCAGGAGCATGACACCACTAATGGCCCGCATCTTTGCTGTGACACAGCCTGAGCTGGAAGCACATTTGAAGGAGCAGCAGCAGCAAGCTGGGGGTGAGTATTCTGGGAAGGGTGACTTTGGTTGTGAGTGGCTGCATGTGTTCACAGCCTGGGCCAGCGCTGGGCTCTGTGATGTTGGTAGTGTGATGCAGTGGCTTGTAAGTGGCCTCTGTGTTGGGTGCAGCTGTCAGGCATTTTCCCTACCTGTACTTTCTCATGTCATTGGAGTAATGGCCCTTGACATTGCATTCTGAGTCGTGGCCTTCTGGCATCGTCTGCATTGGGGTAGTCAGGGAAATCCCATGGAAGGGAACGGCAGTGTGCATCATCTGAGTGTGCTTTCATCAATGTGTGCATTGCCTGACCTCAGAATTGTGAGGACTAGACATCTGACACCAATGTGCAACTGTAGTTATGCCCCAAAGTACAACATGGTGGATGGCATGTGCTCATGGCCATTGTGGACTGTTATGTTGTAGTCTGTATCTGTGTTGTCCCCTTCTGCTCCCTCCAGATGTGACAGTGGCAACATGTTGGGAGGTACATCTTTGCCCCCCTCAGGGCCCTAAGTGTGCTTCGAGGTATTTCTGTGTCTGGTTAAATGGAGCCACCGGCAGGCAATTTGGCTGTGTGGTCATCACATGGCTCACTTATGCCACGTTTGCTTGATAACACGCTAAATTCGAATTCAGAATTGAGGTTGCACAATGTTACTGCACAGGGTGGTGTGCAACATGGAGATATCATCTTGTTTAGTGCTTTGCTTGCATATGATGGTTGTGTTGATGCCAATGAACTGACACTACATCTCTCTCTCTCATGCAGCATCTCCCGTGGGCACGGAAGGACAGGGGACGGACACCAGTGGTGAGGCATCAAGCACGACTGCTACACACGAGCACAGTGACACTGATGTGACCACCGCCTCGGAGGGGGACAGGAGTCTGCTTGAGGAATCACAGCCAGAGACACCAACCTCAACGTCATCTGACGCCAGTGGTGACACATCTATGTTGGCGGGCACAGGGAGCGGGAACTCTGCCTCCTCTTCCACCACACAGCGTCCAGCGCCCACCCTCCCACCTACTTCCACTTGTGCTGGCTGTGTTCGCACCAGTAAGAAGGGAAGAGTGTCCTTCACCCCAGGCACCGCTGCCCCTGCCCCTGTCTCCCCTGCTGCCCTCAGTCTGCGGACCTTTTGCGCCAGCTGTGTGTGGGCCAGACAACTCTCATCAACACCTTCCTAGACCACGACAAAAAATTGGCACAGGTCGTTGCTTTCATGGAGGGCATTCATTCAGACGTGGGTGGGCTACACCGGACTGTCCAGTCTTTGTCCTCCGTAGTGACAACAGCCATTCAGCTGGCACAGTCACAGAGTCCAGCTCCAGTCCCTTTGGCCACCCCCCTGCCAGTGGCTACATCTGACGATAGTGACCACACACCTCAGACCTCAAGGGCACGATACAGCACACGCAGCACACAGCAGCAGCAGCCCAAGCGGTCCAGGGCGCAGACACCATCCTCACAGAAAACTAAAGCCACCCCAGAGCGCAAAGGCAAAAGCCCGTCAGGCGACACCCAGGGCCATAAAGCCAAGAAGCAGGCCTCAGGCTCACATGCCTCAGAGGCATCCCCAGCCAAGGACTCTCCTGTCCCAAAAGCGTCTCGCAAAGACAAGCAGACAGTTTCCGTGCCCGCTGAGAAGCTGGTGCCTGCTAAGAGTACACATAAAAAGAGCTCCAAGGCAGATTCACCCACAACCTCAACTCCCATCCAGAGCCCTGTGAATCAGGGAAAGGAGGGCACTGTATGGGGGACACCTGGTAAACAGGGGATGGAGGGGCAAAGGCAAGGCCAGGCCAAGCGTACCGCTGGATCCAGCATGTCCCCAGAGGGAGGGCCACCGTCTGCACCTGATGCAGCTTTGGTGGTGAGTGTGCCTGTTGTGTCCGCCCCACTTACCACTAATACCAAGACAGGGAAGCCATTTAGACTCCCCAAGAAGTGGAAAGGCACCCCTCCACAATCTCCCACCCACACTGTGTCTCACGGCAGCATGACTCTACCTCCACGTGCCACCACACCACCTGGTCCAAGCAGCCCTCCGGCTTCCAAAGCCACTGATGGCGCTACCTCAGCTGGGCCTCTCTCTCTCCCCGGTCCAGTCCTCCAACTGTCCCCGACACTCAGCCACCTCCCAGTCCGACTGACAGCCAAGTCTGAGTGGAAGTCCCCCTCACACACCTGTCTCTCCCACAGCGGTACCTGGACTGCCCGATGTTACCCCCCTGACCTTGTTGCTGACCATGGCAGGGTACAATCACACATGTTCCCTGTGCAGCTTCTCATGTACCTCATCTGCACCTTGGACTGGCCACTGGCCTTGATGTTCACTGCTGTTTGCCCCTTCCCTGTGCAGCTTCTCATGTACCTCATCTGCACCTTGGACTGGCCACTGGCCTTGATGTTCACTGCTGTTTGCCCCTTCCCTGTGCAGCTTCTCATGTACCTCATCTGCACCTTGGACTGGCCACTGGCCTTGATGTTCACTGCTGTTTGCCCCTTCCCTGTGCAGCTTCTCATGTACCTCATCTGCACCTTGGACTGGCCACTGGCCTTGATGTTCACTGCTGTTTGCCCCTTCCCTGTGCAGCTTCTCATGTACCTCATCTGCACTTTGTGCTGGCCACTGGCCTTGCTCTTGTCTACTATTGGTGCCTATCTGTGTAATATGTGAATAAAGACAGTTACTCCTGTTGTCTGTTTTGTCAGTGTCCTTGCTGAATAAAGGGTTTTCTGTGTGGGTATGGTTTACTGTGACACATGCTCTGTATGCCACTTCAACATTGCCAATGGCTTGTCTCACTTTTTCAGGGTTTTCCAGAGGTGACAGGCACTTCAGTTCTTCTTGACTCTGAGGCTTGGGGGTGCAATGATGGTGGTCTGTGATGAACTACTGTTATCATAATCATTCTTTTGTCAGGTTAGCTATATTGTACACATGTCATGTTTGTATGCACTGCCAGCACAAAGTGGGATTCTATCCACAGGATTGCAGGCAGGCTGGCCAGGGTCATCATGTATATGTGATCTTACTTGATGTGTGCACAGCAGTGTTGGTGTATGGTCATCTTGTGATGGCCAGTCATCCTAGTCACATGGGTTAATTTCAATGTGTGCACTTGGGTGGTCAAGAAGTGTGCAGTGTGAAGGGGGTGACTTTGTCGGTAGTGTTGATGTGTGTGTGCCCCTGCAATGTCAACTGCACACATGTGTCAGCCAGGAGTTGAGTGCCTGTTTGTTTGATTGGTCAGCCCTGTGCTTGTGATTGTGTGCACATGTGGGAGTTGTAGGTTGTGCACTGTGCAGTGTGTTGGTGTGTCCTTGCACTTCTGGGGGACTCCTACTTGTTGTTGGTGGCAATTGTGAGTATGCAGAGTGTGTGACTGGCAATTCAGTGTTGTGTTTTGTTGATCAGCCATGTGTCTTGATACTCTTTGTAGTCACTGTACAGACCTGCTCAGCCACACTGACATTGTGGGTGTGTTTTCTCATGCATTGCTGTCACTTGGGGCTTTTTTGCCTCCAGTATGGCATGTGGGGTGTGGAGTCATACCATCCCCTATCTGTGCTTCTGATGCCTACCCATTGTGAGTCTGCACTCCATCTATTTGTGTATGCTGCACTCCTGCCATGTCCACTACTGATGTACACACCACTTCACTATCATGTCAGCTGTCCCCTTGGGTTGCCAGTGTGTGTGCCTCCCCATCACTTCATTTGTTACACTAGGCTTTGTGGTGCTGATCTGTGCACAGGACCAATGTGCCACTCATGACAGTTTCCCAATTGGTTATATGTGATTTTCTGGTACTGTTTTGCAGCCATGGTTGCTCATATGCAGTTCAACTGTTTGTGCTGCACAGTCCTCTGGTCATGTTGTTTTCACCTGGGTGTCCCAGACTTGTGCATCTGTGGGTGTTGGGTTAGCTGTATGTGTGTTTGCTGAGGTACTGCTTCACTTCCTGAGTGTGATGTTGTCTGTGTGCTGTGCTGATTGGTGTTGTGGGTGTTCATGGTGTGTCACTCATATCTGTGTGGAACTGGTATGTTTTGTGTGCACACACTGCTTGTCGTGCATGCAGTGCTGTGAGTGTATGTTGCCTTGTCCTTGCCTGGTGTGCATCCCCTGATGTCCTGCTGTGTTTGCAATGTGATGTATTGGCATGTGCATCTGTTGTGTGTTTGATATGGATGTGTGCAGTGTTTGGGCTGTGTTGTCTCTTGCAGCTGACAGATGCTCTGTGTGTGGTGTTCTATTTGCATGTCAGTGTGTGTGTGTTTTGTTGGTGTGTTGTGTTTCATTCAGATGTGTGTTGCCAGTGTAGTGTGCATTACTTGTGTGTCTGTCACATGCACTTAGGGCTATTCTTGTTCCTGGGCTTGTTTTGGGTGCGTCCTTGGGGTTTTCTCCTCTCATATTTGAGCTGTCACTTGTCATTATTGTGCATGTGCAAGCATGTGGTACACTATGACACCAGGTTGACTTGATGGGTGATGTGGTATGTCTGTCTGTGTATCATTGTAGGCCCATTTCTCCCAGTTTGTGTCCATGATTGTTTTGTGATGATGCACTTCTTGTCTGTGTTGGGGTATGTTGTCTGTGCATTGTTCCTGACTGATGAGGTTGTGTACTCCTGTTCTGTCTGGGCTCCCATTGCCTTTCCACAGTTTTGCTGCACAGGTCAGGTCTGGTCTTGTTGTACTTCTGTGTATGTTGTTATAGAGTTTTGTGTTTGGCTGTTGGTTTTGTGCAAGCATTGGTTCAGGCATCCCTGAGTGTGTGTGTGTGATGTTTGTGGATACCCCCAGGGAGTGTGATTGTTTGTCAGTGTATTGACTGGACATTATTGGCACCCTTCTGTGTGTTTGACACTGGTGTTGTGTGCTGCAGGTGTGAGGGGGTGGGGTGGGGTATGTGTGAAGGTTCCTACTTGTGTTTGACAGTCATGGAGTGTTACAATGGGCCCTGTGTGTTGTGCTGCTGACATACACCTGTCAGGTAGTTGGATACAGATGTGTGGCTGTTCACTGTTTGACTTCAGACCCTTCCTTTCATCCCTGTGCCTATACATGGGTTGCCTTGCTGTCTCCCTGAGTTGTTGCACTGAGGTGACTGTGGTTTGACTTCACTCACTGTGCCAGCCATGTGTGATTTGATGGGCTGAGGGTGTTGTTATATGTTCCTTCTCTTGCATGTGATGTACACATGCTTAGTGGTTAGCTCCTTGGCCTTCCATTTGTGTGCACCTCACTTTAGATTTCCTATTTGTTGTCCTCCATTGCTGCTGACATCTGGTCTGTGTATGTGGCTGTGTGTCAGTGTGGGGTATGTCTGTGTGACTTGGCAGGCTGTGTGTCCAGTTGAGTGATTGTTCATTATCTGTATGAGTGTTCATTTTGTGCTTGGACTCAGTTTTCTTGCCATGAGTGTGGTGTAGGTGTGGTGTGTGGGTTGCCCTGGCCCTGTGCTTCTGTGCTGTGTGTTCCTCTGCAGCCCCACCTGCTGTGCTGTCTCCCTAGTTGTTTTGTGTGTGGTGCAGGGTGTGGGTTCACCTGGCTGGTTATTGTGCATGGGGGAGCACAGGAGGGGCACATGGCATGTCCCTTCATGTTTGGGGCCTACTGTGTGGAGGGTGGAGGTGTGGCCCTATGATCTTTGTGCACTGCCCATGCCTGGCGCTGGCCCTGCCTTGTGCATTGTGCGCATGTTTTCCCGCGTCTTCACCGCTGCGGTGACGTGACCAGGACATTACATCAAGATCGCCGTTGGTGGGTAACCTGGATGCGGAGGGGTGATTTGGTGACAGGTAGGACATGTGTGGGTACACTTGTGGATGTGTTCCTGTCCCCACCAGGGTGTCTGGTGTGGACAGGAACCCTATATCTGCCCATGAATTGTGTGTTGTTGTTGTGTGCGGAGTTGTGTTATTGCGTACCTGCGGCGGCGTCCGCGACGGTGCATGAGTTGCTGGTAGTGGAGCAGGTACAGCACCGGGAAGACGTGTAGAGCTGGATCCATTGCGGTCGGGACCGGGCGGAAAGGACCGGGAATCAGGTTTCGCGCTCCGCTGTCGTGCTTCCGCCGTCTCTGGTTGGGCGATTTCTCCGCTGCGGTGCGACTGGCTGTTTGGGGCATCCTGATTTGTACGGCGGTCGGGACGTCATTCCGCACGGCGGTGGGTCTCCATTGGCTCCCACCGCCGCGGTGGCGGGCGCATTTTTATGGCGGTTCGCGTCGCACCGCGGCGGACGGGAAATGGGCTGTGTTTGACCATACTAATATGGCGGGCGTGAGGACAGCTGCTGGCGTGCGAAAAATGGCATTTTCCGCCACCGCCAGCACTGCGGTGGTGCCTCCGCCCACCATCCTAATGGGCCCCCATGTGTTTTATGCACTTGTCACTTTAAAAATGGAAATGAACTCTGCAGCTGCGTCATGTGATCAAGGCCTGTTCAGGTCAAAATGCGTCATGGCAGTGTAATGGCTCAATAAACAAGCTGCACCAGTGAATTGGAGTCCGTACTCGTTCTTCCCGAACAAAGGGGAATCGTAAGGAGCGAAGGTCGAAGGAATATGTATATATTCCAGGATGAGGAACAAGGATGACAGCAGTGGAGATGCGAGGATCCCGCAGCGGCCGGTTTTGACGACTGCCAGCACGGGGCCTTGGTTTCCCAAGTCTAGAAAAGCCTTGCCAAGGAGACTGGTGCACTCCGGTGACTGGGCACCGTGGACGCCTATGCTGAGGCGGTGAGGAATGTTTGACAATAGTATTTTTTGTTTATTGGTCTCATCCGACCCCGTGGTTTTGTCCATTTTGCAATCGTTATTGAGTGCTGCTTGTTACTTTGGACATTATGGTAAATTGACCATTTAGAGACTGTCTTTGTTGCTCTCTGCTATATTATTTTGACTATTGGCACCGGCATTTTGCAGCTCCTATATGAACTTTCATATGAATTACTGCCCATGAACTTGTGACTGCTATCAGACTGCCACACTGCCACACTGAACTATGGGAGTGGTAGTCCGTTCACCAGGAGTAAGGCATTCCAGCCGTACATCACGCAATTGATGCAATCCAACTCCGTGTTATGACGGTAATCAGTTACTACGGTGTGTGTGTGACGATTCACCCTGAGACTGCCTTTCACATTTCAGACCATAGACTGCATGCCGGCTGTTCGTCATCATTTGTAAGAATTGTACTAGCGCAAACAAGTCTCTATTTCAAAACAGTCGCAGCACGAATTTTATACATTTGTACCATAATGTGTTGTTTTATTATGTGAAGGGCAACTTTTTAAAGAGAAATTGTCATCGCCTTATGTTAATGAGGTCAAGGTGTTCCCCTACAGGCTTGTGATGAAATTAATCTGCGTACACGTTCGGAAATGTAATATGGCCCATTGATGTGACGAACACATACTGTTGATGCACTATGCAATAATTAATTTCAACATGTAATTACAATCAGCGTGTAATACTCACAGTGCTATGATGTGTTATCACTGGCTTTAGACCTTTCCCGATGTTTGCTTTTTGATTGCCACGAGCATGGTTATTTAAAACAAACCGCAATAGTATTTTTCAAAGTCTATGAGGGCGGAAGGGCTATATATACTCCCAGATGTATGGCGACAATTTGATTGACAAAGGCTTCAGCGCGGCCGAAACGCGCCTCTTTTACCGCTGAGGTCGAGTGAGACCCAGAGAATAAAGAAGGCCATATACAAACTTCCTCGAGTACGTGCCTTCTTCCTTGTTGGAGTGGGATGGTGTGTTCATATATATATATATATGTACATTATATACAACAATATTTTCTATATTCTTAACGCCTATATTCTGTTCCTCAATATTTTTATATTGATTATATTTTTGGCATGATATTCATGCAACTCGATATTCATGCAACAATTTTTTCATTTAACACTAATTTATTAGGTAAAAACAGGGTTTCAGAAATATATCGCCGCTGAGAAAATTTATCTTTGGAAAGAAATGTTTGCTTTTCAACATATTCTTTCTAAAATGAAAATATTTCCTAATAAACTCATGCTTCACTTGTCATGTGAAACTCAGGCTTACATCATCAAGGATATTAGTTTGGCATACCTTAATGAATACTTACTGCATTTACCTATCTTAGCAAACAATTATTACATTAGTACCAGAGGCAAGTGCACAAACTATTTTTGCAAATAAAAGCTTCTACAAAAAAGAGATGGGCAGACTTGTTTTGTACACCACTCTCTGAGTATGTATTGGATTTCAGATACAATACTGAGACAGAATAGTATTACAAACTGTTATTGATTACCTCAGCTGATACTCCTGTATATGTAACACAACTGGGCCATTGTTTTGCAGTAATGTTGCTCGAAGCACTTTTACATTTTTTTATGACATCCTTGAAAATCTTCCTTTTTCACATGTTTTTTTGATGCAAATATTGCTTCTGTTGCACTGTTAATGACAAATTCTCATGGTTCAAAACCAACCCAAAAATGCATAAGGGGATAGCTGCAGGGCTTCTAAGGTTAAGCAGAGATGATCACCATCAACAACTACTTCCTCATCTCCTTTTTCTCAACCCATACCTTACATAGAGATGTAGACTCCTTCGAGAGCTGTTCCCCAAGTTCTTTCTATTCTTCCTATGGTCTACTCTTACTTTTAACCCACCCTCTGCTTGAACCCTAAGGAGCGTTTAGGCTGTCACTCCCTGCTGTACCTGGAAAGTCCACAATCTGAAATGGGAAGAGCATAGGTGCTTTCTCCATCATTTATACAGTATTTATGAGAACAAAGTGAATTGCACGTAGAGAAAGGAACTTGAATCAAGTAGAGACAATTTAAGCAGAGGCACACCAAGGCTAATCAAAGTACGTTTGAAATAGTTTTTTCAAATCAAAAAGTGCCCCATGAAAACATGCTACATATAAGAAACACCGGGGACTGATGCTCTAGTGTATCAAGAGTATGAAGATGAGTAAGTGCAGGTACAGCATGAAAAGCAAGGAAAATCAATTGGCTGCCACCATATTTATACATGGGGAGACTGTAGGTGAGATGCTGAACTTACATTTCAAACCTTCATGAAACAGGAATTTTTCATTGCTAAGACAGCCATGGCAGCCCAATTTCAACTAATGAACATGCAGAAGATACAAGAAAAAAATAATTTTTAGGCCTGGGCGGTGAACTCCGCTCCGTTCGAGGAGTTTGCAGAGTTTTCTCTGCGGAGCTCGTGCAGTGCAGAAAACTCAACTTCGCGTAGTGCAGCAGAGTTTTTTCCCCGCTCGCGAATGGTAAGTTCGCGAGCACGAGCTGGCAGGAAGACCCGCACGAACGGCAGTTCGCACTGCACTCCGCCACTTGCGGAACTTCGCTGAGTTTTTTTGTCATTTCACGGAGTTCCGAGTAGCAAAACTACGCCTAGGCCTGAATATTTTCACACAACCAAGACACTGATCTCTTCATTAGTGTTTAGTAAACTAAACTACTGTAAGAGTCTTCTACTAGGTCTCCCCTTAAATTATTTTACCTCACAGGACACAATTCTAAATTTTCCTACAAGAAGCCTCTACATTCTTCCCAGGGAAGACTCCAGCCTTTCAATTTCAACACCAAGCATGCTGGCTGTCAGCTAGAAACAGAACTCTCTAAAATCTATTGATCTGGGTCTTCATATGTGTTCATGGTGCATCCTAAAAATGCCCATTGAAAAGATGCTAAGTATATGTTTTGCGACTCACAAATTACAATTTTTAGCGGCTTGCAATTTGTGAGTCGCAAAACCTGATGTACAACAGCGTCTCTGACACTGTTTGCGATTCCCAACTGGGTCACAAGGAACCGGCCTCATTAATATTCATGAAGCAGATCGCACTTTGTGATCCATTGGGAATGGCTGGCACTCACATCATGTCTGTGACTGCTTTTTAAATAAAGCTGTTTTTTTTAGTGCAACCCGTTTTCCTTAAAGGAAAAAGGGATGCATTTTAAAAATGAAAATGAAAAAGTTTTATTTTTTTTACTGTGACCAGTGGTCGGTGGGACCACTGCCTGCTCTGAAAAAATGTTAACGCCCCCATTCACAAAAGAATGTCTTACCACCAATTTCAAATTGGTGGTAATCTGCGAATGTTTTGCGACCGCATCCTCAGTCGCAGAACATTCATACATACCAGTACAACTCGCTATTAGGAAGGGACGCCATTTACATGCCCCTTCCTAATAGCGACTTGCAAACCCTATTCTGCGAGTCGGTAATAGGTTTCTGTCTCGTAAAATAGGTGTGGTACATAGGAAAATGCATTTTACTGGTCCCAAACGGCCGACCGGTAAAATGCATCAGACATCTGGCCCTATATGCTGACCCACAAAAATCTGATAGCCATACCCAAACTTCCTTGTGGAGCATCACAATTCCTATCCCTACACATATTAGGTATACTGCACTTAACTCTTTTCGTTCAGAGCTGTGATCTATGTATCTACTGGCATCATTCAGCTCTGCTCTAATGCAACACCACCCCTTGCAGGAAGCCACTTGCTAAATAAAATTCCACACTATAGCTGTCCCTCTATAATTTGTACATTTGCCAACAGTAGGTATTGTTGTATTTTAGTACAACAGCTAAGATCAATCCAGTTCCATCACATTTTATAAGAATCTATCCATAACCTATGCATATGCACCGCAATAATGTTGCTATGTAAAACATTTCTTGTCGGAATGCTCTGTAGCTACAAAAAATAACAAGCAAGCAAATAAATAAATAGAATATTAAGTGGCATACGCAGTATGTTTACTAAATAGATTGTTTTTTCATGATGTTAAATCTAATTTTAATATTGTTTTGTTTATGGAAATCAAATCCTGATATTCTTGCAGTGAATTCATCCATTGGGTTTGAGAATTAAGCGCGTCTACACTTTCAGAATTCTAAATATTCTTTGTTGGTAAATGAAGTGGCCAACCATCCGGCCCATGCCATGTATTGTTTGTGGTTGTGTGGGTCTGCCAGATTGACACCTGACTTGAAGCCTTCGCCGTTGAATAGTGACATTTTAGTGTGTGTATGTGTTTGTTTGTCTGAGTGTATGTGGACCAGACGGGGGGGGGATGTTTATGTGAGCAGTGCTAAAACTATGCTGGAGCAACAGCCTGGCCTCTATTATCTAAATAAAATAACATGTGAACACTCACATTATGCACAGGAATGCTTTGCCTGAAATGTTTTACTTCTTTACTTTACAACAACGGTGCCTATTTAGGAAGGGTTTTTACCAGAGCCAGAACATGAAAAAACACTGCTTAATGAATCATGTGTTTAATAGAGTTGGATGGAAGTTTGTGCAATTGAACTGTCACCAAAAATAAATGAACCTCCCATACAATCCTCTGCAGAACAGCATGGTGTAGCATACTAAATGGAAAATCCTGTAATGGATATGTTCACATTTCAGACATGTTACTGTATTTCAAGAGCTGAACCATTTGTATGGCTGCATCATGAAATACCTCATTTTCCCACCAGCACAATCATTCTAATAGAAGTGTTAGGCATATGCTGGATAAACCAGTGGACGAATGACTGGAGGATTTATATAATGATTGCTGCTACTACACCTATCCAGAAACAAGTAAATTAGAAATAAATGATATGAGATAACACACTGCAATAGGGAAAGAGAGTGATTTATACTGAACATCCCTGTGAACAAGTTGATGTAAAGGTATAATGAAAATAGCAAAATATTTGAACTTTAGAAGCACACACCTACACGAATGGTCTATGTAAAAGAACCCCTATTTTTCCAAAGCACCAGAAAATGTTTTGAGAAGTTAGCCATCCAATGGGTTACAATGCTGCAGAAATCCAAACACACACTTAGTAACTCACTGTGGGAGGCCTGGATTTGTCCTGGTGAAGTCAGCACCCCTCTACGGAGATAGTAACTCTCGGGGTGGGGGGATGGGAGTAATTGGGATTGGAGTTGAAGCCCTGAGGTTTCTCTGAGAAAACGAGGAACTACCAAGGAAATCGTCAATTTCGAGTCTGATTCCCCCGGCACATCCCCATTTTCCCTGTGGTGTTTCACCTGAAAATTTAAGGTGAAAATAGAGAAGGGAAAACTGCGAGCAGATGCGAGAAAGACTAGAGAGAAGGGTGGGGATGAGGGGAGAAAAAGAAAGATAGATAGAGAAATTTGTAGCGTGAGAACGAGAGTCACAGGAGAGGAGAGAAGTAGAGGAAGGCAAGAAATAGAAATGTATAAATAGCAAGAGAGAGAGAAAAGGAAAGGGAGAAAAATGAGCAAGGACGAAAAAGTGAAAGATGAAGAAAAAGAGAAAGCGAGAGAAAGACAATGATTCATGGAAGGAACAACAAATATGCAACAATTAGAGCTGTGCCATCCAAACCATTATTTAAGCTGGATAGCAGGCGCTAGGTTAGGCTTCACATCCTGTCATGAGGAGTGGGTGGTCCTCCCTGAGACCGTTTGCACATATCCTTACTGGTGGCAGTTTTCTACTGGCCTTTTTATGTAAATTAAGTCCAGAGGCTTTATGTGTTTTTTTGAGTGAATGTAATGTTAAAAAATGTTACAGACAGTCGTTACTGTAACACGATGCAATAGTTAAATTAATGCTAACAATAAATGCTTCACAAATTCTAAGGTTGCAAACGTCAGTAGGATTTCCTGCATCTGATTGCGAACATCTAATTTTGAATAAGCAAGGTGTTTGCAAAACTGCACAGCCATGAAAATGTATTACTTTTGTCCCTTTCCCTTCCATATCCTTATGACTGCGTCTTCTAAAAAAGACACTAACCCACCCGAAAAATGCTTATGTCTGTCTTCAAACAAAAAAAATGACAGCTGACATACTCTAAGCCCTCATTATAGCTAAAGTTGGGAACTGGACCTTTCTGCAGAGATCTGTGCCATAGTTAAAAATTACAACAACATCCTCCAAACGATTGTTGACTTTGTGGCCTCTCTTTTACTAAAGAGAGTGTGGAGAAGCTGGAGTGATTGCTGAATGCTGTGCAGTAAAATATCAGGAACATGGTAATTAATGAGGGAACCAAACCCCTTGTACTACACACCAAATTAAATAAGTTAAGAAGAGAATACAACTTGCATACAATCTGCAAACTTGAACTTCATCTGTTGGAAAGTGGATTATTAGCAGTGGCAAATATGCATTTACCACTGGCAATAAGGCCACTAACACAATATAGGGCTCAGTACAGGTCTTAGAAAATTATTCCCATGCTCAACCCTTGGTAGCTTGGCTGCGAGCAGGCAGGCTTAACTTCAAAGACAGGTATGTAAAGCATTTAGAAACACCAATTTAGTAAATAATTAAGATACAATACATAATAAAAATCCAACACCAATTTATAAAAATAGGAAATATTTTTATCTTTAAAATGACACCAAACAGAAAAAATCCAATGTAGGAAGTTATGAATTTTTAAAGATTTAGCACCATATAGCACATAGAAATCTTTTGCACCTATTGGGACATCTGGTCACGCTAGACCGGGACAAAGTCAAAGTTTCAGGCCAACCGCGATGGAGCCCTGCGTAGCTTCCTCTTGTGGTAGGTCTCAGTCACAGTTTTTACTTTCTGACTTAGAAAGTTTTCTGGAGCTTTTCTTTCTGGGTTCCCTCAAAGCTCTCAGCCAGTCCGGATTCCGTGAGGGTTTGCCAGCTTGCCTTGCGATGAGCTCCCAGTCAAACTTATGGAAGTCAGACCTCTGGAGCTTTCCGGCGGGATGAAGCAGGGATCTAGCCGGCCTCTCCTACGTTCGCACTTAGAAACGTTCACAGAGCTTTTTCTTCAGGGGTCCCTTGCTGCTCTTCTTGAGGCCGGTGACGGTTTGCTTCGGTTTTAGCTTACTCCCAGTCAAACTCTGGAAGTCGGACCTCCAGACCTTTTCAGTGGGACGGTTAAGGTTCACCAGCTTGGCTGACCAGGTCGAGTCAGTCCACTTCCGGAGCTTTTTTCCAAAGTTGCTCCAAAGTTCTCCAAACTTATGGAACTTCTTCCTGAAGTTCCTCAGAGGGTCCCAAAGTGTCCAAAACTTACTCCAAGGGTCTGGAAGCTTCAAGATGGTCCTCGAAAGTTTGGGACTTCAGTTCCCACAATCCACTT
The DNA here is from genome assembly GCA_963921515.1 of Calotriton arnoldi. NCBI lineage: Eukaryota > Metazoa > Chordata > Amphibia > Caudata > Salamandridae > Calotriton > Calotriton arnoldi. Next base: position 862,421 of record CAWUFW010004061.1, read on the forward strand.
GGGCAAAACCCTCACAAATCCACGGGAGCACTCCAGGTTGAGGATGCTTGGTGGTGATGCTCCAGGTGAGCTCTGTTAACCTGTAGCTAGCATGGAGTCCACTATTTAGTCATTTTGAAGCAGGTTTGATACACAGGGCTGCAGTTCCAGATTGTGCAGCAGGTGCAGTCAGTCAGAGTGCAGGCCCTGGTTGGTGCAAATCAAACTTCCAGCATGGACCCTTCTTCTTCATTAAGTTTCAAGCAGCAGATCTGAGAGGCTATGCCCCTCTCAGATACTTATCCCAGGTTCTCTGGGTCAAGCAGGAGGGCACTCCTCTCCAATAAGGCGCAGGGCAACACCCCAGGATATGACCACATCCTCCAAAGTGTGGCCCTATTTTCTCCCAAAGAGCACCATTTCTCTAAATTTCATCATGGCTGATTTTCTAGCAGAGAGAAAAGAGCTGGCTAAACACACTTTCAGGATGGTTAATTTATAGTCTCTTCCCCTTGCATCTGCGCATTCCTTCCTTAATCCTACCATCTGGCTGCATTCAAAGAGTAGAGGTGTAAATTAAACTGGCCTCTACTGCCTGTATCCTCCTTCTATTGAAGAATATGGTTTGCGACTCCTCCCCCTGCTCTGACATTCCTATGTAGCAGAACACTGCCCACCCAGAAGGGTTTTATAACCCTAGGGGCTACTTATCACCTCATCAAAGGAGCCTAGCTAATCCACTTAACTCTGACCAATAAGGACAGACCACTGGAAAGCTGAATTTTGGCTTACAGACAAGAAAGTCTTATAACTTCTTGTCTGTACATTTTAGGATAAATTCAACAATAGCATATTGTTTGATTTATCAATACCATTCTAGGTAGTCCTTAAATAGTATTTTTACCAGCTCCTTGATGTCAGTTATTATTTAATAGCTTCATGGTATGTTAAACTATGTGACTGGGGATTTGCAATGGGAAAAATTACTTGGGCCATTTTTCCAACCCCAGGGCTTTATAAACCATCTTTTAAAAGGACCCTGCCCATATCTACGGGACCCCCACACCCCTGGGATACCTAGGGGAGACTTTAGGGTTTATGAATATGTAAAAATGCTGCAGATCCTCACTCCACAGTGCTCCTAGCACCAAAGTCGATTTTGGAAGGCACTTTACCACAATGGTGGGAGTGAAATGTGCAATTTCACTAAACCGAGGGCATATAAAACTAATTTTATAAGGAGTGATTTACAAATAAAGAGACTCAGGCAGGAGAACTTGCACCTGTCACATGTAGTGAATTTAATTACACTGAGGTGGTGCTCTGATCAGGAAGAGCAGCCTCTTAATCTTCCTTGCAGGGGAATTCCCCTTAATAGAGTTATACAAAAGTGATCGGCACACACAATTTTACTTCCATGCCAATAAATTATAAAGCTTGTTGTAGCATGGGCTGCACAAAATTCATCCACAGACTCCATGTTTCTTTAGAAAAATTCTTTATTCCAATCTCCATAAAATTAAAAATTATTTTCAGTAGCCAACGCGTTTTGTCTCTTCACAAGAGACTTCTTCAGGGCTACAAAAGACAGACAATACACACATAATTAAAACCATCACAAATGACGAAATTTAAGCAAGTCGAAAGCTATTTACATCACACCAGCTGCCCATTCACATCTTGGCAGTCTTCACATAGTTTGAGATAGCACTTGTTCACCACATAATTAAAACAACTAAGTGCAAACCTACTTTTCTTCCATGTAGAGCCCTTTTGCCTAGTCCTACATTACTTAAGAAGCAACATTTAATTGTGACCCAAGGACACTAATTCAAAGCAGATCATAAGTCCAACATTCCCAGTTCTTATTTCTTATGGGTGACCCATAATACATAGTCCTATAATATTCACATTTGGTATCCACAACTTCAAACCTCTTAAGCAATAGCATGTGTTTGATTGAACAAAGGCTTCTTTGTCATATTCATTTGTTATTTCCAAATTCATATCAAAATTTAATTTCCATATACAACCCTTCCTATAGGTTCAGTTACGTTACACTTTATGAATATTCAATAACAGGTCACCACATTTCTGATTCAATATGCATAATGGTATCTCTAAAAAGACTCCACTTAAATTTGTCAACCATTTCTTAAAGCATAACCACCTCGTTTACTCATTACTAAAACAAAGGGGGACCTTTTCATAAATATACATCGGTGTGAAAGAAGAGAAGTGTAGGAAATGACATAATTATACTGAAAACGAATCAAATTCACAGCTTAAAATACCTTCTTTAATTGTCCAATCATCTGACCCCAGCCTAATAGCCAGCTTCTGATTATTCACATTGGTGCAGGAGAACCCCTTAAAATCCAATTCTACAACAATTAAATAATACCTTTTTCTACAGCATTTTACCATCTCAATTATTTCTTTTTACCAAAATATTAATCATAATTCATTCACAATAATAATCAATTAATGTACCTTCTTATCCATACATAAGTGTTCCTCATATTATGGTAAATGTCTGTGTCTCATGGTATGTGTCGCAGGCCTATGTTGACATTCCAATCTGTTTAAATAATAAATAGATAATATAAATATAATATCAATACTATCTTCTGCTATCACATGTCCAAAATTAAACTCCCAGCTCTCCTCATAAGAGAAGAACATTATTGGCATTTGGACATTTAGTCACCTTATCTCCCATAGAGCGTTCCTTATATCAGTATTGATCGAGGGTACATCGCACTGAAACATGTTCCCTTTCGATTATAGGCGTGCAGGGTAACCCTCACAACCTGTAGCCCCATCAAAATCACAGTGGCTGCGGGAGACCCCACATCCATTCATAGCGTTCGAGAGCATTGATATCATATGGTACGATCTATATAAACCGTACCCAACTTCCATATGTGCGGTTACCTTGTTGAGAAGCCATAGTATTAGTATTAAATCCTACCTAATCGGCCGGCACTTTCTAAATTCGATTTATTTTGCAAATACTAGGAGGTTCAAACAGGTTAGTATTCTGCCCGATAGTCAATCTCTACTTCTATTTTCTTATGGCAAAAAAGAATTAACCATAATTGCCAATCAATGATTTTTATAAAACGCTCCCATTTTCTTCACGTTCTTACCTTGTTCTCAGTAACCAGTAACTTATACATGCTATCTCCAAAGGATTCGCTCTAGCTTCCCGGCGGAATTTAAAGCCGTGTCAATTATTAACACCCGCATGATATGTGAACTAACGTACCAGCGGCATTCTTGACAAATGGCCGCAATCTGGTAATGCTCAATTTTCAAATGGTTCTTACTAACCATGGTTCTACAAACTTCCAAATCCATTATCAACGTACAATAGTACATGTTACACGTAATTCCATTAGTCCTCACTAAAATTCGATCACTATAGTCGTTATTTTGGAACTGGCAATATCATTGCCTCAAATTCTCAATGAGAGTATCATTTAAATTAATGATGGCCAGTAGACCAAAAAACTGTGATCACAATGGCCGCCATTTTAAAACGGGCAATATCACTGCCCCATATTCTCTCCGTTATCAACGTACAATAATGCGTCACACATAATTCCATTAGTCCTCACTAAAATTCGATCGTGATGGCCGTCATTTTGGAATTGGCAATGTCATTATTTCAAAATTTCAATGAAAGTATCTATTAAATGAAGGCCAATAGACCTAAAAAATATGATCACAATGGCCGCCATTTTAGAATGGGCAATATTACTGCCCCATATTCTCTCTTAAAGTGTTCAGTAAATTGATAACATCATTTTCGAGGCCAATGGCTACCATCTTGGAACAGGCGATATCACTGCCCCAATTTCTCTAAGGAAGTGTTCAATAGATTGATACCAACACTTGCGAGGACAGTGTTGTTATTAAGGGCTTATTCACTACAAGTATAAACATATCACCCTACACACGTTGTCATCATGTGAGTCATGTGGATCAATCCTTATAACTAATGCAAACCAAATTTTATTGAATATAATAAAAACTCCTGATTTGCGTATATACTGTGCTGCTTCCAAACCAGTAATGAATGCCATTGTAAAACTTGATGAGAATATTGTTTAGGGCATATGATTCTACATCCTCTAATTCTAACATTTTAACCTTATGACTGAAATAGCACAAGTGGAGCATGCATTTAGATGTAACATCCTTTCATATTTCCTACACTTAGGCTTGACTGTACATAAGAATAATCAACATGAAGTTATTGTAACATTCAATACATATTAACAGTGAAACACCATTTCATAGAAAATGATGGAACTCATGATTCGTGTTCAGTCCTAATGAGACCGTTCTTAGCTTACATATCCATTTGGCTTCTGTCTATGAATAGTTTTCTATTCCCACGCTTTTCATTACTACTGATTTGCTCTACTCCATGAAACCGGATCTGTGAATCAGTAGGGTGAGTCTGATGTATGTGTATGGCCATTGGATATTTTTCATCCCGAAGCCGGATTGCCCTCACATGCTCCTGTATTAATATTTTTAGCTGTCTTGTACTACGTCCAATATAGACCTTTCCACATGCACATTCAATGAAATAGATTGTGAAACACGTGTTGCAGTTTATAAAAGATTTTATTGTATATTCTGTTTGTGTGTTGTAGCAAAATCTGGTAATTCTATTCTTTCCCAAACTGCATATTGAGCAATTCCCACAAATGGAAAATCCAATTTCTCGACTGGCTCTCCACATTAGACTTCACATAGCTAGGGCATAAAGGGCTACGTGCTTCAAAATTGTAAATTGCGAATACCTAATTGCGAATTCCTGAGAATCACATTTAGGTAATCGCAATTTTCAATGCATGAAACTCTAAGAGTTTCAGATAGCACTCCCTAGGGGGTCGCAAATCGCTCTACCTCATTAATATTATTGAGGTAGATCGCAATTTGCGACTTCCTAGGAATCGCAAAAATCATGGGGATGGTGCCCTGCTGAGGTCAGCAGACCACCATGTCCGTGATTGCTTTTAAATAAAGCAATCTTTTTTTTGCAAGGCAGCCCGTTTTCCTTAAAGGAAAATGAGATGCTTTACAAAAAGCAAAATGAAAAGTTTTCTTTTCATTTTTTAAGGCCTGGCAGTGTCCGTGGGACCACTGCCTGCTCTTAAAAATGCTTTTACAATCATTCACAAAGGGGTAGGGGTCCATGGGGAACACCTTCCCAATTGCGAATGGGTTACCACCTAATTGAAGTAGGCGGTAATATGCAAATGTTTTGTGACCGCATTCACAGTCACAAAACATTCATGCATACCGTTAGGATTTGGTATTTGGAAGGGACGCCCTAAACATGCCCCTTCCAAATACCGAATCGCAAACCCATATTGCGATTCGGTAACAGGTTACCGAATCGCAAATTAGGGTTTGCTGCATCTAAAAAGCATTTTTTTGCGTCCGCAAATGGGCCGGTTCTGCGATTCAGCCCATTTGCGAAGGCAGTAATGCTTGATGTATGTGCCTCAAAGTTTCTTTCAAAGTGGTGCTCCTGCGGTAGACCACTTGTGGTTTGTGTGGTACAATACCTTTGGGTAACACTTCTGAGTCCAAGATACCAGTTTTTACATAAAATTTTGTAAATATGGCTACTGTACATATTGTACTGTGTGACGAGGACAGTTTCACTGTTCTTCCAAGATTTCTTCTTTTTGATCTTCCTACTGCTGCTAAGCGTGTCTTTCCTACATAATTTTTTGGCCTTTGTCTCAGCTATGTTTAAACAGTGATCATCATATCCTCGTTCCTTAAAATCATGTTTGATATTCTTTAACCTCTTATTGAATTCTTCTTTCTGAGCGCAATTTATCCTCGCTCTCACCATTTCACCATATGGTATGTCTTTAATGGTGGATTTAGGATGAGCACTTGTGGAGTGTAGCACACTATTGCAAGCAGTCTTTTCTTGAAAAGTCACTGTGGATGACTCCATTGTGCACATATAGTTTCAAATCCAGAAAGTCCATCTCACATTTGTCATATTTCAATGTGAGTTTTACAATAAACTTATTATGTTTCAGATAAGCATGATAGGAAACAAGACTATCGATGCTCCCATTCCAAATCATCAACACATCATCAATATATCGCCCATAGAAAAGTATATTGCCAGTCCAATTGCATGCCCCCAGACCTCAGGCATGTTCCACTCTCATACAAACCCATTAAGAGATTTGCAGAGGATAGAGCAACCCTGGATACCATGGCCATTCCCTGTTTTTGCAGATTCCAGTCCCCATCATAAAAGAACACATTTTTGGTGAGTATAATCTCTGCCATCTCTAGACGCATGAGAGTATGTTCCAGATGGCTTGCATTACTCTTGAATAAATGAAATCTTAATGCCTCCAGACCACACTCCATTTTTGTGCATGTATAGAGGCTTTCTATGTCCATAGTTACTAACAAAAGTTAATCGCTATCCCACTGAAAGTCCTCTAGTTTGCATAAGACATCCTTGCTGTCCCTTAAGTAAGAGGGAAGGTTTCTCACAAAAATCTGTAGGAAACCATCAACATATTCTGCAACTTGTTCCGTAGGGGAACCATTACCAGAAATGATTGGTCTTCCTTGTGGAAATTCTGCTGTTTTTAAGACTTTTAGGCAGAACATAAATACAGGGACATCTCGAAAAAGTGGCCTGTAAGTACCTATACTCCTGGTCATTGGTGAGACATGTTTCATGCCAATCTTCTAATCTCGCATTTATACATTTCTCAATTTCAGGTACTGGATTTGATCTTAACTTTTCATAACAGATAGAGTCAGATAGTTCTGTTTCAATTTCTCCCTGGTAATCAACTTTGTCCATTAAGACAATATTCCCACTTTTGTCCGCCTTTTGTATGACTATGTTTTTGCATCCCTTAAATTTTAAAGGGCATCCTTATCTTTTTCGACAAATTATGTAGATGTTTACATTTAATATTACAAAAATGGGAATCCTCCAATTTATGTAATTCCGAGGTTACTCTCCGATGGAATTCAACTATTAGAGTATCCTGGGCTTTGGGGGGAAAGTACTAGGATGAAGGTTTCAGACCACTATCTTTAGTTTGATCCTCCTGAATGTTAAGTTCACCTGCTAGTCTTGTCAAATCCCCACCATCGTTATCCTCATCTAGTGAGACAATGGTCTATATGTCTCTCAGATTTGAAATTGAGAAGGTGGACGTTTCTATTGAATCAGATACAGTACATGGCACAAAAGGATGTTCATTGAAATGTTTTTTAATTTCAAATTATGTATGAATTTGAATAAATCCAAATGTATGTCAACAAAATTACACTTTTCACTGAGACAGAAGCTTAGTACTTTACCAAGGACACTCACTTCATAATCTGACAAATTCCTTGATGTCAAATTTGCAATTCTTAATTCATTATGTCCTTCATCAGTCATTGTGCTTGGTATCAACTGCACTGGTAGGGATGTCACTTCCTGGGTTGCATCAGTTTGGTCTGTAACCTTGTTTGGACCCCTGTTTTAGCATTTCTGCCCTCACCTTCTATTTCGTCTCCTCTTCCCTTTCTCCGATTTTCTAATTGATACCTTTCGACCTCTTGTAAAAAAACGGAGAATGTTTTGTTAGGTTCAGTAATACTTGATCCTTCTCCAGGATCACTCTCAATTGATGATAGTGAAACGATACTCGATGAAACACTTACATCTTTTGTTTTGCTCTGGGGATTTTGGATTGATCTAGTCTGAACATCGTCATATTTTCTGGTGAATGTAAAAATTCTACCCCTATCATAGTCACCATCATCTCTCATTATTTTCCTCTGTTTTTTATCTCTCAGATAAATTTGATAATTAGTTTACTTTTTTTCAATATGTCATAATTTTTCTTCGTTGCTTCATGAAGATTCATATCTTCTATCTCTTTTTCCAATTTCTGAATCTCTTCCTGTAATTTCTTGACTCTTCTTTGGAATTGGTTACTAAAATCCCCATCATTCTGTAAGCTGCTTCATACAGTCCCTCCTCGCATTCCCCATGAGGTCCATATCAAGACCCTCAAAGTTGGGGAAAATTAGAATGCCTAGACCCCTTGGGATTCTCTTATTCTCAATGTATTTTTTTAGGGTGTTTTCATCCCACCATTTTGCCAGTTCTTCCTTCTTTAGTCTTTCTAGTTTGATAACCTTATCTCTTAGGCCCTCATTCTTGTCTACATGTAATGGTGTTTTTCTAGATTTGGAGCCCCCTTTGTTGATCAGGTCACCTAACATGGCCTCCCGTTCATCCTCAAAATCCATATTGGTTATATAACTTCTGTGACAGTGCCAAATGCCCAAACAAAATGAGTGATTTACAAATAAAGAGACTGAGGCAAGAGAACTCTGATCAGGAAGAGCAGTCTCTTAATTCTTCCTTGCAGGGGTATTCCCCTTAATAGAGTTATAGAAAAGTGATCGCCACACACAATTTTACTTCCATGTCAATGGGCAGCTGGTGTGATGTAAATAGCTTTTGACTTGCTTAAATTTCGTCATTTGTGATGTTTTTAATTATGTGTGTATTGTCTGTCTTTTGTAGCCCTGAAGAAGTCTGTTGTGAAGAGACGAAACGAGTTGGCTACTGAAAATAATTTTTAATTTTATGGCGATTGGAATTAAGAATTTTTCTAAAGAAACAAGGAGCCTGTGGATGAATTTTGTGCAGCCTATGCTACAACAAGCTTTATACTTTATTGACATGGAAGTAACATTTTGTGTGCCGATCGCTTTTGTATAACTCATTTTATAAGGGTCCTCCTTATAAATACCTAACCTCCCACCTCTAGGACACCTAGGGGAGACTCTGGGGGTAGGTACCTAATATGCCCAAACATTGTAGGTTATTAATTTCTAAGTGCCCCAAACACCAAAGTCGAGTTTGGTCACAATTTGCATTGTAAAAGCAGCCCTGCAACACAGGGCTGCTTTTAAACTGACCTCAAGCTTTAGCAGTGCACACAGGCAAGTGCAGAAAGGGCGGCTGGCCTCTAAACTGCCATGCCCTATTATATACTATGGACTTACGGTTGTTTCAATCACCTTGCCCTATTATGTACTAGGGTCTTATAGGGGAGGTCATGCCAATCATGCCGGCACCCTAACCCATAGTATACCCTAGTGTACGACAGTGCTTTTACTGTGTTCTAAGTGTCTATTCAGCATTGCACTGGCCCTGGGCCTGGTTAGGCAGAGCCCAGGGTCAGTCAGAGTCAGTTACCACCAGTACCAGTGAGCAAAACATGCGGGGTGCCCAGGGCACAAGGATTACTTTGCAACATCATCCAACAGTAATGATTGTCACCACATCCAATTCCTCATTTGGCACACTCAATTCACCATAACACTCTGGCCATCTTTGTCCCCACCTTCCTCCCAATGTGAGAAATTCTAGCTAATGTTAAAACAAATTAGATATATCAGGGATAATTTGAAGCCTAACCTTTATTTTGTGATACATTTTCCATTAAAATCACTAACATTTGGGTCACCTATCTCTCCTTAGCATTGATAAACTATCCCCAGTCATTCATGAGTTCAAACCAACTGATTATTATATGGACTGTCTATCTGGAAACCTCATAGAAACCAACTTTCACATTTTCACATTCCTCTGCTGCACTTTAATCAGTGATTCATTAACATAAATATTCTTCTGGCTTCTCTAAAAACTGTACTGAGAATGCTCATCTTCAAAAACAAATGCGACCAGAACCAACTTCTAATCTCCCAAAGCAAGGAAAAGCCAATGAGAGAATTGTGGCATGCTGACTATGCACCTTCATTGCTAAGGAACATCTACTTGCAGAGTAGGAGTGCAGTTACTGTCAAAGATTTAGCAGTAAATCTGCAAAACTAAAAGTTATGGATTATGTACAACGTGTGCCCAATGAGGAGACTCCACTCTATTCATATTCATCACTCTGTCAGCTTCTTTTGACACAGTTGACCATAAGAGGCTCACTCAATCCCTGGGATACTGCATGGTTTTCTTCATCATGCCCTGAGTTGTTGTCAACAGCGGATAAAGTTTGGGAGTTTTATTTTTGGTAAATCTGATAGGTCTTGCAGTGTTCCCACAGCTCGCTCCTAGCCCTTGCACCAGGCTTCTCCAACGAGTAGTTTGTGAGCTACTGGTAGCTCTCCAGCTAACTGTAAGTAGCTCTCTGGTGCCAGTCCAGCCTACTAAATTAGCAGCTTTTGCTTGACTGAATGTATATATACCAAAACTGAAAAGTTAATATTAGAGACGAAAATGTGGGAATTTTTATTTCGGATAAGCCGATGTTGGAATTTCCAAATTCTATTTAAGACTGATATTTGAGTGCTAAATCATGTGATGCTGCGAAGGTTTATTATTAATTTTATTACCTTGGTGCCAGGGGCATTTAAGCTATTGCAATTATGTATTACCTACGGAAGAGCATTCCAAAGCCCTATTTTTAAATTACTGCTTGCAGTCCTACCTGATGCACTCAAGTAATCACTGTGGGTAATTTTAAATAGAGTGGCCACTAACGTAATCATGTCTGATGTGGTCACTATTACAACACTAATGATATTATTAGCTCAGGATGATTTTTATTGATCGTAAATAGCTCTTATTACAGAAAAGTTTGGAAACTCCTGTCTTGCACTGTTCAACCAAGCCAAACCGCCACAAACATAGGATTCAAGGAAATGGAGGTCTCCGCTGCGCATTGCATGCTGCACATTGCACACTGCACATTGCACGCTGCACATTACATGCTACACATCGTGTGTTCTGAGAAGCAGCTGAGCAAGTTTGTGCCCACATCCGTCTCACTTACTCGCACCTGATCTCTTCAGAGCTGCTCTTACAGTAGCTTTCCCCTTCTCTCTGGCCTCTTACAGTTACCATGATGCACTTTCATCTAAGAAGACAGTGAGTCATCTTGTGTGGTTCACTCTGCTGATCAAGAAGTCGGGCAGCGAGCGGCTTCTGGTTCTGTCTCTGGTTCTGTTAGTGAGGTCGGGGCCTGAGGTAGTGTGTCCAGGCAGTCTCCAATTCAGAAAGGCGAGAAAGAGCTTAAAGCGACCGGGGTGGGTGGCTTTGGTGGCAGTGGCCAGTGTGGCTTGCAGTGAGCAGGTTCCTGGGAGTCCTCCTCACTCCCATTCTGATGCTCTCTGGGTGGTATTTTCTCTTCACACAGGATGTGTGAAAGCAACAGAAAAAACAGAAATAAGAAATAACTGGATTTTTCTTCTTCCCTGAGAAGTCATAATCTTTCCTGGTCAGATCTTCTCTATTTTAGTGTCCCCTCTGGGTGGCGACTCCTAATTGCACTGGACAAATAGAAGCGAAAAATTGTCCAGGGGAAGCGTTTCCCCTAACACGAATAAGGCACTTGGTAGCCTCTACACGATCTTGGACAAATCCAGAGAAGAGCCTGGGAAAGCATTAAGTAGTTAAGATGACTATTAAAAAACTGAGAGGCATGAACATAGTTTTGAAATCATCTTATTCTACAATTGGCCATAAATGTCCTAATGGAGTCCGATGAAGGGCATTACATAATGATGCTTTGACTAATCTACCACAAATTCCAACTTTTTTCCAAAAATAGCGGAAGTTAACTCAACATCATGTTCTGCAGCATTATCTGCAGGTGCAAATAATTGTCCATTACAAAGTCTGGCAAAATCTAATAATGTGATTACTCATGTTTTTTCAATTTCTAAAGCAGAGCAAAATCAGAATGCACCTGTGTGACTACCCAAGATTGTTGCAGAAAATCTTTAAAACCCTAAAATCCAAATGATTCAAATGGATTTTACCTTGCCGGTTGTTGACCTGAATTATCAAACACATCTAATAAGGGCTATCAGTAAAAAGGAGACGCTACAGAAACTAGCACACCCTCAAGAGAGACCTTAGCTCTCTTTGAAATAGCCCTCTCCCCTTAGAGGACCTCACAAATTCACCTGAGTTCTCCTTAAATTCTAGCATTCACCAGCCAGGAAACTATGGGCTTAGTTACGACTTTGGCGCAGTTGCACCGGCTCTCACCGAAACAGCTGTGCTAAAGCTGCGCAAGAACTGCGCGCCTTATTATGAGTTGAACTCGAGTAAGGCGGACGGTCCTTTGCCTTTCCCATGGCGGTGCCTGGAAAACAAGCACCACAATGGGAACAGCAAAAAAGTTCCAGCACGCATGGACGGTGACGTCCATGCCGTACTAGAACTTGGGGGCACATGTTGTGCCCCCCTGTATGTATTCCCATGGTGGGTGGGCATGGGGGCCCTGTAGGGCCTCCTTTTTTCCTGCACCGCCAGCGTTTTCATGGCGGAGCTCCTGCAATGAGATGGCTGGCAGTGGCGAAACTCGTAATATGCTCAGCAGGACTGCGCCAGTCCCACTGAGCATCTTACATTGTGGCGCAGCTCCGCCATTGCCATGGAATGACTGTTCCCTGGCGCAGCTGATGGTCCTTCGCCGCAACGACTTTTTAAGTTGTAATGCGGCGGATGGACCACCGCCAGCGTGAGTGCGGCGGTCTCATGACAGCTGCACTCATAATCAGGCCGTATGTTTTTAAGACTGAGGCTCTACATGCTTTTCAAAGCATACTGGGCTCCATATTAAAACCTCTTGAAAAAACCACTCTGAGCTCTGACCCTATCCTTAAAAACATTGTTTGCCATCCTTCCATCATTAAAGCAAAAAGATTTTAACTTGAATCAGCTTAATGTATCTTTGCAAACCTCACCATTTCCGTCTGGGTTTCTCATCTGTCACCCTGAAGAGTGATAGAAAGATGATAAAAAAATATGGATGTTCAGGTGGGAAAACGGCTCCAGGTGATGGAAGGGAGGAAAAACGAGAAAACTAAATCTTTTTCACATGATCAAAATTCACTCACAGAAAGAAACTGGGCTTATTAGCCCTCTCCCTCCCAGTTATTGATCCAATTGTCATATTTCCAATATTTGAAAAATAGAGAAAGGCCTAAAATCACAATACTTCAGCAATCAACAATCCAAGATCTAACAACAGAAACAGCAGAAGAAAATGCTTCTAAAACTTTTTTTAAAAAAGCAAGCAAGAAAAAAAAGAAGGAAAAGAAATCAGAGACTGTAAAAAAAAGTATCCATACAGCCACTCAAATAGGTAACATGGAGATCCCTATTGAAATGGCATTATCACAAGTTGTCAATGACCAACCACTGAGTACAGTTCAGGTAGAAACAAGGGATCTGTTAGAAACTCGTGCTCCCCAAGCCAGTGGGGATTCTACTTTAAACCCCTTTGCTTCCAATTTCCAGAGAATGGTTTGCTTAATGTTGCAGATAGACACCGAACAGCACAGGTAGGATCCTCCATGCTATCTAAACCTCTTGTAAATAAAGCTGCTTATTCCATAGAAGCAGATTGTCCATTTCAGTTCACTAATACAATTGAATGCAGTTTCTTCTTTTCGGGGAAGTTCTCCTATTAAATGGAGATAACATTTTGTGCCTAAAATATTTGTTTACCGCTTTAAAATGTCTTTCTTGGGCTGAAATTAGAAGTATGTCATTTTCTGACAAGAATAATTTAGATACACAAGAGCCAAGTTCTGGTCCAGATTAGCTCCAGATATTATTTTGCGCAATGTAGATATTTTTTTTAAAAGAAAGAATGAATAAAATATATTAGTGTGAGATGAGGCTTCTGAATCATCCGACCTAGAAGTCGATTTCCTAGAGTCTAATTACCCCTCTGACAAATCGCTTGATTCACAAAATCCGGTGCAGACAGCAACAGTAGACCTTAATGCAACTGGTAGATTTATAAAAACACAAGAGCAATCTCATATCTGTTGTGGATTTCCAGTGAATTTGCTTTGAGTTCTGTATTGTTTTATTTAGTCGTCCACAAACCATCAGTATAATAAACGTGAAATGTTAACAACTTGTTTTAAAAGAGGTATTTTTGCAGTGGTGGCTGGCGACATTTGAAAGTGGTGGCGTGTAAAAGTTAGGGATGAGTTTTAAGTAGCGACAAACACTGCATTTTCGTTTACTTTTGCCTTGCCATAATTTTGAAAACTCTGTACCCCCCATGATGGGGGCCCCACCACACCCATTTTGCACAGAATCATAATTACAACTGAAATACGAGACCACTGTCCTGTGCGCTCTGCAGAGAACCCAATGATTGGATGGTCGTGGAATGATTGGAAGGTGTGGGATTCCTCATCTATCAAATTAAGATTGGAACAGAGCCACTGAATAGGTCCCAAATGCCTGAAAACGCGTCTCTTCAAGAAGCTTTAATCTGTCCTGCAGCTTTCTGATGTAGCGCCATGACACCCAGCTGGGCATTTGTTGCCCTTTCTATAAAGCATTTTCATCAACATCACCAGTGAGAAAGGATATATTGGAACAAAGATTTCCTGTTTCCACTGCCGACAGGCCCTCCTCTACCAGGCTGCCATAGTCCGATTGATGAAACATCTCCCTGGAGCTGGTGAACCATCTTCTAGGCGCTGGGCCATGCGCAGAAAACTCTCAAAATTTGGGTTATTCACTTTAACCCTTAATTTAAAAACATCTCCATATCTCCGACAGAAACAGTCTCCATAACTTCAAAGCTTAACTTGAAAGCACCTCAGTATTCCTTGTGTTCACTGCAAAGCCCCTTCCCCTCAGTGATTGGTGACAGGTAGCCTACTATTACAATGACCACTGGTGCATTTACTGTGGTGGTCGGGTGCACTCATCTAAGTTGAACACTCCAGAAAGCTGATCCTGTTTACTGCTGACATCAACACGTGACTCTGAATCTGGTGTGGTGGGGGCGGGCCTTACATTCCAGATGCGCCTTGAGTAGAGTCGATGCATGCATGCTCATAGCTACATGAGAAGGCAGTCGAGGAACAGCCCATAAGATACATATTCTCAGTACCTGTGTGTGGGGTTGTCATCCATGGGAAGAGTTGCACAGAAGCAGAGCTGGCCTTTGCAAAACCACATATGGGCCCTGCTGCACATGCTAAAGTCTGGCCCTGCTCAGAAGTCCCACAATCCAATCAGTCTGATAATTCCTTCTCTGCTTCCCAGTGCGTTGGCGAGGTCTTGGAGCACCAGCACAATATAGTGACTAGAGAAGATTTAAGGCCCCACTTTAAGTATGAAGACACACAGAGTAGCCCTTGTGACCACTGGAGTATACGCGATTTCAACAGCAAATACATAATGCCGATATCGGCAACCACCCGCTTAGCAGTAATAAGTCGCCCTGCACAAAATAATCAGTCCACACAAATTTTTGTTGGAAAACAGTTTTGCTGCAAGTTTATTTCATACAAGGAGTATGCCAACGTGGTGGGTTAACTTACGGGGGATCCAAGGGCAGGCAGTGGTGACTAACCTAAGCTGCCCTGCCCACCTGATGAGCCAAACTGCACCGTGGCCAACCCAATCGGTGCTACCATTTATGTGGGGATTATCCCCCTTAAATACTATGGACCACCAGTCCCTAACTTTACTCACGCCTTTTTAGGGGGCAGAGCGTGGCATGGCAAGCTCCCGGTTGCTCGGGCTTACAACCACCCGAAAGACTATCGGGCTGCCGACGTTTTCAACCAGGGTCCTGCCGTAAAGACTCCTGGGATTTTGGCATAAGGCACCCTTATTGTGCTCCAGAAAGGGTACCCCTATGTACCAATCAGCCTCCGGCTCGCCCTGTAACTCCGCCAAAGCCCCGGATGTGGCTGCCGCCAAATCCGGGGCCCCCCCACCATGGCTGGCTCCATAACCACCTGCAACCTGCCATTATTCCTTCTAGGTAGACTATTTCCTTATCTACCTCTGACAGGTGTGCACCGTCCCTATCGGGGTACCAATAGTGTTGCACGAAAGAGGCCACGCCTAATTTACCTAGCCCTTCTTATTTTAAATTGAATATGAGTTGAACCATGCCCTCCTGCTTGGTGGGCGTGTACACGGCTTTATTTTTCTGTAGGAATGTGATGGCCTCCCCAGAAGGGGGGATCTACTGTTCCTTTCTTGAACCTCAGCTTTATTTACCCTTCAATTTATTGAAGGCTCCATAACCTCCTGCAACCTGTCGTTACTAGTCCTTCTAGCTGGATAATTTCCCTATCTACCTCTGATAGGTGTTCCCGGTCCTTGTCGGGGTACCATGTGGTGTTTGCACAAACGAGGGCCATGCCTTATTTGCCAAACCCTTCTTATTTGACTTGTGTTTCGTGGAACCAAGCCCTCCTGCTTGGTGGGCTTGTACATGGCTATATTTACCCTTCTGTGTGACTGTTCGTGGCCTCCCCGGGAGTTGGGAACTATTGTTTTCTTCTTTAACCACAGCTTTATTTACCCTTCAAGTTATTGCTTGGGGCCAACCAATACCCATATCGCTACCCACTGACTTCTAATTGTATGGGAGCACAGTGCCAACAGGAAATAGGAACCCAAGAGCATTAAAAACTACTGCTTTGTTCGTAACACAGTTCAATTAGATATAATCCATTGTGCACCATGTGCAAGATTATGCATTTACATTGGGGGGTTGACTAAGCCCTTGTGCCCCACCCCCCTACTTGGCAAGTCCCAACTTTGAGGTTTCAAACTGATAACCATCTGCTGCACAGCAAGTGAATTATGGACCCTTGGAGAGGGTCATTGGGTGGGGACAGGGTACGTTCAAGTGCCCGATGGTACCCTCCCCCCGCCTGAACTAGCACCTTGGCATGGCCCTCTCACCCATCGGAAACATACGACATGTATCGCATTTGAGTTTTGTCGTGCCTTCTGAGGATGCCAGGTGGACCTCCCCACCTAAACCAAGACAAAGGTGGATCTAACCGAGGTCCCCTAAGGTACTCCTACTATCCTGTAACATCTCAATTCCTTATTGCCTGCAAAGCCCATCAGTCTGCCTGTGATCGACAGGTGCTGTGTCGCCATCCTGTTGTCCCCACCCTGGTGTCTGTAGCGGACTATGCTAAAGGTATAGCAGAGTGCCGAGAAAGCTGCCGCTGCCAATGCTGTTGGTTTTGTGAGGGCATGGAGTAAACATATGAGCAATTTTTCCTGCACCTTCTTAAATAGGAATGCAAGCTGTGTGCTGGTAATTGTCAGCATAGTGCACAAAACCTTTAATTCTCCACCCTATTGGAGTCATCGCACACTTTTGGAATGGCAAACTTACGCAACCCACCAGGCTGAATGACACTCATGTTTACAGGGTGCACATCTTTTATAGCAATGGGCAAAAAGAAAACCTATTTAAAACCTACTATTTTTACAGGTTCCTGCCAATGTGCCCTTCTGCCCACAATTGGGCAAATGTAAAGCCTATAGCATTGCGGATCCCACCACCCTACCCTCTAAGCGATAAGGAGCGGGGGGCCGTCACCCCCAGGGTTCTGCTTCATTTCATGTCCATATTGCATGCAAGCCCCTCACCGTCTGACTGCAATATTTATTTGCTTTGTCGCCATGCTGATGTCCCCACCCTAGCGTGAGTCGTCCAATTCCAAACTTCTGCTAATGTGTACAAGGGAGCAGACAGAGGGCAGGGACACGAGGAGAACACTATGTACAAATACCCGAACTTTCTTGAATAATGGGAATGCCAAATGCTTTTTACTACATTGTAGCCTTTTTGTGCTCTAACCCAGTGTTTCCCCAACTTTTGGAACTGCCTCACACTTGTTAGATGACAACTTTCACAACCCACCTAGCAGCCATGGCGATGAGGCGTGTATTTTTTAGCTTAACTGAAGCAACCTCTAACATGCATTCTTTTACGGAGTGCACATACTTTGCTAAATTGACCAGACATTTGCACAGATAGTTTTGATAAACTATGGCGAGCAAGTTAATGGTGTCAAATCTGGTTTCAGTGAGTGTTAGTCTATTGTGCATCTGCCAGTGAGTACTTTGATTTGTTTTGGCTGCGTTAAAATTGTTGCTTGAGTCACACTTCAGGATTATAGAACTGTGCTAAATCTCTTACTTTCTTCACTGCGGAGTGAGCCCAGTACATTCACAGATATTTCTTTACCTTTTCCGTTTCTGACTGCAAAATGGAATGAGATTGCAAGCACCAATCCCAGACAAATAAAATGTAACATATTCTGTCAGGGGCCATGGCCTTGTCTTCACCCTCTGTGATGTGATCTGGACTGCTATGACAAAGCGTCAATGGGGCCTCAGCAATCACATGTACCCGTCCATCCTGTGATACACCCGCTGTGATAACTAATATGCTCCCTATCCATGGTACATTGTGGTAACTCAATAATGACAACAGCAGGGCCTTTACTGGGCCTTAACCATGGTTGCTTAATCCCGGAATTGGACCTAGTTCAATGGTTAGTCCCCAGGATTAATTGCCCTCCACCAGAATAAAAGGCCTGTCTGTTTACTGGTTTGCCACCTTGTACCCTTCTGATTGGTGATACGAAACATTCTACTCATCATGAGCTGACAGTCTTTCGTTGCCATTGCCATCACCCATCACATGCCCTTTGTACTCACCCTCCATACTCCTGTGCAGTGGTCAATTGGCTAAAGCCATGGGGACCCTGAAATGCTCTTTAACCCTCATATCCTCTGCACTAACGGCAAGCACCACCCGCTGTTTCCCACATAGAGGCTCCCGTTAGTAGAAGGAGTGTGAAATTGCTAGAGTGGCCACAACAGGCTGTCATACGTTTGCGACCGTCCTCACCAAGCTATGTGCCTGCTCAGCTTCTGGTGCTTATAAATGAGTGGCCTTGAGAAATGGATGTCTGCATACTTCAATCTGTCCATTAACAAGTTGCAGTTTCATGTTCTGGTGCAGTCCCCATTTATGTGGCTCCTACTGGAACCCCTCTGACTAATGTGCGTGACCTAGGTACATAGTCAAGCTCCTTGATGCACTCGCATGTGACTCAAGACAAACTAGCACCAACTGGACGTGCTGCTGCTGGCCGAGTCTTGCCGCTAAAGGTGGAAGAAGCATGTCTATACTAACGATGCTCCCATCGATATAAAGTGTGTGTACAAACCCTGCCCAAATGACCCCCCAAGACTGTTATTTGTTGGTGCCTGTCCCCACTATTATACCTGGCGGCACAACTTCTGATGGGGTGGCCTTAAGTAATGGATGCCCCTATACCCTGCTTGACTAGACTGTGTGATCCTAGGCAATAGTCAGAATTTTTTTTTTGTACCTTCATTTGACATAAGGGCACCTGGAAATACACGTGGTCAAGATATCCACTGTATAAAACTTTCTCTTGTGTTTGAATTTTTTGAGCTATAATGTTGTTCATCTATCATAACAACCCAGAGGGTTCCTGCTTGATGCCCTCTGGGAGAGGCCAATAATGCCCTCACCAGGAGCCTTCTTGGGAACCTGGAAAGAGCAGCAAATAGATCCTTAGTGCTCACTACTACGCCTATAAGGACTTGGCGATGTGAGTTTGTTGACCCATATGAGGGAATGACAATATGGATTTTCAATCTCCTAGTAATAAAATGGGGTAAATTTAGTACCACTGCTGGAGCGCACTGGTGGAGTGCTGTGGACCTATTGCCGACTGATCTACCCATGCTCCGTTTGGGTTTCCTAAGCACCAGTTTCACACATCTCGTAATACCCCCTTGGATTTAACAGACTTGACACACCAACCGATAAGTTTAGCTCCATTTTTACGATCAAATTCTGCAGTCCCTTTGCCTGTGCGGGAAAAGGAGTTATTAACTTCGGCGCTCTTCAACAGAGCACTGCGTTTCAACTCACATATTGGAGCTATAAGAAATTTCAACTTCAAAGGATGAAGTCATGTGACTTCTTATGATGACAGGGCTCGGGCGTCAGATAAACTGCGGCGCAATGTGATATTGTTGACCCATGTGGTGAAACTAAATTAAACATACTCAATCCTATTACTGAAAATGAGTTAAATTAATACCATTGCTGTGGTTCGGACTGGTAGAGTGCTGCTGACCTACTAACACATGGATTCGACCATGCTCCATCTAGGCTTTCCTAAGCAAGAGATTCACCCACTATGATGTACCCGTAGAATTACAAACTTGCCACACAGTAGGTGAATTCAGCCCCCATTTAACTATCCTAAGAGCTCCTCTGTCCTTTTGCCTGTAGGAGATATTAAATTGGTGGCACACTTAATAGTGGCTAATAATGTTACTTACGCCTGCATATCCTACGCTCAGAGCAACCAGCAAACCCAAGAGCTTACATTGAAAAGGCAATACCAGCAGACAGTCAATTCCCCCACTACCAAAATTACCTACATACACTCACCACGCCACTCAGTTCCCCCTGGCGGAAATCAAAAGGAATGACCGATGACCACTGAAGGGGGGGTCAGGACTCCCACCGGTCCCCCCTAACTGCTTGGCACAATTGCGCACTAGAAGAGGCCCCAATGAAAGCGCATGGATGGTGGAGCCTGTACAGGATATATGGGGCCTCCTCCGACGGAGAGGCTCCCAGACAGCTCTTCCACTTCCTGTCTGAAGGCAAACCACCCATGACGCTGTTCTCAGAGAGGCCAAGGTAAAAACTAGCCCTCAGCAGACCCAGGCTTGAATGGAGACCTTTCAGACCGGAAATCCCGCTCTGCCCTCGTGCGCAACAGCACCAGGCCAGACCCAGACGTAGAGCAACTCAGCCACAAGCCACGCACCGGGCTTATTAGCACCCGCCGCATGATGCAAAAAACTGAGAGCTACACAAATGATTCAACCTTGTGCAATCCCCATTTGGTAGATGCATTGACCTACGAATATTAAAACAGTTACAAGCATCCATCTTCCACGTTTACCTCATGCATCGTAATATTAAGTCGGTGAAGCAAGAGCAAATGGGCAGCTGAACCAGTGAAAGGCATCAGTCTGTTCTGTTCACCTCTGGCCTAGTCTTAGTAAAACAGTGGAGCACCCGAAAGAGGACATTCATTCCATAAATTGTCCCTGATTTAAAGATTCCTTCGGGCTTCGTAATGGTAAAACAGTACCAGCTGACGAGTCTTGGTGGGGTAGAACCAGTGACCTGCGGTTGGGTGTCTTTCTCTAATCTCCCCTCCCCCACCAACACTCTACAGCAAGTGAGTTAACCTGCTTGGCTGTCTTGTCTTGGGAAGACTAGGTGATCTGCGTATTGAAGTGCATTACTTCACGTGGCCCTGTATAAAGTGATGTTTCTTTAGGGACTGCCGGGTGAAATATGAAGTTATCCATGAGTGTAAATCTGAGCTGCGGGACAGGTGGCGATGCAGCGGTGCACGCGGGAATCCATTTTATTTCTTATACCCCGCCATTTTCAGTCAATACTGGTTTCACGAAAACAGTTGCTCTTATTGCACTATTGCATGCGCTTTTCTTGTTTACAGATCAATGGGCGAGCCAATCACTCAGTCATATACTTTAATGAATATATTAATAGCGAAAATATGGAGTGGACCCGTGACAGTCATTCTGTGAAAATAAGAAAGAACAAGTTACTAGGGGACGAAAATAGATTGTTAGAGAGAGGATATAACAAGGTTTGGTAAAACAGAAAGGTCATTCACTTCAGATTATGAGCTGCCATTCCTCAGCCCTGGCGCCATTTACTGTAATGCGACTTTCTACAAATATTGTTATTTAAACTTGGGAAGGTAACAATCTTCTGTGTAGATGTGAAATCACCAGGCATGCGATACGTTTTTATAAAAAAATAGTCTTCTTAAAAGAAAGATTCATCTGAGATAACGAGGCAGTACTGCTGCAACTGTGTGTACGTTCATGTGCGTGGGTGATGTGTCACTTTTCATTTTATAAAAGTGGAATGTCGACGCTTAAACCAAGGGAAATACAAACGTTCTTTTAGTCATTAAAGAGGCTGTTGAGACACCGAGGCGAGTACTGTGCTGAAATATAAAGTTTTAGTTTTTACTCACCATGAACATTGAGCCGAGGCAGAAGGGTCTGCTCGGGGTCATCAAGGTCAACTTCCTTGCCTTCAAAAGCCAACGGCAATGTGAACATAACCAATCCTGGAGCTGCTCTCATGCTGATTTCTGCATGAGAGAAGTGCCAGGATTGGTTTGAGCACGCTAATCCAGCACTCCTTTAGAGGTGGGGTGCCTGTGGCTGCAATACCCCGGCAGTTTAACACTGCTTGGACTGGTGCAGTCTGAAGTGCTCATGTTGGGCTGGCCATCGCAAGAAAGCTGGCCAATCCGACATGCACACTCTGCACTGGCAGGCTTGGCGAGTCATCCTGCTGTTTCCACCAATCAGCAGGAATCAGCTCCGCCCTCACACTAGAATAGTTCGGCCGCAGCACCACTACATATAATAAAATGGTAATGACCATTATATACATTTACCTGCTGCGCTGGCAACAGGCAGGGCGTTGCTCCTGCGCCTTTTAGGAGGAACCGCCACTGCATTTTTGGTAGGAATGTTAGTCATTTGCAAAACTTGCATTAATGATTCTGTGCTCTATGGAATTTGGTTTTGGCTTTTCCATTTCAGTTGTTTTCCACATTTCATGAACATTAGAGGATCACCAAACATTTGTGCTTTGTGAACATCATATGAAGAGCCTCCTCCAATGTTCTACGATTCCGCAAGAAGCTGAAGACCTGCCTTTTCAATTAACAAACCTAACATAGGCAGGGCTAGGCACACATACCTGTTCAGTGCCAGGATACCCTTGCGGGTGATAGTACAGTTTAAAAATACACATACCATAACACAACATAACAGAACATAACATAACAGTGCTTAACGAGGAGAGGTATGCATTGTAGTTATTTAGTTTTAAATAATTTGTGTTTTTGGAACTTACAGTTTTTACAGTGACATATTTGTATATTGTATATATTGGGGTGAGGAAGCACACTTCTGGCAGATTCGCATTTAAAATGCTGCTTGTATTTCATCAGGTCAAGTACCAAGGCACGTTGCAAGGCATGTTAGTCTAATCACCCTCGAAGGAGCTTTAAAAATACTGGGGAATGAGGGAGGGAGATGTCGGAGATGGAGACAAACTAATCAAACACTAGTCGGAAGATATATTGGGCCAGATGTATTAACATTAGGAATACTGATTTCCTAATTGCGATTCTCTACGAATTGCAATTAGGAAATCAGTATTCCTAATGTATGAAACTCCTTTGACTGTCATTAGGGATTATGAGTGGGTCGCAAATAGACCTACCTCATGCATATTAATGAGGTAGGTCACAATTTGCGACCCATTAGGAATCAGCGCCATCACAGGGATGGTGGCCTGCTGAGGTCAGCAGACCACCATATCTTTGATTGTTTTTAAATGAAGCAGGCATTTTTTTTTTAAATGCATCCCATTTTCCTTAAAGGAAAATGGAATGTGTTTAAAAAGAAAATATGAAACCCTGCAGTTTCATTTTTTACGAGTAGGCAGTGGTCCGTGGGACGACTGCCTACTCTTAAAAATTATTTGTTTTCCATTCTCAAAGTGGAAGTGGGTCCTTCCCATTTGCGAATGGGTTACCACCTCATTCAAGGAGTCTGTAAAATATTAATGTTTTGCTATCCTAATTAGATCACAAAACATTAATTTCAGTATTACAAAGGGGCGCTCTAAACACGCCCTTTCCAAACAGCGAATCACAAACACAAATTGCAATCGCAATTTGTGTTTTGTACAAATGTTAAAGCATTTTTGTGGTCGGAAGCGGCTTGATCAGCCGTTTCCAACTGCAAAAATGCTTTGTACATGAGGCGGATTGAAGCTAGTGACCTGCTGGGGAGACACACAAAGACGTCCAAGTGCTCCACTTGAGCAGGAAATCAAAATGTATACCCAACACTTGCTGCACCAGGCCTTTGGGCTGCTAATAGCCACTCTAGCATAGCAAAAGTAGATGACACAGAATAGTTGACATGAAGAGAAGTACAAGCTCGAAATGATGGTGGAGCTGCCCCTTGAGTCATAGCAATGAATGCAGGGCATTGTGGGAATCAACCATGGAGTATGGGTGCCTAAGGAAGAATGGAGCCCACTGGGACCAGGTTTGAGACACAGGGTAACCCCCACCCCAAACTTGACAATTTTGCTCTTTATTTGGCTCCCAGGGCTCATCAGCACTAACCTCACCAAGAGCAATAGCAATCCTGCTAGAACGGATCTCTCCAATGTGCCAGACAGTATAATTGTGAAATGGAGTCTGGGTGACTCTTTCACCTACCACCATTTCCCCCCACCTGGGTCTAGAAACTCCCCTTTCAAAATAGACTTTAAAACCATTCAATATCATCTGGCCTTACAAGGACGTGAAAGGTGAACCAGAGCACACAAAGGGCAGATGGCCGTATCAAGGAGAAAGAAGGATCAAGCGGACAAAGATTTGCTTACAAAGCCATGGGCTCCCAAAGCTGAGAAGGGAAAGAAAGGCGAGCAAGAAATCCAACCGACCATGGGCAACCCATGACAAGAAAATGCATGGAAGATCTCTTTTCAAGGCCTTCAAGAGGAGATCACATCTCTCAAAATGGAGTTGAAATTGAATATTCAGGAAGTCAAGAAAGAGGTGAATAAGTTGGGGAGAGGGTCTTTGAACTGGAATCATCCAGCGACATTCATTCTGAAGAAATCAAATTAATTCGACAAGAATTCCTGTGCCTCCAAGAACAAAACCTGCTACAGCAAGCTCAAAACAAGGAACTTAAGAACCAGTCTTATCTGAACTGTGCCAGGATCAGGTGGGTTCCAGAAAGAACAAAAGGAGGCAACAAAGGAGACTTTACGCAGAGGCTTTTTAGATCCCTCTCCAGGAAGAAGAGGCAACACACATAGAGCTGACAGGACACACAGGGCAGAGGGGCTCAATACACAGTACAAAATATATCCTTACCAGTATCCTGAAAACAGTATATTATTACCTGAATCATTCATTATGAGAGAAAGAAATGACCAGGGCAACTGCACTTCGTTCACCAGACGACTTCTCTGACTGCCATCTGTCTACACTATTCTAAGACTTATCAGCAGTCATGCTCCAAAAACGGATGCCCTGCAAAGCAATTACTGAATGCCTACGCAAGAGTAACATCCAGTGCCAGTGGGGCACCTATTCCACCTTATCTTCCAGTAGGAGGGTTGCACTTTTCAGACAAGGTCACTCTCAGAAGCCAGATCCATCCTCGGCCTCTCAGAACATGCCCACGTGATGAAGCACAATGACAAATTGTCCAAAGTGAAAAACCCAGCAAACGATAAACCCAGAAGGT
Organism: Calotriton arnoldi; assembly: GCA_963921515.1. NCBI lineage: Eukaryota > Metazoa > Chordata > Amphibia > Caudata > Salamandridae > Calotriton > Calotriton arnoldi. Next base: position 887,715 of record CAWUFW010004061.1, read on the forward strand.
TGACAGGAAAAGCTAAAAAGTAGAGGGGTGCTGCCAAACTCAGAGGACATACACAAAAAAAGATACTCGGTCCTTGACCAGCTTCAAAGTGTGGACAGACCCCAGGGTCATCTTCAAGCCCTCCATCCTCACTATTAGGAAATGATGAGTGACAAAGGAGAGTCACTCTTGGTTGCAGGGAGAATGTTACACAGTTTCAGATTAGCCAGTGGGTTGGTGGGCTGGGGCATTATTGACTTCGGACCACAGAATTAGCTTGGGCAATGGGATGGTGGCCGACTTCAGGCAAAGATAAATGAGGGGCCTACAATGAGAAGTGTGAAAGATATACTACTCAGATTGGTGCCATGTTCAGTTGGTTTTTAGTTTGGGGGATATACAACATTGATTGAGTCTACCAGATTAATCACACACCAGCTCACAGCCATAACTACGCCCTGAGCTAAGGGGAGCCAATGTTAATGACTCAGAAAATGGGAGCGAAAAAAATCTGACTTATCTTCTTCAATCTAAGGGGACTAAACTCCCAAGCAAGAAGCAAATGACATTGAGGGCATTGAAAGGGGCTGCAGTAGAAATTGTATTCCTTCAAGGATACATGGAGGTTAAGGTCACACTTCTTCTGAGTGCAATACTTTGCCACAGCCAAAACCAAAACAAAACTCCTAGGCTTTTGACAACTGCACATCTGGGTCCGTATTACAGAGAGTGCCCTGGGGGCACAAGGGGCGCTTGCGCCCGCTTTGCCCGCCCCTGGGGCACTTTGGTATTACAGAAGGGGCTGCAGATGCTTATATGGCCCCTTCTGTTATACCGATAACGCTGGCGCACATAAAGCGCCAGCGCTATCTGCAGGGGGCGTTCCCTCATTTGCATGGGGGCGTGCGTCAAGCAAATGAGGGAATCCTTTGCCTCTGCGCCCGCGCCATATTATAGACATGGCCGCAGAGGCAAAGAAGCTGTAAGGAGGTGCACTCACAGTGTGCCATTTAAAAGGTGGCACACTGTCAGTGCACCCCCAGAGAGCAGCCCTCAGACATCCCCTCGCAGGTGAGTGCAGTCAGTGACTGCACTCGCCTGTAAGGGGATCTCTAATCACCTTTGAAAGAGCAGGCGGATGCTGACTGCACTGTGAAAACACAGAGCGGCTTTAGAGCAGCCGCTCTGTTTTTCACAGTAATGCACTGCCCCCAGGGCAGCACAAGTTCGCGGCTGCCCTGGGGACAAGGCATTCCCCATAATGCAGCGCATTTTCATTGTTTGCGCCGGGCGCACCTATTTTCATTGTTTGTGCTGGGCGCACCTTTTAAAGGTGCGCCCGGCGCAAACAATGAAAATGTGCATTTAATGTAATATGGCCTCTGGGCTTCTCTATTCTGTGTGTACACTCAGATACAGAAGGCAGATGACTTTTACTCCTTTAGGGGGTTTCCTAGCTCTCTCACAGTGGTATATGCCCAAAAATAGGATCAGAATATCTTTTTGGTGAAACACATTGCAAGAACTTGTCCAAATCGATAAACACATGGACAAGTCTATGCTAACAGATAGGGTACAACAATGCTGATGGAGGAAGGGAGTGTGTAACAGAGAGATCTGGGTCTTGTAGATGCATGGAAGAGTCTCCACCCTGAAGGACCCCATTGCTAGCTCCAAGCTCAAATAAAAGACCACCTGCTGCTCGGCCTTACAGGGGCATGTGGGCTAGAAAAGGTTAGGGAGTCCTTGAATGCAGTAATAAGGGACACATGCATTGCTGAATCCACCAGACTCTGAGCCGTAAGGAAGGACACACTCCAAAAATTAGAGAACGGATAATAGACTCTGGTGCAAGCCCATAAACCGTCCCTCTCAGAGAAGACACGGAGGAAGGTCAATACCTGGGCACATCTGGTTAATGAATTTCTATAAGGCTGAACATACCATACCCGATTTTAAAGAGAGATTCTTCAAGCGAGGCTTCAAGGCAGAAAAATTATTGACTAAATAAGTTCAGAAAAGGCAAAAGATGCATAAGTAGAGACCTTTGAAAAAGACTGAGTATTAATGCTTATAGAAAAATCAGCTAATGTGGGAGCTTTTAGAGACTTGTACAGTGACCTGCACTAGAGCGCGGAGGACCAACTGCAGGACATACTAACATATTACATACAGACACACCTAGAGGGAATCCCAGAATTACTACGGTCAGATCTAGAGCTCCAAATCTCTCAGGAACAGATAATTAAGGAATTCAAATCACTCAAACCACAGAAAGCTCTGAGTCATGATGGATTTCCCCCTGATTCTTTAAATCAATGGGGCTTGGCTTGCTGGGGTTTCTGGCCAAACTATTTAGAAGCTTTACAGAGACAGAAACTGTTACTCTCTCAAAGACAGAAGAAGGGATCTCGCACCTAATAAAACTGGGCAAGGATGTGGAGCATTGTGGGTCCTGCTGACACATTTCACTCCTACATACAGATGTGAAGCTGCTGACCAAGATTTTACATAGTCATCTAGATGGGTCAATGCCTGAACTGATACACTTGGGCCAGGCCGGGTTCTTACACAAGAGACAAGTTGCAGATGATACAAAAAAGTACCACACCTTATTGATATTGCCAATACAAAAATATAGAAGGACAAGTTTAGTTGCTCCTTCCTGGAGATGGCTTCATGAGGTTAGCACTTGAAGGTATGCTTGCCCACTGCCAGGGTCAGTGTTAATTGCAGAGATTCAGAAAAGAGTGCTAAAGGATGTGGAATGTATACATACATCATGCAGATGGAATTGCTTTTGGTGGCATTCTGAAATCACATTTGACACCTACTAGTGAATGACCCCCAAAATCACAGTACCCCCACCTATACTAGGAAGAACATTACATTTTAGGTTGTGTCATTTTAAATAAAACAGACATATTGACTTTGCCAAGAGGTCATTACATTATAAGGCCAATAGTCATATGTTAAAAAATCACTGAAATCAGTAATCATGTTTAAATGTGATCATTATTGTAAATACAGCATTGCAATGTTCATCAAATATCACTGAAAGCAATATATTTTCAATAAAGCATTGAAAATTAACATAACGTGTCTGATTCTTTCCTTTTCAATTTTTCATCTTTAGACCACATAAAACAACAACCACTAGAGGTCCCTGCACTCCGGAGCTGTAGAGCAAATGCTCCATCTCTAGAGATCTTTAAAAACATTGACAAACTTTCCTGGGTCATGAATTCAATGAACCAGGAGGCTTACGTATAGTTTTGAAATTGCTTTCCACATGGGCTAGTCCACCCAATGCAACCCCCAGAATGCTTGTAAAGTAAGGTGGTGGTGCTTCTGCTTCTCCATAGGTCACTACAAAGAGAGAGAAATATGAAAACAAGATCTTCCAGGCCAATATGGAACAGTACCAGCCACAAAGCAGTGAATATTTTAGCAGCGGACTTTCCTTCTGTGTAGCTTGCAGTTAGGCAGCCTCTCTGTTTTGTTTTCTTTTGTTGTTTTTCATCTAGGTCGTCCCGGACCCGCATTACACTGATCTGCTGGTGGGTGGGAACAGCATTCTCTAGTCATTGGACCTTCCAGGGAGCTGGTTTTACTGGCTCCCCAATCCAACCTCCTCCCCTGCATGCCCTCGCTAGGTCCCATGGGCTGCTGGCCAATTTGCAGGGCTCCCAGGGTAGCAGTGGAGTCCAGGTCTTCCCCAACTGGTCTTAAGGGGATGTCAGGAGGTCAGCATCGCTGTCCCTGGCGAGACCTATCTAGTCCTCGGGCCAGCTACAGGCAAAAACAATGCCCTTAGTCCATCTTTGCACGGTACCAGGAGGCTTCTCCTTCCAGTTTCCCATGGTACTGTTTTCGAATTTCAAAGTCTGACACCCCATTGTCCTACCCTGAAATCGTTTCTGGTCAGTTCTACCCTCTTCCCTCAGTTTGGCTCCAGTCTGGCTGATGAATTAAAAGTGTTGTGTCAGGTCCTTTTGTGTGTGCTAGGGCAAGTACCTTTGAAGTGTAATCAGGGCAGAGCAAAGCCCCTCCCAATGCCACCCTGCCAGGAAGACCCACTATTCTCCACACTCAGGCCCTTTTGTTGACTGTCTGACTCCAATACACATCTCCCGGGCATCTGGCCACTCAAAGAAAGGCCCCAGAAACTTTAGACATGGAAATGACAACTTTCTAAAAGTTGTGTTTACAAAATCATAATTTAAAATACAACTTTACCATTAAAGAGGATTTTAAATTACAACTAAAATGAGTGGAAAAGTATTTCTTCTTCCAATCTGAATTTAGCATTTAACAAATGTAACAAAGTACCAATGTAGCCCAATGACTTCTATGGCAGCAGCCAGCCTTGCTACAGTAAAAATGGTTTTTGGATGTTTGTAAGGACATGTTCAACATTAATTCCTACATGTCCTACTTTTAAATATCATGCAGTCTGCCTTTATGTGAAATAACAAATAAAGCCAACATCTGGATGACTTATTAACATTTAAAAGGAAGCTTTAGGCTTGTCAAAAGGGGTATTTTGATTGGTTGAATTTGCAGTTTAAAACTGCCAAAAGCTGGTTACCTGTGTGAAGCTATCAAGCTGCGCACAACTGCAGACTCTCATGTCCAGCCTGCACCCATGCGCACATTTGTTCACAGGTAACCAGCTCAGTGCCCCTTATCCTAGCTGTGTTGCAGTGGCATTATCTTAAAAGGCAGACACTGGCGGTAAACACGTGCAACTCAATTACATGTGATTATAGAGAGTGAGACTCAGGTAGTGAGACTCACCCACAATTAAGGTCCATAAACCTGGTGATCAAAAACCAAAACATTTTGGCATACTAAATGGGTGGAACCCATTTGCAACAGATTTCAATAATTCGAGCAACCCTTACAGTGTGGCACCAGACTGGGATTAAGAGAGGCCTTAATTGATTCCCCCAGTGGTGGCTGGTGAGGTTTGTGAGTGGTGGGGCTTGGCTTGGTTTGGTTGGGAGGGCGAGTGGAGGGGGGACGGGGGTGGACAGGACTCCTGGCACCAAAGGTCCTGGAAACTCTGCCCCAGGGCCCATCATGGCCCTGCCTTCACCTCTGCAGTAATCTCCAGACTCCTTCATAGACTCCCCTGATGAGGGTCCCTTCCATGGCTCCACAACCCCACATCATGTTGTTATGCTGAAATTCTAGCTTCCACAGGATCCATTGCATGCCCAGTGGTGTGGCACTGCCTGTGGCAGGGGGGCAGACTCTGTGGCAGAGCTGGGGTCTGTCTTCTCACATGCAGCCGGGTGTCATTTATGACATGTTACAGTGCTTAATTTGTTTAAATGTAAGAGTCTGGTGCCCAAAGCTCTGCTCTGAAACATGCTGCTGGTACATCTAAATGTAGCCATCCACCTCAGACCTCTTTAATCCACTACCAGACACTCCATGCCTCTTCAGCTCACTCTTGTAGGGTCCTGCCCTCTCCCTTTGGGATGGTTTTCACGTCTTTCTCTTCCTCCGTCTTCCCCCTTTGTGCGTTTTTTCTTCTCTGGCTCTCTAGGAAATGCCTGATGCAGAAAAATAAGTGCTGGTCCCCAAAAATGAATGCCAGTGGGCCCCACTGGCAACCACAGGCTCAAATTAAGCACTATACATAGAATTTAGCATTCAATGAGGCCTACCTGTTCTAGGAACTCGTGGCACCTACCTGATCTCTAACTTTACCCTCAGACCCTCCTTGCAAACACCACTGTCCGCGCTACAGGCCCCCTGAAATGAACGTACTAGTGTTGCCCCCTCATTCCACTAATCTTATACACCTATTTTGTGAAATCCTGACTTTACACTGGGCATGGACAGGAAGGAATTTAGAAATGGCAAGAGGCCAGATATAAATAGTTGGGAAATTTGTTCCCTAAGGGAGAAATAAAGCCTTTTGACCACCTGGAAATTATTTCAGAATGCTGCAATCAGAAAGGTTCAGCTGCATGCAGGTGTGGCATTGGATCATGATTCATGAACAGACAGGTCAGGGAAGTGGTCACTTGGCCTCTGATAATGTTTGAGAAGATCCCCAAGCAGAGAGAATGTGATTCCCATCTTTCTTCTTTATGATCTTATCACTCATTCGAGGCAGCAAGCACTTTCAAGTACAGTGGGAAAAGAAGCTGGTCCAGGCCTTCACAGACCCACAATGGGATATAATTCTAAACAACACAAACAAAGGCATTTCATATACATAGGGCAGGAAATAGCAGCAAAATTAGTTTTTAACTGCCATTTAATTCTAAGAGACTGTACCAGATTAATGCAGCCAAACCAGACATCTGCTGAAGAGGACGTGGGCAGGCAGAAACAATAACATACATTCTCTGAGATTGCCACTGATCTAGTTCCTTTTGGAAGGAAATATTTACAGTTATAACAGAGATGTTAGGGGTGCACATTGCAGACTCCCCAGTCAACATACTTTTGGGATGGATGCTGCTGATCAACTGGAACTGACCACTGATTAATTTCTTGATCCTATGTGTGAAAGAATGACTTCTGTCCCAATTGGGCACAGATGCAAGCCTCACATGCACGACTGGTATGCTAGGATATGGTGCATGCTTGCTATGGAAAAGATTACAGTTTCTATATATGACTCAGAAAAATAATTTCGACAGCTACGGAAACCTTTACTAAACTATTTAGCCAAGGATTGTAGAGAACTTACATGACTGTGAACACAGTGAGGTGACGCAAAATAATGTGGCCCCATGCAGAATGTAATGAGGAGCCCCTGAGTCTTCCATATCGCACAAATATTCATTGGCCTTTGGCCAAATGGGGGCCCCGTGGAGGGTTGGGGCCACTTTGCTCCACAGGGGCTGCATTACGCCCCTGCATAAATACTGAGAGCTCTCTGAAATTCTTGGTCCTAAGCTTGGTTGAGTACTTAGAGAACACATGTGGAGGAAGACGAAAGACAAGCACATAACAACAGCAATAGGTGGAGAGGAGGAAGTGAATTGGGGTGGCTCACTTGGGGGGCGGTTGAGGAGGGTATTTTGAAGCAAAAGCCTTCTTATTAGGGGTGTGGGATCCAGGAGTGGGCGGGGTGGGAGTTGCGGTTCAGAATAGTGGGTATGCTGGATAAAGGTTGAACTTTTCCTTTGTGAAAATGTAATAAAAGTGACAGAAATATAAAAGGAGACATTAATAAGAGGACACAGCAAAGTGGATACTAATAGGCAGAGGGTAGCCATCAGTGGTGTGTCAGAGCCTAGAGCAGGATGGGTCCCAACTGCACTGGCTGCATCTTCCAGTATTTTTAACTGAGCAGCTGAAGCCTTGCAGTATTTGCTGGGGAGGATTGTTGTTTGCTCCAGTTGCACACACTTAGGCCCTATTCATAAAGGTAAACTTAGACCCGAAGTCTAAACCTAGGGCCTGATTCACAAATGTAAACTTACACTTTTGTGTAAGTTTACGATTATTTGCTATTCACAAAAGGATGTACGAGTAGTATCTTTACGAGATGCGGAGTCTCTGCACATAAAAAGACCTATCTTTTTATGTGCGGAGACTCCACACTTCTAAAGATACTACTTTTGAACCCCTTGTGATTAGCAAACAATCATAAACGTACACAAAAGTGTAAGTTTACCTTTGTGAATCAGGCCCTTAGACTTCACGTCTAAACTTAGACTTCAGGTATAACGTTAGACGCTTGGTCTAAAAGTGGACTTAAGGTCTAAACCTAGACCTCAGGTCTAAGTTTACCTTTATGAATTGTGCCCACAGTGTTCTGTCACTAAATGCACATTATTTTTTCCACTAAGAGAAGGTTGGTTGTTTTCTCATTCTGCACGAGCCTCACCATTGTGCACATATGCAACCTACAGAGAGTAGGACGCTAAAATTCAAGCCTTCTGTGTTCCTCTTTCAAGTCCCACTTGCGATACCTGCTGCATACAATTCATTCCTCTAAGACTTTAGCCAGTGGTTAATTTGTAAAATAAAGTAAGTGCCAGGGCCCTAGGTATTTCTCAGAAGGCCATTTCGGCTTGCACCACCTACTACCCCGTGACAGAGCTGCCAAATGGCAGTACCAGTGCTATCTCCTAACCATCACACTCCTACAGATGTGACAGTTTGGACTATTCCTCACCACACAAAGCTTTAAAAATGGCCTGGATGCACCGATATTACCGTTTTTATTTATTAAAATGTTATTGTCTTCTGAGGCGCTACTTTAAAAAAATAATCAGACAGCACTACCATGTGGTACACTATGAAAATGCCAGTTTTAAGAAATAGGTACTGGTGCTGAGCACTGGAAAACACAGGCACAAGTTAAACATTGAACTTTATTGACCCTTTTTTATGAGAGACTTTAGTGTGACAGTGACACAGGAATAATGGTAAAGCAAGGGCGCCTGTGGTCTAGAGAATAAGGCAAACTGGCGTGTTTTTTTGATTTGATAATTATTAAAAACCTCTTCATACCTGGGCTTTTAAAACCCAAACCCAGAGGCGTTTCTACCATTGGTGCAGCAAGTGCAGTGGCATGTAGCCCAGAGCCCTGAGGGGCCCATTGAACCCTGATAGTTGCTCCATTTTACTATCCCAGTAGCAGTCAAAGAGGCCATTTACCTTTCCTGCTCCAGAGCCCATGGCATCTTTGCTACACTACTGCCCTGATCATGACAATGGAAAGAAATAGTCTTTGTAAGCAATAAAACGTACTGTTGCCTGCAAAAAAGATGCCACATCCCCATTCTGGTTTAGCTTGTTCTGCAAAGAGTGAAGTACTGAAATACAACTTCCTAATCTCAGGTGCGTGCTCTCTCTGCCAGCACTTAAAATGTCGCCCATTGCATTGAGGACCATCTACCAAAAGAGTGCGATATTTATTTGACTATATGAAATGAGATGGGCATTCTGGAGCCAGCAAGGTGTTAATAATCGAATGTCCACCTTTTGATGACACTGTGCAATCTTAAGCAACAACAGTTTTGAACTTGTGAAACAATATAATCACATGGAAGCTTTCATGTGTGTATAACTCCTCCTCTGGGTGGAGAATGGTGATACAGGCTAGGACAACTCTGACAGTTTGTGAAAAGTAAACCCGCAAGCGTACATGTTAAGGCATTCACAAACCCACTTCCAACCTCTTTCCACCCTAGAAATGGTTGGACATATACTCCTGACAGAACAGACTTAAACCACTTTCCAAGTTTGAATATAGATGAGAACACACCAAAATTAGTAGGAGTTTGGGGAAGAGATTCCTCCAGGAAAAATAATATTTTCCAGTGGGAAAAAGAAAAAAAGTTAATATGTTGTAAATTTCTCTTTCCTGTCACATGTAAAATTATAGGTTTGTACATGCTCGTATGTGTACTTGCTTATATGTGAAAAAGGAATTTAAAATGTTTAAATCTGTGACTGCCACAGGATTTCAAATGTAACCTGAAAAACATTTATGAATTCCAAACAGGTCATAACCTGCACTGAAGTGAGGTTGGAAATTTGCTAGAGGAGATTTATGATTGTTTTAAAGTGTCAGGACTCTTTTTGCATTTAGTTACAATAACTGAGAGCATTTGAAAGTAGGCTAACCCCAATATTATGATAAATATAAATATAAACCAGGGCATGATGACAGGAGAATATCAGATTCCATTATTTCTTATTCGTTGTGTTGTTAAATTACAGCAAAGTTTTAGAATATTATTTTAAATATAGATTTTTTTCTTGTTAGAGTTATGACAATATTTTGGTAATAGGGGGCCCCAAGTTCAAAGCTTTCAAATCCTGCTAAGTTCATCACGCCGATAAGTTAAAAACAAGCCAAACAATGCTGTAGGTGAGAGCATGCTAAAAGGTTTTTAAACAATTTGGACTTCTATGCAAGACACATGTAAAGCAAGAAAAATAGGCCTAGGTAGAACTCGTTGAGTTTTAGTCTGTGGAATTCTGCAGAGTTACAAAAACTCCATGAGGTTCCATTGAATTCCACCAGCGGGCAGAAAAATGCATGTCGACTGTTAACACTGCTTTTTCGGGCGGCCAGTAGCACGTTCTGCACTGAAAAATCACCACGAGCTGCACCACGCAGTGCACAAGCTGCAGCCATTTTGATATGCCTACTTCTGTTCCTCTCTCTTTGCTGGCTGCCTTTTTCCTCTATCCAACACAATCCAACCCCATCTGCTCTTCCCTATTCCCAATCCCAACCTTTTTGTACTTTTTTTTTGTCACATTTTCCCTGTGTTTATTTTTGTGTTTATTTTGCTTTTTGGTGAATTTTTTGTACTTTGTTTTTTGTTTTCTTTTCCTGATCAGTCCTCTGTTTGTCCTCCTCCTGTTTCTCTTACTTTCTATCCTGACTCTTCTCCCACTCCTCCAGATGGCAGAGTGCCACCCCCACAACATGTGGGCGACGCAGATGGGAAGAATCTTCAACGAGGCGGAGGCAGCCGCACTCATTTTCTGGGTGCAGCTTCACCTCCCCCGCATGCTGGCAAAGGGTTATGCCCTGCAGAAGCGTTAGGTGCTCTTGTGGTAAATGCAGTGGGTTGTGCACCGCTGCACTGGGATCACTTGCACCCAGCAGTAGCTGACCCTTCAGTGATGTCATGAGTGATATCAGTGACCATGGCATGAGTGATGTAATATATGAGGTCATAGAATAAGCAGTGCATTGGGGGCGTACGTTTCTAGTTAACTCAAGTAACTATAACTGCTGAATTGATTTTGTGTGAGTCAAATCTGAGCCTAACTATAACGTCCCTGTAAGCTTTTGTTTTTTTCGTGAATTTCTAAGGTTTTTTAAACTCTATTTCCTAATTATAATGACCCTGTAACCTTTGGTTTCTTAAGTGGATTTCTAAGGCTTTTAACATTTTATTTCCTAAGTATAACATCCCTGCAACTTTTGGGGCCATATGCATCAAGCATATTTTGCCTTCGCAAACGGCCAATTCGCAGAATCGGCCATTTGCGAACGCAAAAAAATGCCTTTCTGATGCAGCAAACCCTATTTTGCGATTCGGTAACCTGTTACTGAATCACAAAATGGGTTTGCGATTTGCTATTAGGAAGGGGCGTGTTTAGGGCGTCCCTTCCTAATACCAAATCGCATCGGTATGCATGAATATTTTGCGACTGAAATGCGGTCGCAAAACATTCGCATTTTACCACCTACTTCAAGTAGGTGGTAACCAATTCGCAAATGGGAAGGGGTCCCTTGGGGACCCCTTTCCCTTTGTGAAGGTCTGTAAATGCATTTTCTAAGAGCAGGCAGTGGTCCCACGGACCACTGCCTGCTCTTAGAAAATGAAAGGAAAAGTTTTCATTTTCTCTTTTGTAAAGCATCCCGTTTTCCATTAAGGAAAACGGGCAGCTTTACAAAAAAAAAGATTGCTTTATTTAAAAGAAGTCACGGACATGGTGGTCTGCTAACCCCAGCAGGCCACCATCCCAGTGATTTCTGCGATTCCAAGGGGGTCACAAATTGCGACCTACCCTCATTAATATTCATGAGGTAGGTCATTTGCGATCCCCTAGGAATCGCAGAAAGTGTTAAACACACTTTCATGCATTCCATTTTGCGATTTTCTAATTGCGAATCGCAAGAATTTGCATATAGGAAATTGCAAAATGGATTGCTGATGCATCTGCTCCTTTGTTTTTTAGGTGAATTTTTATGTTTTTTAATTAGTAGTCGCATTTGCAGAGTGGTGGAGAAAGGGGGTGGGGCCTCTGACCAGCTCTCAGGAATCCTACTGTGTCAGACTTACTGGAGGTACAGGAGGGTGTCTTGTGGTTTGTTACCTGCCTTGTTATGTTGGCCTAGGCCTGGCTGCCATGCTGCTTTTCTTTGCGCACGTTACACTGAGCCGGGCCTTCCTCGCTCTTTGCTCGTGCCAAGTTCTTTTGCACTGTCTGCATTTTCTGTTGTTCACCTTTGGGCTCGGTCTGCACAAACATGTACAAGGTCGCATAACAATGTATTTTGGTTCTTCCTGATATGGCCAGTCTCGCGCACCCAGACATAACATTATGTGCAATTGCCATGAGGAATTTGATATGCTTTTAATACTGTGGTTTACTAGCGCTAACACACTTGGAGAAATCCCTTTCGGTGAGAAGAGCTATGATGTCCTGCTGATGTAATTCTGCATTTAGAGACTGAGGTATGGGGGTTCGCTAGTCAAAGCCCAGAGGTCTTCTATTTCTATAATAAACTATCTTACTGCAAGGGAGGGTGGTAATGTTATTTATACGTTTATCCACTGAGCTCTGAGATGCTTTCCCGTTTGTATTCTATGGAATTGTAACCATGCTGCTTATATTAGTCATATGCATTATGCTATTAGTACTGACACGTGTACTGTACATTAGAGCACGTAAGTTGGAATAAACATTTTAAACTATCCAGTGTCTCTTCCTACGCACCTTGTGGACAAGTACGAGTGAGTGGCGAAAGAGTGTTCTTGCTTTTCGAGTCCTGAGATAAAGATACCGTGTTCTGGGTTGTCCAAACATTAGTACTTGGGTGCTAATGGGATGCTAAGCTAGTTGGGTTGGGGTTTTTGGGTGCTACGGTATATGGTGGCAAACCACTGTATTCCGGGGTCCCATTTTCCTGTGCATAGCTCTGTGTATGTGCAGAAACCTTATGACATGGCGCGACCAACGTGGGGCAGCTTATCTGCGAGACGCTTGAGTAGTACTTGTGCTTGTCCACAAAACCCTCGCGTACGCTTCCGGAGGCGTATGTGACGGTGATACCTCCTATATTGAATGTTTTATAGGTTCTTTCAAGCTTGATATTATTAAAAAAGGTTAGTTAACAGACCCATTTTTGTGCTCCCTGTTAAGTTGTCGAATATAATTGTTTAGTCATGGCTGGTGTGGCGATAGCTGCACATAGTCGAGGAGCACTCAGAGACCACTTAGCTGTGTATGGAGTGCCCGATACTGGTGGAGGAGGACGGCAAGATAGAGGAAGGGGCCGAGAGGCTCCCCAGGAGCGAGACCAACCTCGACAACAAGTCAGAGGTAAAGCAGAAGACTTTCATCTTCCTCGACCGCAATTTCAGAAGAAAAGGTTGCCGCTGTCACAGCGAAATATGCCTCAGACCGTGAGAACGAGACTCCAGAATTGGACGTGGGCAGTGACCCTCCTAGACAGCGCCGCGGAAGTTACCATAGTGCGGGAGGCGCTACGTCCTCATATGGAGGCGACAGCAACTGAAACATTCGTTACTGTAGAGACAGCTGACACGAGAGTGGCACCCCTGACAGACTATACAACATAGTCATCCAAATTGAAGGTGATATACCGCGTGAAATAAAAGGGATTTTTGGGAAAATCTAACCTCTTCATATGACATTTTGTTAGCAGAGGTGGATTGGCCACCCCCATTCGTTTTAGCTGCACATAAAGGAGAGGAGGTAATCCTTCCAAGCTTTTCAAAGCATGTCCCAAAAGACAAAGCTGAAGCACTTGCAGCTGAGTGGGCTGTGTACCTGGCACCAGCGTTATACCGCAACCATGTGGGATGGGATGAAGAGTCACCTCCCCATGCAATACCTTTGCGGTCACTACCGCAGCCACAACCCCAATATCCCATCAAACGGCAGGCAAAAGGCCCCGTCTCCGAAATTCTGACACAGTTGGAATATCAGGGAGTAATTGAACCATGCGTATCACCTATGAACAATCCCCTTTTCGTGGTTTCTAAACCCGATGGATCGTACCGCTTAGTTTTGGATTACCGGCATTTAAATACTCATTGTCGGAACTTTGCGGTGCAAAATACACACAGTTCTGCGCTTGTAGACAGTCTTGTTCGTAAAAAATACAAAACGACACTTGACCTTTCAAACGGTTTCTACACGCACAACCTAGCCCCGGAGAGTGGTCAATGGACCGCATTCACATCCGGTGGTAAATTATTCCAGTTCCGGCGATTACCCATGTGCTATAAAAATAGTCCGGGTATATTCGCCGCCCGTGTTGTTTCTTTGTTAAATGACATTGATCAAGACGCATGTTCGTACGTTGATGACATCTATCTGACAGACGACGAGTTATATCAGCATCTGTCCCGTGTGGACCGCATTATTCTTGAATTTGCGGAGCAGGGTTACAAATGTAACTTTGCTAAGTCACACATTGCTGAATTTACCGTTCTGTTCTTGGGCTATGAGCTCAATAACGAAGGTAAGGGCTTAGCCCCCATTTCTTGGAAAAATGTGCACATTTGTGCCCCCAAATACTCTGAAGAAGCTTCAGTCTTTGCTGGGTTTCCTGAACTTCGGGCGTACTTACATTCCCGAATATGCCCAGCGTATCAAGCCTTTGTATGCTTTGATACAACCTACTTATTCAAGGTCTTGCTGGCTGCCTGAGCATACCTCAATTCTGCAGTCTTTGCAGACAGACCTTTTGGAGTCTAAATATCTTTTGACTCGTGATAACCACACAAACCTGGTGATTAGAATAATTCCGGGGGCGGTGGGATTCACCTATTTAACCTTTAATGAAGGTGATACAGTACCTATCGCATACAAGTCACATCTGTACACTTCCGCTGAATTGCGCTTTACATCTGTTGAAAAAGTTCTGACTGCCGTGCAAATGGCGATTCTAAAAGAACGCGCACTGGCACAGGGTAAGCGGATTCTGGTGGTAACACCCTGTCCTGCCCTGGAGGCAGTAACAAAGGCAAGTGTACCGAACTCAAAAGCAATGCATCCCCGTTGGATACAATGGGCTACATCTTTGACGTCTTCGGACGTCACTTTTGTTTTTGATTCTTCTCTTCAGACTCAGGAGTTTTTGCAGTATGAATTCGTTCATCCTCCTCCTTTGTTTTTACTACCGCTTGAGGATTACAAATGTGTGATCTACACCGATGGTTAGGCGCAACCGGCCACTGGGTCCAAGCACGCTTATTCAGCTGCATGTGCTATTGTTGCGGGTTCCTTTGTGAATGGAACGTTCAAATCCTCTGTAGTGCACACTCGCACACTTGGAGACAGTACCGCACAATTGGCCGAGCTGCATGCATTGCTACTTGCACTTGAGTTCGCTTCACAGGATGAGACCACTCTTATTGTATGTGATTCTTTTTACTGTGTACAATCTTACAATGACAATCTGTTTTTCTGGTCGAAAAACGACTACAAGGACGCAAAAGGGAGCACAATTAAGCATAAAATGCTTTGGGTTCGAGTGGCAGAATTGCAACAACGTCTGCCCCTCACACAGGTGGTTCACACCTTAGGCCATCAGCGGGTGGGCGCACACGCTATTGGTAACGATCTGGCAGATGAAGCTGCCCGTTCAGCAGTAGTCACGTGTTCAGTAGCAGCGGTTACCAGGTC
The DNA here is from genome assembly GCA_963921515.1 of Calotriton arnoldi. Taxonomy (NCBI): domain Eukaryota; kingdom Metazoa; phylum Chordata; class Amphibia; order Caudata; family Salamandridae; genus Calotriton; species Calotriton arnoldi. The sequence goes on from CAWUFW010004061.1 coordinate 903,084, forward strand.
CATGTCTAAAATAGACCCTGTTATTTTAGCAGCTATTGCTGCAACCAAGGAAGGTGATAATTACCCTACAGGTTTCCTTCCAAGTATTCTTACAAATTAAGTCCCGATCAGGTTCCTTATGTAACTATACCTGACGTTGGAGATCGGCTGATCCCCAACGCGGACCGCAGGAGTGCCTTGATATCAGCTGCACACGAAGGCATGGCTTCGGCACATGCAGGTGTGTCAGCTACGGTTTCCATCTTGCAGCAGCGTTATTGGTGGCGTGGGTTATATAAAGACACCCGTGCTTTTGTGCTTTCTTGCGACGTTTGTCAACAGATTAAGCCTTCCACGGTAACACGTCCACCACAAACACCGCTCTGCATTGCTAACAGACCCTTTGGGTGTGTTTACTTGGATCACTGCGGTCCATTCTCATCAGACACTGCTTATAAATACATCTTAGTGGCAGTGGACTCGTGCACACGGTTTCTCTGGGTCTGGCCACAACGGAGTGCTGACGCCCGAAATGTAATCAGGGATTTGCGTGTCTTTGTGGGAATTTTCGCATGCGGCACCTTCCATTCGGACCAAGGTCCAGCGTTTGCCTCTAGGGCTTACAAGGATGCAATGGCTTCGCTTGGGGTGCGGGTGAAATTTTCGTCTCCGTATAGGCCTGAGGGCAACTCTATCGTTGAACGAATGAACCGTGACTTAAAGCAATCCTTAACAGCTAGGGTTTTAGGTACTGGCAGGAACTGGCTGGCCCATTTGTATACCGTTCAGCGTGCACTTAATAATCTCCCTAGAAAACCTCTGGGTGGGCGGACCCCATACGAAATGCTCTTTGGCATAAGAATGTTTGTGCCTGACCTTGAGGGTCCAGACATCGCGGCGCAATCCGCCAAGTTTGATGTAGATAACCATTCTGCTATGTTACAGGACTTACAAGAAGCCCGAGACAAACTTGCAACTACACATTTGCCTTCAGCCATAGATCCTGCGTTGCAGATTCCGGTAGCCGGCTGGCTTCCGAAAGTTGGAGAACTGGTTCGAGAGAAGGTCGAAAACAAAAAAGAATTTGGTCCCTCTTTTCGTGCACCAGTTCCAGTTCTTGGCCTGAAGGGAACACGTACAGTCATTTTACCACCGCTTCCTGGTCGCAAAGAAAACAGATACATCTCAGTTGAAAATGTCAAGCTACAGCGCCTGGCCGATCCTGAATAGTGTCACACCAGCGGTCTCTTGTCCTGCCATTTATCGGACATATGTTCGTGGCCCATCTACACGAACGGTCGCTGATGCTGTAATTGAGATGGTTGATTTGCCTGAATCCTCTCCTTTGCCTGAAACTACAATTGATCCCCAACTCTCCACTAATATCGACGAGTATACTTATCCTGCATCTGAATCGGTGGCGCATCAACCAACAACGCCACTGGGCCCGACTCGTTATTCCTTTGATTCGGATTCCACCTCTTCAAAAGTCCCATCCAAGTTCAGTATTTTTGTATCCTGGTTTAGAGACAATTTTTTGATTCCACCCTGGACATACCTCTGGTTGGTACTTTTCTTGATTTTTCTGTTCATGTCCATTGGCTTTGTCACAGTGTTTTTCTACTAATCAATGGTCACTATTTACCTGAACGCTCTGCTGTGGACTATGTTTCTGGAACTTTGGCTCCTCATTCCTCGTCTCACATCATGAAGCGTGACCACACATTTGTGAACATTTCAGCTTTCCCCGTTGCTGATGGCATCGTATGGGATGCAGTGAACTATCAAATCCATGGTCCGACGGAAATTATTAATGTACCTAATGTCCTTCGTGTTTCAATGGGTGATGTAGTACAAAATAATATTCATTCGGATGATTGGGATGTGCATGCCGTTGAAGCATTGTTTGCCGATTTAAAATATTATGCATCTTTTAATGCTGAAGATTTATATATGAATTCTGCTAATTATGCCGATTTGTATTGTTACCAACATTGGGGTAATCATTTTCTCCATAAGCTCAGTGCCCTGCGTAGTTCTGTTAACTTTACCCAATGGGAACATTGTCCAAACCCCTTGCCAGGTAGCTCTCAAACTCTTCGAAATAAGTTTAATTATTTTACTGATTTTAATCGGTCGAACCCTGCATCCTATTATTTTAGACTTAATAACACATCAACTCCGAAAATTATGTTGACACACACCAAATTGCTATATTCAGGTTCCTTTCTGAGTGCCCTAGCTGTGGGTGGTTATGAGTACTGGGATAATACAGTGGATTTAAAATCTATTTGGGGCTCCAAGCCATGGCAGGTACAGGGAACCGAGGCGTTGCATCGTGCTTGCCTCATCCCTACTCAAATTATGTTCCTAAATGCTTCCATCTATCAGACTACATGTTGGGGCTTAGCAACCACTAAACAATTGAATACGCCATCAATACCATCCCTGTCGAGTTTTCCAAATGAAAGCTCACGATTCAATATGTCCCTCGTGTCCCTGCAGGCAATGTTACAAAATAATTCGTTTAATGTTTCTGCGCTGGCTCAGTCACCCTGGTTAGTATGGCCTATATCATCTAATGCATGTCAAACGCGTTTTCATGATAATGGTGCTAGCTACACACAGAATAGGCCTGATCCGAGGTTTACTGATGCCCGTACAGTCACTACATACTCTGTTGGTAAATTATGCAAACAATGGCTGCAACATTCGTCCCTTGATTCTGTTAAACAACATTTGTCCCTCCTTACAGGCAATATTGATCTGTCCGACTTTGTTTTGGGACCTCGTGGTCCCCGACCTAAAAGATTCATTTATGAAACATATAATGAACTCTGGAAGCTATCACAAATGGAAGCTGCTTCCCGTCTTCGGGAAATAGACCAAGCAAATATGGAAAAGGTGCTTGCTGTTGTTGACAATAGTATTAATACCCTGTCTTCTCGCATTTACACTTTAGAGAATATTGTGTCCTCTGTTGTTGATATTGTACAAGATGATGTTTCTGTGTTGTATCATGGTCAGAATCAATTGCGCTCAGTTATGCAGTTTGCATGGACTTTGCAAACACTTAAGTTAGGTAAAGTGCCTTGGCATTTCTTGAACACCTCTGCCTTATTTCTACCTTTTAACTTAACTGATAAACAGCAATTTATGTCCATGAAAGATGCAACGTACACTCTATTACATATCGAAAAGGTGGAACCTTTGCCGTTCTCTGTTGCAGAACTCGATTCTGCTGTGTGGCTAGTTCATGGGGTTATCGTTTTACCTTTTTCCTTGTTTGAATTTGACTCGTGCATGAAACATTATCCTGTGGGCCGTTACCGGCCATTGGGCAGTGCTTTCCTGCATGAACTCTGGTCCTTGCCTTTCATGTATAAATGCCTTCGGGACGGCAAGGAAGTCTTTCTCACGGGGAGTACTGCGACTCGACTATAGGTCATTCGCTTATTTGTAAACACATTAAATTGCATGGCTCATGTAGCGTTTCCTCTCCTAATCTTGCTTGTGTGCTGAAAGGTATTCCTGCTCCTGTTATTTCACCTACTTTCACTCTCCTTTCCAATGGTAGTTATTTACTTTTAAATAACGAAAACTGTTGTGGCCTGCAGGCTGGCATTCCTTACATTGTAACAGTTTCGCACAGGGTTGTCTGCTGCAAAATGTGCTTTTTCCTCCCCCTCATGGCAAGGTTGATATCTCTATTTGGCCTTCCATCCCTACCATGGAAGCAGATTTCAATAGACTGAGCAGAATAAAGGCACTATTATTAAACGAGGAAGTTATGCTCACGTCCGCCCGGGAGACATTCATTCTCCAGGTGGCGAGTACCCACAGTGAAATACAGGCCCTTTTAAACACTAATCTCCCCCAACATTTTGGGGAGTTAATACATCGTATTTTTAACGCATCTAACACTGAAGGCCTAGTACACTTTTTTAAGGTCGTGGGGTCGGGCTTGGTGTCCTCCTTCCAAACTATTTTTGGTGTCATCCCGGCTTTTATACATTCTATTTTTTCCAGTGTCTTTGGCGGTTTCCCATTGATCCTCGCTTTAGCAGCTGGTGTCTTACTCTTAATTTGCTTTCTGCGCAATGGCTGCTCCCCGATGGGACCTGCTCGATCCAGAACGCCTCCAGCTGCTCCGTGAGCGCCTTTTGGCCGGTTTTGGTGTCTTGCCATTGGCGACACTGAGTGTGTCATATACTCTTTCATTTCGCTTTGCGTATTTCACTTGCGTGCAACCTGTGATGACTTGTGTCCGCTGTCCTTTCACCTGGACTCTGGATTATTGCCTCTCCAATTCGTCATTGTCTGTTCCGGATTTTGTTCAGTTGATGGGTCCCTTAGAGGCCCATGAGCAGGACTGTTCCGTCGCTGGCTGTATGGCGCGTGCGGCTGCACTGGGGATTTTGGCGCAATGGGATATCTGGGCGGCTGCCCAGGATCTCCTACAACGAAGCTGTTTCAATTATCACGCAAGCTGTCCCGCATTGCTTCTGGATGCTCCCTTTGCTGAGGAGCATTCCTGCTCTTTGAACTCATGGATTGGATGGCATCTATGTTTTTGACGATTCCAATGATGAACTCTTGGAGGGTATGGCTTTTTTCTGCACTTTCACTTTCATGGATTGACCTGCCCTTCGCCGTTTGGGCGCTCCCTGTGCTCCGACGGCTATTTTTCTCCTCTGATGGGCCTCTGTCCTGGCCGCTGGACTGTCCAGGGGAGGGTGTCTTGTGGTTTGTTACCTGCCTTGTTATGTTGGCCTAGGCCTGGCTGCCATGCTGCTTTTCTTTGCGCACGTTACACTGAGCCGGGCCTTCCTCGCCCTTTGCTCGTGCCAAGTTCTTTTGCACTGTCTGCATTTTCTGTTGTTCACCTTTTGGGCTCGGTCTGCGCAAACATGTACAAGGTCGCATAACAATGTATTTTGGTTCTTCCTGATATGGCCAGTCTCGCGCACCCAGACATAACATTATGTGCAATTGCCATGAGGAATTTGATATGCTTTTAATACTGTGGTTTACTAGCGCTTAACACACTTGGAGAAATCCCTTTCGGTGAGAAGAGCTATGATGTCCTGCTGATGTAATTCTGCATTTAGAGACTGAGGTATGGGGTTCGCTAGTCAAAGCCCAGAGGTCTTCTATTTCTATAATAAACTATCTTACTGCAAGGGGAGGGTGGTAATGTTATTTATACGTTTATCCACTGAGCTCTGAGATGCTTTCCCCGTTTGTATTCTATGGAATTGTAACCATGCTGCTTATATTAGTCATATGCATTATGCTATTAGTACTGACACGTGTACTGTACATTAGAGCACGTAAGTTGGAATAAACATTTTAAACTATCCAGTGTCTCTTCCTACGCACCTTGTGGACAAGTACGAGTGAGTGGCGAAAGAGTGTTCTTGCTTTTGCGAGTCCTGAGATAAAGATACCGTGTTCTGGGTTGTCCAAACATTAGTACTTGGGTGCTAATGGGATGCTAAGCTAGTTGGGTTGGGGTTTTTGGGTGCTACGGTATATGGTGGCAAACCACTGTATTCCGGGGTCCCATTTTCCTGTGCATAGCTCTGTGTATGTGCAGAAACCTTATGACAAGGGCTTCTGGGCCCCCAGGGAACCCTCAGCATCCAAGAGGACTTATTCTCCAACCATCAGTACACCAGGGGGCGCGTTTTCACAGTGGTGAAGAAAGGTGGCATGGCCTCCGAAGACCTCTCAGCACTTCTACTGTGTGGGACTTACTGGAGGTAACAGGAGGACTTGTTGGCCCCCAATGACACTCTAGAGCCAATGGGACATCATCCCCCAACCAGCAGTGTGCTAGGAGGTGCATTTGCAGAGTGGTGGAGATAGAAGGCGTGGCCTCTGAAGTCCTCTCGGCAATCATGCTCAGTGGGACTTACTGGAGGTAACAGGAGGGCTTGTTGGCCCCCAAGGACCCTCAGCATCCAAGGGGGCTTCATCCCCCAACCAGCAGTGTGCCAGGAGCCATGTTTGCGGAGTGGTGGAGAAAGGAGGCGTGGCCTCTGAAGACCTCTAGGCAATCCCGCTGTGTGGGACACACTGGAGGTAACAGGAGGGCTTGCTGGCCCCCAAGGACCCTCTGGAGCGAAGGGGACTTCATCCCCCAACCAGTAGTGCATCAGGAGGTGCATTTGCAGAGTCGGGGAGAAAGGGATAAGGGCATCGGATGAGCACTCAGCGATCACTCTGTGTGGCACTTACTGGAGGTAACAGGAGGGCGTGTTGGTCCCCCAGGACCCTTAGCAACCAAAGGGACTTCATCCACCAACCAGCATTGTGCCAGGAGATGCATTTGAGGAGTGGTGGAGAAAGGGGGCATGGCCTCTGAAGACTTCTCAATAATCCTGCTGTGTGAGACTTACTGGAGGTAACAGGAGGGCTTGTTCGCCCCAAAGAACCCTCTACAGCCAGGGCACTTCATCCCCCAACCAGCAGCGCACCAGAAAGGGCGTTTGCAGAGTGGTTGAGAAAGGGGGCGTGGCCTCCGAAAACCTCTCAGTACTCTCACTGTGTGGGACTTACTGGATTTAATAGGAGGGCATGTTGGCCCCCAAGGAGCCTCAGCAGTCCAGGAGACTTCATCCCCCAACCAGTAGTGCTCAAGGAGGCGCATTTGCAGAGTGGTTTAGAAAGATGGCAAGGCCTCCAGACACTTGTGTTCTGCTTTATTAAAAAATGTATTTATTTAATAGGGGAGATGGCCGCGTGGCCCCCCTCCCGGGCTGATTTCGGCTCTGAGGATCCCATCCGCATGGGCCCACCCTCTTTTTTTTTTTTTTTAAATATATGAAGGGAGGGGGGCTGCGCGGTCTTCCACCTGGGACAATTTTGCCTATAGGGACCCCATCCCCAGGGCCCGGCCTCTTTTGTGGGTGCCTTGGTCCCACCCAGGGCACCCACTTAGAAGTGTTGGGGACCACGTTGGGAGCCTCAAGGGCCCCGTGGTCCCTCCCAGCTCTCCGCCTCCTGTGGCAGCTGATATTGCTTTGACAAAGAGGGAGTGCTGTACATGCAGCTTCCTCTTTGTCAAAGCAATTGTGCTCTGCTTCTAGCAAGCGAGTGCATTTTTTATGCTCTCACTTGCTAGAAGCAGAACACAGTTTGCTATGGATTGGTAGGAGCAGTGATCAAGGAGCTGTGCTCTGAAACGCGTAAGGCAAACAAAGAACTCTGAATTAAAAATGCCTTTTGCTTTTACTAGATCTGCTGTGGAGTGCATCTTTGAAGTGGGGACACATTGATGGACATGTAACTGAATGGCAGTCCGGCCATGAAGACTGCACCACCCCGAGTTGGGGCCATGAAAGCCTGGAAATCCGGAGCTGGTTGGGACAGTAGATCAGCACAAATTATGGAGAATTTATAATTTGGAGGCCCACTGGAGGGTAATTTTAAAATGCATATTCAGTGTTGCAGCGCAGAGTCTATAAGAGATATAGAACACTGTCTGAAAGGGACTACACATCCCTGCATGAACACAAGTTAACTCACCTGTGAATCCTACTGAAGGTTAATTGAAATGCGATGAGACATTTTGCCTTTGAGTATGTCTGCATGCACCCTGGCAGCCTGTGATCAAGGAGCTGTGCTCCGAAACGCGCAAGGCAAACAAAGAACTCTGAATTATAAATGCCTTTTGCTTTTACTAGATCTGCTGTGGAGTGTGCCTTTGAAGTGGGGACACACATATATATATATATATATATATATATATATCTATATCTATCTATATAAATACATGTGAACAAGGCCGCATGTCTGGCGGCCGAAACGCGTCATTTTGGACATTGATACTTAAATAAAGACACTTTGCCATCATCACTGCCTTGGAGTCTGTGCCCTCGTGTTGCGCCGCTGTGGCTGGATACTTTGGGATTCACATGCTGATATAGATATATATATATATATATATTCACCAGTAGGTAGTTATAGTTAGGACCTCGTTTCTATTAAAAAAAGTTTTTTCTTTTGCCAATATCGTTAGCGCCGTTTGACGAATCTTCTCGAAATTTTCAAAACTAATGGTTCACTCAGGTCAGCTCCTGACTTGAAAGTTTCTGGGTGATTCGTCAAGCGGGGGCCGAGAAAAAAGGGGGGCCCCAAAACGCGTTTTCCCCATGTTATTTTCCATAGGAATTGTGGAACAGGCTACAGCCTGAACTGCTGAACGGAATAACACCAAATTTGGCAAAAAAGGTAGCTCTTGGTTCAGAAAGAGCCCTTTTTTTTAAATGGTGTAAATCCGTTCAGTAGTTCCAGAGAAATTCAAAAAATAAAAATGTATATATCTGAGCACCAAGGAGGATTCACGACTCCTCCCGAGCATGAGATTCATTCTGATTGGCTGCCAACACTCCAAACCAGAAAGTGTTGGCAGCCATCTTGAGACTCGGTAACCGAGTCACAAGAAAACAGTAAAAAAAAGATGAAAAACAAGAAAAGGGGGCAGGGTAGAAACACCCTGACCCCCTAGGCCTGCTCAGGGGGTCCCACAAGGACCCCCAGGGCCAAAAAAAGCATTTAAAAAAAAACCCAAATCGGCCTAATTCGCGCTGGGTGCGCGAATCCGGCCGAATTCTTTTTTAAAAAAAACAAAGCGCTGGCTCCCGCGCTTCGTTCTCTATAAGTTCCCGGGTGGGCCAGGTCCCGGGGTCAATGTGTAATTATATAGCGGGGGCCCCCGCAGCCCCGAGGACCACCACCTCCCTGGGGCAATGCTAATTATATGCGGGGCATGTGCCACCCCTGCAGCGCTGGGGACCGCAACCTCCCCGGGGCTTTATTGTAATTAAAAGGTGTGGGAGGGCTTATGCCTCCCCCCACGCAGCCATGGGGGCCGCCAAGTCCCCGGGGCTTTAATAATTAAAAGTGGGGGCACGTGGCCCCCCCACCGCCCCAGGGAACGCCACCTCCCCGGGCCTCTGATCTTTTAAAAAAAATGTGTGGGGGGTTCGAGCCCCCCCACACAATCCCAGGGACCACTACCTCCCCGGGGCACACTTCATTTACATATGGGGGTCCGTTGCAGCCCCCCGGCCCCGGGGACCACCACATCCCCAGGGCTGTGCAAATGATGGGAAGGGGGCCCCGCGGCCCCCCTCCTGGAGCCCTTGATGGCCCTGGGGACTGCCACCCCCCCAGGGCCGGCTCCTGCAATGTCCCGGGATGCCCACCCCCGGGACATTGCCGTTTGCAATGGCAGGAAGGGAGCACGGCTCCAGCCCTGCCATAGCAAACACTGCTTTGCTTCTTGGAAGGTTTCCAAGAAGCAAAGCAGGATTGCTTTTGGGCAAGGGGAGCTGCATGTCAGCAGCTCCCCTTGCTCAAAAGCAATGCCAGCTCCCGCAAGAGGTGGGGAGCCGGCAGGGACTGTGGGGGCATTGTGGCTCCCCCCCATGGTCCCCAATGCTGAGGCCAGGCCCCGGGGATGGAGTCCCCAGGGCCAGAAGTGTCCCAGGGAAGGGGGGCCATGGAGCCCCCCTCCCTAATTAAAAATTAAAAAAAATAAAAGATCGAGGCACAGCCCCGGGGGATGGGGTCCCCGTGGCCAATAATGGCCTCAGGAGGGGGGCCGTGCAGCCCCCTCCTTAAAAATAATAAATAAAAAAAGATTAAATATGTGGCCATGCCTCAGGGGATGGGGTCCCCGGGGCTGAAATCGGCCATGGGAGGGGGGCCGCGTGGCCCCCCTCCCGTTTTAAATTTAAAAAAAAATGCTCAGGCCCTGGGGGATGGGTTCCCCAGGGCCCAAAAGTAATAAAGGGAAGGGGGGCCACCCAGCTCCCCTTCCAAAAACCACATTTAAAAAAAGCCAGCATATCGCCGGAGGCCCCGCCCCCTCCCTGCACCACTCTGTAAATTCGCCCCCTGGCGCATTCTAAGTTGGGGGATTAAGTTCCCTTCATTCCTGAGGGTCCCTGGGGACCAATTAGCCCACCAGGTACCTCCAGTAAGCCCCACAGAGTGGGATTGCTGAGAGGTGGTCCGAGGCCACGCCCCTTTTTACACCTTTTTAATGCGCCTCTTGGCACACTGCTGGTGGGGCAACGAGGTCCTCTTGTGTCCTGAGGACCTCAGGACACAAGTGGACTTCATCCCCCGAGCAGCAGTGCACCAGGAGGCGCGTTTGCACGGTGGTGTAAAAAGGGGGTGTGGCCTCAGACCAATCTCAGCAATCCAGCTGTGTGGGGCTTACTGGAGGTACCTGGTGTGCTAGTAGGCCCCCAGGGACCCTCAGGAGGCAAGGGGACTTCATCCCCCAACCAAGAGCGTGCCAGGAGGCGTGTTTGCAGAGTGGTGGACGAAGGGGGCGTGGCCTGTGCCCACCTATCAGCAATCCCACTATCTGGGGCATACTGGAGGTATCAGGTAGGCTAGTTGGCCCCTAAGGACCCCCAGCAGCGAAGGGGACTTTAATCCCCATCCAAGAGCACGCCAGGGAGTGCGTTTGCAGAGTGGTGGGGATAGGGGGCGTGGCCTGCTATGCAGGGGCGTAGCTAGGCCTTAGGCTGCCCGTGGCGGCCCCTGCGTTTGCCGCCCTCGGCAAAATGATAGAAGAGCGGGGGGGTTGTTAGCGGCCGATTCTTGCGGCCGCGACGGCTGCAGGTAAGAGCGGGGGAAGGGGGGCCGGCTGCCGCTCCAAAACTTGTGCCGCCTGGGGCGGTCCGCCCCCATTGCCCCCCCTAGCTACGCCACTGCTGCTATGACAACTTAGCAATCCCACTGTGTGGAACTTACCCAAGGTAATAGGAGGGGTAGTTGGCCCCCAAGGTTGTCCTTGAGGGCCAACTACCTCTCCTATTACCTCCACTAAGTCCCACACAGTGGGATTGCTAAGAGGTCTTCGGAGGCCACGCCAACCCTTTCTCCACCACTCTGCAAACGCGCCTCCTGGCACAGTACTGGTTAGGGGATGAAGTCCACTTTACTCCTGAGGGACTTTGGGGGCCAAGAAGCCCTCCTGGTACCTCCTGTAAGTCCTACGCAGCGGAATTCCTGAGCGCTGGTCGGAGGCCCAGCCCCCTTTCTGCACTACCCGACTACCAGTTAAAGAAGCATTTGTAATGTAATAGGTCTCGCATTTGTGAGAGTTAGAGCTATTGGCGTTGTAAATGTAAAAGATTTTTACTAATGTTTTTTGGTGTAGAGTGGATGTACGTTGTGTGTAGTGGAATTATGTGGTATGTTGTGCAGTGAAATTATGTGAATAGAAAGTATGTGGTATTTAGTGTATAGGAATTATGTGGAGTGGGATTATGTGTTTTGGAGAGTAATTATGTGGTATTGTAGTCAGTGTTGTGGAGTGGTAACCTCAGATTTAGTCTTCCTCGTTTCCATAGAAGTTAAACTATAAACTCAATGAGACACAAAAAACAGAAGGAACCACTGAGGAGCACTTCTGGACCTAGTCAAAGGTGTGAGCAGGGCCACTGGAATTATGTGACTGTTCGGCTGCACCAATTTTCACATAATTAATAATTTTCCGCATTTGCCAAATATTCCATCATCTGCTGCCTAATCTGCAGATTTGAACAAAAAAAGCCTTGTTTCTAACTCAAACGGCTCAAATGTTCCCAAAAATGCAGCGTCACTTGTTACAGCGTGGTTGAAGGCCATTTGCAAAGCTGGAATGGTCACGTGTTACTTATTGCAAAATGTGGGTGTTAAACTGGTACTAATGGTGCATAAACCTCTCTTCTTTCTGTGACTCTCTTACCTCTTTCTGCATTTTTCTTGCTTCTTTCTGCACCTTTCTTCCTCTTTCTGCACCTCACTGTCTTCTTTCTGCACTTCACTTGCCTCTTTCTGCACCTCTGTTGCTTTTTTCTGCAGATCTATTGCCTCTTTCTGCACCTCTCTTGCCTCTTTCTGCACCTCTCTTGCTTTTTTCTGCAGATCTCTTGCCTCTTTCTGCACCTCTCTTGCCTCTTTCTGCACCTCACTTGCCTCTTTCTGCACTTCTCTTGCTTCTTTCTATACCTCTCTTGCCTCTTTCTGCTCCTCTCTTGCCTCTCTGCATTTCTCGTCTGTTTCTGCACTTCCCTTGCCTCTTTCTGTACCTCTCTTGCCTCTTTCTGCACCTCACTTGCCTCTTTCGGCACCTCACTCCCTTCGTACTGCACTTCTCTTGCCTCTTTCTGCACTTCTCTTGCATCTTTCTGCACTTCTCGAGCCTCTTTCTGTACCTCTCTTGCCTCTTTCTGCACCTCAAGTGCCTCTTTCTGCACTTCTCTTGCCTCTTTCTACACTTATCTTTCCTCTTTCTATACCTCTCTTGCCTCTTTCTGCACCTCACTTGCCACTTTCTAAACCTCTCTTGCCTCTTTCAGTACCACTCTTGCCTCTTTCTGCACCTCTGTTGGTTCATTCTGCACTGCTCTTGCTTCTTTCTGCACCTCTGTTGCAAATTTATGCATCCCTCTTGCCTCTTTCAGCACCCCTCGTCCGTCTTTCTGCACCTCTCTTGCCTCTGTCTGCACACCCGTTCCCTCTTTCTGCACCCCTTTTGCCTGTTTCTGCAACTCTCTTGCCTCTTTCTGCAGTTCTTTTGCCTCCTTCTGCACCTCTGTTGCTTCTTTCTGCACTTGTCTTGCCTCTTTTTGCACCCCTCTAGCCTCTTTCTGCACCTCTGTTGGTTCTTTCTGCACTGCTCTTGCTTCTTTCGGCACCCCTCTTGCCTCTTTCAGCACCCCTGTTCCCTCTTTCTGTACCTTCCCTGCCTGTTTCTGCACCTCTCTTGCCTCTTTGAGCACCTCTGTTGCTTCTTTCTGCACTTCTGTTGCTTCTTTCTGCACACCTCTTGCATCTTTCTGTACCCCTCTTGCATCTTTGTGCACCTCTCCTTCCTCTTTCTGCACCTCTCTTGCCTTTTTCTGCGGTTCTCTTGCCTCTTTCTGCACCGCTTTTGCTTCTTTCTGTAGATCTCTAGCATCGTTCTGCACCTCTCTTGCCTCTTTCTGCACCTCACTTGCCTCTTTCTGCACTTCTCTTGCTTCTTTCTACTCCTCTCTTACCTCTTTCTGCTCTTCTCTTGCCTCTTTGTGCATTTCTCTTGCCTGTTTCTGCACTTCCCTTGCCTCTTTCAGTACTTCTCTTGCCTATTTCTGCACTTCTCGAACCTCTTCCTCTACCTCTCTTGCCTCTTTCAGCACCTCTGTTGCTTCTTTCTGCACCCCTCTGCCTCTTTCTGTACCCCTCTTGCCTCTTTGTGCACCTCTCCTTCCTCTTTCTGCACCTATCTTCCCTTTTTCTGCTGTTCTCTTGCCTCTTTCTGTACCTCTTTGGCTTCTTTTGCCTCTTTCAGTACCACTCTTGGCTCTTTCTGCACCTCCGTTGGCTCATTCAGCACTGCTCTTGCTTCTTTCTGCACCTCTGTTGCAAATGTATGCATCCCTCTTGCCTCTTTCAGCACCCCTCTTCTGTCTTCCTGCACCTCTCTTGCCACCTGTTCCCTCTTTCTGCACCCCTTTTGCCTGTTTCTGCAACTCTCTTGCCTCTTTCTGCAGTTCTTTTGCCTGCTTCTGCACCTCCGTTGCTTCTTTCTGCACTTGTCTTGCCTCTTTCTGCACCCCTCTAGCCTCTTTCGGCACCCCTGTTGCTTCTTTCTGCACTTCTCTTGCTTCTTTCTGTACCTCTTTTGCTTCTTTCTGCACCCATCTTGCCTCTTTTTGCACCCCTCCTCCCTCTTTCTGCACCTCTCTTGCCTCTTTCTGTACCTCTGTTGATTCTTTCTGCACTTCTGTTGCTTCTTTCTGCACTTCTTTTGCCTCTTTCTGCTCCTCTCTTGCTTCTTTCAGCACCCCTGTTGTCTCTTTCTGCACTCGTCTTCCCTCTTACTGCACCTCTCTTGCTTCTTTCTGCACTTCTCTTGCTTCTTTCTGCACCGCTCTTGCTTCTTTCTACACCTCTGTTTCTTCTTTCAGCAATTCTCTTGCCTCTTTCTGCACTTCTCTTGCCTCTTTCTGCACTTCTCTTGCTTGTTTCTGCACCTCTCTTGCGTCTTTCTGCACCTCTGTTGCCTCTTTCTGCACTTCACTTGCTTCTTTCTGCACCTCTCTTGCCTCTTTCGGCACCTCTGTTGCTTCTTTCTGCCCTTCTCTTGCCTCTTTCTGCACCTCTGACTTAGAGGTAGTTTTAATCCCCCTGCCCTATTATGCACTAGGGCCTTACAGGGGAGGTCATGCCAATCACAGGGGTACCCCAACCCATAGTGTACCCTAGTGTATGTAGGTGTTTTCACTGTATTCTAAGTGTCTTTCAGCATAGCACTGGCTCCCGGCCTGGTTAGTCAGAGTCAGTTACCACCAGTACCAGTCAGCAAAATGGTAGGGGCACAGGATGACTTTGCAACAAGGCCACTTTCTGCACTCTGTTGGTTCTTTCTGCATATCTCATGCTTCTTTCTGCACCTTTCTTCGTCTTTCTGGACTTCTGTTGCCTCTTTCCTGCATTTCTCTTGCTTCTTTCTGCGCTTTTCTTCCTCTTTCTGCACATGTCCTACCTCTGCAGGCATAGTTAGAAATTAGCATTTAAAAAACCTTTGAAATTCACTGAAAAAAACATGGATTTCAGGGACGTTATAGTTAGGAATTAGCATTTAAAAAAACCTTAGAAATTCACTGAAAAAGCCATAGGTTTCAGGGACGTTATAGTTAGAAATTAGCATTTAAAAAACCTTAAATATTCACTGAAAAAACTACAGGTTTCAGGGACGTCATAGTTAGAAATTAGCATTTAAAAAAACCATAGAAATTCACTGAAAAAAACGTAAATTTCAGGGACGTTATAGTTAGAAATTAGCATTTAAAAAACCTTTGAAATTCACTGAAAAAACCATGGATTTCAGGGACGTTATAGTTAGGAATTAGCATGTAAAAAAACCTTAGCAATTCACTGAAAAACCATAGGTTTCAGGGATGTTATAGTTAGAAATTAGCATTTGAAAAACCTTTGAAATTCACTGAAAAAACCATAGGTTTCAGGGACGTTATAGTGAGAAATTAGCATTTATAAAACCTTTGAAATTCACTGAAAAAACTAACCCTGGACGGTGAACTACGCTCCGCTCACGGAGTTTGCGGAGTTTGCTTCACTCCGCATTACGCGGATCCCGGCGAGATTTTTCGTCGTTCGCGATTGGCAACATCAAGTTGGCGAGCGTGGAAAATAAACCTCCCGGCGAGATTTCTCAACGCGGGGGGGTCAGGTTTCTCATTGCGAGTGGTCGCGTATGCTCGCGACCGCTCGCGATGAGAAACTGCCCGTTCGCATTGAGAAAGCTGCCGCTCGAGTAAAAATCTACTCGAGCGGCAGAAAACGACCGCTTGCATTGCGCATGATGCCGTTTGCAATGATTGCACAGTGCGGACAAGCATCCAGCACTGTGCAATCACCGCGAACAGCATTTTCCTATCGCACTACGCTGCTCGCGTAGCTCCGCGTAGCGCGGCGGAGTTGTTTTACCACTATGTGTAGCGTCGCATAGCGCAACTCCGTGAACTACGCCCACGCTTAGAAAAAAACACAGGTTTCAGGGACGTTATAGTTAGTTCAACAGTTCACTCATACAAAACCAGAGAAATTCAGCCGTTATAGTTAGTTGAGCTAACTATAACTCGTGCCCCCGCAATGCTCTGCTGATGACATCACATATTACATCATTCATAACATGGTCAGTGACATCACTGATGACATCACTGATGACATCTCAAATAACATCACTGATGACATCACTGATGACATCATCCACGTGATAATCTGATGCACATCCTCATACCCTAATATAACCTTTGATACACCCACTCTAAAATACAGACTACCATTTTCAAAACCAACAACACACCAACACCTGTTACTACATACCCACTCACTGATTCCTAGGTCTACACACACATCCACTCATTCACCCATACAGTCACTCATACATGCAGTCACTCATCAATACAGCACAATCATATATACTCATATACCTATACAGACACTCACACACCGCCACTCATCCATAGAGCTACTCACACACCTAGTCAGTCATGCAAAGAATCAATCACACTCCCATTTATTAACCTATACAGTTATACACACACCACCTAACTTATTCATACAGATACTAACACATACTTACTCTCTTATACAATCACTGATACAAGCACACACTCATCCATACAGCCACTCTCACAATCACTCACTCTCACATATAGTCATTTATGTACTCCAACACTCACATATACTGTCTTTTACATATGTAGTTACTCACACATGTACCACTGAGACATCCATTCACTCACCAACACACCCATACACACACTCACCTACCCATACAGCCCTTCACAGATGTATTCTTAAACCCATACACCCAGTGAATCACCCACTCACACATCTATGCACAGAGTCACCCACCCACAATCCACCCACACAGACGCTCAGGTACCAATACTGATACTCAGACAGCCAATCAATAACCCATATAGACAATGATGTAGCTACTCACCAACCCATGCAGCCGCTTACACACCAACTGACAGACGGATACAGACATTCACACAGTTTAGTCACTAACCCATGCATTCAGTAAGACACATTTAATCACTCACTTATACAGTCAGTCACGCACCTACTAAATCATCCATTCAGACACTTATACACCCACTCATTCTTCAATACACCTTGGCGTATATATATATATATATAAAACATATTTAAACTTTACAGAAACACACAGTCACTGGATGATGTCATCAGTGATGTCATCAGTGATGTCATTTGAGATGTCATCAGTGATGTCATCAGTGATGTCACTGACCATGTCATCAATGATGTTATATGTGACGTAATCAGCAGTGCATTGCGGGGGTGCGAGTTATAGTTAGCTCAACTAACTATAACGGCCAAATTTCTCTGGTTTTGTACGAGTGAAATGTCCAACTAACTATAACGTCCCTGAAACCTGTGGTTTTTTCAGTGAATAGATATAAATATACTAACCCTGGGCGGGTGCCTCCGCTCCACCAGCGGAGTTTGCGGAGATTTGCCTACTCCGCGCTCTGTGGTGAATGTGGAGATAGGGAAAACTCTGCCTCTGTGGCGGAGCGGAGTTAGCCGCTCCCTCCCCCTTTCCAAATACTTTAAAAATAATAAAAAGAAGGCACTTACCTGTGTTTCTGCCGCCTCCCCTGCCTGGCCGCTCTCCTTCCTGCTCCTCTTGCGTACTTTTTCATAATAAAAAAAACACTACGTTGTACATCTTGCGAGTGCGCATGCGTACACGCGCAAGACGTACAATGTAGTGTTTTTGTCAATGAAGAAGGACGCGAGGTGGCGAGGAGCAGGAAGGAGACTGGCCAGGCAGGAGAGGTGGCAGAAACACAGGTAAGTGCCTTCTTTTTATTATTTTTAAAGCATTTGAGAGGGGGGAGCGGGGAGGGAGCTAGGAACATAGCAGGGGAGTGGACATCCAGTGAATGATTCTGCAAGGATTCTGTTCCAGTGTGAGCTAGGAAGGTGCTCACTTGGGCTGATTTAAGGCATGATTGTCAACTCATCATGTAAGCGTCAAATACAATGGTAGTATATCAGGAGTGTTGTGTAACTTGAGTTCTTCTCTGTGGCATTATAGCTAGTTGTCCCAATCTTCCAGATGTGCAGCACGCAAAGGGGGACTGACTGGACTCATCAAAAGGGGGTGAAGAAGCAAAGATCATTCTTTGAAATGCATGAATAGTTCAAAATGTTATTGTTTGAGGTGTAGGACTATGAAAAAAACTGAATAGGCTATCTGATTTAAAAAGTACAAATCTGTGCCCATCAAAATGTTTTTTGACCAGAGTACCACCAATCATAGTTTCTTATCTTCTTTCTAGTACATCTCAGCACCTACAAATTATACTGAGACGTGTGAAATAAATAGTTGAGAATGTGCATCCCAAATTTAAGAAAAAAGGTTGAGAAAAAGGAGAAAGGAAAGAGAAACCACACCAATAAGTGTATCCCACAGTGACGACGGAACAGGTCCAAGCTGAACATCATGCATCGTGCACTGCATGGAAACAAACCAGTGACTCTAGGTGACTATATACCCTGATGTAATGACCACGAAAATAAATCAACTCCCACCAGAATGGATGGAACGTAAGCCAGGGTTCCATGACGCAAAGGGTCCTCCTCGTCAGTAGTGTCCAGATATACACTGCTGGTAATATAAATCAATATGAAATTCTAATAAACAACAGTTGGTCAACACAAGCACAAATTGTATACTATGGGGCATGTGGGCTGGGCAAAGCATATAGCTTGGAATTAATATCAACATATCTTGATGGGGTGTGCTATAGTGGAAGCACAGTACTGAGCACCCTCTAATGGTGCCCATGACCTTTAAGGGCATACATTGTATAAACGTGGACTGGAAACGGACTGGTCTCCCTGAGTGGGGTTAGTCACTAATGATGGTAGTATATTGTGGGCATCAAATACTAGAAATATATTGTCATATTTCTCTGGGATGTTCGCCAGTACTTGTTACTGGGTCCAATAAAGTAAATTAATCATGAATTCGTCACACACACAGAGCGGGGGCCTGTTAGTTCTATAAAATTAAATGACTGGGTGGTAGTAATTCTGATTCATCCTAACCATGTTAATGGCCGAGTTTTATCACTCACCCAACTATTAGTGTAATTCCTTAGATAGCTGGTAGGTCTGTCGTTGTATCCGTGATACTGACGTAATAGTACTGCTAATTGTTGTAACTAGTAATCCAAAACTCTGTAGCCCTGTAAAAAACATTGTGCACTTAGTTATCGCCCCTCTATCAAAGGTGGCAAAAGTAGAGTAACATAACCACAGTGTCACCAGTTGACTCACCACAAATTGGACCAGTGGTGCCCCACGTCTTGCTATGAATGTAGTCCTCCTGGCAATAGGTTAAAATAAACCCTTATTCTCGGGTGAATAACTGTGTCGAAGTCAAATAGTTCACTGGGCCGAACCCTGATAAGTCGGTCCCCTGTGAAGATAAATAATCAAGTTGCTCATACCCTTCGAGTGACTCCAATTGAATCCCTCTCCTGCAGATTGAAGGCTCACCTGTCAAGTCGAAGTGACTGGTTGACACACCGGTCCGTATACTTCTCCGTAACCACAAGGAAGTAACCGGCATTGCCCTCTCGGCGTGTTTGTAGCCGTGGCGTTGTCACATGACCCAAAAACAAAAACACCTAGTATGCGTAGCGTTACAAGCCTGTGATGTCCCCGGAAAATGCGCCGCCATCTTAGAAATGTTCCATGGCCCATACCAAACTAGTATGATCCCTGGCTGGTCGTATAAAAAACAAGAGCAGTCCTATAAAATCCCACTCGTTCGTTCATAAATAAATGTGCCATCTTAGAAATGTTCCATGGCCCATACCAAACCAGTACAATCCCTGGCTGATCGTGTAAAAAACAAGAGCGGTCCTATAAAATCCCACTCGTTCGTTCGTAAATGGATGCGCAAATGCATGTGACTTAAATAAGACTGTCATAAAAGTGACCTCCGGTTGTAAATACACTAAAAAGATGTAAATGTATAAAAATATATTTTGTGCCATTCGGAATACATATGTAGAGGTAAACACGCGGAAAAAAGTCTTCGCATCCACAGTCTCCTAGAGTGCCACAAAGGATACCTTATAAGGTGGAAAGGATTCAGTCAACTCCGGTGAGTGTATGACCAGTGCTTGTCCCCATACCAAAATTTGCGCCGCCATCTTGTAACGGGGTGTGTACCAGCTGTGTGTGTGATAACACGTGCCCAAGTGTTAAGTGTAAAAAATATGCCTCATCTTGGTTCAATAACCAAATCCAGGTTACCATTACATAGAAACCTCCCTTATAGTTTAACTTAAATATTTTAATTCCCGGTGGACGACATGGAAGACTAATAATCTTGAGCTTAAAAAGGAGCCCCAGAGGAGAAAGGGGTGAAAGATACAGTGCTGGTTAATGACAGAGTCAAACACAAAAGAGTGACAATGGGGTCACCAAAAAGTAGGAGCCCACATCACCAGGTTATGGACCTGTAAGATAACAAATGTTCTCCTTCTCAGACAAATACAATCAATCCATCATTCTTATTGAATATGTGCAAGAACTGTGGTCACAATTCCCCATATACATTACAGATTGACATACATTTTGATCAACAAACTCCAAATAAAAGATTTCTTCTTACAAATATCACAACATTGAGCAAGTAAAATATTCTTTGCATCATCATTGAGCAAGTAACCCATAAGGTGTTGTTGGTTCAAGAATCAAAGTACATATCACAAGACATCTGAATCGATGTCTATGACAATCTCTTATGTCCCAAGACTTGCTGCATTACTCAGACCAGACAGTTTTACAATGACCCAGGACTGTTTCAATCTCGCAGAAATACATGCATTTCCCTATCAATATTCAACCCCAGATCAACTGATCTCAGTTTGATCAACCATTTGGCTTCCAGCTTCCTCAATCGGGAAACCTTGTCACCTCCACGGGGGTCATCTTCCACTATTGCAATACCATGAAATTTAAGCCTTAATATTTCAGCTGCTTGATGTATCGTATTGTAGTATACTGCCAACGGATAGTTGGTATTATTGTTTCGAATCGCTCTAATGTGTTCTTGGATTCGTTCTTTAAGTGGTCTGATAGTACTCCCCACATATATTAAATTGCATTGGCAAATTATACAGTACACCACGTATTTGTTATTGCAATTAATAAAGTGCATGATATTGTGTGTCTGTCCTGTGTTGTAACAAAACTTTGTGATCTTATTGTCTGCAAATTGACAAACATTGCACATTGTGCATTTATAAAAGCCATTAGGTTTGATAGGTAACCACGTGTGTTTGTCTTCCTGTCTGTTGGAACCCGTGCATGAGGGACTCAAAATGTTTCTCAATGTCCTACCTCTTACATATGTAACCTGCGGTTTCTTTCTAACATATGGGTCTAAATCATGGTCCAATTTTAGCAGATGCCAATGTTTGCGTAGTGTATTGAAAATGTCCTTGCTCTTGGAATGGAATTGTGTTATAAATGCAATGTGTTTCCTCTCTAGTGTCTTTTTCTTATTGTACTTAGATTTGAGTAGTCCTGTGCGCTTGGTTCTATTGATTCTCGTGTGCGCTTGATCTAAGATTTTATGGTCATACCCTCTAGTCAAAAAACGTTTCTTCAACTTGACAACCTCTTGTTGAAAAATCAGGTCATTACTACAGTTTCGGCGAAGGCGAGTCATTTCCCATACGGTATTGCTCTAATTTGAGATATTGGGTGTGAACTGCCCGCGTGTAATATTGAATTACAGGCTGTTTCTTTACGAAAAAGCCTTGATTGCAAAGTACCATTATCCACAAACAGTGTAACATCCAAAAAGTCAACATGATCTTTATTGCTATTGTGGGTGAAACTCAAGTTGTATTCATTATTGTTCAAATGAATGATAAAGTCTTCCAGACATTTGCTGTCACCACCCCAAATCATCAGGATGTCTTCAATAAAACGACCCCAATAAACTATATGATTGGTCAATATAGATGGGCAGGATCTCCAAATGTGGTGTTCTTCATAAAAACCCATGTAAATATTCGTAAACGACGGAGAGAACTTGGGCCCCATAGCTACACCTGAATGTTGTCTATACCAGGTCTCTGTATTTGAAAAAATTGTTATCCAAAGCCAATTTCGTGAGCTCCAATACCATTTTGGTGTGATCGTATAATGTAGCATCACGTTTGGACAGAAAGTAGGTCAGGGCTTCCATGCCTTTGTCTGGTGGAATACTAGTATAAAGTGCATTTACATCTAATGTGACAAATGTAAACTCTTCCGACCAAGCAAAGTTTTCCAGTTTATTAAGTAGGTCTTTTGTGTCCTCAATAAAGGCCGGTAAGTTACGTACAATAGGTTTTAAAAAAATGTCAACGTACTCTGAAATGCACGTTTGGTATACAGGCTCCCATAGAGTTGAATGGGACTCCGAGTGAACCGAGTCCGTCACCATACGGGTGCATTGGAATCGGTCGCTCGGACTTGCGGAGCGCAATTTGCTAGGAAAACCCTCCGGATCCGAGTCGTATGGAGGGTTTTCCTAGCGAGATTGTACTCGGCCACTAAGTCATCAACTATTTCTTCAAGTTCTTACCTGATTTAATTAGGCAATTGTACCTCTCACAATCTTCCCAAGCCTTATTGCAGGGTTTCCCAAAAGTGCCTTCTTATTAATGGTGGTGATATTATTAGTGTTCTTGTGCTAGCAGGGAAGATATCACAAGGTGAGGTCCCACTCCCACCTATTTAAAATGAGGTGAACTCCAACTGTCGGATTATTCAGAAATATTCATCACAGGCAAATAGACTGCAGGAAAGTAAAAAAGTTGGTGGGATATCAAAGACTTAGACCAGCCGACCATGACAAAAAACTCTTATTACAAAAACTATCAGTATTAACTCCTGAGCAATCCGGGGTCTAAGAATAAAACTAAACTTCCAAAATCTTCAAGTCAGGAGTTTGGGCTTAGGAGGAGAAGGTTTAGTTACTCTGTGTTGCATAGATTTTGTAAGTAACACAGGGAGGGCCTGATTCACAAAAGGTACAGTTACACTTTTGGTGTTACTTTACTGACTCTTGCAGTGTAAGTCTATGACTAGTAACCTTTCCATCAGTAACTTTACAAGTGGTAACTTTGCAAGAAGTAAGAAGATCCCATAGTGAGTTGGCGTCGCTTTTACCACATCTGCCCCACCAAGTGTGTGATCCATTTATAGGGTACATTTGTAAGTCACAACTCAATATGTCACACAGCTTGGGGGAAGAGGGTTAGGGAAAGGTGTGACAAACTCCTCACAACAACAATATTCATCAAGTCAATGAGCAGCAGATCATCATCATCAAATCTATTGTGGAAGGAAATGAAGGAATGACATAAATCAATTAAATGCATTGGAAACAGTCCTTCAGCCCCAGAGACCCAAGTTATTATGTAATCGTTTTGTCATCTAGGTTTGACAAATACAAATTAGGAATGAACCCACGCAGTTCTAAAAATTATGAAGAAGAGAAGGCCTGTGGATTGTAAAAGAGTAAATATTGATATTGTAGAGTCAAGGAGATGGAGTGTAAGCTTCACAAGGAGTGGAGGAGTTGGACCAAGAGGCAAGACAAGAGCTTAGGCTGCTGCAATCATGATATGATTCACGTGCGATTAACTGAGAAGTGAGAACAATTTTACAGCTAATCCCAGACAAGTCGCTGCTTATACCTGGCTGATCAATCTCACAACTGGCATTACATTTAGCCGAGTGCGCCCATCATGTGACCTGTCTTTCTCCCTCCAGTTACAGTCCCCCCACAATCATAAGCACATAATTAGAGGAGTTTGGCATTTAAGCAAGCACACTACTCAGCATTTCCCAAATCAACACATCTCTATCCAGTCCACAGGGCTACATAGGCCTCTTTGAGTCATGTTAGTTTCCCTTTGAAGCAGATGGTTTCTTTCTTCTGGCTGTTGAGGTAGTCCTGCCTTGAGTCCTCCTGAGTCTGACTTTGAGTACTGGCTCCGTCTGACTCCTGAATCCTCTTGACCCTAATGAGGTTAAGAGAGATAGACCTGTAGTGCACTGCTGTAGATGAGCAAGAGGAGCAAAAGAATGTGAGCATTTTGTGTAGATTGTATTTGTTAACTAAACTGACTGGTCTTGTCTCTGAATACCCTGAAAAAAAGCACAGCAAGGAGTGGACCATGCAAGTAAAGCTAGCTAAGTGGGAAAGGGACAATTACCTTCAGGAAGAATTACCCATCATACCCCCAACATTACAAAGCATCCAAATCAAGTTTACAAATATTAGCTGAACACCCTTACTGCCTGTCCACATCATTTATCATCACTCACACTCACTCAATATATATCACTCATTGGTGCAATAGTTAACTGTTCCAGTCCAAGCAAGGTGGTACACATTTGTCCTTTGTAGCTCCTCTTTTCCCATGGAAGGATGGGACGGAGGCAGGCATTGCCTTCATGCCCTTGAAGCAAATGATAAGGCTTATTCTGTGCACACTGGTCCAACTCCAACCCACCCTTATATGTTAATAAATGGTGGGACTGCATAAATCAGACACCAAATACATAAATATTCCTCTAGCTACATCCATTTTTTTTTTGCAAAGCAGTTCGACAATAATGTGAAAATTCTATTGTGGCCTACTTAGTCAGGGAAGTAGATTTCATCGAATATCACACAGAGGAGTAGGGAAAAGAGGAAGTGTACAACAATGTGTATACATAGAAAACAGTGGCACGTGTGTGATGTGGAAAAAACTGCCCTCACTCACAAAATTGTGACATGCTTCATCATAGGGTGTGCTACAGACACCCCCGCACAGACAAACGCTTGGGGTGGAGCAACAGGGAGGGGAAGACAATACAAACAATGAGATATTTTGGGATCACCGAAGAAAAAGTGCAGATAGTGAAGTTAAAACTAGCTCAGATGTGTACCCACTGCCAATTTTATTCCGGGGCCATCCGGCTAGATTAAAAAACATGAAGGATAGAGGTGAAAGGAGAAAATTAAGGATTCTTTCACCCCTCCTTTACTGCCAAAGTGTCGACATGTTTCTGCCGTGGAAGGTGTGCCCATACAGAAGGGGTCACTAGGCATTTATCAGGACGTTTCAGGACCCAAAAAGGGGAGGGTCACCTCTGATCCTACCTCAGGTATCTGTGGAGAATATTCCTAGTCATGCATAGATACCTGAACCACACACAAATCGTGTTCTGTGAAATACAAAATGAAGAAAAGACACACAATTACTCATGTGCCCAAAGACACAACTGTCCAAAGTTTTTTTAGGGAGAGGAATTTCCTACCCCTACAGAGCCAACACACCACACACGCAACATGCACCACACATCTAAGCGTCACACAGGTATTAATAGATCACAGTGTGAGCTACATAATCCAAATTGAATCCAAACACACAAGATTGTGCAGAATCTACACATCACGCAATACCCATATGGTATGTTCCAGGGAGTCCCTGGAACATACCATATGGGTATTGCGTGTGTTGTGTGTTGGCACTGTAGGGGTAGGAAATTCCTCTCCCTAAAAAAGCTTTGACAGTTGTGTCTCTGACCCTAAAAAACGACTTTGAAAGCTGGAAAAAAAAGGATTTAACACACTGGCCACATGGCTAAACACCAACAAGCTAGGAGGCATGGACAACAAAGAACAAATGCAGGCCTATTGCAAAAGCACACTGGCTGACTACTCAAAATGGTCGCCAGCCAAATGGTCAAACAACAAGCAAGGAGGCATGGACAACAAAGAACACATTTGGCCTATGGCAAAAGCACACTGGCAAACTACACAAAATGGCCGCTGGCCAAATGGTCAAACAACAAATAAGGAGGCATTGAGAGCAAAAAAACATATGCAGGCCTATGTCAAAAGCACACTGACTGACTACACAAAATGTCCACCGGCCACATGGTCAAACAACAAGGAAGAAGGCATGGGCAAAAAAGAGCACATGGGGGGAACATGGCGGCCAGCTAAGGAGCCGGCTGTGAGCACCATGTCTCTCCAGAACTCTTACCTAAACAGACGTAGCCGACCACTATAAAACTGCAGATTCCTTCTCGCTTTCAGCTTTTCTTGCTCTTTTGCTCCTGTTTTTCGATGAGAAACTGGTGATGGACGGTGAAGCTGCACGGCACAATGACCCCCGAGACGCAGCCAGTTACTCACTGCAGTCCGTGATTCCTGGCCGCTCAGCAGCTATGTTTGGACCTGCGAAGGGCAGCACAACTACATCTCCGGGGAACAGGCGGTGGTGTCAGCACAAGTGTGCGGGCGCAGCCTGCATTACAACAACCAACGTTGGGTGTCTGCGGCTCCCCTCAACATATGAGCCCTAAAAGGACACCTGTGCCAGGGGGGAAAATCGAAGGCGCAGGGGAAGGCCCCAGTCATCTAAAAAAATTTGCAGAGGAAGAAAACGGAGCACATCAAGATTGTCCCATCCACAGAGTTAAGAAAACAAGGCATTAACAGGTACACCATAAGGAACTCTCAAGTTATTTTTTCTGATATACAGCCAAAGGGGGAGGAACCGGGTAGGGGAAGTGGATCCCCTCCAATTATTTCCCCCACATTACAGGTTTCCATCTCCACGCTAGGAGCGCCTACCAAAGATCATACTTCTGAACACATATATAAAAAAAAGAGGTGGCAGCTCTGGGAATATACCAGACCCATGTGGGGGGGAAATTAAAATTACACCTTCATTAAGGTCTTTTTTTGAGGTCCGGGGGTGTGAAAACATATCCACCAGTTACACTGGTGCCTCAGTTCCTCCAGGCAGTATCGCCAGTATGGAACAACATCGAGCTGGAACAACCCAGGAGTTGTCCTTAACAAACAGGTTCCAGGTTTTGGAAGAAGAGACAGCACACCCTGTAATTACACTTATGACAGAACCAGGGGCGCCCCCACTTCAAGCAGCTGAGGGCACACAACCACACCCCACGAGGCAGGAAAACATCGGGGGGCTACTACACACACTCTCCGAAGAGATCAAACCAGATTTGCACTGTCAGAGGCAAATCAAGCAAAAATTTGCAAAGCTTGTGAGAGTCTTGAAATTAAACTAACGGATCTGACTAAAAGAATCGGAAACCTGGAAATATCTTTAGAAGACATGAAAGGGGAGGTAGCTGGCAACAGTAAAGAGATTCAAAATCTCAAGGTGGGTGACAAAGCACTCCAGGAGAAGATTGAAGAACTAGAAAATAATTCCAGAAGGAATAATTTAAGGGTCCTTAATATCCCTGAGAGAAAAGAAGGCAAGAACCTGAAAGAATTTATTGTAAACCAGATAAAAGAACTAATACCGGCAGTGAGGGAATTAGACCTCCAACAGGACATTCAGTGAATACATAGGGACCCCTTCAGAAGAAACCTTAATAGAGATAAGCCAGAAAAATCCTTATAAATTTTAACACCTACTCGATTACAGAAATGATACTTTCTGAAGCACTAAAAGCATGTTCATATTCTAAAGATGGATGGTCCTCCCGCATACGTTCAGATATAGCGAAAGAAACACAAACTCGACAATGGGAGCTAGGTAAACACATACAAGAGCTCAAGTCTTTAGGAGCCACGGCCCATACTGAAATTCCCAGCCACATTAAGAATAATGTGGAACAACAAAATGTATAACTTTAAAGAACCTGAGGAAGTGGAGAATATAATAAAGCATATAAAAACCTAGTGTTAGGCTAAGTCTATAGACAAATCAAGGATATGTAAATTAATCTGGA
Source organism: Calotriton arnoldi (assembly GCA_963921515.1). NCBI lineage: Eukaryota > Metazoa > Chordata > Amphibia > Caudata > Salamandridae > Calotriton > Calotriton arnoldi. The sequence goes on from CAWUFW010004061.1 coordinate 930,471, forward strand.
GGGACGAGAGCTGACGGGCATGCCTAAATGCCCAGTTTGGTCAAAGGGAGGTTTCCCCGGGGTGGGGGTGGTGGGTTTACGGGGGGGAGAAACGTTTCACAATTAATGTACATAGCACACGGGGTGAGGAGCAGTGGGAGAAAACAAAAAAAATGTAAGGTCCTCACATTTGATAGACATAAATGGAATAGGGAGCGCTGGAGTCAGGTGGACCTCGGAAGATTGCCGCTTTAAATAAGACACACATCCTGAGGGTTTTAAGTTGGAACATAAACGGCCTAAGGGTACCGGGTAGGAGAAGGAGAATTCTTCAGTTCTTAAAACAATCAAACAATGACATCATAATGCTACAAGAAACACATTTACAATAGGCAGGTTGGGAGGGAATAATCAAGGGGCATAGATGGATCACCCAGTTTGCATGCACAAACCAGAATTGTAATGTGAAAGGGGTGGCAATTTTGATAAAAAATTCAGCCCAAGCTAAACTAATAAAAGTGATTACAGATCCCAAAGGGAGATGGCTAATCACCACCATTAGAATTAATAGCATAAAATATTCTCTGATAAGCTATTATGGTTCAAATATAGATGATCCATCTCCGCTTCAGAAACTTTTTCAACAACTTTTAAGTAATGAGAATCTTGTTATAATGGCGGGTGATTCTAATGTATTACTTGACCTCGTACTAGACAAATCCTCCTCCAGGCCGACGATTAATATACCTAAAATGAGAGCTTTTATACAGAACTTAATGAAGAATTTGGGCTTGATAGACCCCTGGAGACAGAAGGCTGGCAGGAACAAATGCTACACATACCATAGTAAGAAACATGGCCATGCTTCTTGCATAGATTATTTCCTGATCGACACCAGATTAAGGAATAAGGTTAAGGTAGTTATTCATCAATCAGTTCACTTATCAGACCACTCTGCAGTAAATCTTGAGCTAGCCCTGGATTGCAGCATAACTAGACCTCGATGAACAATAGATAGGTCCCTAATAGAAGAGCAGGAGATTTTAATTAAGCTGAAGCAGCATACCCTAGAATACTTCAAGTTAAATAGGGACTCCACCCCCCACGAACAATCTGGGATGCTTATAAAGTTTTTATTCGAGGGAGATTGATTAATTATGCAGCCCATAGAAGGAGAGAAAACAATATTAAAATCAAGGGGATAGAAAGGAAAATAACTGCCTGGCATAAAGAGCTGTATGATGCGGTTGATGCAGACATAATAATAAAAATACAAATGCAGATGGATGAAGCTAAAAAAGAATTAACAGAACATTGGCTGAAGAGGGGAGGAGTTATTTGACATTAGTTAAGAAGGAGGACGGGAGTAGTGAATAGAATGCCACTTTGTTAGAAGGAGAAAGCTTGTTTGGAGAAAGATCATAACGAGAGAGGATAAAGGTATGGAGGAAGGGTGATGATGTTGGTTTAAAGAGATGGGTTCACAAAAAATATCGTCAAGCACGAGCTTTAGGGGAATGAGTAAGAAGTTGGTAATATGGAGAAATGTTAAGATCGGGGTGAGACTCGTTTGGGTAACTGTTTGTAGCGTAGAGATATACGCATAGAGGAAAACGCTGATTACTGGTTCGGAGTAAAATGTAGCATGAATTCAGTAAATAACTGTTAATTATCTCATATACACTTCAGTTTGAGTTTTAAAAAAAAATCTAATGGTTGCTTTTTAATACTTATAGTGAACCCCTGAAGAAGAGCTAATAAAAGCTTGAAATGCATTGGGTAGAGATGAACAATCACTATGGATGAATTTATTTACATGGCACGCGACAGAAAAAGGCCTGGAGGCATATCTGCCATTTTGAAGCTTTGTTATACATAAGTGCTCAACACGTAACACGATGAATGGAAATTAATTTTTGGAATACTTTGAATAAAACGGATGGAATTTGGATGAATCTGGTATAACTTTGTTATGTTACTTGAATTAAGCAGTGCGTCCGATCTGGAGTGGAATCACGCTTCGGTTTCCGTATGTTTATTAACGCACGTGGTGGAGGGCTGACCGCGATTCGGGCTGCACGCCACAACCTTCACAAATCATGGAATAATTATGGAACATGAATACACAGGAGTGCACTTGTTAACTCTCTTCTTTTGAATAGTAATTTTTACCCATCTGCTATCCAACACTTTCCCTACTATTGCACTCATTGGAGTGGGAATAGTAATTTTTCCCTCTCCGCTAGCCAACACTTTCCCTACTGTTGCACTCATTGGAGTGGGAATAGTAATTTTTACCTCTCTGCTATCCAACGCTTTCCCTACTGTTGCACTCATTGGAGTGGGAATAGTAATTTTTATCCCTTCGTTATCCAACACTTTCCCCACTGTTGCACTGACTGGAGTGGGAATAGTAAATTTTACCCCTCCGCTATCCAACACTTTCCCTTCTGTTGAACTCACTGGAGTGGGAATAGTAATTTTCACCCCTATGCTATCCAACACTTTCCCTACTGTTGCACTCATTGGAGTGGGAATAGTACTTTTTACCTTTCCGCTATCCAACACTTTTCCTACTGTTGCACTGACTGGAGTGGGAAGTTTAAGTTTAAAGATTTTTTAATAGTTTAATGCTTTAATTTATAATAGAATTTTTTTAATTAGATTTTATGTTATTGATATGTATATATATATATGTATATATTTATTTGTAAATTTTATATAATTTTAAAATTATGAAATAAATTTAAATTAATAGTTTATTAATTGTTATAAAGTAAATACATATATATTGATTATGTATGTGTGTTTAACTTTTTTAAATTAAGTTTATTAGTTATATTTGTAAAAATGTATATTAAATCTAATTTATTTTTTAAATACATTTTATTATTTGATATATTTAATATTTATTCTTTTATTTTATTTATATATAAAAATCGATATTTTGTACAACTATATTTTTGACATCGATATTTTTTTGGGGATATCTTTGTACTTTCCTGTTTAAGTATAGGTTGTCGATATTTTTGCATTCTATTTTCTTACCTCGTTTTTTTTTCATCTATATTTTTGTAGTCGATATTCTGTCAGTGAACCGCATTAATCATTTGTGCCTTTATGTTGTCAAACACCTGTTGTTGCTCTTGCCCTCATTCAAAGACAGCATCCATGTGTAGACGTTTGTATAGGAGTTACATTTCTAGAGCAAAGTTTCTCACAATTGTTCCCTAGTGTTAACAAAGACCTGCAAAAGACATAACCGTCCACTAGAAAATCTTTAGAGATTACACCTTTTGCAGCTATGCTGTGGCCCAAATAGTCCATTTGAGACTGAAACAGTTTGTATTTCTTCTGCACACAGATCAAGACCTTTTTGACATTCTTTTGCACACTTCCTTTAGGAACTTGACATGTTTCCTCTTGCCTTGTGTAAAAATGAGTATGTCATCTTGAAAACACTTTATTTTTTTTCTTCCATGTCTTGGAAAAGTTGATAAATTATGCATTGAAAGACAATTGCCACAGATGCAAGTCTGAACAGCATTCTCTTGTATTGGAGCACATCAAAAGGTGTAATAAAGGCTACTAATTGTCTTGAACTTTCAGACAGCTCTATTTGGTAGCAAGTGTTGCATAGCTCATGTGTTGAAAATTAGGCAGCTCCTTCCAATAGCATGAGCAAGTCATTTATTTTAAACAAATACTGTCTAGCCACAGTGATACTGTTATTGAGTGCTCAAAGGTCTACACATAACCTAAGTTATCCATTCTTCTTCTTTATCAGTACTACCAAAGCGATCCAGTCAGAAGATTCTGTTTCTTCGATAATATCTTCTGCTGAGGTTTTTCTTTTACATTTGCAGATCTTTCCTGATACTGAATGGAACACCTCTTAGTTTTTGCCTTACAGTCACAACAGTGTCTTTTAGATTAATGTAGTGTTACAATCTTTGAAATGTACCCATTTTTTTGCTGCATACTTCCGGAAAAGAATTAAGGATTTATTCTTTCATGTCAATATCCTTGATCACCCATGCCGTGTCTTCTGTACAGAGGTCTATTTCTTTATCCTGATTATAACAAAAACTCAGGCCATCTATAATAGGATATAAGGACCTAGAACCAACGCTGATTCATCAGTTGAGTACCAGTTAATGACATAGTACTTTAGTTGGTGAGGTGCCTGCTGCACAGACCACTTATATCTCACTGTGGAAAGACAAATTATGGAGGTCAAAAAAGAATGTAACATGTGATAGGGGCCACTAGAATGATATGATTCTGTGGTCATGGCATTTTCTGCATAATAATGAATTTGCTGCATTTACCACATATTTCAATCATCTGCTGCATAAGTTGCAGATTTTACAAAAAAAGTGTTTCTAGCACATAGGAGAAATCACCAATATGTTGCATCCTGCAACAGCAGACTCTTTAGAAATGGTAACTGATGATCTTTCAGTTGCTGATCACTGTATTCAGGTGAGAACTGGTTACTAACAGGGTGCAATTCTGTCCAGATAGCATTACTAGGTGTTGTGATGTTGAAATAATTAAATTGAACAGTCACACATTGTGACACATTATGCTGCGTAATTTGGGATTCCTTGCCACCCTGACATATAGGGGTCGATTCCGATTCGGGCCGGAAAAAGCACCGACCGACTCGGATCCGGAAAAAATACCGACCGACACGCACCCGTGGCGCCCGACACGCCAAGTACGATGCAAGGCGCGAAAAATCCGACCGACACGTAACGAAACCAAGCCGACCGACCGAGCCGCACGGAAAACAGCAATCCGGCCGGAAAAACACGCGAATCCAACCGACCGACACGCACCCGGAACAAATCCGACCGAAACGTACACGCGAACTCCAAACCGCTAAGTACGATGCAAGACGCGAAAAATCCGACCGACACGTAACGAAACCAAGCCGACCGACCGAGCCGCACGGAAAACAGCAATCCGGCCGGAAAAACACGCGAATCCAACCGACTGACACGCACCCGGAACAAATCCGACCGAAACGTACACGCGAACTCCAAACCGCTAAGTACGATGCAAGGCGCGAAAAATCCGACCGACACGTAACGAAACCAAGCCGACCGACCGAGCCGCACGGAAAACAGCAATCCGGCCGGAAAAACACGCGAATCCAACCGACCGACACGCACCCGGAACAAATCCGACCGAAACGTACACGCGAACTCCAAACCGCTAAGTACGATGCAAGGCGCGAAAACCACGAGCGAGTCGGACGGAGGACAAGCCGTACGACCGACACGCATACAAAACCGAGCCGAAGCAACACAATACACTGCGACCGACGCGTACGCAGCATAGAAAACTGCACAAACACAGCGTGAACGAAGCGGAAAACACCGTACGAGACCAATGCAGGGTCCGACTCGGTCACAAGAACGTTTCCAACATACACAAACAGCACAAAGGAAAAATCAACCAAAAAAAGGCCAAACATGCAATTACCAAGCCAATAAATACTGGGGGGTGGGGACAGAGAACAAGGACACACCCACAACTCCACCTATATAAAGGACACAAATCACAACCATGAGCCTTTGCAAATGCCATTCCACTGCCAGCACCCAAGAGAAAGCAACCACACACCTACAGCTCATCCCTCACACAAGCCACACACCATCAGCACACCAACAAATACCTACCTCACATACACACAGCACAACACACACCCACACACCCTCACCTGCACACCAACACACACATCACCCACCATCACCACCCATCACCATGCCCCCCAAGAAGAATCCCAAGTTCCTAGATAGTGAATTGGAAGTCATGGTAGACGAGATCCTCAGGGTGGAGCCACAGCTGTTTGGCACTCTGGTCCAACAGACCCCCATGTCGCAGAAAACCAAGATGTGGGAGAGGATCATCAACAGGGTGAACGCCCAATCACCATGTCGGCGCACAAAGACGGACATCCAGAACAGGTGGTATGACGTGCGCAGGAGGGTACGGGACATGCTGAAGAAAGACTACATCAACAGCCAACACACCGGCAGTGGCCCTCCTGCCAAGCCAATATACCTCAGGCCCTGGGAGGAGAAGGTGCGGGCCATCCTTCCGCCAGTGAGCGTATATGGACTAGAGGACATCCCAGAGCCTGGTGAGTACACAACAAATGTACACAATAAACTGCCACAAAACACACACATCACTGTCAAGGGGAGAGTCAAACCATGCACTCATAGCAATTACACAGCAACTAGAACAGAATCATCCCAAAATGTGTATGTCAGTCAGATAAACACAACACATGCCATCAAAAAAGTCACATCCAACTGTGCCAACACATGTACAAACACAACCACAACTACAGCTAGGCAGTGGCACAAATAGAACTAACACACACATCCACACATGTAGCCACCACAACAACACCAACACACAGTGAAGACCACTCAAAGGAAGGAATTCTGTGTATGCTGGCCAAGTCAGTGTAGCCAATAGCATCATGGGAGTCGCAGTCACACATATTGCCCGCCCCAAAACTGTCCCATCAACACCACCATGAACCATGCGCACATCACAGGGAGTGGAGAAGGACTCACAAGATGGCTGACACTGGCTACTGCTGTGGGGAGCACAAGGCCCTGCTGGCAACTGTGCACCAACAAACAGCAGGACACCACTGACTGACATCCTGAGAGACAACTTACACTCCCTGCAATGCAAGCACGTTCCATGGTGGGATATCTGGCTGGCTGGGTGGGAAGGGGGACTTGCAGCACTGACTATAGTCACCAGCACCTCCCCTCACACCCTCCCCAACACAAACTCCACAGTACCCACCTGGTGGAATGCAATGCCCTCCATCCTAACACAAGATCCCACAAAGCACCACCACCCTGGGTTATGTTGTGTGAAGCACAGGGACACTCCTGGGACTCTTAGCCAAACAACTGCCAGGACAACACTCCCAGCCATCCTGTCAGCACAGCCAGCCCACCCCACAGGGAAGCAGAGTCAAAAGGAAGGAAGCATGGGCATGCTGGGAAGGGGGTGGAGGCAATAGCATGATGGGAGTTGTAGTCACAGACATTGCTCAGCCTCACAACTGGCCCATCAACACCACCCTGAACCATGCTCACATCACAGGGAGTGGAGAAGGACTCACAAGATGGCTGACACTGGCTACTGCTGTGGGGAGCACAAGGCCCTGCTGGCAACTGTGCACCAACAAACAGCAGGACACCACTGACTGACATCCTGAGAGACAACTTACACTCCCTGCAATGCAAGCACGTTCCATGGTGGGATATCTGGCTGGCTGGGTGGGAAGGGGGACTTGCAGCACTGACTATAGTCACCAGCACCTCCCCTCACACCCTCCCCAACACAAACTCCACAGTACCCACCTGGTGGAATGCAATGCCCTCCATCCTAACACAAGATCCCACAAAGCACCACCACCCTGGGTTATGTTGTGTGAAGCACAGGGACACTCCTGGGACTCTTAGCCAAACAACTGCCAGGACAACACTCCCAGCCATCCTGTCAGCACAGCCAGCCCACCCCACAGGGAAGCAGAGTCAAAAGGAAGGAAGCATGGGCATGCTGGGAAGGGGGTGGAGGCAATAGCATGATGGGAGTTGTAGTCACAGACATTGCTCAGCCTCACAACTGGCCCATCAACACCACCCTGAACCATGCTCACATCACAGGAAGTGGAGAAGGACTCACAAGATGGCTGACACTGGCTACTGCTGTGGGGAGCACAAGGCCCTGCTGCTAACTGTGCACCAACAAACAGCAGGACACCACTGACTGACATCCTGAGAGACAACTTACACTCCCTGCAATGCAAGCACGTTCCATGGTGGGATATCTGGCTGGCTGGGTGGGAAGGGGGACTTGCAGCACTGACTATAGTCACCAGCACCTCCCCTCACACCCTCCCCAACACAAACTCCACAGTACCCACCTGGTGGAATGCAATGCCCTCCATCCTAACACAAGATCCCACAAAGCACCACCACCCTCGGTTATGTTGTGTGAAGCACAGGGACACTTCTGGGACTCTTAGCCAAACAACTGCCAGGACAACACTCCCAGCCATCCTGTCAGCACAGCCAGCCCACCCCACAGGGAAGCAGAGTCAAAAGGAAGGAAGCATGGGCATGCTGGGAAGGGGGTGGAGGCAATAGCATGATGGGAGTCGTAGTCACAGACATTGCTCAGCCTCACAACTGGCCCATCAACACCACCCTGAACCATGCTCACATCACAGGGAGTGGAGAAGGACTCACAAGATGGCTGACACTGGCTACTGCTGTGGGGAGCACAAGGCCCTGCTGCCAACTGTGCACCAACAAACAGCAGGACACCACTGACTGACATCCTGAGAGACAACTTACACTCCCTGCAATGCAAGCACGTTCCATGGTGGGATATCTGGCTGGCTGGGTGGGAAGGGGGACTTGCAGCACTGACTATAGTCACCAGCACCTCCCCTCACACCCTCCCCAACACAAACTCCACAGTACCCACCTGGTGGAATGCAATGCCCTCCATCCTAACACAAGATCCCACAAAGCACCACCACCCTCGGTTATGTTGTGTGAAGCACAGGGACACTCCTGGGACTCTTAGCCAAACAACTGCCAGGACAACACTCCCAGCCATCCTGTCAGCACAGCCAGCCCACCCCACAGGGAAGCAGAGTCAAAAGGAAGGAAGCATGGGCATGCTGGGAAGGGGGTGGAGGCAATAGCGTGATGGGAGTTGTAGTCACAGCCCTACATCCCCCACCACATGGCCCAGCAAGCTCACACTCACGCATGCACATCCCACAGAGAGTGGAAAGGCCCATCAAAGATGTCTGACACTGTTGCTGTGTCGTGGGGAGCACAAGGGCATGCTGGGTACTGCACACCAACCAACAGCAGGACACCACTGTCAACCATCTTGCCATTGCCCTCACACCCACACCCACTGAACTCCACACAAAAGCAAGTAAGTATGGGAATGCTGGCAAGTGGGGTGGAGGCAATGGCATGATGGGAGTCGTAGTCACAGACATAGCTCACCCCCACAACTGTCCCATCAACACCACCCTGAACCATGCTCACATCACAGGGAGTGGAGAAGGACTCACAAGATGGCTGACACTGGCTACTGCTGTGGGGAGCACAAGGCCCTGCTGCCAACTGTGCACCAACAAACAGCAGGACACCACTGACTGACATCCTGAGAGACAACTTACACTCCCTGCAACGCAAGCACGTTCCATGGTGGGATAACTGACTGGCTGGCTGGGTGGGAAGGAGGTCTGGCTGTCAACCAAACACAAGCAATGCAGACCATGTTCACACCCCAGAAAATACATAGAAATGCCCAAATAATGCAGGACAATGTGCCACACCAATATCAACCCCTGACTGTGACGACTTAGGACAATGCAATGTACAGGCCCGCACCCAGAGGCACAGTCACAACTGTCATGTGTGTCAACCACTGATGCCTGCAGAAACATGACATACATTGTTTGTGTCTCCCAAAAACAGGTGATGATGGGGACACAGCAGCAGACGCTGAGGAGTCCCAGTCCCAGGCTCAAGAGGATGCCGAGCTCACTGGCGTCGTACAGCCTCTGTCCTCCTCGGACGATGAAGAACAACCTGGCACATCCGGTGCAAGTCAACATGCAGCACCAGCAGGACCACCAGCTGCAGCACCAGCAGGACCACCAGCTGCACCCCTGCACCCACCCCTACAACGACTGTCACCACGAATATCATCCCTGCCGACATGGACAGAATAAGGAGCAACACCAGCACAGTGACCCTGGACCAACCTGGGGCCATGGACACCACCACCACCACCAACCCCCAAGGTGGACCAGGGTTATCTGTGCGTGCCACTGCACACACTGCACATGTCAGCAGGGGTGGTGGGAGGGGTGGGAGACAGAGGTCGCTGCTTGCAGACGTTGCTGGTGTGCATGACGACCCACAACTGGTACGCATAGCTGATGCGTACCAGTCCAGCACCGGAGAGCTCAGCCAGGTAGTGGGGCTCCTCAGAGACATTAAACAGCAGCAGGCTGCCCATCATGCCCGCTTGGACTCCCACATGTCCCACGTGGAGTCACACATGTCCCGTGTGGACTCACACATGTCCCGCGTGGAGTCCAAGTGGGATGCACTGCATGAGATGACGGCGGTGCACAGGGACATTTTACAATGCCTCCGCCAGATGAACAGCAACCAGTCCACACCTCCCTGTGTGCCAACAACATCTGGTGCCGAACAAACTGCAACTGCCACAGGGAGGGAGGAGGACTCTGGCGGAGAGTCCCCTGCACCGCAGCAGCCTGCACTTGAGGGCCCCCCCCAAGAAGAGGGGTCGTCCGAGGAGGGAAAAGTGAGAGGCCGATGGCCAAGCGCAACTCCCAGGAAGCCTGAACCTGTTCTGGATGTTCGCCTTTGTGCACAGACTGTTCACCCTGTTGACGGCAACACTACTCCCACACATTGCATGGGGAGTACAAGTTGGACCAATGTGTCAGACAACTGTGGCCCCGATACTGGGGATCCTGTCTACCCGGACTTTCAATTCACCTAGGAACTTGGGATTGCAAGATTCATGTACAGCACAACCCATCCTATGCACTATTAACACAAATGTATCACAATAAACACACTAATACACCATACTTGCCTCTGTCGTGATTCCAACGTGGGTGCTGTTATGGGGATGATGAACTGCAAAATTACACTGTGTATGCGAACTGCAACAGCAAGGACAACACAGGTATGTGAGTACAGGCAACGTGACACACATGAGGGAGACACACCACCAGGGCTACACGACACATACACACCTAGGCCATCTGACTCATTGCCTACACTGATGTTGCCAGGGAAGACGGTGCAATGCACAGACACCACACCCATTCCCAGTTGTAGTCAAGTAGCCCACAGGTGCAGTAAGCAAATGGCAGTCAAATGTGTGACCACAGACAACGCACATCACTAAGTGAAGCACAGGTTTATTACACAGTAGCAACATGCCGTAACCACTACAGATGCAAGGTAACCCCACCTGGTAGCGGGCACACAGTCAACAACTGTAGACGGAAGGAAGTCCATGGGTGTGGCGCACATCACCTGTAGGGACACAACAGCTACCAGCCTGGATGTGCAATCACGTCGTCGGTGGACACAGTTGACCAAACGAATCTGAAAGTACCCTGTGAAGGACAGAAATGACACACAGTCAAAAGCAATGGAGTACAGGACAGAACAGCAAAACTCATGCACAATACATGTTACAAGATACCCACCCAGAACCAAGTTAGCATGTCAACACTGTTGGGGAGTACAGCCCACCTGTAAGCACACATCGCAACACACATCCAGTCAAGTAGCCCATGGACACACTCCAACAGCACCAGAGCACCACCCACACATCATGCCAACTCACATCATTGACATGACACCTCAGGATACTCACATTCAGCTAAAGAAGTTGGTGATGAGCTGTGTGCGGACATCACCATCACCATCATCATCATCATCGTCACTGGCATCGTGGTCCAGGCCAGGATCCTCCACAGGTGGCGGATGTTGGTCATCGTCATCCTGGATGAGAGGCAACTCCTTCCGCACTGCCATGTTGTGGAGCATGCAGCAGACGATGATAATCTTGCACACTTTCGCAGGGGCATATGGGAGGGACCCTCCGGTCTTGTCCAGGCAGCGGAAGCGGCTCTTCAGGAGACCAAAGGTCCGCTCAATCACTCTCCTGGTCCGACCATGTGCCTCATTGTAGCGCATCTGGGCAGGTGTCACAGGGTTCCTGAGGGGTGTCAGCAACCACGGCATGTTGGGGTATCCCGAGTCACCTACGGCCAGACAAGTGCACATTAGCTGACTTGGAAAAGTGGGCGGAATACTACAGATCAGATCACACACAATGGCACAAAGTCAGTACACACCGACAAGCCAGGCACGCTGGTTCTGCATCTGTGCCATCATCCTGGGGATGCGACTACTCCTCATCACAAAGGCATCGTGTGCTGAACCAGGGAAACGGGCACACACGTGTGTGATGGTCATGTCTGCAAGACACACCACCAGTGCATTGACCGAGTGGTAGTGCTTGCGGTTCCTGTAGGCCTGCTCCTGGGCCTGTGGTGGTACCAAAGCCACATGTGTCCCATCAATGGAGCCAATGACATGCGGCATCCTCCCCAGGGCATAAAAGTCACTCTTCACATCAGTGAGTCGTCGCAGTCTAGGGAAATAGATGTACCGGTTCAGGAAGAGCAACATTGCCGCCAAAACATCGCGGAGCACACGGCTGAACATGGTCTGTGACATCCCACCAGCAGACGCCACAGTATGTTGGAAGGTACCGGTGGCAAAGAAGTGTAGGGCTGCCATCACCTTCACCTTGGGGGTCAGCGCTGTAGGATACGGCCGGCCAGGCTGCAAATGTGGGGACAACTGCACTGCCAAATCCTCAATCAGCTGCCTGGTGAAGCGGTACCGTCGGATGCTGTCCCGTTCCACCATCGTTGCCAGGTCTGGGAATGGCCGATGGACAGCAGGAGCCCTGCAGTGCAGAGGAGAAGTAAGCAAGATCGTAAGTCACCCCACATATGCGGCATTGAACACACTCAAGATCCCAACATACATCATCATGAGGCACAACTACATGAAGTGTGCAGTACCGGAAGGACATGTATGGTACATACATGGCCAACATCTGTCAACACGGTCCTACAGGTGGCATCAATTTGTCCCAGGTTGGCCCATTGGATATCATGATGCCGTGTCACAGTCACCCCCCACAGTGACATGTGAGGACAGATGTGCCCCAGGCACCACAGCTCAACGACAGGTACATTCCCAGGGACCCTGTAATGCCACATGGACACTGGCATCACCTGGAGTATCATGTGTACACTACAGCAAAACAAACATGACCCCCACAGGTAGTGGCCACACTTGCCATGGCAGGACAGACATGGACGTCTGTGACACACACGCACAACATCAGAGTCCATGCACACACAACGTGGATGTGGAGACTGTCTCCCATTGTGCACATGAAATCAGAGACATTGTAAACACTACATGCACAAAGACTGTGGAGGTCCATCACTATTGTGCCACTGGGACACCCTGGCTCAAACATACCGTCCCACATGGGACTCACGGGGTATGTGACATGACATACACAAACACCACTGTGAAATGTGACCATGACACATGCACAGATATGAACAGTTGCACATCACAGTGGTCACGTACACGTAACACCCAGGATCCTGTCCCCATGAACACGTGCACAGCCTGGGGGTGGCTGCCCACAGGTGACACCCACAGGACAACATGTACACCAACATACACACAATAGGAAATGCAGCCTTACATGCCTTATGATAAGGTTTGGACAGGCTGTCGTGATGTAGGTGTGCCCCTCACTCCCTGGGAGCTATCTGTGTCTGGCATATGTCCATCTGAGACAGGCATGCTGACCTATGCCAGTCACATGTACAGTGATGCGTTGTACTGCAATGGACCGATCGGTGCCTCCGGCCGGCCCATTGCCTTCAATGTGTGCGGGTACGCGTTGTACCCCTGTGCGCGTTGAACTGCAATGGACCGATCGGCGCCTCCGGCCGGCCCATTGCCTTCAATGTGTGCGGGTACGCGTTGTACCCCTGTGCGCGTTGTACCGCAATGGACCGATCGGTGCCTCCGGCCGGCCCATTGCCTTCAATGTGTGCGGGTACGCGTTGTACCCCTGTGCGCGTTGAACTGCAATGGACCGATCGGTGCCTCCGGCCGGCCCATTGCCTTCAATGTGTGTGGGTACGCGTTGTACCCCTGTGCGCGTTGTACCGCAATGGACCGATCGGTGCCTCCGGCCGGCCCATTGCCTTCAATGTGTGCGGGTACGCGTTGTACCCCTGTGCGCGTTGTACCGCAATGGACCGATCGGTGCCTCCGGCCGGCCCATTGCCTTCAATGTGTGCGGGTACGCGTTGTACCCCTGTGCGCGTTGTACCGCAATGGATCGATCGGTGCGCACCCATTGACAATGGGCTTGCCTGGCAACGGACGCGTTTTCGAATTTCGAACGAGTCGGTTGCTGGAAATTCAGTTGGTCACCCACAACAATGTTGCAAAATCATGTATGTCATGAAGTTGAAGATTTGAAGGATGCTGTGGGCGTGTTTAGGTGCTGCTATTCCATGGATTGGCCAGATTCAGAAGATGCAAACGACTTGGACCTATCACTTTGGACACAAGGGACAGTATCTGCCTCTCCAGCACATATATATTGCTGGCTGTTCCCCTGAGAGCCCACTTGCCTGCACTACATGCTCCAAGACGACATCTGCCACTGCACTGCTGCTGTCTCTGCCCCTCTGGACCCTGCAATGGCACGTACTGTGGAGAGAGCCCCAGCCTTCAGCCTTGAAGAGAACCAGGCCCTGCTGGACAGCCTACTTCCACAGTACAGCAAGCTGTATGGGACACCAGGGGAGCAGGTGAGTGTCCTGTGCACTGCCTTTCTGAATGTGCATTTTGTCAGACTAGCAAGGCTGAGAGTTTGCACGCCACTGGCTAGAAGGCTCACTGAGTAGTTGTCACCCCCCATAGTGTGTAGTGACTTGCACTGGACAGGTATGGTGCAGTGACAGTGCTTCTGAACAGGGTTTTACTCCCCATGCAATGATACCATGTAGTGACTTCTGGAAAACTGTCCATGGGCAGCCGTGCACTGCCTGTGTACACCATGTGCCCCTGTGATTGCGACATGTATATGCAACTGTGTCATGCACGGATATGTTGCATGTGTAGTAATGGCCTTATCACTTTGTCATCCTGACAGGCTTCTGCCCATCGGAAGCAGGAGATATGGAAGGACATCGTCCGGGCTGTCCGGTCCGTGGGGGTCTACAAGCGCCGGATCCGCAACTGCCAAAAGAGGTGGCAGGACCTTCGGGGCTGGACCCGGAGGATTGCACGGGTCCAGCTGAAGCTGTCGCCTCCTCGCAGGAGGTGCGGAACACGGACCCTGACCCCCACATGCTCAGGATCCTGGCGGTGGTCTTTCCAGACCTGGATGGGCAGCTGAAGGCCAGAGAGCAGCAAGGAGGGGGTGAGTCAAAGACTGCACTGTGAACTCTGTCTAACATGCTATGTGCCCTCCTCGGGCCTGGTTAAACTGCCACAGTACAGCAGTCATGTTGTCCAGGAGCCATGTCCCTCTATTGTGCACTGCCCACTCCTCATCTGATACCCAGGTGTGGCTCTTACATGCAGGGGATTCTGTCACTTAGGACTGTGTCCTTGCAGTTTGCTTGACTCAAGGTGGGAGACAGCATCTGTTTCCCTGACTCTGTGGTGGGCATCATGGGTGGGTCCATTGCTTACACAATGCCTGTATTCTGACATGTATTCAGCGTGTTACTTTGATCTGTGGTCCAATTGCTGAGCTGATCCACCACATGTGGCTGGGGTATCTGGCACACACCCATGCTGCGGGTGGGAACAATGTTTGGGCCCCAGGAGTATGTATATGACGTGTGTCACACATACTTAGCCAGCTGCCTACAGTCCAGGGCTCATCCCTCATTCATGTGGGGCTGGACAGTCATGCCTACTCCAGGCCATACAATACACTCTGTACTCCCACTCCCGTGTATCAGCTGACACATTGTGCGCAGTGATTTGACCCCTCAGGTGTCTGCCTCTGTGTCAGTGTGCTGTGGATTAGTCGCCAGGACTGCTGTGGAGTTTCTTGGTAGGGGCTCAGCATGCCACTGGAGATGTGACCATAGGAGACGATACTTGTGTGACACATAGGTGTCTGATCAGCTGCCCATGCAGACTGGGGCATGTGAATGTGAAGTTCAGGCAGCTGTTCCCCATGCACAGCAGAGTGTGAGGGGCTCAGGTTCAGAGGGTAGTGTCACAGGTCTACCATATGTCCAATAGGTATGACCTGGACAGATGAGGGTTAAGAGGATGTGATGTGGGGGGATGTACATGTGCACTTGTGCAGCTCCAGGACTTGCATTCCCCATGACCTACTATTGTGACACAGTGCAGAGTGTTGTTGCCTGGCTGCAAAGTCATACATCACTGAGACAGTGATGTATGACTTTGCAGTCATGCCTCCGCCATGGCATGTGTCTACTGATTGGTGAGCCTGCAGGGGAGTGACATGTGCTACATGCACACCATAGTGGCGCTGGCTATCAGGACATGGGTGCATCATGGTGTCTGTCGCTGGTATGCATCACATGCATTTCCTATTTGACTCTGGGCATCCCTTTCATCCGGAAACCTGTACTGACTCAGTGGCAAGAGCTGTGATGTGTGCATGTCCACATGCCACACCGTGTCCTCTGCACTGTCCAACTACTGTGTACTTGGTGCATGTGTCAACACTGGGGTGTTGCAATCCAACAGACACCAGACAGATGGGTGCAAGGCCATGTGGGATGTGAGTGCCATGCTTGGCATCAGACTGACAATTGGCTTCTCCTGTTCAGTTAGGGCACTTTTAGCAATGTACAACTAATGATGCCAGGGCTTGCTCTGTGATGTGCTGTGCTCACAGTGGTGTGTGCGTTATGTGCAGGTGACTGATGTCTGTCTGTTTCCCCATTGTTTGCAGATACATCCACGGCCACGGAAGGGGACAGCTCCACGGACCAGGAGGAGCCAGAGAGCCAGACTGGGTCAGCAGCCGAGGAGTGGTCGGAGGGACCCAGTGGCACGGAGGGCGAGGGGAGCCACACCGAGGAGTCCTCAGCAGCATCCACCTCAGCTGAGGACCAGAGCAACTCGGAGGATGACTCCCTTGTGGAGGCGGGTGTCAGCAGCCACCACACCCCAGCTAGTGTTGCTGTCCCCGCCACCACCAGCACCACCACCGCCCTCCCATCGGCTCCCATTCCCCAGGTCCGTGGAGGCTCCCATGTCCGGGAGCGTGTCTCCTTTGGGCCAGGCACCGCAGCCCCTGCCCCTGTGTCCCCTGCTGCCCTGAGTGAGGAGTCTGTGTACCTCCTTCGCCAGCTCCATGTAGGGCAGACAGCCATGCTGAGTGTCCTCCATGCGCACACCGCGCTGTTGACTCAGCTGGTGTCGTTCATGGAGGGCATCTCATCGGGCATGTCTGACCTACAGAGGGGCAATAGGTCCATGGACTCCTCCCTGACGGCAGCAGTGTCCCTCCTCAAACGGTCCCTCACCCCTCCTGCCTCTGCTCCATCCACACTCCCCAGCACCTTACCCATCCCAAGCACACACACACTGGCACAGGCACACACCAGCACACACACATCCAGCACACTGACACACACGCCAATGACAAAACGCACACGCACGCACATTCAGGGGACTGAAGCCAGACTCACAGGGGATGGGGCCCTGGAACACACACACGCATCCACATGCACTGCGCAGTCCTCAGTTCCCTCTCCCTCCAAAGCACCCTCCCTTGCCTCACCTGCAACCCCAAAGTCACAGCAGCTCTTCCTCTGTGACCTCGGCCTCTTCCCCACCGATGAAGCTGCTCCAGCATCCCGGGGGAAGAGGAAGCCCACCCACACGGAGCAGAGTGCCCCTCGCCCCCGGACACCCTCCCCCAGGCGCAGACGGACTGAGGCCCCCACCCGCAAGTCCCCCGGAGTCCTAAGAGCAAGACCCCGCCACCGCTCTGCAGCTCAGGCACAAGGTCTCCGTCCTCCATCCCTCAGGCCCCCACTGCACAGGTGCCCCCACCACACCCTGCCCCAGGTTCCCCCACCCACAGATATACCATCCCCAAGAGGATCAGGCCTTCTCCCCCTGCCACTTGCTCTCCCAGCACCACACCCCCCGCTGCGCTTGTCTGTGCCACTGATGTGGTGAGGGTGTCCTCCCCCTCTGTCCAACCCACCTTGCCTGTTCCCCATTCTCCTCCCCTGGAGGTAGGCACTGCAGTGGAGTCCACTACCGCCCTGTCTGACTTGGGCACTGCAGTGGCGGACCTGTCCACTCCATCTGCAGGGTCCACTGCAGTTGTGCCGGCACCCACGACATCTGAGTCATGCCCGCCAGTTGTGCCGGCACACACCATGTCAGACACCTCCACTGCAGTTGTCAGTGGCTCTCCAGCACCCACCACCCCTTCCCTGACTCCCCCTGGTGAGCCCTGATCCTGTCCCTGCGGTGCCTGGCCTGCCCCCCGGTTGCCCCTCCTAGTGGATTGTCCCTGGTTTTGTGCAGGCATGCGTAGGGTGACATCTGCCAGTGTCACCCTGTTTGAACTTTGACAATGGACTGGCCATTGGCCTTTGCTCTATTTTTTCTGGACGTCGTTTTCATTCAACACATATGCTGAATAAAGCAACTTTCTTTTCTCTAGTGCTCATGCTTCAGATGTACATGTTGTTGGTGCTGCTAACCATGCCCTTGCTGCAGTGATGGTGATATCTGGTCTCATGATTATGAAGTGTTACTGTGCAGGAACCCATGTGGTCCAGGGGGAATGTGTCCTATCATGTGGTGTATCCATGTCATCCATAGCAGCATCTGAGGGTGTCATGTGTTCAGTATTTGGCAATGGGATTTCCTACTTACATTAGCAATTTCATATCTGTGGCTTCCACCCCTGCACATCTGTTGTGCCTGCCATCGTTGCATTTGTCTACTTCCCTGACCGTGTTGCCATCTCCACTGGACATGCAGGTTTGGGCATCAATGGGGAAGGACTCATCCGTGTAGTCAGTGCAACATTGCTATACAAGTGTGTTGGATCTGTGCTGATGATTCCGTTGGCACATCCATGACCAGGCTGATGTGATGGGAGCCCTCATTTGGTGCTAATTGTTGATTGTGTGACCAAGTGCTCAGCTGACATGATGGGGCCCTACTGAGGCAACATATGGCACAGCTTTCCTCACACAGGAGTGGAGTCCCCTCATGGCAGTGTGTACACGTGTGACATTGCCTGCGCCCAAGGTGTGTGTTGTATGTGCATGTCTGTGTGTTCACTTCCATTTATCTGCGCATGCTGTGATCCCTAGTGTTGTACCTGTTTGTGATGCTTGCTGACTTGAGCTATGTTCCCCCAAAGTCTTCTCCCTGTGTTCTCTGTGATGTGGGTGCATGGCACATTACTGGTCATCAGGGTGTCACCCATAGGTGTGTTTGCTGTCAGGGCTGAGTTTGTGTGCAGACGCAGATGGGTCACAGTCAGGTTTCCCCTTGGCACTTGTTGTTTGCCCCTGTCATGTGATTTTCAGTTCGTGTTATCTTTCAGTGATTGTGACACGTTGTGTGTGTGACTGCTGGCACTCCTCAGGGTCCGGGCTGCAATGTTGGTTGTTGTCTATGTGTGTTCTTTGTGGGTGACCTTGGCTTCTTCATTGGTGTGTGACTGTGGCTGGGATCCCATTGGTTGGTGTGGTATCGCCGTCATGTCCATGTACAGCGTAGTGTGCAGTGTGTCAGACATTCAGGAGTCTTGTTGAGTGGCCATGTGTGATGTGTTTCTGCACCTTGGTTCCCACCCACCACCCTGGAATAGTCATGGGTGCATGTGCAATGTCACCAGTGCATGTGTACTTCACTGCTGCACATTGTTGGAGGTCGAGGGGTGTGGTCTTGAGTGTGTGCAGATGGGAGTCGTTGCCCAGCTAGTCCCCTGCCTCCATGTTGGCCTTGGCTTACTGGCCATGCTGATTGATTTGTGCTTGTGTAGGTGTGATGGTAGTTTGTTGCTCAGGACACCTGACTGTGGTTCACAGTGTGAACGACATTTAGCTTTGTCATCACAGTGGGATTTTTATTCAGCCCAGGGTCACCACATTGTGGGGGCCCTGGGGGTGGTGCTGTGGTGTGTCTGTGTCTTGCTGTGTCAGTTGTTGTTCCTACGTGCCTGTGTGACATGTGTGTTTTGTGCTCCCTCTCATCTGACAATGCCTGCTTGCCCACATAGGGGATTTGGATCCATGAGTTACCTTAGTGTGGCAGTGTATGCACATCTGTATGATTGGTATTCAGCTCTCCTCATGTGTTGTGTGGTTGCCTGGGGACACTGGCACCCCCACCCCTCACCTGCTGTGTATGATGACAGTGTTGGTCTGCCTGTTTGTGTTTGTGCATCTGCACCACTGCATTGGCATATCTTGGGTGTGCCATTGGCTGTATGTTGTTTGGTGTGTTTCCCCTGCTGTCCCTGGGACTCCTAGGTCATCGGTCAGCACAGTGATCATGGTTTGTGTGTCCCATTGCTGCCATGGTATGGTATCTGTTCACCTCACATCTGCTGTCTCCACAGGATATCTGCATTTGTGTGCCCATTGGTGCAAATATGTGGTTCTGCATTCTGATGGTCACTTCTGTCATTGTGTCATTGATGAATGTTGACGGTGTCAGCCCCCATGGGTGTTGTTTGTCTGCACATGGCCAAAGGAATGTCTCATTTGCACTGCAGTATTTGGCTCACCCAATTTATGTTGCAATGGGACACATACACTACTTTGCCACAGATGAGTTTTTGGTTCTGTGACCAGGAATGATCCATGCAGTTTGGCAGTTGCAGCTCTTTCTTTGTCAACACTTACCTTTTGGTCACTGTGATGATGGGGGTGTAGACCCCATTGCCACAATGGTCAAAATGTGCTTCAGCTATGGACCCCACACTTGCCTTTTGGTTACTGTGATGATGGGGGTTTAGACCCCATTGCCACAATGGTCAAAATGTGCTTCAGCTGTGGACCCCACACTTGCCTTTTGGTCACTGTGATGATGGGGGTTTAGACCCCATTGCCACAATGGTCAAAATGTGCTTCGGCTATGGACCCCACACTTACCTTTTGGTCACTGTGATGATGGGGGTTTAGGCCCCATTGCCACAATGGTCATGGGCTGCTTGCATTGTGGGTGCCACACACATATATGTGTGGCACATGTGCTAGGGGGTCACATTGTATGTTCAAAGTCATGTTCGGTGTTGTAGGCATTTGACACAGCCTACACACGCTTGTCATGGTGGTGGGGGATGTCTTTATCTTGCATTCCCTAGGTTGTGGTGTGCTTGTTGTGTCATGCATTGTCCATCCTATGAGTGGGGGTGGTAGTAGTGGTAGGCATCAAGCCCCCTGGCTAAGGGTGGTAGTAGTGGTAGGCATCCTGCCCCCCTGGCTAAGGGTGGTAGTAGTGGTAGGCATCCAGCCCCCCTGGCTAAGGGTGGTAGTAGTGGTGGGCATCAAGCCCCCTGGCTAAGGGTGGTAGTAGTGGTAGGCATCCTGCCCCCCTGGCTAAGGGTGGTAGTAGTGGTAGGCATCCTGCCCCCCTGGCTAAGGGTGGTAGTAGTGGTAGGCATCAAGCCCCCCTGGCTAAGGGTGGTAGTAGTGGTAGGCATCCTGCCCCCCTGGCTAAGGGTGGTAGTAGTGGTAGGCATCCTGCCCCCCTGGCTAAGGGTGGTAGTAGTGGTAGGCATCCAGCCCCCCTGGCTAAGGGTGGTAGTAGTGGTGGGCATCAAGCCCCCCTGGCTAAGGGTGGTAGTAGTGGTAGGCATCCAGCCCCCCTGGCTAAGGGTGGTAGTAGTGGTAGGCATCAAGCCCCCCTGGCTAAGGGTGGTAGTAGTGGTAGGCATCCTGCCCCCCTGGCTAAGGGTGGTAGTAGTGGTAGGCATCAAGCCCCCCTGGCTAAGGGTGGTAGTAGTGGTAGGCATCCTGCCCCCCTGGCTAAGGGTGGTAGTAGTGGTAGGCATCCTGCCCCCCTGGCTAAGGGTGGTAGTAGTGGTAGGCATCAAGCCCCCCTGGCTAAGGGTGGTAGTAGTGGTAGGCATCATGCCCCCCTGGCTAAGGGTGGTAGTAGTGGTAGGCATCAAGCCCCCCTGGCTAAGGGTGGTAGTAGTGGTAGGCATCAAGCCCCCCTGGCTAAGGGTGGTAGTAGTGGTAGGCATCCTGCCCCCTGGCTAAGGGTGGTAGTAGTGGTAGGCATCCTGCCCCCCTGGCTAAGGGTGGTAGTAGTGGTAGGCATCTAGCCTCCCTGGCTAAGGGTGGTAGTAGTGGTAGGCATCCAGCCCCCCTGGCTAAGGGTGGTAGTAGTGGTAGGCATCAAGCCCCCCTGGCTGAGGGTGGTAGTAGTGGTAGGCATCCAGCCCCCCTGGGTGAGGGTGGTAGTAGTGGTAGGCATCCAGCCCCCCTGGGTGAGGGTGGTAGTGGTGGTAGGCATCCAGCCCCCCTGGGTAGGGGTGGTGGTGCGCATTCAGGCCCCTGTGTGCATATGTGGCATTGGTGATGGCCATCCCGCCCCTATGGTGCTGCTGTTGCTGGTGTAAGTATATTCAGCATCCCCGTGTGTGTGTGTGATGTGTCGTGTACGTGTTGTATGTGTTTTGTGGTTGGTGTCTGGCTTACCTTCTGCGCCGTACGCGTCCGTGCCTGTTCCGGTAGTAGATGTAGAATATTGGTATGATCGGGACGAAGGGATTCATGGTTGGTTCGTGTCGTTCGTCCTTCTCGTTGCTTCGCGTCGTCCTCGTCACTTCGCCTCGTCCTCGTCGGTGCCGTGTTCGTCTCGTAGCCGTGGATCGTGTTGTGGCGCGAATCGGAGCTTATGTGCGCCTCTCCCGGATGCTTTGACGTGCCGTGCGTAGCGACGGGTTCGGCGCGTACGGGAAGCGCATCGTACTTGTCCGGCCGGACGGGGCTGCATTTTTCCTTCCGTGCGACTCGATTCGGCGTTTCCGGATTCGCCTCGGTCGGAGAACAGGACCTGGTTTGGGTGAGTACGGCTCGGCCGGATTTTTTGCTGTTGTGCGCATCGTACTTGCTCTTTCGGTGTACTGTACGGATCGGTCGGGAAACAGGCTTTCGCATGGCTTTTTTCCCGACCGAATGGTGTTGGGTACGCCTCCGACCGAGATCGGAATCGGCCCCATAGTTTGGCCCCACCTTGCCATATAATTCTAGTGGCCCTGTAGATGATACACTGAAAAATGTGGAACACCAAAGATCTCAAAGTTAAAAAAAACTAATGCTATTATGCTCATTTTGTCCCTGCATTGAAGTGGAAGGTTAAGCTCAAAAGTGAATGAGTGAAAAAAAGTATGAAGCAAATTAAATGGAATTTTATACCAATTATACTTAGGCCTCATTGGTAAACATGGTGATTTTGGAATCTGCAATTCCCTCAGTTTTACATGGAATTCTGACACATTTCAGAGAAATACTGAATAAGAACAGTGTAACCTTCTACACATCACCCACATTAAAACACTGGGGGATATTTACAAGTAAATGCCGGAGCGCTGTGTTATGCCAAATTTGGCAACGCCATGCTCTGACATTTTCAAAATGCAGGGATATTTACAAAAATACGACGCACCCCTGCATTTCCCCTAGCCCTGAAGCTAAAAAAGCTACTTAGGGCCAGCGCAGGCATACTTGCCCCACGTTGCAATGGTGCCTGTGCTGCAGGGGTGATAGTTTTTGTGCCGGAAGGGGCACCTTCCTGCACATAAATAATCAATAATGGTGATTTGCTCTTTCTATGTGTGCTGAAGAATGCAGCACACAGAGAAAGAGCAAAAAACGAGGAGAAAGTGATAATTTCTCCTTGTATCGCCATTCTAAGACCAGGTATTACCTGCCCTTAGCTTTTGGCGCTGCCACAGCCTTGTAAATCTGGGGCAGCGTCAAAAACCAATGGGTGTTGCGGTGGAACGCCCACAGCAACACCAATTGCCCGCCCTTTTGCTACAGAAGACTGCAGCGGAAAGGGGCATATTTACAAGGTGGCGTTAAGCCACGTTAAATGGCTTAGTGCCACCTTGTAAATATAAGGAATGGCTCAACGTCACTGTCATGATTCGCTCCCTGCACTCTCATGTCCACCACCAGAGGGGTGCATAGTGTGACTTTCTTGTGTTCTAATAAGCTTCCGCATACTCCCCAGCATGCATATCCTGACTTCCATCCATTTGGCCACTATTTGGGAATTGACATCCATTCCCAATCCATGACGGGTTTTGTGAAAGCCAGCCTGCTCATGCTTGAAGCCAGCCTGCTCATGTTTGACACTCTGTTACCTAGAATTCCCTGCTCACTGCTTCGTCTCCACCCCTGCAGGCCAAGGATGGGTGGCGAAATTCAGCTCACCTGTTGCTGGCTGCTGCAAGCCTGCTCACACCTGATGCATGTGATTACTGTGAGCTCTTTTAAGCCCCAGCTCCCTTTAGGCCAAGGCTGGTCATTGTAGATGTGTTCCGGTGAGACCGATCCTTGTTTCCTGAGCTTTTAAAATTCCTTGATTCCTGAGCTATAGTTAATCCTTGTTCCTTGATTCCTGAGCTATAGCTATTCCTTGTGCCTGAATTAGCACTGCCTGCATTGCTACCTTGTTTCCTGAGGTCCTGAGCTATAGTTATTCTTTCTTCCTGAGCTTCAGCTATTTCTTGTTCCTGATTTGCACTGCTTGCAGTGCTCTCTTGACTCCTTGTTTCCTGAGCTGTAGCTATTACCTGTTTCCTTGAACTAGCACTGCCTGCAGTGCTACCTTGACTCCTGAGCTATAGTAATTTCCTGTTTCTGACCTAGCACTGCCTACAGTTCTACCTTGGCTCTTGAGCTTTTGCTCAATTCTCAGTTTCTGCTCCTACACAGCCTTCAGTGCTACTGTGTTTTCTTGTCTTCTGATTCAATACTATTCTAGTATACCCTTGTAGCCTCCCCTACTGTATATCCTTTTCCAGTCCCTGCTTTACTTCCCATTTCCTTGGTTCCAGTTCCTAGTTTACTGTCTTTCTATTCCTACTGTCTTGCTTCTATTACCTTGTATGTTTGCTATTTGCTTTCAGCCAAGTGTGCCGTGTGATTTCCTTCCTTTCCTGTTAAGCACTCCTCCTTGCTAGCACCTTGCCTATAGTGCTTGTGTTTAGTTCTACCCCCTTGCTGTTACTGCCTTGCGTGTTCCTGTTTGATCGCCAGGATCCATGGGCACAGCTGACAACCTAGGTGGTGTTTCTTGTTCACTGTGAGTATTGTCTTTGAGTTACATTTATAACATCACCATAGGTATCAGCTCCACAGACCCTGCCTTTGCATGCATATCCTATATGTGGGTATTTGCAGTCAGTAACTGTAACAGCAATTGTGGGTGAGGAACTTACTGAGCTTCAGTCTTACCGTGTGGAGCTCCGGAGTGCTTTACCCCACATTCCTTTTATTGTCAATGTTGTTGTGTGTGTATATATATATAAAAAGTGACTCTCCGGTGGTGTTAGGGGCTTGTAGATATGCCCCACAGTCTCTTAGCTTGTGTCCACCCTTTTGGTAACTTTATTCCCTTCCCACTTTTGACTAAAAAGAGAATGTGATTTTTGTTACACGTTACAAAATCTTTAACAGGCTGTCGGCCATCTCCTTTCATGCTGGTCTCACTTTGCAGTTAGAGAAAGAAATGTAAATTCACTTTCATAAAATAAAAATTAACATCAAAGTGTCTACACTTCCTTGGTGGTAATACGATATTAGTTTGTACTAGAAACCCGGGCTTATTTGTTATTACACTTTGCTCCTAATCTGTCCATGAGTGTATTTAATTAGTTCTTTCAAAGGCAGCTTTACAGCTTCATCAGTACTTTCCATGCCAGCTGAGAGAGTCAGAAATCTTGCAGGAAGAGCACCTGCTCGCATTTGTCCCTATATATGACTGCTTTATCAATGCACAGCCCGCAGCGATCCTCTTTATGGGCTGGCGCTCTTTGCCTCTGGAATAGGATATTTCAGATTACCCACCGGGAAAAGGTGAAGAATCCCCGTGAAAACTTTCCTCCTGCACTAACAACGAGCCACACAACCCCAGAGAGGCATTCTCCACAGAGCTCAGCACTAATCAACGGAGATTTTATTGAGTAATATTTACAACGCTTCAGTAATGCACAAGGTGTACATTTGCCACCGCTAACAGACGAAGGCCTCCCATTTTTTTATTCTTTAGTATCAACCGAAATCTTTGAATATTAATATGGCGCGTGTTTGTCTAGCAACCAGAGTGATGATGTCCATTGCAAATGGGATGGAACAGAGCCAGGTTTATATTTGTAACTGGAACAACAGCCGTAAACCTGTTAATGGAATAAATATTTCGTTTTAGATCTTGGGTCTGCTGCATCAGGAGCTTTGCTGTCAGCAGCAATCCACGGCCGCAGTCAGATGCGCTCTGAGAGTTTAGCATGTAGAGTGCAGCACGACAATCGCTTACGTTATTGTCAGCGGTGCCTCAGGGCTCATTACTTCCAGACTGAAATGTAGCCAGCATTAGTATTCAAGCGGGGCCTTCTCCGCTTATAGCTAAAGTAACTGCACTCCTCGCAAAGCAAATGTTAGATCTTTTCTCCCGTGTGGGAAACATTTTTTCTTTGTCAAGGTTCATTTGTTTAAAACAGGCTGATCTGAAAGAAGCTTCTGGACATTTTGTTCCGTGAATTTTCACATCTGGGACAATGTGTGGGTTTTTTTCTCTTTCCGTGCCCTCCCACTCGGCGTCCTGGTCGTGAGTTGTAGCCTCAAAGCTGTCTATATACACTTTTTAAAACACGATTTGGACTGATTTGTTAGCAGCTTACGGAGTTTCAAATAACTGGATGCCTTAACTTTTAAATTCATAGGGTCATATTTACGTTCCCTGGCGCATCCCTGCATATCAGCAGGGATGCGCCAGGGAAAATGCGTCACGCAAGTTTACCCTTGCGCCACGTCCGATGCGCCACATTTACAATGCGGCGCATCGTGGCACAAGGATAAGCAGATGCGTGACGCATCTGCCGGCGGAAGGTTGGCGCAGTGCTGAAGTTGTGTCGCAAGCGCGACGCAACTCCAGCACTGTTCCAACCTTCCCTATCTCTAACATGGTGCGTCAATCCTTACGCCTGCTTGAAGCAGGCGTAAGGATTTGACGCACCAGCGCTCGGAAAAGTGACTGCGTGAAATCTTGTAGATTTCACTACGTCACTTTGCCGAGGCGTTCCTGCGCCGGAACACCCCCTGCGCCGGTACGCCCACATGAAACCTGACGCAGGTTTCATGTGGCGCAGGGGTTTACTACGTGACGCATCTCCCTGGATGCGTCACGTTGTAAATATAGCGCAACGCGGCGCAAAAGTGGCGCAAGGGGCTTGTAAATATGCCCCATATTATTTAAAATGTCGAATGAACTCAGCAACTAAC
Source organism: Calotriton arnoldi (assembly GCA_963921515.1). Lineage (NCBI taxonomy): Eukaryota > Metazoa > Chordata > Amphibia > Caudata > Salamandridae > Calotriton > Calotriton arnoldi. The sequence goes on from CAWUFW010004061.1 coordinate 957,697, forward strand.
CGAAAAGCGCACTGCGGTCGGTTTGCTGGAAGAAGAGTCACACTGTGCCTCCTTTGAAAGATACCTCTCCTCCTTGAATCGATTAAAAAAACTGTCAGTTATTGGACTACCATTTTCAATGGCTGTCTAAGACAATGCAAGGAGTGTTAATTTTTGACTAAGGCTTTGGACAGATCAGTGTAAACTCACTTTAACATCATATTTTCCAACTAGACCCGTGGAGAAATGACTACCTTATTTTTCGGATATACAAAACAGTTTTGGGCAATATGCTTGAATTAATCTCGCCACTAGTACTGTCTGGTGCGTTGCAGCCCACGATTTCAGCTCACTGTGCCAGGGGGCGCAGCTACTGCAAATCAGTCTCAGCCCCCCTCCACAAAAGTCAGTCCGGCACAAATTGGCAGGCCACCTCCTTTCTGTATGTTAACATGAAGAGGTTTTAGGTTTTAGGTTTTGCTGAACCGTAGGGACTTAAGCTGCACCACACCAAGGAGGCGAATTGAGGATGGTTGCGTTCTGGGGTTGGATGTGTTCCCATATAAAGGACGTGACCTACCAGTCGGACAGGACTATGCCTATTGGAGCAGGACGGATGGTGGTTTCAAACCACTGGTTTGCCTGTGGCTAGTCCTCTTCTGTATTGGTCCAAATGAGCGAAAAATGCACCCAGACTTATTTCAGCATTTCTGTCCATCACTTATTAGTGGCCTAAATAACTCACTTCGAGGGCCTCATTATGAGTGCTAAGTGTTTCCAAATATTGCATGCAGATGGAGTTACTGGCAAATCAGGAAGTACAACTAATGTGAAAATACTGCACACCTGCTATATACTAGAGGTAAAAACTGGCGGAAAAAAAACCCTGATATGGGGAACTGCCACTGGAACGATGTGCACAAACACTGACCCTACTTAATGGCGGCCACTGCGAGGGAGTGCGAGCAAGACCTCTGACCTCCTGGTCAGGGACTTGCTCTCCCCCCGCAGCTCCGCTGTTAAGTGCCACGCACTGTGCTCGTCTTGCTCAGGTAGGTGTTCGAGGCCCTCCTCCACCCGCAGGCTCCTGCCTGCGCCTCATCCCTGCTGGCCGCTGTTGTCTGTGTCTGTCTTTGTGCTATTTTTCTGTCTTTCTGTGCCCATTTTCTGTCTTCCTTCTAGCCTCCTCACTGTATCTCTATTATGCCTGTCTTTATCGTGCCAGTAATTGTACCTGTGTCCTCTGTGTTGTTTAGCCGTTTTCTGTCTCCATGCCTGTTTGCCCTCTGTGCCGTTCCTGCCGCTGCTGCCGCCGTGGCCCCTCCCCCCCTGCTGGCTCCCGCTTCCCGCCTCCCAGATGCGCTTCCCTCCCCGCTCCCCTACTTAATGGCGGCCGCCAGACGTCGCCTTCTTCACAGAAACATGGACCAACGCCACCTCCGCCCCGACATTACCACCGCCATCCCTGACGGATACAAGATCCAGAGAAAGGACCGCCCCCACCGCCCAGGAGGAGGACTCGCCATCGCGCACAAGAGCTCCCTCCGACTCTCCACCTCCAGCACGAGTGCCCCCCTCTTCAACACAGAGCACCTCCACTTCCAGATCCAGACCAGCCCCAGAACCACGCTGCGCGGGACCCTCGCACCTCTTCCGCCACCACCATTACCGACCTCGTCGCACCCCATCCATCACCTCCACGGACTACATTCTCATCGGAGACCTGAACTTCCACCTCGACAACCGCAGCGATCCAGACTCCACCACCCTCCTGGACAACCTCACCAACCTTGGACTAAAGCAGCTCGTCACCTCCCCCACCCACAAGGCCGGACACATCCTCGACCCCATTTTCGCAGGAGGGACAAACATCCACTTCAGCCACACCTCGCAACCCCTCTGGACAGACCACCACAGTGTACACTTCACCTTCAACACTACCACCGCACCCAAGCCCGCCCGCGCCCGCCACGAAGGAACTGGAGCCAGGTCACAGAGGAACACCTCAACACCACCCTCTGCCACGACCCCCCCTCCGCCACGACCGACGCCAACTCTGCAGCCAATGAACTACACCGCTGGATCACCAGCTGCGCAGACAAGCTCGCAACCCTCCGCCACCCCATCAGACAACGCCCCCTGAAGGCCGCCTAGTTCACCACCGACCTCCAAAAAGCCAGGCGCTCCTGCAGATGCCTTGAAAAACTCCGGAGAAACAGGAAAACCACCGAAGACCAGAACACCTACAGGAACGCCATTACTGAATGCCACCAGCGCATAAGAGCCACCAAGAGGACCTTTATCCGGAACAAAGTCCACACCAATGCCAGTAACGCAAAGGAACTCTTCTACGTCATACAGCAGTTTACCAAACACCCCAGGATACCCACGGATGTCACACCATCCCAGGACCTCTGCAATAAACTCAGCTCCTACTTCCACCTGAAAATCAAGGCCCTCTATGACAACTTCAGGGAGCAGACTCCAGACACCACCCTCCTCGCCGCCATCGACAACCAGCCCACCATCACCACCTGGAAACCGGCTACCACCGAAGATACCGCCACGACCATGATGAACACCCACTCAGAAGCCACCACGGACCCCTGCCCGCCGCACATCTACCACTGAGCCGCCGCCGCCATAGCACCTGAACTATGCCGGACCATTTACGCCTCCTTCGAATCTGGCATTTTCCCTGATGACTGGAAGCAGGCATAGGTCAAGCCCCTCCTCAAGAAACCCTCGGTGGACCCGACGGACCTGAAAAACTACCGGCCCATCTCTCTCCTTCCCTTCGCAGCCAAAGTCACCGAGAGATTCATCAACGCCCAGCTGACCACCTTCATCGAAGAGAACGCCATCCTCGACTCCTCCCAGTCCGGATTCCCCAGCAATCACAGCACCGAGACCACCCTCCTCGCCGCCACCGATGACATCCGCATGCTACTCGACCAGGGACACACCGCGGCCCTCATCCTACTAGACCTTTCCGCAGCCTTCGACACCGTCTCCCACCACACTCTCGCCACCAGACTCCACGACGCCGGCATATGGGGAACCGCCCTCGACTGGATCCTCTCCTTTCTCGCCGGCAGAACCCATAGGATCAGACTCCCACCCTTCCTCTCCGAACCCATAGAGATTAACTGCGGAGTACCCCAAGGATCCTCGCTCAGCCCCAAGCTCTTCAACATCTACATGGCCCCCCTCGCCGCCATCGTTAGACAGCATGGGCTCAACATAGTATCCTACGCCGACGACACCCAGCTCATCCTCTCCCTCATGAAGAACCCCGCAGACACCAGACTCAGCTTCCAGGAAGGAATGAAAGACGTCGCGGCCTGGATGAGCAACAGCTGCCTAAAGCTCAACTCGGAGAAGACAGAGGTCCTCGTCCTTGGACCCTCCTCCACCGCCTGGGACAACACCCGGTGGCACTCCGCCCTCTGAAACCCACCCACTCCGACAGACCATGCCCAAAACCTCGGCATCATTCTAGACTCCTCCCTCACCATGACCCGCCAGATCAACGCCGTCACCTCCACCTGCTTCAACTCCCTCCGCATCCTCCACAAGACCTTCAAGTGGATCCCCCCTGAATGCAGAAAGACCGTCACCCACGCACTCATAACCAGCAGACTGGACTACGGTAACGCCCTCTACACCGGAATCAACAAATCCCTGCTACACAAGCTCCAAACCATCCAGAACACCGCAGCCAGACTCGTCCTCGGAACCCCACGACATGAGCACATGTCCCAGCACCTACGAGACCTCCACTGGCTCCCCATCGAGAAGAGAGTAACCTTCAAGCTATTCATCCACGCCTACAAATCCCTCCACAACATCGGACCCAAATACCTCAACGAAAGAGTCTCCTTCCACGTACCCAAAAGGAACCTCCGCTCCACCGACCTCGCCCTGGCAGAGACCCCACACATCCACAGAACCAGAGCAGGTGGAAGAGCCTTCTCCTACATTGCAGCAAAGGCCTGGAACAAGCTCCAGTCAACATCAGACACTCCCCCACTTTGCACACCTTCAGGAAGAGCCTCAAGACCTGGCTCTTCGACTGATCCGTAACTGCACCCCCCCCAGCGCGTTGGGACCCTCAAGGGTGAGTAACGCGCTTTAAAAACCCCTGATTGATTGATTGATTGATTGACTGATTCCCACAGCCATTCACCGTTTTTCAGGGGCCGCTCAGGATGCAAGTCAGAATACACATTGTCTTGGACCTGAGAATTACAATAAATTTGCTATCAATAACTCAGTTGTAGGAACATTAGATCAGTATTCATGCTTCTGTCAGAAGTTTCGAGGCCCCAAGGTGCATGGACATACTTAAAGTGGGCCACCTTTTCGTTGGAGCATCAGAGATCACACTGCTTCTTTTTGCTTAGTAAGTGATCCTAAGTGGGTGCTTAATGAAGTGGTTCCCTTGTCACTGTATGAAATGGAATCCCACTGCACCTCATTGATAAAACATATCAGTGTCAGAAGTGATGTCAGGTTGTATGTTTCATGTTCAATGTGGATACGAACTAGCAGTTTGTGTTGAACCATTTCAATGGGAGCTAGAAGCAAGCAGATCTGCATGTGGCTAATCCCCTTCTGCAATGGAACAGATGAGCTAAAGTTGTGGCATTGTATGGACCCCGAGTAACTATCAATAGCTCAGATGTATTCAAGTCCAGCAGAAGATTTGATCAGCTTTGCGTTTTTTGTTCAAGAACAGCATAAAAGCATTGTCTACATCTTTGTTTTTTCCCACAAATATTTTTCTTGCACTGGCCACTAGAAGTCAAACGTACAGGAGCAGGCAGTACTCCAATCTCCACCCCGCTCCAATCTATCAAACTCCACTCCACTTCAATCTACCCCACTGTACTTCAATCTACCCCACTGTGATCCACCCTGCTCCACTTTGTTTCAATCTGCTGTATCTACCCCACTTCAATCTACCCTACTCCACTCAACCCCAATCTAACCCACTTCACTCCACATTACCCCACTCCACCCAAATCTACCTCACTCACCCCACTCCACTCCAATCTACTCCACTTTACTCCAATTTAATGCCCTCCAGTCCACTCCACTCTCCTCTACCTCACTCCAATCTACCTCACTTTACTCCTCTACAATCTACCCCACTTTAATCTACCCCACTCCAATATACCCCAATCTACTCCACTACAATGTACCTAGGCTTTCCTGTTTTCAGTTTTTATTTTTGGTAAATTCTGGTGGGGGTTTTTCAGTGTTATTAATCCCTTAAAAACCCAGTGGTTATCAGTAGTTACACATTTTCGTGGCATTAAAAACAACAGAAACTGTGTTTTTCCGGTGTTTATGGAATGTTTTGCTTTTATTATTGCTTGCTTTCTGCACTGATAGTGCATGTGTATAGACAGTGTGCCTACAGGGTATATGAGGTCTAAATACATTTTTACAAATCAAACTTATTATAGTGCACCCTACAATATTTCTTTAGTGAGTCTTTGGCCACGTGCATTCGCTCTTTCCTTCCCATGTAAACGTTTATCTGTGAAAAGGCCATGTCAACATTGCCAATTGAGACGGGCAACGCCAAAACATCCAGTACACAATTTGCTAACTCTGGCCACTGACATAGCTTTCCATGCCAATACTGGTGCACTTGAAAATTGCGATTTTCTGGGACAGATTCTGCAACATATGTGCTGAACTGGGCGCATATGCCCTCAGTTATTGAGGCGGTCAAAAATGAAGCAGTACTTTTTAAATTCCAGAGAAAATGTCCCTTTACAGAAGGGATCTAGAGCTAGTGCAGAGTACCTCAGTGAGGCTTAATTGACTTCAATGCCATGGTTGGTGAAAGGACATTTCTATGCATCATTGCAAGTCATTTCTCATGCACTGTCAAAAAATATTTCCTGAATTGCTCCTCAACATTTCTTTGCTTACCAAGTGGCAAGAAATCTAACATGGAACTTGTTGCAGTGCCCAAATCACTAAAAGTGTCGCCCAGCCTACTCTCAAGGAGATGTTTCACATCTACACCAATTACGCTGAACACTTGGTAGACAAGGTTGTTTTTAGAATCTAGTTTTTTTATTATGTCCACTACAGCAGTCCTGTTGTCCTGTAAAAATCCTCACATTTCTTGCTTTTGGCATCATCACTAAGCAAAAATTCTGTAAACGGTCACCACATGGATAATATAGCATTCACAGCCTCTAAGACTGAAAACCACCGGCTAAATGACACAGTTGGGATGACTCTTTCTTTGATGCCACACCAAGCACAAAATGAGAAATATTTGCGTTTTAGTTCCCGCACATAATGAATGAAAGAGTGCACCAGAACCGACTACAAAGTCAATAGCATTCTTCATTAACTCTGAAGAGTGTAAAGATGTTTTCAGTGTGCCATCTAGCAAGTGGCAAGGATCTCTTACAGGGAAGCACTTCAGCTCAGGTATCGATTTTGACAGGTCACCACACAACCTTTTCATATATGTAGCTGAATTACTGCAAATACAAACAATATCACTCCAATATTTGTTGAACTTGGTAAGAACTTTTTGTAGCAGCATTCCAAGAGGCACTGCGTTCCATGTTTTCCAAACATCTGGTGTCATGTTTTCACCACTATCCTATATGCTTGGTGACAGCACTCATTTCACATATACCTGTCACTACACCTTGCATTGGATGTTTAAAGCCTGGGGTGTTTGGCAATTCACCTACTATCAATAATGACTTGCTAGAAAAGGGGGTAGATGTATCAAATGTTTTCACCCATTCTTTTTCTGTGGGTAAATGTGATGGTACATACTGGGAAAGATTCTTATGAAATCAGCCATTTTACCTATCAGTGAAAGAATCAAACATAGCCAAAATACCAAATATGATTTTGATATTTCCTGATTCTCTACAGTTTATAACATAATTAAATAAGACCTAAAACATGCTTCTAAACCCTGCATCTTTAGACCACAGACCACAAAACTAAAAAAAAAAGCAAAAGGAAGAAGAAACAATATTTTAGTGACAACCCTAAACAACAAAACTCAAGCAGAATAATGTTAGCCCAGTCTTTCTTGTTGCTGCCTTGTATAATAAAGTTACATTGTATTGGCCCCTTTAGGAAGAAATAAAAATGACTCTTTCACTCATCTTTTCTTTTCTTTGAGTGGCATTTAGTTTGTGGTTGCAAAGGTGTTTTTTCAGTGTTTATATGTTTACACTGGTGAGGGCTATTTTCCTATCGTGAGGTTTTATCAGTTATTATAGGTTTAAACCTAAAACAGGATAGCCTAAATGTACCCAAATCTACCCCACTCCATTCTGTCCCAATTTGCTCCACTCCAATTTACCACAATCTATGACACTCCACCCCACTAATGTTTAGCCATGCTGGACAGTAGCCACACTGGTATACAACATAGATAAACATATTGCCAAAACCAATAGCTCTTGCATAGGCGAGACCTATTGACTTTGCCAATGCATGTTTAGACAAGCAACGAGCATAGGGTTTGTTTCTATGCATGGGAAGTGACTATGTGCAGTTTTGATTCTATAAGATCCTACAACAAGGAAGCATGGTGCCCATGCATTATAATGGGAAGAACCGATGGGTTAAGAGCAATGGAGTCAAAACCAAGATCATTTTCTCCTGTCGCGGTTCTTCTGCATCTTGACCTATGTTAAGTATGGCACTATGATTTATATAATTTGTCCAAAATGCAATAAATGTTTTAAAGAAAACAATCTAATTCATACTTTGTTATACCAAGCTCCCAAGAAGATTAATATAGAATGCTGCCCGCTGAGTACATTTTTGTGTCTATACAACAATTGTGTGCAATACAGATTCAACTGGATTTATATATTTGTAGTTTTAAATAGTTTGTTACAGCCCAAGAACATCAGAACACTTTACAGAGGTGAAAACATTATCTCACTTGACCATTAACAGATTGTCACAGCATGGAATATCATTTTTAAACAGAAGAAAGATTTAGCAGAGAGCTATCAACAATTGATAGTTCTGTTTACTGTGGGCTAGCCCTGAACTCAAAACTAAAAGATGGCACTAGCTAATCTACAAATATGTTCAATCGAAAATAGTCTGACAGACTCAACTAAGGTTGAAGTATCAACGTTTTCACTTAAGTAGACACCCTTAGCGATAAGGTTGGACAAGTAGCTGTTTTAGTTCCTTTTGAATATTCAAAAAGGGATTTAGTATTAATCTAGAACAGAGTTCCAAACTGTGGGGGCTGAGGGTGTCAAAAATGTTTGTGCATGGTACACTGTTTCTTGAACTGATGCAGTTCTAGGAGCATTGAGTCTGAACTTGTAAAGCGTGGCTTCCATCTGAGAAGGTTACTTTTGTGATACATATTTCAGTGAGACAATTTATTTATTTATTTTATTTATTTAATGCATTTTTATATAGCGCAGACTTTACCCAAAGGTGTCAGAGCGCTTCACAATAGAACCAAGTACGTTACATGAGGAGAATTTTACATATTTACACGTTACAGATACAAACGAGAAAGAAGAAAAGGTAAAATAAAACAATAGATGGCAGTCACACAAAAAACAAAAAACATGTTAGGATGAAGATCGTACAGGCATAAATTACAAATTTACAATATTGAAAGAACTTCCTTGAGGGACATGAAAAGGGATATATTAGTTTTGGATGTGTCTTTGGAAGAGAAGAGATTTGAGATCAGTTTTGAAGGTCCGGGTAGAGGTGGTGGTACGGAGTAGTGGAGGAAGCGAGTTCCAGATTCTAACCGCATTGCCTGAGAAGTATTGGGCTATCAATCTTTCCCTTTTGAAGGTGGGGGCTCAAGCAGTAAATTTACCGCATTACGAGAAGGTCTAGAGCTTCCAGAGATTTTAAGTTTATTTGCCAGGTATCGAGGGGAGGAAGTGTGTAAGGCTTTGTGGGTGATACAGGCAGTCTTGTAGATTGATCTTGCCTTGATGGGAAGCCATCAAAGAGAAGACAAAATGGGTGTGATGTGGTCACTTCTTTTGGCCCCAAAGACAAAGCGAGCCGCTGAATGGAGAACAGATTTAAGAGGGGAAAGGTGGGATTTGGGGAGGCCAGCAAGAAAAGAATTGCAATAGTCCAATCTAGAGAGAACCAGAGATTGGACCAAGGTTTTTAGGTCTTGCTCCGGAAAGAAACGTTGAATCCCCCAGAGAAGGCGCAGTTGGAATCGTGCATTCTTTGCAATGGAATTGATGTGGGAGAGTAGATTGAGCCTTTTGTCAAGTATGACACCAAGGGATTTTGCGCTGTCGACAACGATAGGTTTATTGTTGAGTAAATTCAACTGATCCATCCAAGATTGAACAGGAGGAGGAGAGAGTGAGGTAGAGAGGAGGAGGAATTCAGTTTTGGAGGGATTCAGAATGAGTTGATGAGCTAACATCCAGTTTTGAATAGAGTTGAGAGTAGAGTTGAGGATTGAGATATCGTGTGCGGAAGACACCTTAAGGTAAATTTGAGTGTCATCCGCATAGAGATGGTAAAGGATCCCAGATTTACTTAGGAGATTTCCCAATGGTTCCAAATAAAGATTTAACAAAGTGGGTGCAAGGATAGAACCTTGAGGGACGCCTTGACCTACCGCCAATGAAGAGGAAAGACTGTTCGCTATTTTGATCATTTGGGATCTGTCCGAGAGGAATGAGACAAACCATTTAAGCACTGTGCCTTCCAAGCCCATTCTCTGGTGAAGAGTGTTAAGGAGAGTGTTGTGATTAACAGTGTCAAAGGCTGCAGAAAGGTCTAGAAGAATCAGAAGACAAGACTCCCCCAAATCGAGAACACGCAGCGCATCGTCGATCACTTGCAGCAGGGCTGTTTCGGTGCTGCAGTTTTGAATTAAACCAGACTGAAAATTGTCAAGAAGATTATTATCCTTAATATGTAGGGAAAGTTGTTTCGCTGCCCATCTTTCTGTGATTTTCGCAAGAAAAGGGAGGTTAGTGATGGGGCGGAAGTTGTTGAGATCGTTCGCATCAGCAGAAGGTTTTTTAAGAAGTGGGGTAACCTGTCCTGTTTTAAGAGCAACAGGAAGGGAGCCTTGGCTGAGGAAGAGGTTAACCAGACTAGTCCAATAGGAAAGAGTATGGGTGTAGAAATCAATGGCAATGTCACTAGGGATGGGGTCAAATGAATGGTTAGAGGGTTTTGTTTCGAGGATGCATTTGAGGAGGGCATCTTCAGAGATTACGTCAAAGTTCTGCCAAATGACTAAGGATTTGCGCTCCTCTAGGGGGGTAGGATGAATGACCTGATCCACCAGTGATTTAACTTTTTCATCAAAGAATATAGCAAATTCTGCTGCTTTCTTTGGAGAATCATCAGGCTTGATGGTTGAGGGAGAGCAGTTTGAATTTTTGATGAGGTCAAAAAGTTTTTAGGCCTGTTTTTGGCTGAGTCGAGGAGGGTCCTGAAGTGTGATGCTTTTTCATGGAAGATGTGTTTGTGGTATTTTGATCTTGCTGAACGTAGAATAGAAAGATTAGTGGTGGATGGAGATTGTCTCCATTGTTTCTCCAGGGTTCTCAGGTTCTTCCTTTCGTCATAAAGGGATTTATTGAACCATGGTGCTGAAGGAATAGGCCTTTTCCTTTTGCTTTGAAGTGGAGCGACATCTTCAATTTCGACTGCAAGGATTGAGAGGCATTGGGAGGTAAGATCGTTGACATCCAAGTTAGGGTCTAACCTTGGAAGTGATAGCATAGCAGAGTCACAAAGAGTGTCAAGGTCAATGTTTTTGGTGTTACGGAACCAGGTAGTAGTCCTTTTAGGTTGGCCAAGAGTTATAAAGTGTGATAGGTGAAGAGAGAAGGGGATGAGGAAGTGGTCAGACCAGTCTACTTGAATAGGGTTAGCAATAGTAAGCATGTCTGCTTTAGATATAACAAGGTCCAGAATTGAGACCTTAGAGTGTGTTGTTTCAGTGCAGTGTTGAATAAGATCATTTGCTGAGAGAAAAGTGGCAAGCGTATTGGCAACAGAGTCTTCCAAAGAGCCCCAGTGAAGATTAAAGTCTCCCAGGAAAATCTGTCTGTCACTTTGAGAGTATTGGTTGCTGATGAAGTCGGTGAGTTCCTCCAAAAAAGAAGAGCAGTCACCAGGTGGGTGATAAATGGCATGAAATCTGAAGCGGGAGCAGTGTTGCACTTGAAGCTCCAGAGACAGGCATTCGAATGTACGGAAGGAGCTGTTGAAGGGAGTTTCTGAAGATGATTGCAACACCTCCCCCAACTTTGTCTGTTCTGTCATTTCTAAAGATAGAATAGTCGGTGGGTAACAGAAGATCAAACACAGTATGAGAGGTGTTGTTGAACCAGGTCTCAGTGAGGAAGAGAAAGTCAAGATTGTGGAGAATGATGGTGTCAGAAATTTCCAGTTTGTGTTTAACTGCAGATCTGCAGTTGTGGAGCAAACAGCGCAACTCTGACGAGACTGTTTTGGTGACGGCGGTGTTTGGGCTTTTAGGGGTGATAGGGATAAAGTTCTTGTAAGAGGGTGTCAGGGTAGAATAAGGCTGATGATTAGTTCTGACAGAAGAGATGCTTGAAATAGTGCACAGAGTAAACTTACTTGGAGAGGAAAGTGGAAGGGGGGTGGCGTTGGAAGTCTTGTAACTAGCCAGTAAGTTAGCGATGTCTGCAGAGGACAGATTGTGATTTTGCTTTTTTGGGGCGCGGGAGCAAGGTACTCCTCAGGAGTTTGGGGAAGTGAGTTTTTGCCAAGGGAATTGGGTTGTTTGGAAGGTTGGATATTTTAGTGCTTAAGAGTGAGATGGTAGCTTCAAGCTGGGAGACAGAGGAGATGAGAAATCTGAGTGGGACGGGTATGCCCAGACGTGGGTCCCGTGCTCTCCGTGCCACTGGAGTCAAGCTATCCTGGCTGATGAGGGGTGAAACCCCGAAACCGGCCCTAGGATGCCTGTTTCCAGTCCAGGGAGGACCTGGCCTGGCAGTTCGGGCTGGACTGTTCCCATTGGGCACAGGGTCAAGACTGATTTACATATGGCTGGGTTCAAACTGTAATGGCATGGTGAGCAAAAAAACGATGGATTCATGCCCAGATCTCTGTACTGGGGTGAATGTATGACATTGTTCTGCATTCTGTCCATCAATTGTTGTTTTTGTATTTGCCACCCCGAGTGGGACGGGTATGCCCAGACGTGGGTCCCATGCTCTCCGTGCCACTGGAGTCAAGCTATCCTGGCTGATGAAGGCTGAAACCCCAAAACCGGTCCTAGGATGCTTGTTTCCAGTCCAGGGAGGACCTGGCCTGGCAGTTCGGGCTGGATTTTTCCCATTGGGCACAGGGTCAAGACTGATTTGCATATGGCTGGGTTCAAACTGGAATGGCATGGTGAGCAAAAAAATGATGGATTTAGGCCCAGATCTCTGTACTGGGGTGAATGTATGACATTGTTCTGCATTCTGTCCATCAATTGTTGTTTTTGCATTTGTCACCCGAGTGGGACGGGTTTGTGGGTCCCGTGCTCTCCGTGCCACTGGAGTCAAGCTATCCTGGCTGATGAGGGGTGAAACCCCGAAACCGGTCCTACGATGCTTGTTTCCAGTCCAAGGAGGACCTGGCCTGGCAGTTCGGGCTGGACTGCTCCCATTGGGCACAGGGTCAAGACTGATTTGCATATGGCTGGGTTCAAACTGGAATGGCATGGTGAGCAAATAAATGATGGATTTAGGCCCAGAGCTCTGTACTGGGGTGAATGTATGACATTGTTCTGCATTCTGTCCATCAATTGTTGTTTTTACATTTTGGGTTCAGGCATAATCTGGAGATTGAGGTTTGCACCCAGTTGGAAGGGAAACGAAAAATGGTAGGGTTATCAGGGTAAAGTAACTAGATTGACCCGTATATCTAATGACAAAAGAAGTTTTAGGTGGATAGCTGCTCAGAGGACGCCTGTCGGTAACATCGTTGCGAGGTAACGATCTTTGGCCGCCATTTTAGGTCCAGGCATTTATAATTGCCCTGGTTGAGCATAAAGTGAGAAGATCGTAGAGGGTCAGAGAAAAGTGACCAAAGTGGGGAGGGTGACCAAATATGTCCCACACTTATAGAAGTAACAGGATGGGCTGAATGTCAAATGAGGGGGAAATTACCTCAAAACATCTGCATCAATTGGTGCATGCTCCCCGCCGCACTACAGCCAATACAGAATCTGCGCGCCCTGCTTCTGTTGCAGCCGGGCTCCTACCAGCTCATGGGGGCATCGTCGACCGTACAGAATATTGCCAGCAGCCGGGCCTCTCAAGACGCCTCCCAGCACGACCGCCGAGTCGGGGCAGGACGGCGTGCAGGTTTCCAGTCGCCAGTGCTCCTGCAGGAGCGGACCCCACACTTCACCAGCAGCCACCAGTTGATGTCGCAGGTAGGCCGCATGGACCCCTGCAGCGCCGCCAGCGGAAGCGGAGTCAGGCACCGCGAGCCGTCCGTGTCTGAAAATCCTCCAGGGGACTCCACCGGAGGGCACACGATGTGCCCTGCTTTGTGTATGTGCCACAATGTGCCCTGCTTTGTGTGTGTTTTCAGGCCATTTTGATTATACTAGGAAGCCATTTGAGGGTAGAGAGGTCTGAATGATGTGACAGAAGCCTTTCACTCCTGAAACCAGCCTTTCTGAGGCATGTAGGGCTGCATTTAAGGGCAGCAGATGCTCCTCGAGTATGCCAGTGGGTAAAGCATTCCCCTAACCGAGCCACAACATGACCATTGATTGCACCAAACACCAAAGCAAAATACCTTACTCAAAAAGTGGTAAAAGAAGACAAATATGTAACATGAGCACAACTTTTATACTAGCATTACCAAGGATATTCCAGGGTTTTTATGAATTATAACAGGCGGGTTTAAACAAATATCCACTGGAAGTAGAGCAGTTAAGAGGTGCTAAGACACAAACCCTGTCTGGAGCAGGGTTTGAAAGCCAAACTTGAAGAGCGCCCATTTTCTGATTTTTTTCTTGTCACCATTTTACTAATAAACATTAATTTAATAATCACAAACAGCATTTTACTACAGAAGCAAATAATATAATACTTAAAAAAATTAAATTCCTTTCCAAATCAAAACCAGATATCTAATGTAACTGTATTTTTAAAATGTATAAGTAGATTGATTCCTAGTAAAATGAACGTTTCACACAAAATAATTTAGAGGACATAAAATCAGAAAAGCTTCTAACTCTCTCTATTTTTGCTATTTTTGCTTTACATCTGTCTTTTCCTCCCCTTTACCATCGACTCACGTCCGACGCTTTATTGTAATCACAATAAACTTACAATTAATGTAGATAAATCTTTTGTTTTGATCTTTGGGAGTTAAAAGTGTGCAAGCTCAAAATAGTTTAAACATCAGAACTACCGCAGTGATCTTTTACGAACTCTTGGCAGTTTTTGATACTGTTGACTATAACATCCTCATATCGCATCCATCCAATACAGGAATCAGGCCCAAAGCAACTGAGTTTCTGAAATCCTTCCTTAATGGCCTCTTTCTGGACTAATATCTCTCTCTCTTTTCCATTGTCAGTTTAGGCCACTCTCCCAAAGAAGGCCACAGGGCTCTTTGCCAACGCTGGCACTCTTTAATGCTTATGTAGTGCCCAACGACTTTAATCAGATCCATTGTTTTTAATTTTTTCACTTGTGCCAATGATTGCCAGTAATGAATTCCATTGAATGGATACAACTCTGGGGCATATTCACAAGAACGTGTGATAACCACCACAAGTTTAGCTTAACGCAACTACTCACATCGCAGTCCATCGCGGAAAATCAACGCTGTGTTAACATAGCATTCTCAACCTGGCGTCACCATGCGATAGTCCCACGATAACGCGTCAAATGACCGTGTTAAAAACAACGCAACGCCGAAAAAAGGCGAAATACCAACGCGAATAAAGTTGCGATGAGGCCAACCACAAAAAAAAACCAGCGACAGGCCTGCAATCCCCACGCGTCTGGCGGGAAAATGCACCATAAAAGCTGAACAAGAAAAACACACCATAAACAAATCAAACTGCGCAGCAACATGGATGCACCCGGAACGAGTGCCCAGGTCAACGCGAACCCCACAAGCCCCACAGACCACCAGCAATGAACCTCGGTGTCGGGGAAGGCCAAGGAGAAGAGCAAGAGGAAGACGGGGTACAGTCCGCAGGAAAACCCTATTGTCGTCACGGAGGTGACAGAGCACCAACAACAACTGTCCGTCACCACCACCGTGTCATTGGCAATACAGACGGAAAAATGGCATCCCATCGTGAATGCAGTCGGAGTGCCGAGGAGGCCAAGATGCTCTGGCACGATGTGAAAAGCCAAACCAAGCAGAAACCCGCTGCCAACAGGAAGGCAGCAACGGCAAATGGAGGTGGGAGTCCTGTGCCACAGGAGGAGCTGGAGCAAATGGCGCCCACAGTCATTAGTGTGGAGACGGTGCAAGGAGTCGGGAGTCCGGACACTGCTCGACATGACCTGACACAACAGCAACAGGGTGAGTAACGAACAGGGACTGTGGGGACGGGGGGGACGGGCACAATGGCATGCATGCACAACGACGTGTGGCACACCGCACACCCAGAATAACCCTGGGTCATGTCCCTGATCCCCATGGCACACTGCAACACACATACAAACATAAAGTAGGCCCCCGTTCACCATGTGCCCAAAGGGGTCCCACCCCACACATCACCAATTACACAACACACACATGCACCCGTGCGAAACACAGCAAAGATGCGTATGTGAGAGCCACACTGACAATGCAAGTGACACCACATGACCAGCAGCATGGCTGGAGTACAATCACCATGACACTGTGCACGCCACGAGACTGAGGTGGCTGAGTGTGGACCACATCCGGAAAGGAGCAGGTCACACTCTGACACATCCACCTGCACAAACAACCACTGACGTCAACAACACATCTGCAGACAAACAATGCACAAGAGTACAAATACCGTCCAAGAGCACAAATGACCCAAGTCGCCAACATCACAGCACCTCAAAAGCACAAAAGCCAAAAGGCACAGCGCCTCCAAGGGATAAGGCAATATATTGGGTTATGGTGATATTGGAGAGAGAAGGAAGCAAATACACCTCTGATTTGTTTTTAAATCAAAAATATTTATATAATCCTTGAAATGAAATACTGTTTACAAAGTAATACATTTGAACATATAGTTCTAAGTGAAAGGTGTCCCAGTGAAAAACGGAACGTAGGAAATTAGTGACATATATGTGAAATATATACAAGGTTTCCAATGCTTCTTTTAAACGACCATTAACATATATATGTACAGTGGACAGCGCTAGATACAGTGATCAGTGCTGGTAAACAATGGTTCGTTTATGCAACTTGTCGATGGTGTTTCGACCCTGTGTGCAGTTTAGGGTCTCTTCAGGACCTATGATTGTATGGACACCTGAAGGGTAATGGGCCAGCTCGTGTGGAGGGTGTGGCACCGTGCAGAGATTAAGAAAAGATACTCACATGGGTCCCAGCCGGGAGCCCAAGTGTGAGGTGAGTGGTGAGCCGGCTATTACGTGAATGCGCACAATGTAGGGCTTCACGTGTGCGGAGGATGGCACGATCAAAGCGCTGTCGGGACGGGTCGAGTTCCGATTCTGAGCGCATGAATGGAAGCAGGCTACTTCCTTCTGTCGTCAATCACGATGAGGCCTTAATTTTAACATATGGAGGGTGAGAATATTCTCACTTCGGTGTCTCTTATGGAGAATGAATCAACTGCAGCCTGTGGCAATCCTTCCAAGTAGCAGGACAGCGTGTGTCTGTCTGTCTGCTCAGGTACGATGACCTAGGTCTGCATGTCTGTTGACAAACATGCAGACCTCCCGGTTCACACATTTGGTCCTGACAAAAACCTTGTACTACTACTAAAAGGTTGAAACATGTTGACCGACAATCTTTTCACTTAAACACTGATACTTCTTGGTCAATAGAGCCATTTTAAGTATCTCACTTGGTTTTAATCTTGTCTTGTTGCTCCAAATAAAAGTTTTAGGGAGTACAACAAAGACATTTTTAATCCACTCACTTACACCACTTTTTCACATTACTCAAAAAACCAGCTCCGCTGTAGTTCAGGCGTTGAAGCACACCCAAGTGGCATTCGGCTACTTGGGTGGACCCCGATGATGAAGCATGTCACCAACTAGGTTGGTGAGTGAGGGGTTTCTTAAATAAAGAAAGAATCCTTTATTTGCTATCGCTCTCCATTTCTCCAAACCACTAGGACGCTGTGTCCTGGGGACACTCCTTCTTTTTGTTTTTGATATATTGACCTTAGGGGACTGGGAGTCTGTTCCCAACGAATAACCCTTACTCTCTCTTTGTTTAGCGGAGGACAGAAGGAAGTAGCCTGCTTCCATTCATGCGCTCAGAATCGGAACTCGACCCGTCCCGACAGCGCTTTGATTGTGCCATCCTCCGCACACGTGGAGCCCTACATTGTGTGCATTCACGTAATAGCCGGCTCACCACTCACCTCACACTTGGGCTCCCGGCTGGGACCCATGTGAGTATCTTTTTCTTAATCTCTGCACGGTGCCACACCCTTCACACGAGCTGGCCCATTACCCTTCAGGTGTCCCTACGATCATAGGTCCTGCAGAGACCCTAAACTGCACACAGGGTCGAAACGCCGTCGACAAGTTGCATAAACGAACCATTGTTTACCAGCACTGATCACTGTATCTAGCGCTGTCCACTGTACATATATATGTTAATGGTCGTTTATATGAAGCATTGGAAACCTTGTATATATTTCACATATATGTCACTAATTTCCTAGGTTCCGTTTTTCACTGGGACACCTTTCACTTAGAACTATATGTTCAAATGTATTACTTTGTAAACAGTATTTAATTTCAAGGATTATATAAATATTTTTGATTCAAAAACAAATCAGAGGTGTATTTGCTTCCTTCTCTCTCCAATATCACCATAACCCAATATATTGCCATTGTGCCCATATACATTGAGATTACTTCATTAAGTGTCCACAGGAGCCTTTGTTTTTTGATAATAAGTTTATTACCCTGGTTCCGTGTGAGTAGGGTTCCCTTGTTCCTGTCCTATCCAAGGGATAAGGGGCAGCAAAATCACAGCTGCAGGTGCGACTCCCACATAAAGCAGCACACACACATAGCAATTACAGCACACCCACATGGACGACAATGTGGTACACAGCCCAACACCTACACTGCAGAACAGAGGACACAACTGGGTCCGCCTGTGCGTAGAAAATGGCCAATCACATCTGACATTGCAGGAAAATGTGAGATGCAAATGTACGTGTACAACCTCACCTACATCATGTAGTCCAAATGTCCACTGTCCCGCATCAAATAGTCCGCCGCTCCCAAACAGTCACAATGTACATTGTCATGAAGTCTGAATGTAAACTTGAACAATGCGGCAACATACATGCCAACACAATGTCAACATGCATCTCCCCTTCACATTGCAGAGGGACAAACAATGCCTCCAGCAGAGCAGACCAAACAACTCTACAGTGATGCTGAAGAGGACCACCACACTTCCGACACCTACGCCCCACAACAGTCCATGGACATCTTAGGCAATTGACCTCCAGGAGCAGGGCAGCACCGCTGTATCGAGGATACCCCACCCCCTGCACAGACAACACAGCTGGACGCACCCACCACCCCGGCTGGCTCCCAGCAGCCCACCCAAGCCCACATCGCATTCCAAGGCCAGGTGTCAGACTGCCAGAAGGGGGTGGCCGAACATGTGCGGGTGGGGTACTACCTCATGGAAGCCGTACCAGATCACATACGTGGGTGTCTAAGTCCCATCAGGGCCCACCAACACTCCCCAACGGAGACCCACACTGCAGCAGAGACACATGCCTTTGCACATTTCCAGTACTGAACCACACCCAGAGCCACGGGATGATCATCCACCCCCCCACGCCAGAATGGAGTACGCCGGCCCAGTTCACTCCTCTTACGTATTGAGTGGGGGATGACAAAGCTACATGTGCAATGTCCCACCCGCTGCCTGCGGTGACATGGCTGCGTCCTCTGTACATGGCACAATGTAATGATGTAGTGCCCGGGGCACAAATGCATACATCATGAGCACACGGACACACACAGATAGTTCGTTTAACTGGCCATGGGCACGTGCGCTAGACACCTTTATTGGTATGGTCACATGTACAGTGACGCATGTGCTGGATGTGTGTGGGGTGAGTGTAAGCCAGCCCTCATGGAGTCGTTGGTGCTGGCAACAACTTGAACAGTGATCACAATTGAAGCAGAAACATAAAACACCAGCACAACAGAAACAACTGTGAAGCATTATGGTGGTAGCCGGAGGGAGTACAGTGTTCACCCAACATGCAAGCAGAATGTTCCTTGATTTGTGGTGCGCTGAGTTAGTGGCACCTGAAGAGCTGAGCAGGGTATCAAGCTGATGATGGCCCCCACGACAGGTGTGAGCAACTCTGACAGTCTGGCAGTAAGACACTTCCGACTCTGGCACCTGTCGTTTGGAGTTGGTCCTGGCGGTGGTGGCGTGTGCATCCTGCGGTGATGTGACGTCCGGGCAGGTCAGGACTCGATTTGATGTGTGAGCCCAGGTGGACCGCAGTTGAGGCCGGAGGCAGCGGACAGCGCAGGGCCACAGACACATGGCGTTGATGACCCCCAGACCATCGACCCAGAGGCCATCCAACATGCCATCAGACTGGGGCCATGGTTTGAGCTGCACAGAGTTAGTGGCCCCGGATGCACTGTGGCCGGCACAGGCACACCGCAACAGGACGGTGACTTGTGGTGCAGTGAGATAGGGCCACGCGAGGTGAGTGGGTCCTCATCGATGTCGAAGGTGAATGTAGCAGAGGTTTGCGGGGGACAGTGGAAGGTGTCTTCCAGGGCATGATGCAGAGGGCAGGAGCCGGCCGGAAGCGGCAAATGGAGGAGTGGAATGCTACAGCCTCGTTTTGGCCACATAGTCAGTATCACCGACATGATGATGAAGACAACCCCCAGTCCATGGACTCAGTCGCCAACAAATCTCAAGAAGAAAGTGTCCATGGTTGTCGGGGAACAGACTTAGTGGCACCGGAGCTGAAAGGGAATGCAGTCTGCGACGAGGCCAGTACAATGATATCAGGTCTGCCATAAATGAATCATGACTGAGTTCCCAATGTGTGCCTTACTCGACCGATGTGTAGTCCAGAGGCAGCGGCCAGTGCGGGCCAACCGCTGTTCAGCAAGCTCCTCCTGGAACACTGACACACAGCGTTGAAATGGCATGTGTGGATGACTCGTGGTTGACCGAGGCAGTAGCGACAGAGCTGAGCGGGTGTTTAGCCAGCGACGATGCCATGTCCTGCCTGGTACGGACTGGCATGGATTTGTGTGGGGCCTGCAGGACCGCAGTGTAGTCCGAAGGCGTAGTCATCAAGGGCCCACAGACACGTGTGGTTGGGATGCCATGCAAATACTTTGTGTCACCACATCGAAGGGAGTATAGTGATATAAACTCCGCCATAAAGTGTGTACTCAGCCATTGTGTAATCAAGACTCAGTTCCAAATGTGTGACCTACTTGACCGCAGTGTAGGCCCGAGGCAGCGGTCAGCAGGGGCCCACAGCCACGTGTCATTGGCCCGCGATGCACAGGGTTGGTGACACCAGGGCAGTTGTCGGCATTGTTCGAACAACTGCGTAAGAATGGTCCTTTTCTCCTCCAGACTGAACCGCATCTTCCTCTTACTCGTCTCCCTGCATACAATGATATGAACTCCGCCATGCAGAAATCACGGATCAGTTCAACATGTGTGACCTACTCGTCCGCAGTGTAGGCCGAAGGCGTAGTCATCAGGGGCCCACAGACACGTGTGGTTGGGATGCTATGCACAGAGTTGGTGTCACCACATCGAAGGGAGTATAGTGATATAAACGCTGCCATAAAGTGTGTACTCTGCCATAGCATAATCAAGACTCAGTTCCAAATGTGTGACCTACTTGAGCGTAGTGTAGGCCTGAGGCAGCGGTGGAGTACGTCAACGGAAAAGGAGTAAAGTGGGCCTGTGCCGCATAGGCTGTGATGGTCTGAGGAGGCTGCGAAGGTCGCTGGCCTCCGGCTTGGAGCTTGCGCCGGCACATGGGGGGCCCTCTTTGACACACGCCGGTGTCGGCAGGTGAGCAGTGAGGCCTGGCTGCTCAGGGGCGGGCATGACGGGTCCGGGTACCAGCGGCCCGGGGTGCAGCAGGCGCACAGGATCGCAGGCCACACCGCTCACGGCGACGGCATCGGCCTCGTGGCGGGGTGGGAGGCGCCGCCCTGGCAGACACATTGGGCATTCCGGAAGAGAACCACGCCCAGAGCTACGTGCTTTTTATTCACACCCCTGCGCTGGCCTGGCGTACGCCGGGCCATCCCACTCCGCACACGCTTACAGGGGGGAACGTCACAAGCTACATTTCCGCAATCTTCCCCACTGGCTGGGGTGACATGGATGCGTCCACTGTCCACTGCACTCCAAACACCAGCAGTGCATGTAGACATGGCTATGTCTGTGGTCTGCATACTGCAGTCTGTCCAGCACGTCTCCGCCACACTTGGCATTGTGTACATACTCATTCATGGGTCACTTGCCTCCTTTGCATATGCCTGGTTCCCACCTCTCCCCACATTCCGGTATTGTGTGGCTGAGGTGCCATGCCGTCGATGGCTCATGTACATGGCTGACCAAGGTTGCCACAGTAAGTTGTGCTGTCGTGTCTGGTGGGGGGGCATGTTGTTTGGCATGCTGTATGTGATTTTGTGACGTGTGCAGTGCCAGAGTTGTGAGTTGCATGATTGTGGGGTTGAGGTGTGTGGTGTGTTCATTTAGTACTTGCCAACGAGCAGTGCATTCCCATGGGTGCCATCCTGGAAGCACTGGTTGATGTTGGACTGTCGGAAGATAAAGGGATCATGCACACTGCCTGGGTAGTTGGCCATGACATTGGTGAGGAGTCCCCTGTGGTCCATTATTGCCTGCACGTTGATGGGATGTGCGTGCTTTCTGTTGCGGTAATTGTGTGCGTTGTTGGCAGGGGGCACAAGTGGGACAAGTGTGCAGTCGATTGCCCCGACACGTGCGGGGATCCAGCTATGGCGTATAGTCCTTGCTTGGTATCCAGCTGTTCCTGTGCATTGTGGGGGATGTATGGGTGCTGGGGTCCCTAGCTGGTGAGGGCATCCAGGGCAGGTGTGAGGAACTTGGATGGGGCTGGCTGTGAGACTCCTCCGACTCGGGCGGTTGTTGTTTGGGAGGATACCAGAGGCCAACAGGTGCAGCACAGCCAGCAGCTTTGTCTGCAGAGGGATGTTGGTTGTCCGCTGTGTTGGTACCGTCAGCCTGTAGGCAATGATGTTCAGGATGCGGAGGATGGTTGTCCTTTTGGGCCTGTAGTGGGCATTGGCATTGTCCGGTGTTAGGTCTGTGGGGCTGGTGCATTTCCTGAAGCTCCGCTGTCTTTGTCTGCGCTGCCTCTGTGGTGGTCCGGGGGGGAGGGTGCGGGGGGGTCCGTTGGGGGGGTGGCGGTCCTGGGGGTGGTGGCGGTGGGTGTTGTTGCCCTCTCGGGGCTCCGGGGTGCATGGTGAGTGGCTCCATGGCATCTGTTGTTCTTCAGGTGTGGCTGTGGGCTGGGCTCCCTTTTCTTGTGCAGGTTGACGTCCGACTTTGCACCAGGTCAGAGCAGGTGTCAATTTCCTGCTGGTAACGCGCCGTATCGCCTGTTTTGTGTTCCTATCGCCGATGTGGCTGGTCGTTGAGAATGTTGTGTTGTGGTGTTGTCGCGGCTTTTTGCTCGGGAACGCCTACTCTGCATCTCATTAGCGTTAGTTGCCGGGGTCATCTGTGGCGATGTTTTTTGCGACTGCTTTCGCAGGAAAACTGGTGTTATGGGCTGTTAGCACCAGCTTGTGAATGGGGCAATAAATTTAGCGCGACTTTGGATGCGTTAAGGTGCCGATAACTCGGCGATAGCTCCTTGAGAATATGCTCCTCTGTCTCTTGTTTTTGCATCCACAATTGTCTTTCTATGACAGTCTCATGGATGACTACAAATACGCTAAACCTTAGTTCAGAAATGACAAAGGTTCTAGTTTCAGGAAACTAGCCAATGATATAATGAGATGGTTCTCTCTGTCATGGACCGCAATTTAGGTTCTTCCTTTGTGCCTGAAGAGTCACAGTGGAATCTTAGAGTACTTAAAGGTGCAAAGTTATCTTTCACCCCTCAAATTTCATCCAAGATCTTAGATTAATCCTCTCTTGAAAATGCTGCCATAGCTCCCTATTCATAAGCATAGTATTTTTAAACCACATTGCACCTTTATTGACCCACTTTGAGTAGTAAGTTTCAGGCTTATGCAGCTTCATGTACCTTGATATCAACCTTGCCTTCTCGAGTAAGGATCCTTCCATCCAGTTCTCAAGAGTAGGAGACATATCCTTTTCTCATCCAGGACCCTGCCTTTGGAAGTGCCTTCCAGCTCACCTTTGGCTTACCACTAATCTATTCGCTTTTCATAAACATAAAAATCCACCTGTTCAGGTCCACTATCCAGTTCGCTCTTAAGGTTGTTCAGTCTGTTGGGCATCAGTACACTTTCATGCAGTTAATTGGCTGTATAAGAATGGTTTTCTTTGTACTTCATCAATTAAATACTAGGGTATGCTCTTTGAAAGAAATGTGTCTTGGTAACGTCATTGGGATGCAGTGAAATATGAAGTTGAAATGACCCTTTGGGACCCACTACATTTTGATGACTTACTTGGAGGACTTTCCGCCTCCCTATTTCTTAAAGCAAACCAGCGTTAAAATGGCACCTCTTGCTCTTTATGAGGATGAACATCTGTCCTTCAATGAATGGGTCGATTTTAACCAACTGGATTACACAAGTCTTAAGTGAGGTCTCCAACTTCTGCGCTTAAACTTCTTTATGTTTCAAGAAGTGTAATTAGAGATGAGGGTCTATTCTTTGAAAGTGCAAGCTGACTGCCAATCATTACATTTCTTTCATTCTCTAGTTATGAATGAGACAAGGAATATAACAATGGAATGATAAAAGTAACTGTCAAATTTCTAGCTTCAATATGTTAAAGAAACTAAACAAACAGTTCACTGGCAAGTAGTTTTCAAGAAACAGTTTGGATGTGGAGACATTCCCTCTTCTGAGGTGGTATCTGAATTCAGAAAACGTATCAATGGGCAGACTGTCTCTGAACCAGTAAGCTGATGTGAATACACTTAGCATTAAATACTCAGCCTAGCTGTTCTAAGGTGAGGACTAAAATCTTCCTGTTTCCCATCTCCCTCGAATCATGCTAACCATGCTCCAATTTTGGAAAGAGCTGAAGACAGACCTCTTTTAATGAAACAGCATTGTCATACAGTAACAGTCCACTTCCTCTCTCAGAACTCAACTACCCCCCAATCACTCCCAGGTTATATCTTTGCCTTTGACCCTGTGCAGTGCTTTGCTTCTTTTCGACTAAATTCACACTATACAAATGTATGCATACAAATATGCATACACCAAAGCTTAGAAATTGAATCAATTTAGACTTGGGGCACAGGCGATTTATGAATGAAATCTACTCTAGAGACGGGCCTTGTTTAAGTAGCATGCAGGTGAAGTATTCTGTTAAATATCTTTTCCTGGGCTGTCCTATTTTTTAAAATAGTTTACACAAGTCACTCCACTGTTTATTTCTAAGTTAACCTCTTCCGTGCTCATGACGGCCCCCGGCCGTCATGAGTCACGGTGGACGTGTGCTCGGGATGCGCGGGGGCCGTCCGAGACACGCCCAGTCTTTAGAACGCCCAGCACCTGGGCGGAATCGGCCACGCAGCGAAGCGGTTAAGACGCTTTTTATTTCCTTTCAGCACTTAACCTACTAAAAATGGAGCAACTGGATGTGGTAGCAGTTTTGTTAAACGTTTTAATCTTAGTCATGAATTATGTATATATTGTAGTTTTTTGGGCCATGTACCACATAAACAAATAACTACAACAACAACAGCATTATTATTATTATTATTATTATTAATAATAATAATAATAATAATAATAATAATAATAATAAAATAATAATCATAATAATTGTGAGCCGTCAAGCAACAGTCACAATATTTGTCAGGGTGAACCACCAAAAGTCATTAAATTCACCTGTGCTTATCCCTCTGGCAGCTTGGAACAAAAGTAGTCAGGCTTAACTTAGAGGCAATGTGCAAAGTATTTATTTTTTATAAACAGGTTTTGACTCATATCCAAGACTGGATAAGCAATGAGAGTGTGCTTTCAGATTGGCAGGTGTGTTTCAGATCGAATGTGAGCACTATAGGTTTTCCGCTTCGCCTACATTTACTTGGGGGAGGTGATTATCGGCAAAGGCAAACTTTATGTTGCCTTTGTCAATATTCACTCAGCATTGGATCTGGTTCCCCGAGCAAAGTTATGGAGGGTGTTCAAGGAGATGGGTGCACCCACCCCTCTATTGGACATCTTAATGAGGCTACATGCTGATACCCTTGCTGATACCCTTGCCCAGGTGAGGTGGGGGGAGGATGGGGCCCTCACAGACCCCAATAATATTGACGGGGGTCAGGCAAGGGTGTGTCTTGCAACAGCTCCTGCACTCCTTTTAATTGTTTTGTGTTGAGCGGGGCTTGGAGCTTAACAGCTCCATGACCAAATGCATGATTTTCTCCAAACAGAAGTCAACTCTTTGTAAGAGGAGGATGCTAGTCTGTGACACTCCCTTAGATGTGGTTGCAAATTCTGAGTATTTTGGGTATTGAACTCACAAAGAATCTATGTTGGGCACCACACTTGGAAAAATCACAGTTGTTCCTGGTCCAACACACTGCATGCATATGGAAAATACACAGGAAATTCACATCTAAAAGGGTGGGTCCTGCATTAAAAATTTATAACATGAAGGCCTTAGGGGCAGTTTTATATGTAGCAGAGCTCTGGGGTTGTTCACAAACTCAGAGCCTCCCTATAGTGGAGCATAGGTTCATAAGAACTGTATTGAATCTTCCACTTGACTATATTTAGATTTGGCCCAAAAGAATATTGCCCACAAGATTGAGTGTAGACTCCTCATTTACTAGTATCGGCTGTGGACAACATCCGCCCTAGAGTCTTATTGGGAGGGCATTAAAGACCTTCTGGTCCCACACTGTGCAAGGACAATTCTATGGCTGTGTACTATTAAGGCACTACTTCAAAGGTTGAACCTGGTCAAATATGGGGTCTCCCCTGAGACCATGTGTTCAATTGGCAAAGCCAGCATTAAAGCAATTTTTTGGGAGAGTGTTGCAATTGATAATGTTATACAGTGTACGGGCTACCTATCTGTGGCCTTTACTGACCACAAACCAGTGGCTCTCTATGAAAGTACCATTGATGAAATTGTTCCCCCTTTAGCTAGGAAACTCTGCTTACAGTTTAGGTATGGAACTCTACCTGTTAAATCATTTACCAACAAATGGCAAAAGGATAGTGGTACTAAAGATGATCTGTGCGTAGGGTGCGAAGGGGGTCTTGAATCCCTTACTCATGTTTTGTTTTTCTGCTCTCTCTACAAACAAGGGCATGCAAAATGGATTGTTCCCCTTTGCAAAAACCTGGGCACTTGGGAATACCAGGAAACATTTCGATTACTGCAGTCTTACACTATATACTGGATAAGGGCGCTTGAAATATGTACAGTCAGTTTTTAATTTGTGAAATGGATTATCTGATGCCTATGATGCACTGTGGTTGGATGTGCAATATTGTTGTTTCTTTTTTTTCTGTGCAGGTCCCAATCTTTGCTGCTGTTTTTTCTATGCATTATAGTCAGTTGTCTTGTGCTTATCAAATTTGTGGTTTTATATTGGCATGGGAAGCTGCAAGGGCTGCAATGCAAGCTCCTGCATTGAGTTGTGTCACACTATATCAGTTCTGATGAGGGGCTATGAGGGCTGTGTTGGATTGTGTTGTGCTGCATTGGTTCTGATGGGGACCAACGCTGGGCTGGCAAAGCATCCTTTATCCCGATTTCCAAGTGTCCAGCACTGGGCAGGCACCATTTGGGGGTTAGGACTCACAGTAGGCAGAGTCCAGGTGCATGGTTCAAGGGTGTTTGAGCCCTTGGCATCAATCTGGTGGTCCTGGGTTCAAGGTGTAGGTCCAGTCCTTCTCCCTCAGTCAGCAGGACAGCAGAACACTCCTACAGTCAGCACAGCAGCTGGGCGGTCCTTCTTGCAACAGAGCAGCAGGGCAGCAGAGCAGTCTTTCCTCTGAGTCTTTCACAGGTCCAGAAGTGATCTGAAGTGTGGGTTGGAGAGTCCCCTTTTTATACCTGATGCCCACTTTGAAGTGGGAAAAGCTTCTGGAGTTTCCCCCTACAGACATGTCTGGAATTTCCTGCCTCCCTGCCCTGATCCAAGTCTGTCTGGCGGCATAATAGACTATTGTGAAGTCCTTAGTATGTGAGCTGGGCCAGTGCCTTTGAAGTGCAAGTGCGCTAAGAGACAGCTCTGCCCCTCCCATTAAACCAGGATGGTCCATACTGCCAAAACACAGACCCTCTATTGTGATGTTGTCTGGGAGGAATACACAAAGGCCAACTGCCAATTACACATAGTGACCCAGGAACAGGCTGTAGGCACCAAATGGTTAGAACAAGAAAATGCCAACTTTCTAGAAGTTGTTACCAACAATGGGGTGACCCTGTGTTCCTCAGAACCTGGGCAACAAATAATATCACACAAAAAAGGGTTCTGTCGAAATAATTTACATATTCATCAATAGCACAATTCATTCACAAAACCAAGGGAGAAGTGAAAAGAAGAGCGAGCCAATTTATGACATTAATCAAACTCATACAATAATACACAACACTGTAAATTTCAGCAGCAATACTGTAACCATATTTTTGCTGTCTTTGGAATCTGGTCCTGGGCATTAGAGTCTCTTTAATAGGGACTTAATGATATATTCACAACAATCGCAGCCCCAGAAAATTGTCTCTAAGAATCCAGGCAAAAAAGGATTCCATTGAGGTTTCGACCTGCCAGAGAAAGTGTCAATAATACATCAAAGAGGGGTTTTCATCAAGGTGAACAACAGAACATCCCAGTCATCATTGCTCAAAACCGTGAAATAGTGTGACTATGTAGATGAATAAATTCAATTAACCATTGAATGGCAACTATTGTTTAAAAAGCCCTTGTCTGTAGCATTCAGGCAAGCTTCTTAGACTGACCTCCAGCAAGCCAGTCTAAATGAATGTATTAGTTTCAGACAATTTGCTGGGACTATGATTGTTGTGAATATATTATTAAGTCCCTACTGAAGAGACTCTAATGACCAGGACCAGATTCCAAAGACTGCAAAAATATTGTTACAGTATCTTGTATATAAAAAGTTTTTGTCCTTCATATCTTTGCATCATACACCAGTTGCATTGTACTAATCACGGAGCAGCCGTCCTGCTGAAATTTACATTGTTGTGTGATATTATAGCGTTCTAAAAATGGCATTTTCAGAATTGTGACTTAAAATCTGACTTTACCATTAAAGAGGCTATTTAATTACAATTCCTCAGACACCAAACATGACTTTCATGCCAATAAAGAGTTATCACTTATTAAATGTAATAAGGTAACCCAATGTAATCCTATGGAAGAAGTAGGTCTTGCAGTAGTGAAAAACAAATTTGAGAGTTTTACACTACCAGGACATGTAAAACATCAAAGTACATGTCAAACTTTTAAATAAAAACGCACCTTGCCCTAGGGCCTGTTTAGGGCCTACCCTATGGGTGACTTATATGTATTAAAAGTAAAGTTTAGGCCTGGCAAAAAGTTTTATTTTGGCAGGGAAAAATGGCAGTTTAAAACTGCACATATGCTGTGATGGCAGGCCATAGATATGTTTGAAATTCTACTTAACTGGGTGGAACAATTAGTGCTGCAGGTCCACTAGTAGCATTTCATTTACGGGCCCATGGTATATGCAGTACCACTTTATTGAGGACTTGCAAGTAATGTTAATGTGCCAATTGGATGTAAGCCAATTTTACCATGTTTACTTGAGAGAGCACAAGCACTTTAGCACCAGTTAGCTGTGGTAATGGGCACAGATTCCTAAAATCTAACAGAAACAAGTTCAGAAAACAGGAGGGGTGAAGGGAAAAAGTTTGGAGGTTACCCTGCAGAGAGGGCCAAGCCTAATAATAATAATAATAATAATAATAATAATAATAGGTAGAAGGATGGATAGATAGATAGATCGATCGATATATAGATAGATAGATAGATAGATAGATAGATAGATAGCACACTATGCTGAATGTCAAGTCTTGTATATATAAATATAGCAGTTTTGGTGACCCTTTTCAATGGTGCTGCAGTTTGAACCTTCAGAAGGATGAAAGTCTTGGTCAACCATGCAAGGATTTGAACCTGTGACACACACAACTGTTTTGGGATGGTAGGCCACTAAGCCATTATTTGCTTTAAAAATATGTTCTTTATTAGGGTAGTAGTCATAGCAAGGACTTTATTTTCCATGCAAATGGCAGCTAGTAACACCTTTCCTGTAATAATATGCAATAGCAGAGAGACAACCCCTGATAACAATAAGGAGGGACGCCCATATACTAGAACCTTAGATTTACTCACACAAAACAGGTCAAATTGTGAAGACTGCATTGAAATTCACCATACTGTGAGAAATAAAGTTCCAGAACAGCATTTGTTCTAGAAGACTGAAACATATGTCAACAACCCCTTCAGAAGCTGAAGATCAGGGCCTAAGAAGCTACAAAAATTGTAAGAATTTTGAATAAAGAGTGTAATAGTTGTCCACTATA
The DNA here is from genome assembly GCA_963921515.1 of Calotriton arnoldi. Classification (NCBI taxonomy): domain Eukaryota; kingdom Metazoa; phylum Chordata; class Amphibia; order Caudata; family Salamandridae; genus Calotriton; species Calotriton arnoldi. Next base: position 987,673 of record CAWUFW010004061.1, read on the forward strand.
GATAATGAATTACAAATAGGATTCAAGTTGATTGCCGAGTTCTATAAGTGTTATAGTGGTTGCAATTAAATTGCCACCTACAATCAAATTCACCACTTCAAAAAATGAATTATTTTGAATGCACGCACAAAAGTCACCTTGAGCACTAGATACTGGCAAACTGTATAGATAAGAACACTAGAACATGCAAAATAAAGAAAGTTCACATAGTATGAAATTATTTTGTGTTAGTTATTTAAAAATAAAACAAAAAATGTGATTATTGATTATGAAAGGACATCAGCCATACCTGAGATAATAGCTTACCATTTTATGTAAAGGAATGCAGTGAAAACAATTAGAGAACCGACAACAGTTCTCTGTAGCTCGTGCGTTGGAGCATTAAACAATTGCTTCCTAGTGCATGAATAGGTAATACATATTGAAAAATATACGCTGCCTGCTTCTGGGCTTTTGGCTACTGGTATTGTCTCGACTGCAGCTTGAAAGCTTACTTTCAACAGCACACAATTTTAGAATCTTTTTCTTTCATTTTTCAGCTGCTCATAATTTATTTATATCAAAATTGATTTCAGTGGTGAAGTAAAAAGTAAATAATGCAAACCTTCTGACTTTGGGAAAACAGTATTTCTATTGTTTGTTGACAAAAGGACGCTAAGTACATAGTGTACAATTATGTTTTAGTATGAGTGAATGTAGATTTGACTTCCATTAATGAGCACTCTTTGCATTGGCTACTATAATAGGGCCTGAAGTGAACCTAAAGAATAGGAAAATGTCTATCGTAGTTCTTTCTCTTTTCTTTTTCCCTCTCAATTTCCCTATGCTCTATTTTAACCCAAAAGGTCATAAAGGAAAATTAAGGAAAATTCATTAGCTGTAGCTTAATCTGAAATCGAACAGCTAGTTAAAATATGTTGTAGTATGAATGATTTGTCCTGAATTTAGGCAATTGGGAAGCTACATCCTCACCTCAGGTGACCTGCGTCAATTAATTGATTTGCGCAAAAGGAGTCAAATTGAATAGCATTTTTGCTAGCCTGCATGGACTCATGGAGAATTCAACTGTTACTGAAAATGAGCTTTAAAACCTGCACGCGGTTATATGAGTCCATTAATTGAGAACTACTTCCTGAAAGAAGATATTTTTGAAGAAATTAATGTGTCTCTCTAGCAGCCCGAACATACGGACCAATTGGATGTGTTGCTGTTTGTGAAGGAGCCAAATTACTTGAAATGTTGCAAGTTACTCCAACATTAACTTTTGCACAATTATTTGCTGGAAACAAATGGTTTGAGGAGAAAACTAGCAGTAGGAATGTTTGACCAGAAAATATGTCACAAGAGTCGTCTTCTCTACAAACAAGGCCACTTCCTAGATTCCCAAGTGACATTTAAGCACAAGGCATGCCCTCGCAATGAATTTTCACGGAATTTACCCAAAGTGAATTTCACGTATTTTAAGCATAATTTTAAATAATTACAAATTATGCAATATCGCACACCCTTAATTTCATCTATTTCTTACATGACATGCTGCAATTTAACTTTATTGGCCTTTTTTTTCCAAGACCAGTCCTTCCTCAGTACAAATGACTGGCAATGTCTAGAATAACTGCACCTCCATTAGAATCACAACCGTAAAACTGACATGGCGTGGGGAAAGGCGCAGAAATTGTGCCAATCTACAACAAGCATTGGCATAGCCAATAGGTCTCGCCTTTGGGACCTTATAAGTGTTTAGTTATCCAGCACAATATCCTTGGTGCAACAACATCAACTGTTGCATGGCTAAACACTTATAAGGTCATTTATATTGTAAATGACAATGCCTTTTATTTATGTTTTAAAAAAGAAAACCAAAATAAAAGGCATTGTTATTTGCAATGTTAATAGCTCAAACTCGTGTAAATGCGAGACCTATTGCATTGCAAATGCTTGTTTATTGTGGTAATGGTATTTGGTGCAACCTGTTTAATACTTCTCAAAAAGGTCTTAAGACGAGCTGAAAAGTATGGACCAGCCGATTTAACTATTAAACAACACAGTTTTGAATGTTTTTAAACTCAGTGTTGTAGTTGGAATTAAAAATCTGGAATCTGAAATCCACACATGTAAAATAAGAAACCATTAAATACGAGTGAGTTCAAATTATCAACTAGACCGCCAATTAGTGTGCAGGACAGTAAGAAAAAGTTGGTCTCTAGAGACCCAAGTAGGAAACAAAAATGCGATGTCAAAACATGGCAGGTTCACAAATCCAAAAAGCCAGACGAAGGGCATGGATGGGGGAGGGAGGGGGAACAATGGAGGAAACGTGTGCAGTTTGTTTAATTAACCCAGCGCCCGCTTCGGTTAGCGTCCGTGCAGTGGGGGAGGAGGGCGGAGCATAGTTACTACATGAAATTGACTTAAATAATCGAACATTTTTGTTAAAAAATGTAAATGTATTCAACATAAATAAAATAAATCTGATATGACCGCAAAACTCTTCCATGTGTCGAATTTTTGGTTTAATCTGGTTCCGACCTGTGCCTTGGGGAGGTTTACGGCTCCTTGCTCTTTCTCCTCCCCCTCGTTCATGGCTGGTCTCCGAGCCTGAAAGTAGTTAAGGCCAGCTGCAGGAGCACAAACTACAACCGGACCAGAGGTAGCGCCGTGTATGCTGCGGAGGCACAGTGGGCGGAGTAAGGGAGGATGAAAGTGGGCCCAATATCGAAAGGAAGAAAAACGAAAACACAATGAAGCTAACAAAAAACAAGCATTGTTAGCATCACGCTAAGTTCAAAACATGAAGCGCGGTGTTGGAGTTTACTGCGATTCATGTTTTGACAGCCCGGTGCTAACAATGTTTGTTTATTTTAGTGAAGTTTTTCTAAAATAATCAAGCATTACTAGCACCCTGCTAGTTTGGTTAATTTATTTATTGGTTAATTGCTTGCTTTACAATGTGTATGGTAAAAAGTATAATTCATCAAACGACGATAAAGTCAGCGCAAAAAGTATTGAGCATACGGAAAATAAAGTTAGGTGTTAGCAGTGAATGAATGAGGGGGCGGAGTGGAGGCTCTGAGGGAGAGCGACGGCTAAAGGCCGAGAGGAAAGCCAGATGGCGCGGCGCGTGAAGTGGCTGGTGTGAAAGAGCAGCAGGGAAGGGGGCGGAGAGGAGGCTCTGAGGGAGAGCGACGGCTAAAGGCCGAGAGGAAAGCCAGATGGCGATTGCGCGTGTGCACGCGCTCGTGAACGCAAGCGCTAGGCCAGCAAAAGCGTGTGGTAGCACTTTGAAAACCCACTTACTAAATGTCTCCCCTGAGACAGCGCATGCGCTGGCTCAGGCGAGACCTAAAAAGGGGTCTCGTAACCTATTGAGCAACTACTGTCCTATTAGCTTGCTTGACAACTTGCAGAACAATTTCTGCAAACAAGTTTTGGGGCACCTATCATCCTGGATAGAGACCAACAATGCCGTTTCCCACCTCCAAACAGGATTTAGGCCAAAAACTCGAACTGTTGACCAGGCTTTCTGGTCAAATGGAAGACAGTGGATGTTGCAGGTGGCATGCTTTACGTCACCTTTATTGATCTGCAAGTGGAATTAGATCTTGTCCCATGGGCAAAATTTGGGAGGTACTTGCTAACACGCATATCCCAGGTAACCTGTTTAACATCAGTGTAACTCCTTTTTAAATTTGAACTTGCATTTTATGTAATATGTTTTTAATGTTTGTATTTGTCGATGAAATGCTAAATTCGAACTGACAATAAACATTGATTCAAATATAACATGGCACTTTCTCTGAAATAGTTTAGGTATTCATTGGGTATAGCTATCCTTTTAATGAAGATGATGGGGATTTACATAGCATGTCAACTATCATTGTCTGATACATTTTGTTGTTATTTATGGGCGCCTGTTTTTTTGCTATGCGACCTATGTACTAATAGGTCACTCTACTAATGTCCATTTGGGGATGGACAAGCAAAACCACCTGTTTAATGTATAATACTTAGGTGGATCACAACTTGTGATCCACCAGGGGCGCAACTAGACCCGACCTTTGGGGGGGACTAACACTTCCAGCAAGTTGTGCTGGTTACATATTTCAAGCAATGCAAGTAGAGCTATCTTTATAGCCAATATGAGGGAAAGAAGTGACAACTTGTACTGTTTAAACATATTGGACCATCCCAATCTGATTATGATTGGAATATTGGTGTCTGTGGTTACCCCTGTTTCTCACTTGGCTGAGTTGTGTTGTGACGGGCCTGGTTGCAGAGGACATGATTTTAATGGGTGGAGTTTGATCCATTTGATCCATTTGAATATTTCAATTTGTGACATGTTTATTTTGCTCTGGTTATAGATCATCCTTTATTTGATCACTTGAGGCATTGTCCATTTAAGTATGAGTTAAAGTCACATGGGATTTCTCACTTAAATATGATTTGTTAACAGTAATAGTTGAGATTGAAGGAGATTAGGAGAGCGAAGGCAAGTGTTACAGAGGAAGTAGAACTGTTAGGTACGTTAGTTGTGAATTGAATGGAGCTGACCTGAAGAGATAAAGTGAGAGCTTCAGTTCGCCCCCTGTTTGTTTTCAAGTCTCTGCAGAAGATTGGGATGATAAAAAGTATCAAAGCAAGGGCAAGTTCAAGTAATAAGCATGTTTTTTCTCCAATGCAGATATTTGTCTTAAAGCAGATCTTTATTTCTTTATGACTAAAACAGTCTGTTATTGGCCAGAAGTAAGAAGGATCTCTTGTTTCAAGGCATGTTTGTCTTAGGGAGGGTTTATGTAAGGTATTTAGATTTCCTTTGGGAAAATACCTATATTCAAGAAGTTGTTGATAGTACTGGCTGGATTGGCTAAATAGCTATTCAAGAGGAAATTGGTCTGTTGGTTATTCTGCTGCCCTAAAATTATTTGTGGGTAACCAGAAACAGAAGTAAACCCGTTGACCCAGCTGAGACCGGGTAGTAATAAACAAATCAACGCTCAACTGGTATACTATAGGGGACTGATCAAGAATTGTGTTAATCACATAGCACTGGGAAAAGGGAACAAGGAGACCAAATGAAGGTGAGAGGTTGCTATTTGCATATAGAAGCACCACAATACAACTAAATTGCAGTAACCATAGCACCAACTGTGCACTGAAAGTGTTAGTGAATCAGCGGTCGCAGTGACACAGCGTGATTAAAAACAACGATGCTAGTGAAAGAAACAATGTGAAACAATAACATAGGTCAAACAAGTATTTACAATTATGAATACAATTTCTTGCTATGAATGACCTTTAGGTGCACGCGAATGACGCTGAGAGTCGACGCGCTCGACCTAGTTAGGATTAAGGTCATCATCGGACGATGGTTACTCAATACTTGAAAGTGCTCTGCTGGCACTGTCACTGAGGAGCAGAGAATCAATTCAGGGAAGGGCAATCAGCAACTCAGAACTGCTGCAGGCGTCACTGAATCAAGGTAATCAAGAAAATGGCTAGGCTGCAGTCCAGGCTTCACTCACCATCAACTCGAAGCAGCATGTACAAAGTTAGGCTTAAGGGTGAATCCACACACTAGTGGTGAAGTCACATCCGGGAAAGAAATGAATCTCTTCTGCACAGAACTTGTAGCGCTGCTACGGGTTTAATCCGGCGAGGGACGAATAAAGCGTCTCAGCCGGATTAAACCCGGTAACGCGCTACACAGTTCTGTGCAGAAGGATTCATTTCTTTTCCCGGACGTGGACTTCACCACTAGTGTGTGGATTCACCCTAAGCCCAACCTTTGTACATGCTGCTTCGAATTGATGGTGAATTGAAGCCCTAGACTGCAGCCCAGCCATTTTTTGCGGTTACCTTTATTCAGTGACGCCTTTACAGCAGTTCCTGAGTTACGTTGATTGCCCTTCCCTAATTCGATTCTCTGCTCCTCAGTGACAGTGCCAGCAGAGCACTTTTCAAGTATTGAGTAACCATCGTCCTGATGATGACCTTAATCTAACTAGGTCGAAACGCCGTCGACTTCTCAACGCCATTCGCGGCACCCAAAAGGGTCATTCACAAGCAAAGAAATTGTATTCATAATTGTAAATACTTCTGTTTGACCTATGTTATTGTTTCACATTGTTTCTTTCGCCGCCTCACGTTGTTTTTAATCACTTGTGTCACTGCGCCGTTGATTCACTTTAACACTTTCAGTGCACAATTGGTTGCTATGGTTACTGCAATTTAGTTGTATTGTGGTGCTTCTATATGTAAATAACAACCCTCTCACCTTTCATTTGGTCTCCTTGTTCCCTTTTCCCAGTGCTATGTGATTAACACGATTCTTTGATCAGTCCCCCCCTATATGATATACCAGTTGAGACGTTGTTTTTTGTTTTTTACTAAAATTATTTGTAGCATTGATGAAGTCTTCTATGGTCAGAAGGTTAAAGGCGATTAACTGTAGTTGTTTTCGTGTATGGTTATCTGGTAAAGTAAGCAATGTTGCTTGAATTGTGGTTGAGTTGAGGAAGGCAAGGAGAGAGAATGACACTGATGGGTGGAAAGTAGTCCAGGTGTGACTTGCAATCAGCAAGGGTCGGTGATGCGGAGGCCTTTTGCTGTGTTGCCAAGGAACCTAGATGTCCTAGGTACTACCACTTCAGGTATTGCAGTTGAATTACGCTTTTCCTCTGAACTCTTCTAAAGGGGTTGTTGTTTGTTACCTTTAGGCCCCTCATCAGTTCTACAAGTCGCTCAACAGCTCTCCCTATTCAGAGCTCCTTTCCTGTGGTATGGGCTCTTGGCCACTGTCAGCTCTCCAGGATATGCAGCAGGTCTCCCTGAAGCAAGGCAATATCAGGTATTGTGGCTTTTTAACTTTACTTGCTCCAATCAGCTTTCCTCGCTAACCTCTCCAGAAGAAAAGAAAATGAAACATCCACATTTCTCAACATATACAAGATGTGGACGGACTATTACTACTTGTGTGCATGGGAATAATGTATATTTAGACCAATTATCATACATTGAGATGTGCATATGCACTTGTTTAGTATTCACAAAACATCAGATTTGCAGGAGTCAATTAACATGTACAGAGTGAAAAGACCATAAGAGAAGCCGTCTTAATTTTGGAAAAGATAATATTACCTGAACATGCTGTTGGAACAGGAATGTCCCCTTCAAGGTATACAGTAATGTTGCCTATCCTGAATGTAAAACTGTAAGTATCTGGTTCCCAGATTTTGATTTTGGCTCTAGCCTCATGCTAATCTAGTGCATAGGAACCTATGCTGTGCCTTGATGTGTCTGAGGTGGTGGACCTGTCCTGTGATCTGGAGGGACATGCCCTGCATGCCCTCGTTTTGCTAACAGTGGACTACTGGCTTGTCACAGGTTCACGGTCGGACTGGGATAGAAAATAGGCCCGGGCATCAAAATAAAAGTGGTCCTCATTATTGAATAAGATAGCTAAAAAAGTGGCCAATGTTTGCAAACTGGGGAATTTTTTAACATGTAAAGACACAGTGTGTAAGTATTTTTAAAGATATGGAAGACTGCATGGATTTGACCTTGCTGCAAGCAATGTTTGTTTTAATATCAGGAAAATCAACAGAAAAAACAAACAGGCCCAAAAATAGCCAAACAAACAGCCGTCAAACTGACCTGTCTGAGCATCCCATCGGGCACTGCCTGATTGCTCAATGGGCAATCCCGCCCCTGCACAGGCTTAGCATGTAGATCGATGGTGCAGCATACCGTGTTTTGTGAATCCATAGTCATGGCCAGAACCTTTTATCTGTGACACTGGATTGGGGACCCCGCTTATGTAAAGTTCTGCTTCAGTGCACTAATCCCAAACCTTGTTCTAACATTCCAAACATATGTTATGCGCATTTATGTATGTCTCTTGTATGGTACATGCAATATGTGTATGAGTGTGCCAGTTTGATGCACAGAGAGATTGGTGATCCTGAAAGTATGGGCGTCTCTCCAGAAGTGAAGTGCCAAGCGAGAATAGCAGATTGGAGACTAACCCCACCACTGTGCAATAAGAACGGTTGCGGCTGAAGCATTGAAGCCAACACCTGTGCCTGACAACACCGCTGCTACAATGCCACTGTGTTTCCATTTATTTGGCTGTCTATCTGCTGCTCAACACCAAGTGACCAAGAAGTGGGTCCGATGCCTGCCATCAGTTCCCATCAACAACAGTATCTGCATTCATCGAAGGACTCCAGGCTACTGCTCTAGTTACTCATCACTGGCAACACCCACACCACCTCCCCGAGAATCCTGTGACTACTTTCCATCCCTACCACCGTGACCCAAGTGCTGAAGGGTATGCACTTGACACAGTTTGCACAGCCGTGATAGGATGGATTCCTGGACATCAGTGGCAAACAACACCAGCCCACACAGCTGAGACCCAGTAGTCCATGCTTGCCCCATGGCCCCCTGAACTTGGTCTGACAGGTCCTCTAAAAGAAAAAGTATTCATTCAAACTGATTAACTATGCACTTGTGCTTCCTAACTCTATATAGTCACTGAAATTCATTTAATACAAAACCTTTCAGTGGGAATCCAGGGCACAGTGGGTGCGAATAGGAATGGTGCAAGATTCTCAGCATTAAATGCATTAAAGCACCGGAGTTAAAACAGGGAGATTTTGAATTAAAAAAACAGTGTTATTAAAGCCAGTTCTCTGATTCTCGATAATCACCAGCACTCCACAACACATGACATAATTCCATGTGTTATTCTTGAAGAGTTAATGTACTTGAATAGTTCTTTGAACAGTTTTTTGAACACCTTCATGGTTGTGTTTCAGCACTTCTGAGGCGTAGTTTTAATATCTGACTTGACAGTGTAGCTGTCGCCAGAAATTGTATGACAAAAAAAAAGAACATTGACGGTCACAATTGGGAGAGGGTGTTGGCTCTGCCCATGTTATTAACCTTGAGTAAATCACTTGTTTTGCAGATGTGTGCTCCTGCCAAGAAAGAGTGTTTTTTGTACTCCTATTGGCTCATGAGGGGTGTTCACTTACCTACCATGACTGCCCATTACAAAGTAATGAAATGGCATTGTGCAAGAGATTGACCCCTTAATCATGATTTGATAGTATTAGATATGAGCGTTGGTCCATGAGCCAGCATCATTGTGAGTGGTAGAAGAATTGGTGAATAAAACTTGCCAATAAGGGTTTGTCCCTCCTCCAAACTGGCCGGTGCATACGTGATGACGCAGTGGTGTCTGAGCCTCTTCATGTATTTTCTTTCCCATTTACATTTGTGACATGTAGAAAACACAGCCACCCTTTCTGGCACTCCAACTTGATGTGCTGTTTGCAGCAGTCATCGCATGTAATCCAGTGTCCCAAAGAGCCACCTACCAATACTCCACTCACTGTCTCAGTTTACTCTTCCCAACTACACCAGCTCCTCCACAATCAACTTTGTTGTCCTGCCCTAGCGTAAACAGCCTCGGCCCACTCTCCCCTCCACTAGCAACCCTTGCAGTGCACTTTCACTATGCAGGCCAATGGGGCACAGATGCTAGTCTACATTGTGGCTTCAGAAGCAGCAAAAAAAAGTCTGGCCTCTAGTGACCCCCAACCATCTTCATTCACAGCAACCAACATGAAGGCCAACAGGGATTAAGTTCAGGACTGATGGAGCAGGATTTCGCAAAAGAAAACCTGCTCAAATGAATACCCCCATAATATGTACTAACAGTAAGTAGTAATAGAAAATTAACGTGCACCTTACATGAACACAAGGGAAAACTGCTTTGCGCATGCATGCACTAACGTGAAATAGCGCATGAAAGAACTAAAACTGTATTTAAATTATGCTTTGAGAGAAACGAGAAATAATGCATGACTAGGCCGCATGTGCATTTCGTAGTTTGCATGTTGCAGCTTGGTTTGAATTAATAAATAATATCGTTTTGCATAAGGCTATGCTAGGAAAAACATTAACAAGGAATAGTACAAAGGTGGGTGGTAAACAGTGAAAACTACATTATCATATAATTAATGAATGTTCATTTTCCATTTGCCATAGTGAGCTGGATAAGACTTTATGTTTTCTTAAGTTGTCCGAAATGAAGGCGGGGTTGGAAAATAGAGTAAATGCTGTTCTGACAAAGACATGCTGAAGCGCTGAGCACAGCAGAGGAGATGAAAGAGGGTGAAGGCCAATGTGATGATCGTCTGCCAAACGACGTGACAGATCGTGGGATAGAAGGACTTTTCCTGTAGACATTGCTCGAAAATGTATACAAATGTAACCTGGAACAGATCATGTGAATGTACAAAGTATGAGGTGGTGGGAACGGGCATAAAACAAAGAATAAGCCCAAAAGTGAATAAAGTCACCATGGTGTGACATTCCACCCCCAAAGTCCACCAATCAACTGTTTAGTTACGCTGAATGTTTCAATTGATGTGGGGCGGACATGTAGGTTTTAGGGTATAACTGGGGTGCCTTTAGGGGTGTGGTTATGAGTCGTAGGTGGAGAGGCTGAGAGAGGGGAGATGCATTGCAGTTCGTCGGTTTTGCAGAGAGGCCAAGCTGTTCCTGTCCTGTCCTGATTCTGTCCCTGAAATCTTTGTCCCCTGACTCTATTTTAGGGGATCCCCACCACCACTTAGGCCTGAGGGGTGGTTTTCTCTACAAATCCGTTGGGTTTGTATTATTCTAACTCGTTCTTGCATAATTTACTTGGGAATGTATTTTTGTCTCTGAAACTTTTGTCTCTTTATCTATCCACTCCTTCATGCAACATTGTCATTATTTGATTGATGAGTTTGTCTCTATTTGTATTGCTGATGTTTTCTCTCCCTTTGTGAGTTCATTGTTTGCATTTGTGACCGTATGCATTTGAGCATTTTATTCTATGATTTGAGATAAATCTATTAACTTCAATGAGAGTCTGTGTCTTATTTAGTTGATCAATTGTCTAATCAGATAGGGAGTATCATTACCATCAACTATTCAACTAATTGGTTCGTCGACCAAGTAGAGGAAAAGTTGATATATATATATAAAAATAATTTTGGAAATGCCATATATGGATTTTAGAAGGAAGAGAATACAATGTTGATCAAATTGACCCCAGCGCATCAGGGATTTGGGTGAGTGTGTATGGGCCATTGTTCTGCTATATTATTGAGTATTGATCCCTGATTAACCATTGGCCGCACGCTGGATCAGTTTCCTGGTAGCAGAGGACGGTTTAATTATTGATTAGTTTGGTGATGATTATTGATTATTGATTATATGTTCATAACACGAAAAGTTAGTGTCTTGTTCTATGTTGTCTAGAAGAACAAGTACGGAGATACCTGAGGAATCCCGGGAATGGAATTAGCCTGAAATAGGCAGAAGAAGAGTGTGGTAAAGAAATCACACTGCAGAAGTACTTTGTCTGTTGTAATAATACCGAAGCTACGGAGGGCTGAAGGTATTATATTTAGGGAAATTTCGTATGTGAGTAGAGTGTCTGAAATAGCAAAGGGTCCACTTCCGAAACTCTAGCCTTATCCCCAGGTGAGTACCAAGACCTCTTTTCACACCAAAAAGTCCTCTTGTGAAACTTTGGCCTTACCCCTAGAGGAGTAATAGGTCCACCCGGAGCTTGTTTGAAGAGTAAAATAGCGCTGGACGTTATTAGGACTCGTAGTAAAGAAAAACCTCTCGGAAAAGTGAAAACTATCTCTTTATTTAGTGGAGCAGACAAGGTAGCATTGTTTTGTGTTGTTACTAATCGAATTTTTAATTAAGAATATTTAGAAAAATATTGCCGTATTATTTTGTAAAGGGAGGGTAAGAAAAGGAGTAATACTGACGTCAGAAAAAGCCGCGCTGGCATTGGTCGTCCAGCGGACGTGTACTGAGCTGTGATTGAATAGTTTTTTTTGTGTTTTTTTAACTTTATTTGTCATTTTTCATAAATGATACAACAACAGACAAAAAACAATAAGCGGTTTTGCCGCAAACAATAGTCCAGTCAATAGTACAGGTTACACACATTGCATATCCCCAAGCATGAGTCCCTTCCAATACGTAGTTTTGAATTGCAACATACTAGTTAATGTACCCAGACTGCATGATTAAAAGCTTCCCCTCCCACGGGTAGTTGTGTTACACAAAAGTACCACATACAGTCGGCGATACCTGCGTCCTATGCAACACATGGAAGTACATCACGTTACACAACTCCTGACCATACCTTCTCATCCCACCCCCACACGATCCTGCTCCTCCGGAGAGTCACCTGCAACTGCTTTGTTTAACAGATATTGTCTTAAAGGTCCCCATATGTCTTTGGGTGCACATTTTACCGGCATCAAAGCGTTATAGTTTTCGGATTGTGTGGAGCAATACGCCAAATCAGTGTGCCATTCCGCTATAGTAGGTAAGGGGCCCCTCATCCATCTCATAGCCACTCTACGTTTGGCTAAAAGAAGACCTATGGCTGCCAGTTTACGCACACCCTTGGGTATCTGGCTATCGTATCCCAACAGGGCCACTAGTGGCGACTCTGGTATTGTATATTCTAGCATGTTGGATAAATCACTGATTACCTCACTCCAAAACTTCCGTACGCCTGGGCAGTTCCAAGCCAAGTGTGTGAAGTGAGCGTTTGCTGCGGAGCATCTCATACATTTACTGTCCTCCCTCAAGCCATATCTGCACATCCTTGCCGGGGTGTAGTATGTTCTATGTAAATATTTAAAATGGAGCAGCCTTTGTCGCCCATTCAGGGAGATCGATCGGGTCTTGTTGAAGCACCACGTCCATTGCGCCAGTGTAATTTCAATTTCTAACTCCTCCTCCCAGTCTAATTGAAACTTAAGTTTACTTTGCGTACCCTGGACTCTGAAAAGTCAATATAATATGGATATTCCATGGTGTGGGATTTGTGATTGTAGCAGGTATGTTAGTGATTGTAAACCTATCGGTTCTTGCAGTTCTGGGCCCAACTGTGCGCGCATAGCACTGCGAAATCTAAAATACTGAAAGGCATCAAGTGGTGTGATTTCTCGTTCCGGATCAGCTACCTGTTCCCATGTTTTAACCTTTCCTCCCTGAAAGATATCTCCCAATACCTTCATACCCAATTTGGACAATGTGTCCAGGACGGCCCCGTCTTCTTTAACTGGGAACCAATCACACCACTGCAGCGGAAGTTTAGCAGAGTATATTAATTGGAACTGGTGTTTACTGGCTATTCTGCTTAGCTAGTGTCCGGTGCAGTTCACTGGATCTATTACACGCGGGGTGTTTCGTGACGCCCCTGTCAACAGCCTTGGGAGCGGGACGGGGGCGAATCATGTTATCTTCTATAAGGAGATGCGGTAAATTACGAGGCCCATGTATCCAGGCATGTGCATGTAAAGTTTGAGCAACTCTATAGTACCTCTCCATGTCAGGTGCATTCAGTCCCCCCTCTGAATATGGCTTTGTTAGGGTATCCCACTTGACCCTTGGCTGTTTGTCTGCCCATATCAGTCTTGACATTAAAACTTGCAAAGTATGAAAGAAGGATTGAGGTAGACTGATGGGTATATTCACAAACAGGAATAAAAAACGAGGAAGCACCACCATTTGCGTCAGTGCAATCCGACCAACCATGGATAGGGGAAGCTTAATCCACTTTTCCACCGCCTCTGTTAGTTTGTGGACTGCTCGACCATAATTTTCAGAGAGCACAAGTTCTGCATCTGTGTGTATCTTAATGCCCAGGTACCTGACCGGGTCAGTGGTCCATTCCAGGGTATAAGTAGTCTGTACTGGGAGTGTGCAAGGTGTGAGCGGGAATATAAGAGACTTATGCCAGTTAATATGAAGCCCTGAGTGTTGACTAAAGCACTCTACCTCCTGTAGCATCAGAGTTAAGTTGTGCTCCGGATTCCGTATATAGACTAGCGTGTCATCTGCGTATGCTGATATAGTAAGATTGTAGTTCAGGGAGCGAATGCCTCGATATGCGTGGTATTCACGCATTGCGCACAAAAGGGGCTCGGCTACCAAGGCATACAGTAGAGGGGAAAGGGGGCAGCCCTGCCTAGTACCTCTAGTTATATCAATTGTGCGGGAATACATACCGTTGATCCTTACTTGAGCAACCGGACGTGAGTATAGCACCTTCACCAGTTGTATAAATATGTCCCCAACTCCCACCCTTCGAAGGACTGCATATAAAAACCTCCATTCTACCGAATCGAAGGCTTTTTCAATATCTATAAACAGTGCTGCTGCTTTTATCTGTGGACTGATGCGTGCTATGGTGCCAAATAAAGTGCGGATGTTGCTGGTCAAGGACCGCCCCGGCACGAAACTGGACTGCTCCGGACCTACCAACTTAGGAAGTAGAGAGGCCAGCCTATTCGCCAGAACTTTAGCAAAAAACTTCGTGTCTGTGTTCAGGAGCGACAGCGGGCTATAGGACGAACAGTGTTCGGGAGGCTTTCCAGGTTTAAGCCTAGTGATTATTGTTGCTTCTCTCATAGATGGTGGCATTAGTCCCGTTTTGGCCATTTCTTCAAATAAGTTCACCAGATGCGGGATAAATTTATCTTGAAAAGTCTTGTAAAACGCTACCGTCAGACCATCTGCCCCGGGTGCTTTTTCATTGGGCATGTCCTTCAGTGCTGCACTGATTTCTGTGGGTCTCAATGGGGCTATGAGTCGTTCCCTGTCACTATTCGTTCACCATGTCATTGTCAGGTGAGCTAAGTAGTCGTCGTCGGAATCAGGAGTTGATGCTCCTCTAGAGGTGTAGAGTCCCGTGTAATAGTCAGCAAACGCATCTTGAATTGCCGGGGTGCTGTCTGCCATTACCTGATTTCTATCACAGATACTAGTGATATGGCTGTCTCCCTTATGTGGTCTGATCGCCGCTGCCAATGTGGCGCTAGGTCTATCGCCCTCTGAATATACCCTGGCTACTGCATATTTCCCTAAATGCTTAACTTCATCCTCAGCGTATTTGTTGTACTCACTAATTTTTGTCCTGATCTGCGCTAGTATCTGTGGGCCGCCAGTGTCTTGCAGCCTACCTTCTAATTCTTTCAAAGTGCCTTCAATATTGCGTAATTGGGTGCGGATAGATTTAAGGACACCAGCGTGCTTAGAAATTGTGATGCCGCGTATGTAAAGCTTGAAAGCTTCCCAGATAGAGCCCATCATCATGACACTGCCCAGGTTAGTGATAAAATACTCATCAATCGCTGAGCAAATTTCAGCACGGAAGACAGAGTCTAATAAGGAGTACTGAGGAAATCTCCACACCCTCTTGTGAAGGAGTGCATCCGGGAGCTCAATCTTTAAAAGCACTGGAGAATGGTCAGAAAGTGTACGAGGCATGTGTGAACAGGACCATATGGAGGGAAGCAAGGTAAAAGAGGTGAACCAGTAACCTATCCTTGTGTGCACATCATGTGCAGCCGAGTAATGTGAATATTCCCTGCCCAATGGGGACAGGTGACGCCAGACATCCCGCAACCCCTCAGCTTGGGCAATACCGGCAATAGCCTTAGCAGCGCGCGAGGGCGGCCTAGGGGCTCCTCTAGAGTGGTATAGGTCAGGGTTATGAATGCAATTGAAGTCTCCACCCCAAAGGACAGGCATGTGAGAGTGTTGTAGTATTTTGTGATGTAAGGCGTGATAGAATTGCGTGTCATCATAATTGGGCCCATAGACCCCAACTAGTAAGACATTAAAATACTCTTTACGACATTTTGCCAAAACAAATCTGCCGCCTGTGTCAACTTCCATGGCCTGAATCTGTATGCCTGAATTTCTGCGGACCCATATAAGCACCCCCCTAGCGTGTGAGGAGAAACCTGCTGCAACGCACGTGCCTTTCATGCGTCTTTGGGATAATAACCCTGTTGTGGCTGAGAGATGAGTTTCTTGTAATATGGCCACGTCTACATTGTGGCGGTATAGGTACGCCACGACTTTACGCATTTTTCTCTGGTCGTTTATACCTCTGATGTTCCAGGAAAGGAAGCTAATATTGGTACAATTATTGTTAGGCTGAGACATAGTAATGGTTACTCATTTCGAACGAAGTGTTGAGGACAAGCAATGCAACCTGAAGTAGCATGGTACTTTGTGAAACTTACGAAAGGACCAAAGAACAACAAAATGTAACAGAACCCCTGAAACCCACCCACACCACATCAAAAAAAGTAGACATGGCAATCTCTGATACGCCAGCCACCTCCCCCTCCCATTACAATTACCGTCCTGAACATAAACAACTCCCCAGCAATGTAAACCCAGGTGGAACACACTCAAAGGCCATGGCGGCCAGACCCCAGGTGTTACTAGGTGGTCTGTTGTCGCCTTATACTAATATTTACCAACTGGCCAACCGGTTACCAAAGATCCTTCCCTTTGGGTTGTGACATTAAGGTGAACATCCATGCAAATTGTGATCCAACATGTGCACTTAGCGATTACTACGTGAGAGGTGATACTCAGTCCTCTATTGGGAGGATACACATTTCACAGGCCTCTAGGAGGCCGAATTACCTGAACCCTGTGTGCACTCCAACGCCATACCCCCTGCAGTTGGTGAAGTCTCCGACGATGGCGATCTGGGTGATTTGTTTGCTTGGTCTGCACAGTACTTTTTAAGATCTCGCTGCAGTAGATTGGGGTCCGCGTAGAATCTGGGCCGGCCATCAAAGGTAACCCGGAGCCGGGCCGGTACAACATCGCATAATCAAGCTGAAGCTTCCTGAGTTTGCGCTTAACCGGCCCAAATTTCTTTCGGGCCTCCTGAACAAGTGGGGTAAAGTCCGGAAACAAGGACAGTTTGGAGCCTTCATACTTCAGGACTTTCAGATCTCTAGCACGTCTCAACGCTGCATCCCTGTCCCTATAGTTGAGTAAACGGGCAATCAGTGGCCGAGCAGGGGCGCCGGGGCGGGGGGGGACGAGGCCCCAATGAGCGGTGAACCCGCTCGACAACAAAGACTTCCGAAAAGGTGTCCCGGCCCAGTAATTGTACTAGCAACTTTTCAACTAATGTTTCCATATTGTCAATTGAGGTAGATTCAGCCAGGCCCAAAATGCGTACGTTATTGCACCGGGAACGCGCTTCGATGTCCTCGGCTTTATCTTTCAGAGAAGCTATGAGTTTCTCCATTTGTTTCTGCGTATTCCCCATCTCCGTCTGGGCATCCTCAGCATCAGAGATCCTACGCTCTGCCAGGTCTATCCGTTCTGCATGCTTATCCACCCTTTCGGACATTCTGTCCATGCGATACACCAGGGTGTCCATTTTAGCGTCAATGGACGTCAGACTGCGCTGCATGGCCCCAAGAATTTGCCGAATGTCCCCTTCTGGTGGAGCAGGGTCAACCGCGGGCTCAGAAGCTATTGAATCGCGGTCGTCGTCGCGGTGCCTGGACGACTTGCGCTGATCGAATTGTAATTTTGATTGGGTTTTATCGGTTTAACCCATCGCGCCCCTAGGTGCTGCACTGCCGCCCCGTAGATGTGTCTCTGATTCGTGCGTGAAGTCGGTGAGAATGCTTGGTGGGGTGAGCAGGGATCAGCTCGCTTTCGAACTTCAGCAAGAGCTCACAGGAGTAGACCAACAAGCCTCCACCTCAGTGCTGCAAGGATTAGCGGTGATAGAGGAGCCTTTGCTGTAGTAGCCGTGTTAAAAGGGATACACCCTAAGCAATATAATGATGACCAAATCGTGACAACACACCTCTCTCTTCGGTCAGGCCCAGTTCCTCCAAGGTGGTGTCCAGGGGCACAGATGGCGAACTAAATTGGTCACAGAACTAAATCCGGGAGCTCACACGCTGATTGCATGCCTTCACACGGCCGGGTCTATCTCAGGCCTTGCTTGCGCTGCGGCGACACCGCTACCTCACCGGGGCCCGCACATAGGGTCTACACGTGGAGGGCCATGTACGGTAGATGAATGCTCTCCTACAGATTGTCCCCGCAGGCACAGGTTCGCGCTGCGAGTTCTCCTCACGGTCAGGGAAGCGCATGGTAGAGCCGGGCCGCTGCAAACCCCCGGGTCCAGCAGGGTTCCCACACCAGGCCAGCTAGTTCGCGTGCCCTGCCGCTCACCGGTACCCGCGTCAGCAAGCTCTGGAGCAAATATACGTCCCCGCCGGAGCCGCGAGGCCAGCTGCCAGTCCGCTGTGTGAGGTGAGGGCAATGGGCCAAAACAGCCCCACTGTGCTCTGAGTCTCGGGGTGACGCTGATCGTGCACACTACATACGGGGCCGCTCCTGGGAGGTCGGCCCTCGTGTATCTTAAGCCGTGCAACACGGCGCACCTGGGCCAGTCTGTTCATACACCGCGCTGCGCAGTCTCCTCACCCGCAGGATCTCGGAGCCTCCGAGCTCACTCAACAACTCTGCTCTTTGCCACTTGCGGCGCGCCCAGCCAGCCAGGATCTCGCGGGGTCCGCACCTCCGATGGCCAAGACAGGGTATCGCCGTTTAGCCCACGCCGGCTCCGCGCTCCGCAAAATGGCCGCTGCGAGCCTCAGTCAGTGCGCATATGCGTAGAGCCTCGCCGCTCGACAATCAGGATCTGCAGAGCTCCCAAACTTTCTCCAGCTGCCTACCGCAGCTTCCGATGTTATTGCCTTCATTTTTGGGGTAACCAGGTGACCTGATGGTGCCGAATATTGAAGGATAGTTTAGGCGACTGCCGGAGCCTACTTAGGCGGCGGCCATCTTGGAGTCAGGCTACCCACGCCTCGTGATTGGCTAGTTGGTGTGAGCCGCGCTAGTATTGGTTGAGACCCTGCTTACATAGTGGTGTTCTGATTGGTTGGTTGGTGTGTGTCACGCTGGTATAGGACGAGAGATGGCAAATAGAATTACGGAAAGGTTTCCTTGTTTGTTTTGTTGAAATACGTTAGTGTAAAAAGTCAGAAAAATGAAGTTGTTTGAGAAAATAAAGAAATTCTTCAAAAAGGATAAACCGATTGTGACTAGAGAAGGAATTCTTATTCCCCCTCCAGGGACGCCTGTGTCCTATATGATGTTAGAGCAAGGATATCATACGTGTACATGGTTGGAGAATTGGGCAGAGTATACAAAGGATGATGGTGTTTTAGCTTTTCCACAGCATGGTTTGTTTAATATGAGGATTTTGCAGAATTTGAGAAATAGAATGAATTCATTAGAGCCGAATCCCAGACCTACACAGTATGAAGCATTAGAGGAATGGGAAATAGAAGCCATGGTGAGAGAGAGATATCGAGAAGGTAGGAGATATAGAAATTTAATGTCGAGGTACCGTTTTGAGAGAAGAGAAGACACAATGAAACGATGGAGGAGAGCTGTGGTAACCGAGGGTTTACATCCAGTTTTAGTTGCTGATGAACAGACAGGCTTTTAAATGTAAAGAGTAGAAGAAGAACATAGAAACTTCAAGTTTACGAAATGATTCTGATGATGAGTTATTAAAGGATATTATGACCAAAAGACCCCCGCCATGTCAAGAAAATTCAGTTGAGGTGATTCCGAACACACCCTTTATGGGAAATCCATTGATTTCACAGATTGCGGGAAATGGCTAGGATAATGAGAGAAAAAGAGTTTGAGATGCTAAACAAGGCAAATGTAGAGCAGATTCAGAAAATAAATCAGTTGAATTTAAATGCAGAAGCGTTGACGGTACGAGTTACAATAGGTCCTGTAGTTCCTTTGTTTGAAGAGAACCAGAATACACCTAAAGTACATACATTAGCAGTTCCAATGAGTAATGTCAGGAGTGGAATGGAGGCGATAGTCAATGAGAATAGACAGGCTGACACAAATGTTACATTGTTAGATCTTCCAGTTTGTGAAATGATAACAGAAACCCATAGAAGAGGTATACTGATAAATCCAAGGAGAATAGGGACAAATGTCACTCCAATAACAGGGAGTTCAGCAGGTCCTTCATCAGAAGAATTGAATGATTGGATAAAGGAAAGGGAAAATAAGGAATCACAACCACAGAGTATAAATGTGAGCCAATTGAAGGTAGATTTGGAAGAGATGATTATTGGTACAATCACTCCAGACAGATTAGGGACTTATCGAGATGATGAATTATTGTTCTTGTGTAAAAGCATTATTTGGAGAGCAAGGAATCTTCATGAGAAAATATCTGAAGCTGATAGTGAGTATGGAATAGACATAGAAAAGTCAAAGGTGTTGCAGAAATCGTACAGATTGGCATTTACTGAAAAGGATCTGGAGAGTTTGAACGCGTCTGGAAAAAGGTTACAGATAAAGAGTTGATGAACATTTTGAAGAAATGTGGAGATGTAGATCGATGGAGAAATAGGTGGGTAAGAAAGAAGGAAGAAGCAGCTAGTAAAGGAGTGTCTATGTTCCTGTTAAAGGAAACAGAACAGGTTGAAAGGGTGTGTCCGATGCGAGAAGTACCAGGTGGTGGATACGTTCATGTTCCGTGGTCAAGGCAGGATATATTATCATTTACGAATGATTTCCCCAGACTAAGAGAGAAACCTGTAGAATGGTACAAACAGGTAGAAAGGTTTGTGAAGGTCTCGAAGGTTCTGTTAAAGGATTTAGATGGGTTGTTTGAAATTATTGTTCCGGCAGATTTGTGGACAGAATGTAAGATCACTGTTGATTGGCCAAAAGAAGAATACCCCAGAGATCCTAAAACAGGTGCACCATCCTAGGAGGTGATGAAAAAGTATAATCAGGTAATCACTTTCTTGAAAGGAAAAATTTCCCCTAAGGAAACAGATTGGGTTAAGATAGACCGAACGACCCAAGAACCAAATGAGTCAGTGTATGCCTATTATGAAAGGTTGTTACAAGTATTTAAACAGTATAGTGGATTTGAAAATATTGGAGACAAGGATATGGGACATTTTGTGTATCATTTTGATTTAGATTAAAACCAGAGATTAGTAATATGATTCAGCAACATTTGATTTGTTGGCAGAGCAAAACAATAGATGACATTTTAAGATATGCGAAGTATTGTAGCGATGACATTGAATCAAGACACAAGAAACTAAAGGAAAAAATGATGTGGGCACAAGTGAAGGTATCAGAGCAACAAGAGGTAAATGGTAATTCTCAGACAGGTTACCAAATGAATGGTCAGAATCTAAATGGTCAGGTATCAAATGGAGGTAAAGGTAGAGGTAAGATGAGGAAAGAAGAGGCTAGGAAGAAATTTCCTTGTCATGCGTGCGGAAAGATTGGATATTGAAAGAATGAGTGTAGATCTGCTCAAAAGAATAATGGGATAAATCAAAATTTAAATCCACAGATGCAGAATGAGGTGGTTGTGAACCAGCAGCAGCAGCAGGTAGTTACCCCACAGTTACAGGTGCCACAAGCTCCTATGCCAAATAATGTGAATGCTCCGGTGCAGAGGTGCGGTGTGAACACTGGATTTCACGGAGGTGACCAAATCGGTAAGAATCAAAGTGTGCGAATGATTCCTCAATATTGGTTGCAGTGCAATGAAAATGATTCAGACTCATCTCAATGACGGTGCCTGAGGGGGGAGGAAGAGTGCGTACTTGGCGCATCTTTGGCGGTAGATTAGTCAGGTCCATTTGTCGAAGGAAAGGTGAAAGGTAATGATATTACATTCCTAGTGGACACTGGTGCTACCCATTCTACTGTGAGAGCAGCAGAAATTCTAAACCTACCTCTCTTGGGAGAAACTATCCAAGTTGTAGGAGTCTCAAATAAGCATATTAGAACCCCAGTCACAAATCCATTAGAAGTTCATATTGGAAACTTCAAAGACATGCATCGGTTTGTGGTATGTGACTTGAGTCCAGTAAATCTCTTAGGTAGAGATTTGTTATGCAAGATGAATTGTACCATCTATTGTACTCCAGATGGTATTGCGTTTCAGACTCCTGATGAGGATTTTGAATTCATATGATGTTAGCGAAGCAAGGGACAGAAGTGGATGAGTTGTTTTCACTTCTCACAGAAGAGAGTTTGCCTGAAGAATTAAAAAGTACAGTGAGGTCGGATGTATGGGATTTTACAGGAAAATAAATCGGTCTAATGACAAATGTAGACCCGATTCAGGTTACGGTGAAAGAGGGTGATGTGTATCCAAACACTCCTCAGTTAAAATGAGTCCAGAAGTAATTGCGGGTGTCACTCCTGTGATTGATCAAATGATTGAACAGGGAATTTTGAGAGAGATAATGAGTAGTCCTTGTAATTCACCCATTATAGGAATTAAAAAGCCAAGCGGAAAATATAGAGTAGTACAGGATTTAAGAAAGATTAATAAGATTGTGGTACCTTGCTGTCCCATAGTACCAAATCCAGCAGTCATCCTTTACCAAATTCCATGCGATTCAGAATGGTACACAGTGATTGATCTGTGCCAAGCATTTTTCTCGATTCCCTTGCATCCGGAGAGCCAATATCTTTTTGCGTTCCGGTTCGGAGACCGTGTCTTGGCATGGTGCTGAGTTCCTCAAGGGTATACCGAGAGTCCCTCAATCTTTAACCAGATTCTGAAAAGATGTCTGGAAACTTTGATCATGCCAGGAAATTCAGTTTTGGTTCAATACATTGATGACCTACTTGTGGCATCAAAGACTCGAGAGGCATGTGTGACAGATACCATTGCCTTACTGAACCATTTGGAAGAAGGAGGACAAAAAGTGTCACCAGCAAAATTACAATTTTGTAAACAAGAAGTCCAGTATTTAGGACACAAAATCGAAAAGGGAGTCAGAAAGGTGACACCAGAAAGAATTAGTGTAATCAGACAAATGAGCCCACCTACCACTCAGAAAGAAGTACGAATGTTTTTGGGAATGGTTGGATACTGTAGGCAGTGGATCTGTGGTTTCTCATTGATTGCAAAACCTCTACAGAAGTTGACACAAAAAGATGTGAACGATCTGATTGTGTTGGATGATGAAAGTATGTAAGCCTTTACGAAATTGAGAAACAGTCTTTGTCGAGCACCTGCATTGGGAATGCCAGATTATACCAAGGAGTTTGCATTGTATTGTTGCGAAAGAGATGGATGTGCACTTTCAGTCCTAACTCAGAAACATGGAATGGCACGACGTCCAGTAGCATATTTTTCTGCTACTCTGGATTCAGTGGCTGCAGCGTTGCCAGGCTGTTTAAAAGCAGTAGCCGCCACTTGTGTGAGTCTGGAACAAAGCAAAGCGATTGTGATGGGATATCCAGTCAAAGTGTATGTGCCACATTCTGTTGAGATGCTTTTAACTCGAACCCGGACTCAATACCTAACCTCTAGTCGGCTGACTAAGTATGAGAGAGTGATTCTGGGTGCTGAAAATGTGACTGTGGTAAAGTGCACAACTGTAAACCCGGCAACTATATTGCCAAATTCTCGGTGTGAGGAAGTGAGAGAGGAAGCAAATCATGATTGTTTGAACGTGACAGAACTGTGCACCAAACCCAGGTTTGATATAGAGGATGTTCCTCTAGAAGAACCAGACTGTGAAATATTTGTGGATGGGTCATGCCTAAGAAATGAGAAAGGCGAATTATGTACTGCCTATGCTGTTTGCACCATAGCGGGAGTTCTAGAAGCATCCTGTCTAAAAGGGGAAAACTCTGCTCAAATTGCTGAATTTATTGCTGTAATTATAGCTTGCAAAATTGCCAAAAGTCTGAGGGTGGCCATATTCACAGATAGCCAATATGGGTTTGGCGTTGTCCATGATTTTGGACAGCTATGGATGCAAAGGGGATTTCTGACTTCTTCAGGTTCTCCTATTCGTAACAGCAAAACTGTAAAAGGATTATTGGATGCTTTCAATTGCCCAAAAGAATTGCAGTGGTCAAATGTGCCGCACATAAATCAGGAGATGATTATGTGACGAAGGGCAACAGATACGCTGACCAAATAGCGCGTTTCTGTGCATGAAATTTAATGGCTTTAAACAGAGCAATTGAAAGGGGAAATACCAAATGTCTCTAATGTTTACTAACCCATTTGAAACTTGGGATGAAGTGAGGCAGATTCAGGAAGAGGCAAGTGATGAGGAAAAATAAATCTGGAAAAATACTGGTTGTAGAAAGCGAGCAGAAGATGAAGTGTGGGTCTATTTTGATGAATCACCAGTCCTGCCAGATTCTTTACTTTCCCATATGGCCAGGGTATATCATGGAATTGCACATGTTGGAAGAGATGCAATGATCAGACTCTTCAAGCAGTCATGGTATAACCCGAGGTTCAGGGTCATTGCAGAGAGCCTTTGCCAGAGGTGCATAACTTGTCAGAAGCAAAATCCAGGCAGAAAGACAGTTGTTAGTTGGGGATGAATTGGAAGAGCAGGAGGACCATTTACACGTCTCCAACTTGATTTTATCGAGCTCCCCCCATGTAATGGGCTGAAATATGTGCTAGTTATTGTTTGTCTCTCGTTGGGTGGAAGCCTATCCGACAAGAAGGAATGACAGTTTAACTGTCGCCAAACTACTTCTGAGAGAACTGATACCTAGATTTGGATTTCCAGTCACCTCAGAGACAGATAGAGGAACCCATTTTAATAATGAGATAATTCGGATGATTTGTGCAGCATTGCAAATTGAACAAAAGCTGCATTGTGCCTATCGACCTGAAGCATCTGGAGTCGATGAGCAGTTAAATGGCACAATAAAATCTAGGCTAGGAAAGGTGTGTGCATCCGCAACACTGAAATGGCCTGACGCTTTACCCCTTGTACTGATGAGTCTTAGAAGCATTCCTGACAAAAAGAAGGGTTTGAGTCCACATGAGATCCTAATGGGAAGAGCAATGAGACAAGCATACATACCAGCGAACAAACTGATGAATATATCTGATGATTTAGTGCTTGATTATTGCAGAGGATTGGCTGATCTGGTGCATTCTGTGTCTCGCCAGGTTGGAGAAGACGCCACAGCAACACAGTCGAATCAAGCTCATGATCTGAGTCCTGGTGAATGGGTTCTTATCAAGAAACACGTAAGGAAATCGTGTTTAGAACCCAGGTGGAGCGGTCCTTACCAAGTTATTCTGGTGACGACAACAGCAGTGAAGTGTAGTGGTCTGCCAAATTGGATTCATGCTAGCCACACCAGACGAGTCCCAAGTCCACTTGAAAGACCAGAGCAGCAACTGGTAAACAAAAGTCAAAGACCAGAGGTTGAAGTGTGTGAAGCTGAAGAATCTAGAATAACAGATTCTGAAGAACAAACTGATGATGAACAGCCGAGCACAAGCCAAGTAAAGTGGGCACCAGTTACTGGGTCTCGGAAAACTGCTGTAGAACCAGAGGAAGGTGAAATTGCTGTTGAACCAGGAGAAAGTGAGTTCACTGTTGAGCAAGGAGTCAGTGAAGTTACTGTCGAAACAAAGGAAACAGAAGTTGCTGAAGAGCAGATAGAAAGACAGATAGAAGGAAGGCCAAATAAAAGAACCTGTGAACCAGATACAGATGGTGAAAAAGTAGTTCAACCTAAGAAAGCAAGAAAGGGTGATAATTGGCCAGGTGGAGTGAAAAGACTGAAATAAAATCTTGTGAGGAGAAAGTCAAGGAAAATACCAGAGCAAAGTAATGAGGTCTCAAGCCAGACAGACCAAGAAGGGTCAGGAGAAGAATTAGTGTGAAAAACAAGAAGAGCAAGAATTCCAAGTAGAACATATACAGCACCAGAATGGACCTACATGATCTTAGAAGAAATTGAAAGCTCAGATCCGAGTGAAGAAAGAGACAAATCAGACACTGAACATGTGGATGAAAGCAAATTGAGACCACTTTAAAAGAACTGTGACAAAAATTAAGGTGCAGCATTTGTCAGTTGGAAAAAGAAGTAAAGATTCTGAAGACCTAAAGAAAAGAAAATAAAAAAATAAAAGGGGTAAAGAAGAAAGTCTGAAGTGTAGGATGACACTATATTTTTCCTAGATTTTTTTCTTTCTTTTTTTAGAATTTTTAGTAAAGTTTAGTGTTTATAGATTTAGAATTTTATATTTTTAGTAGAATACAAAATGGCTAAAGAAAAGGTGACTGAACATCCAAAATCTGGTCTAAAACGTAGATGTATTAAAGCTTGCTTATGTAGTGTCTTGCTATTAACATTTATGTGGGTATTACTAACTGTCCTTGTACCTATCCTAATGATAACTAATAATGGAAATAATACTAATGATGTGACAAGTGAAAGAGTGAATGATGTTACTAAAAGAATACCAAATTCTAACATAGAACAAATGGATGGAAGCATTTTCCATCATGATAAATCAATTAGTGATTTCTCATTAAATGTGTTTAATAAATTTCTACACGAATATATTGACACAATGAAC
The DNA here is from genome assembly GCA_963921515.1 of Calotriton arnoldi. Taxonomy (NCBI): domain Eukaryota; kingdom Metazoa; phylum Chordata; class Amphibia; order Caudata; family Salamandridae; genus Calotriton; species Calotriton arnoldi. Next base: position 1,013,999 of record CAWUFW010004061.1, read on the forward strand.
GTGAGTGATTGTTATGTGTGCATGCAATTACCTTTGTCTGTCTCAGAGGGGTGACGTACCATCACCTTCCTTTAACATATGGTGTGTCTTGTAGTGTCCTAACCAGTTTGTTTTATGTAACGGGAAGCTCGAATATCACTATTCTAATATAGATTTAGTGTTTTCAGAAATACCTATTATTAAAGAACTTAATAAGGTTTTGATTAGTAAAAATGCACACTATATGGGAGAGTTCTTCCATATTACTAAGGCTTTAGATGTAGAATATGCTTACAAAAATAATTTAACATGTAGTTTGCAGTTTGAAGAAAAGGTATTTATAGAATTAGTAGAAAGTAGAAGGGAAAGTTTCCAGAGAAAAGCTGTTGAACAGAAGTCACAAGTTCCACCATGGGCTTTCAGGCAAGGAAATTATGAGAAAGGCGAAACCTACGCTGCAATGTCTCTGGACTGGCATCAGAAGGGAAAAATATGTTTGCTTAGAATGAAGACTAATTATAACAATTATTTCATCGGTACTAGTGAGTGTGAGCATACTTTCCAAATTACTGGAGGTTGGGGATTGAAGGGTGGAACTGATCCTGTGTTTCCGGGAATTTATTATGTGTGTGGTAAGAAAGCCTATTATAGGCTGCCTGCGCAGTGGTATGGTAGTTGTTATTTTGCCATTGTCTTTCCAAAAGTCTATCATATGGATCGCAACAGCAACAGACTAAAAGAAATAAATCATGGACTAACACGTAACAAGAGAGCAAGTTTCTCAGAAATAGTAGGTGATATTTTTGGTGCACTGATCAGTTGGAGTCGTTCTAAATTCGCACAAGATTCGGAAGTTTTCCACAGTGGTTGATCGTTTATCAACAGACACTGCTGGTGGTTTCTTAATGATTGACACAGAAATGGTTGCAATCAGATCAATGGTTTTGCAAAATCGACTTGCCCTTGATATCTTATTGGCAAAAGAGGGTGGAGTCTGTGGCATGTTGAAAATCCAACACTGCTGTACTTATATCCCGAACAAAAGTAAAGGAATTGAGGGATATATAAGAAAAATTACGAAATTACATGAAGACTTGACCCAACTTGAGGTTGACGGTGTTTGGGAGAAACTTGGTAAGAGTTTCTCCTCTGTAGGTAACTGTTTTTCTACCTTTGGAAGTAGTTTATTAGGAAAAATAATAATGCCACTTATTTCGATAGCCATAATAGTCTTAGTGATAATAACAACATATAAATGTTTTAAATGTAAGAGTGGGAAAAAGGAAATGACAGAATCGGAGAGTAAACAAAGAGCGAGAAAGAGAAAAAGAGAGGAAATTGAGCTAGAAGAAAACTATAAAATGATGAAAGATATAGATGAAAGTGCCATAAAAGAGAGAAGATTACAGAGTTTTAGACAAAAATGAAGATGGCACTCGGTATGGTAGGTATTTTATGATGGCTCCAGAAAGCCATCAAAGGGGGATTGATGGAGCAGGATTTCGCAAAGAAAACCTGCTCCAATGAATAAACCCATAATACCTACTAACAGTAAGTAGTAATATAAAATTAACGTGCACCTTACATGAACACGAGTAAAAACTGCTTTGCGCATGCATGCACTAACGTGAGATAACGCATGAAAGAACTAAAACTGTATTTACATTATGCTTTGAAAGAAACAAGAAATAATGCATGACTAGGCCGCATGTGCATTTCGTAGTTTGCATGTTGCAGCTTGTTTTGAATTAATAAATAATAACGTTTTGCATCAGGCTATGCTAGGAAAAACATTAACAAGGAATAGTACAAAGGTGGGTGGTAAACAGTGAAAACTACATTATCATATAATTAATGAATGTTCATTTTCCATTTGCCATAGTGAGCTGGATAAGACTCCATGTTTTCTTAATTTGTCCGAAATGAAGGCGGGGTTGGAAAATAGAGTAAATGCTGTTCTGACAAAGGCATGCTGAAGCGCTGAGCACAGCAGAGGAGATGAAAGAGGGTGAAGGCCAATGTGATTATCGTCTGCCAAACGACGTGACAGATCGTGGGATAGAAAGACTTTTCCTGTAGACATTGCTCGAAAATGTATACAAATGTAACCTGGAACAGATCATGTGAATGTACAATGTATGAGGTGGTGGGAACGGGCATAAAACAAAGAATAAGCCCAAAAGTGAATAAAGTCACCATGGTGTGACATTCCACCCCCAAAGTCCACCAATCAACTGTCTAGTTACCCTGAATGTTTCAATTGATGTGGGACGGACATGTAGGTTTTAGGGTATAACTGGAGTGCCTTTAGGGGTGTGGTTATGAGTCGTAGGTGGAGAGGCTGAGAGAGGGGAGATGCGTCGCAGTTCATCGGTTTTGCAGAGAGGTCTAGCTGTTCCTGTCCTGTCCTGATCCTGTCCCTGAAATCTTTGTCCCCTGGCTCTATTTTAGGGGATCCCCACCACCACTTAGGCCTGAGGGGTGGTTTTCTCCACAAATCCGTTGGGTTTGTATTATTCAATCACGGCATTTATAGAGCGCGCTACTCACCCGGGAGGGTCCCAAGGCACTGGGGGAGGGGGTAAGTTACTGCTCGAACAGCCAGGTCTTGAGCTGCTTCCTGAAGGAGAGATGGTCCTGGGTTCGCCGAAGGTGAGTGGGGAGGGAGTTCCAGGTCTTGGCTGCCAGGTAGGAGAAGGATCTTCCTCCGGCGGTGGTTCTGCGGATGCGTGGTACGGTGGCGAGGGCGTGGCTGGTTGATCGTAGCTGGCGTGTGGGCGTGTAGAAGGTCATGCGGTCGTTGAGGTACTTTGGGCCCAGGTCGTGGAGGGCCTTGTGTGCGTGGGTGAGGAGTCTGAACGTGATTCTCTTGCTGACGGGGAGCCAGTGCAGGTCTTTCAGGTGTCCGGTGATGTGGCTGTGTCGGGGATGTCCAGGATGAGTCGTGGCGGAGGCGTTCTGGATGCGCTGGAGTCTTTTTGAAGTTTGGCTGTGGTTCCGGCGTAGAGGGTGTTCCCATAGTCCAGTCGGCTGGTGACGAGTGCCTGGGTGACGGTCTTCCTGGTTTCAGTGGGGATCCATCTGAAGATCTTGCGGAGCATGCGCAGGGTGTTGAAGCATGAAGATGAGACGGCGTTGACTTGTCTGGTCATCGACAGGGAGGAGTCCAGGATGAAGCCCAGGTTGCGTGCGTGGTCCGTTGGCTTGGGCGCGGTGCCCAGGGCCGGGGGCCACCAGGAGTCGTCCCAGGCGCAGGGTGATGAGCCCAGGATGAGGACTTCCGTCTTGTCTGAGTTCAGTTTAAGGCGGCTGTTCCTCATCCAGTCGGCGACGTCTCTCATCCCGTCGTGTAGGTTGGCTCTGGCGGTGGTGGGGTCGTTGGTGAGGGAGAGGATCAGCTGGGTGTCGTCGGCGTAGGAGATGATGTTGAGGTTGTGTTGGCGTGCGATGGCTGCGAGGGGCTCATGTAGACGTTGAAGAGGGTTGGACTGAGTGAAGATCCTTGTGGAACGCCGCAGATGACTTCGGTGGCTTCGGATCTGAACGGGGGAGGCGGACTCTCTGGGTTCTTCCGGCGAGGAACAAGATGATCCATTCCAGTGCTTTCTCTCGGATTCCGATGTTGCTGAGGCGCTTCACTAGGTGCGGTGGCAGACGGTGTCGAACGCCGCGGAGAGGTCCAAGAGGATGAGGGCAGCTGTCTCCCCGTTGTCGGTTAGGGTTCTGATGTCGTCGGTGGCTGTGATAAGGGCGGTCTCGGTGCTGTGGTTGGCCCGAAACCCGGACTGCGAGGGGTCGAGGGATCCATTCGTCTCGAGGAAGGCGGCAAGCTGTCTGTTGACGGTCTTCTCGATGACTTTGGCCGGAAACGGAAGGAGCGAGATGTGACGGTAGTTCTTGAGGTCGGTGGGGTCCGCCGTTGGTTTCTTCAGGAGGGCGGTAAGCTCGGCGTGCTTCCAGCTCTCCGGGAAGGTGGCGGTGTGGAAGGAGGAGTTGATGATGTCCCGGAGATGGGGTGCGATGGTGGCGTCAGCTTTGTTGAAGACGTGGTGTGGGCAGGGGTCGGTTGGTGATCCGGAGTGGATGGAGTTCATCGTGCGGGTGGTGTCTTCGGTGCTGATCGGGGTCCAGTTGCAGAGGGTGGTGGTGGCGGGCGTTGGTTCGGCGGTAGGGTGCGTGGTTTGTGCGTCGAAGCTGTTATGTATGTCGGTGATCTTGCGGTGGAAGAACGCGGAGAGTGAGTTGCAGAGGTCTTGCGAGGGGTGATGTCGTTGTTTCCGGCGCTGGGGTTGGAGAACTCTTAGACGATGCTGAAAAGTTCCTTGCTGTCATGGGCGTTGTTGTCCAGTCGTTCTTTGAGTGCCGACTTCTTGGTGGCACGGATCAGCTGGTGGTGTTTGCGGGTGGCGTGCTTGAGGGCGGTCCTGTTGTCTGTGGTCTGGTCGAGTCGCCAGGTTTTCTCGAGAGTGCGGCAGTTCTTCTTGGATTCCTTGAGTTCGTTGGTGAACCAAGGGGTTTTCTTGCTTCCGGGTCTGCTGGGAGGGTTTTTTAGTGTAACTCGTTCTTGCATAATTTACTTGCGAATGTATTTTTGTCTCTGAAACTTTTGTCTCTTTATCTATCCACTCCTTCATGCAACATTGTCATTATTTGATTGATGAGTTTGTCTCTATTTGAATTGCTGATGTTTTTCTCTCCCTTTGTGAGTTCATTGTTTGCATTTGTGACCATATGCATTTGAGTATTTTATTCTATGATTTGAGCTAAATCTATTAACTTCAACGAGAGTCTGTGTCTTATTTAGTTGATCAATTGTCTAATCAGATAGGGAGTATCATTACCATCAACTATTCAACTAATTGGTTCGTCGACCAAGTAGAGGAAAAGTTGATATATATATATATATAATAAGAATTTTGGAAATGCCATATATGGATTTTAGAAGGAAGAGAATACAATTTTGATCAAATTGACCCCAACGCATCAGGGATTTGGGTGAGTGTGTATGGGCCATTGTTCTGCTATATTATTAAGTATTGATCCCTGATTAGGCATTGGCCGCATGCTGGATCAGGACCAACAAGTACATCTGCAGCCTCTGCCCACTCACACCATTTGCCGGTAGTTTCCCCTCAGTTCTCACATCAGCTCACAGCCTCAGATGCAGCTCTTCACCCTTAGCCTCTTGTGCTTAATGTGTACATTTGCAAAGTGCAGGTTCACCCAAAAGGCCTCTTGGTGCTGAATATCAGATATTTATTGTTGCCCAACTCAATGGTACTCATTTTGTCGACTTCAGAAGGATGAATCCCGCTGAGATTTGAACCTGTGACCATGAGGTCAAAAATAGGCCCTTACAGTGGATGCATTAATCTACTATGCTACCAGAATCAGCTGCTTGCTCCCCCCCAGCAGCTTTCACCTGCTTTTCCCTTCAGTACCGCATTACAACTTCCTCTTGGCTCATCCCCACAGACTACCACTGATCTCTCCCCACACCAGCCCTCTCAGCCCAATCACCCTTCCCATTCCACCCCACACCCTCAGTATACTTTTACCTCTTGCACCGGCCGTGTGGTTGTGCATGAAACTGAAAAGGCTTCTAGTACTATGGGAAGAACAGATAGTCTGTGAGTGCATTTGTAGACATATGTGCATGTTTATGAGTGTTGGGTAATTAAATGTGTGTTGTTTTAGAGATGTGCTCATGTACGTGCTGCACTATTGTGAGTGATGTGAATGCATGGTTAGCATTGTGAGTGCTGAGTGAAAGTTATGCCTCGATGAGTGTTGGGTAAGTGGTGTGCCCATGTGACAGCTGGATGACAACTGTGTCCGCTTAAGAGGAGAGTGAGTTGTGTAAGAAATGGGTGAGGGGAGGGCCGTTGTGAGTGTATTGAGTGGTGGACCTGTGTAAGTGTAGGGTGAGGAGTGTGAGCTGTGTGAATGCAGGACAATGTATCTCGAGACACTCTAAAGAACTCACCAGGTCATTGTCGTTTGACAAGTGGGGATTCAAGTGTTTTTTACACTAGGATTATCATGAGGTCAGTCAGGGACTTAGGGTAGAGAAAATAAATTATCAGCTGATTCTGCAAAAAAAAGTCACCTTTTTGGACAAATTCACTTTTTTAGAGGTGTGCGAGCCACAGAAGGCCAGAGCCAAATTCAGAGCTCTGACACAGGAAGATGTATTTTTGGAACCTCAAGCCAAAAATTAGTCATGTCTTCATATGGCTTCCGCCACCCACCCCCCCCTGTCAGTCACCAAGCCCCCAATCCCTTCATTTAGTGTCTAAATTGTGCAATGTGAAATCAGGATCCTAGGATCAAACAGTTTACCTGCTTGACTAAATTGTGTGACCCTAGGCAATTGCCTTGTTTTATTGTGCCCCCTTTTTTCTTTGTCATCTCATTTGAGTGTACCTTTTAAAAATCTCAGTTTAGGATATATGCTTTACAAAAGCCTCACTTGTATAAGTGTGATAGATTTTAATGTAGCTCCAAATGTTATCAAAACTCTTGCAGGGTTCACATGATAATTTGCTTTGTCTTGGTTAACTAATAGCATCACCATTGGAGGCATTAATTTACTAAGGTTTATGTTTAGAAATTATAAGGTAGATTTACTAAAAATCCATGCTACGCAGTGCAGCAACCAAAGTTGCTGTACTGCATTGCATGAGAGGAGAGAGCACGACAGCGCCATATTTATTAATTTAACTCTGATGTACAATCAGGCTGCCTAGTACTATACACACATCTTTGCATGATAATGCAAGGCTGTGTATGTGATGTCTAGCATAGGTTTTGTACTGTAAAGGTACCATTCCAGTACAAAGTATTATACCTGGACAAACTTTAAAACTTTTCCCACTTTGGATGCATGCTGTACATTACAGCACAGATTCAAAGTTTGAAAAATGTGGAGAAATATAAATATTTTCTCCTTTTTTAAAACCTGCCTCAAAGAGGCGATATGTTTTGGCACAAAGTCCTCTCTACTATTCTTAGTAGATAGGGATTTTATGGTTGATGCAACCGAATAAAGATTGTTTGACTAACTGAGTGAGATAGGGCATTGCATTAAAAACTATGGAAACATAGAACATTCATGCACTGCCCTTGGAACAACCCTTTAACACAAAGTAAATTAACACAGAACAAAGCACTGCCTTGCATTACTTTCAGGCAAATTGCGGTGCAAAAAAGTTTTGCGCTCAAACATAAATTACAAATAAACATTTACAAACCCAGTGCATAATGTTAGTTAATCTGTTCTAAGATTTCTGATAAATGTCACTTAATGCAGCAGTTCATTCTAGTGTTCTGAAGTGAAATACTTTTGCATTAAAGAAATACATTTTTTGATTTTTGAAGAGTCTTTAGCACATATTTATGCGATTTACATACCATGCGAAAGGCTTTGTTTGCACTAGAGTACTTAGAGCAAGCCTGATAATTTTCTGAGCTCTGACTTGGCACTCCCTATTTATATTCTGCTTGCCCACCTCTGTATTTTCCCTGAACTATACTCCCACACTGTGGCAGCAACAGTTTTTAAAAGAGGTGGGACAGCAGGGGGCACAGAATAAAGTAAAAGCAGACAGAAGACTCGTTAATGGTTAAATGGTCTTTTGAAGACCTGCAACATACTTCAAATGTGTCTCAGGCATCAGCCCCTGCCCAGCCCAGCCCAGCCCACGACAGCTCAAGAACTATGTGTATCCTTGAAGCTGAGGCTGCACAGTCCAGGCTACGGCAGATGAAAGGGGGGAGCTAAAGCCTTTTCAGCCCAATGGGCGTTGCACACTTGTGACCCACTATGGATGGCTGAGAATGCAGAGGTGATGGCCATCAAGTCTTTGCCTTGGCTCCCTCAAATGGGAAACATTTTTTTAAGCAGCTTGTGCCCATTATAAGGGATGAGTGATGATTTCTTTAAAAATTGTTTCCCATTTGAAATGATTTTTAGGGGAGCAGGCAGTAGTCCCTTGGACCACTGGCTGCTCCCTCCAAAGCTGTCCGATTTCCAGAGGGGAAGCTGTTCTTGGGGGACAATTTCCCATTTGCGAATCGGATACCATTCCTTTTGAGGTGTTGAAATCTGTTTGATAGTTTGGGAACGCAATTGTGGTCACGAAACAATGACACATCCCATTTTGACCCTCAAACAGTTGAGAGATCTCCCATTCCTCCCATTCACATCTCATCCTATTTGGATTTGTTTTAATGGGTCACAAAACCACTTATACAAGTCAGAAGGTTTTTCCGAATTCGAAAGGAGTTTTGCACATAGCAAAATGCTATTTTGAGGTTGCAGTCTTTGTAACTGCAAAATCCTTTTGTGCATGAGATCTCATTGTGAATGAAGTTTTGAGAGATACAAGAGTTGAGTAAGTTCTTTTTTAAGCTGTCTCAGATCTTTAGGTTGACTACATGGTGGTCTGCTTTGGGAAACAAGGAATGTTTTTTAATCTCTTATGATCTGTTGCTGGTTAAATACCTTTGCTTATAACTTCTACACATGAAAAATATCCTGGTATCAAAGTATGTTTCAAAAATTAAATAATATTTAGTACCATTCTTGAGTGACTGAAGGGGCACCATGACTCAACTGAGGTTTTGCTTCCTATGAAAAAAGAACCAGGGAAAATCTGATTGACAATATTATGGTCAAAATTGAAAACTGAGAACCAGGGAAAATCTGATTGACAATATTATGGTCAAAATTGAAAACTGAGCCCTTGTCTTGGACATAGGATACTGCGCGCTAGGAATGAAATCATCACCCATTAGTGGCTGCAATTATGCTGAGCATGACTGTGTGTGCCCCAAGAGGTAGAGTTCTTATACATCAGCCTGCAATTTTCTCATTAAACTATAGAGGTTCAATCAAATAGACTATAGAGAACCATGTCAAACTAGTACCACTCTTAATGGAGGAATTAGCAAAAGATTTCAATGAAATTCTTTCTTTCATGGAAGGCGAAGAAGGAAAATAGTGCTGACCTCCTATAAATAGTGATCACATATTCCCCTTCCTATTGGACCACCCTCAAACTTCTTAAGAGAAATCACAACCACAGCTGCTTTGAGAGGTTTGATGTCAAGTGTTGACTAAGGAATGCTTGAGCTCTCTTGCACCTTAATGGTTTTCCTCTACTCAGCAAAGTTCAGGATTGAATATACAAAGCTAACAGCGAGTAAAAAAATTGAAACCTAGCAGAAATTGTTGGATGAACTTAAGCAGACAGCCAGTGATGAAAATCCAAAGAGATTTTGAGAGCTCATACCCCCTGTTGTTCAGAGATATGCAAACCACCAAGACTTATTTAGAGGGGTGCACAAATGGGTCAATCACTTCAAACAGCAATACTCAGTGAGCAAGGAAATACAAAAGACCAAATCTAAACCCTTCCAGTCAACAAACAGTGATGACGGAAATATAAATATGATGATCCTACCTCCTGAGGCAGATCTAGCCATTATGAGCCAGAAGACAAACAAAGACCCTGGACCTGACCTCATTTTGGTGGACATGTAAAGAGTACGGGTGGGCGGGACTAGCAGAGTTTCACTCTGCAGAATTCCACAGTGTCACATAAAAACTCTGTGAGATTCCGCAGAGTTCCACCAAACGGTGGAACCTATGCAGCATGTTCGCTGCAATTTTGCACAAACAGTACCATGCGTGCACAATGCACAGCCATTCAAGTTGATTTTGCTGCTGCTCAAGTAGAAAATCTACTCAAGTGGAAGCATATCTACTCAAGTGGTAGCCCTCGGACAGCGATTACCCGTGTTAGAAATTCACTCTAGGGGATGCCTAATCTCGATCACCAGCTCACATTTTTTTGAGCCTCATTGGTGAAAAAGTCTGCCATGTGGTGATTGGTGGAATTTGGCTGGAACTCCATATTAAAGAGTAGTGCAGAGTGACCAAATCCCTCCAACTCTGTGGTCAGATTGAAACATTCTGCTCAGAGGCTTACACACCCACTCACAGACCCACTCAGAGACAAATGCACCCATTCACAGATCCACTCAGGCACTCACACAGCCACTCACACATACTCATGCACACACTCACAGACCCACTCAGACATATGCACCCACTCACAGACCCACTAAGACACTCATGCATCCACTTACAGACCAATACATCCATTCACAAACCCAATCAGACACTCAGACACTCACAAAAACTAACATACCCACTCACAGGCCCATTCAGACACTCAAGCACTCACTTACAGACTGCCTCACACACTCATGGAGGCACTCACAAACCCACTCAGACACTCTCATACCTACTTACAGACCCACTGAGACACTCAATCAGACACTTATGCACCCATTAAGACACCCACTCAGATACTCACCCACAGACTCCCAGACCCACTCAGACACTCACGCACCCACTCACAAACCCAGTGAGACACTTATGCAGCCACCCCCAGACCCATACATACACTCACACACCCATTGAGGAACTCATGCACTCCCTCACACACCCACTGAGACACTCATGCACTCAGTCACACACTCACTCTTAAAGGTTACAGGGTACAGTTAGGAACCAAAATAAAAAAACCTTAGAAATTCACTTAACAAATCAAAGGTTACAGGGACTCTATATTTAGGAAACAACATAAAAAAACTTAGAAATCCACTGGAAAAAACAAAGGTTACAGGAACATTATAGATAGGAAATAGAATTAAAAATAATTTAAAAATTCACTTAAAAAATCCAAAGGTTACAGGGACATTATAGTTAGGCTCAGATTTCACTCATACAAAACCAGTGAAATTCGGCAGTTATATTAAACGAGCTAATTATAACTTATGTCCCAGCAATCACCTCACATATTACATCACTCATGACATGGTCAGTGACATCACTGATAACATCATTTATTACATCTGAAATGACATCACTGATGACATCATCCACAGAACCACTCACACACCCACTCATACCCCTACACAACCTCGCGTACACCCACTCACATACCCACACAACCACTCACAAATGCCCGTTCACAGACACATACACGTACTCACACAACAACTCACTCATCCATAGAGCCACTCACATACCCACTCACTCATACAGCCACATACATGACCATTCACTCACCCATAGAGCTACTCATACAACAAGTCACTCACCCATACAGCCACTCGCACAGCCACACACTCATCCATACAGCTGCTCACACACCCACTTATTCAACCATAGAGCTGCTCACACAGCCACTCACTCACCCATACAGCCTCTCAACACAGCCATTCTCTCACCCTTACAACTACTCACACACCCACACAATCACTTACATACCCATTCACATATCCATATAAGTACTTACACACTTGCTCACTCACCCATACAGCCACTCTCACAGACACTCACTCTCCAAACCAGCCACTCACACACCAACTCATTTAACCAAACAACCACTCAAACAGCCACTCACACACCCACTCAGCCATCCATAGAGCCACTCACACAGCCACTCAGTCACTGATACAGCCACTAACACACACCCACTCACACACCCATACAGCTACTGAGACAGCCACTCATACATGGATTCAGACACTCACACACCCACTCAGATTACATAAGTTAGAAATAGTATCATTCATTAGTAGTACAGAAAGAATAGAAATTTAACTTATGCAGTAGCTTAGTATATATCTGTAAGTCTCAGAAACATTTTGGAAACTCTTACACTCAGTGGATGATGTCATCAGTGATGTCATCAATGATGGCATTTGAGATGTCTTCAGTGATTTCATCAGTGATATTACTGACCATGTAATGAGTGATGTAATATGTGAGATCATAAGCAGTGCATTGCGCTGGTGTAAGTTATAGTTAGCTCAGATAACTAACTGCTGAATTTCATTGGTTTTGTATGAGTGAAATCTGAGCCTAACTATAACGTTCCTTTAACCTTTCATATTTTCAGTGAATTTCTAAGGTTTTTTTAATTCTATTTACTGACTATAGTGTCCCTGAAACCTTTGTTATTTTCAGTGAATGACTAAAGTTTTTTAAATATTTTTTTCTAACTATAACATCCCTGTAGCCTTTGTTTTTTTCAAGTGAATCCATGTATCTATCTATCTATCTATCTATCTATCTATCTATCTATCTATCTATATATATATATATATATATATATATACATATATTATCTACTGGCGGTCGCCAGTAGATAGTTATAGTTAGGACCTATTTTCCATAGGAAATCCGCGACATTCTATTTGAAATAACTCTTGCGTCGGTTGACGAATCTTCGCGAAATTTTCAAACTTTATGGCCCGCTCCGGTCCGCTCCTACCCTGAAAGTCTCAGGGTGATTCGTCAAGCGGGGGCCGAGAAAAAGGGGGTCCCAAAACGTGTTTTCCCCATTCATTTTCCCATAGGAAACTTTAGGCACGGCTACAGCCCGAACTGCTGAACGGAATTACACCAAATTTGGCAAAGAGGTAGTTCTTGGTTCAGAAAGAACCTTTTTGTTAAATGGTGTAAATCCGTTCAGTAGTTGCGGAGAAATTAAAAAATAAGAGTCAAAAAATCAATTTCCCATAGGAAACTTTATGCAAGGCTACAGCCCGAACTGCTGAACGGAATTACACCAAATTTGGCAAAGAGGTAGTTCTTGGTTCAAAAGAACCCTTTTGTTAAATGGTGTAAATCCGTTCAGTAGTTGCTGAGAAAATCAAAAGTAAAAACACATATATATCTGGGCGGAGCCTAACCACACATGTCATCGTGAGATCTGATTGGCTTTCAGCACTTCATCCTGGAATTGCTGGCAGTCATCTTGGGACCAATATAAATGATAGTACCCCATTGAAATGCATTGTAGTGAATCGAAGATTTTGAGGGTTACCAAAAGGAGAACTATAAAGGGTGATAACAGACTTTAGTTACATTAGAATTCATTTGTTCATGGTACCATACTAATTTCAGGAATTGTGGTGTGTTCTAAGGTGATTTTACCCTGTGAAAAACCTTCTGCTGGGATATCATGAATCATGTTTGAGAGAAAACTATTTTCACATGCTTGTCCCATACAGTTTTGGAAGGTGCCCCAGAAGCTAAAATGAGAGCATATTTTCTGTAAATTCACATTATCTTTCTCAGTCATGTGAGATTGAAGTCTGACATTCTCAGTAAAACATGTACATCTAACAAGGGCAGAGACTGTCAGTTGATTCCTTTGTGTTCTACTGCAGCTTCCCAGAGTGTTCTAAAGAACAACTAGAGTGCTAACAGCCTTACTTATGACAAAAGTATGGCACACCTGAAGCCATCTTGATTGGAATAAACTGGTAACACTTAAAACATTTAATTTAAAAAGGAACAAAATGATGGGGTTCATCTTGTCATAGAAATTATGGTTAGTGCTCTGGAAAGAAAAATTAGGACATGTTTCAAGTGTGATCTCAAATATCTTCCTGTTATATTTCAACAGGAGCAGCCTGTCAGTTGATGCCTTTGTGTTCTACTGCAGCTTCCCAGAGTGTTCTAAAGAACAACTAGAGCGCTAACTGTCTTACTTATGACAAAAGTATGGCACACCTGAAGACATCTTGATTGGAATAAACTGGTAACACTTAAAACATTTAATTTAAAAAGGAACAAAAGGATGGGGTTCATTTTGTCATAGAAATTATGGTTAGTGCTGTAGAAAGAAAAATTAGGACATGTTTCAAGTGTGATCTCAAATATCTTCCTGTTATATTTCAACAGGAGCAGCCTGTCAGTTGATGCCTTTGTGTTCTACTGCAGCTTCCCAGAGTGTTCTAAAGAACACCTAGAGCGCTAACAGTCTTACTTATGACAAAAGTATGGCACACCTGAAGCCATCTTGATTGGAATAAACTGGTAACACTTAAAACATTTAATTTAAAAAGGAACAAAATGAGGGGTTCATTTTGCCATAGAAATTATGGTTAGTGCTGTAGAAAGAAAAATTAGGACATGTTTTAAGTGAGATCTCAAATATCTTCCTGTTATATTTCAACAGGAGCAGCCTGTCAGTTGATGCCTTTGTGTTCTACTGCAGCTTCCCAGAGTGTTCTAAAGAACAACTAGAGTGCTAACAGCCTTACTTATGACAAAAGTATGGCACACCTGAAGCCATCTTGATTGGAATAAACTGGTAACACTTAAAACATTTAATTTAAAAAGGAACAAAACGAGGGGGTTCATTTTGCCATAGAAATTATGGTTAGTGCTGCAAAAAGAAAATGTAGTGCATGTTTTAAGTGAGATCTCAAATCCTCTTCTATTTCATTAGAAAATTCTGACATGCAGACTGAAACAATCACTTTCAATACCAGCAGTAGACTTCCAGTTAACTCCTTGGTGAGCAGTAGCTTTACTACAGTGATCTAATGAACAACTAGAGTAATAACATTCTGAATTTATGGCAAATGTGTGACACATCTGAATGCCTTCTTGATGGAATCAAAGTAAAAAACTGAAAGTATTTCCTACTGAGGAGACTGCAGTAAATGAGGAAATTAGGAAACTTCATAACAAAGAAGTCTTCCAAGATGGCCACCAGTGAAAAAAGAGCCCAAATGTAGCACAAATATTACCCAGATGTAGCCCACATATAGCCCAATGACAAAAGTGTGCAAAACACTTTTTATTTTTAGTTTTTTTGCAGTTTTATGTAGTGCAGACTGGTCAGGTATTGGAGCGTTGCATCTTAAAACATGACCCCCTACACTACAAAAACACCACTGCACTACCCTAAACCCTAAAACACTACCCCAGCACGACCCCCTACACTACACAAGCACCACTGCACTATCCTAAACCCTAAAACACTACCCCCAGCATGACCCCCTACACTACACAAACACCACTGCACTACCCTAAACCCTAAAACACTACCCCAACACCACTGCACTAACCTAAATCCTAAAACACTACCCCCAGCACGATCCCCTACACTACCCAAACACCACTGCACTACCCTAAAACATGACCCCCTACACTACACAAACACCACTGCACTACCCTAAACCCTAAAACACTACCCCCAGCACGACCCCCTACACTACACAAGCACCACTGCACTACCCTAAACCCTAAAACACTGCCCCCAGCACGACCCCCTACACTACACAAACACCACTGCACTACCTTAAACCCTAAAACACTACCCCCAGCACGACCCCCTACAATGCCCGAACACCACTGCACTGCCCTAAACCCTGAAACACATACCCTAGCACGACCCCCTACACTGCCCGAACACCACTGCACTGCCCTAAACCCTGAAACACCACCCCCTTCACGACCCCCTACACTGCCCAAACACCACTGCACTGCCCTAAACCCTGAAATACCACCCCCAGCATGACCCCTACACTGCCCGATCACCACTGCACTGCCCTAAACCCTGAAACACCTCCCCCAGCAAGACCTCCTACACTGCCCGAACACCACTGCACTGCCCTAAACCCTGAAACATCACCCCCAGCAAGACCCCCTCCACTGCCCGAACACCACTGCCCTAAACCCTGAAACACCACCCCCAGCACGACCCCCTACACTGCCCGAACACCACTGCACTGCCCTAAACCCTGAAACACCACCCCCAGCACAACCCCCTATACTGCCCGAACACCACTGCACTGCCCTAAACCCTGAAACACACCCCCCTGCATGACCCCCTACACTGCCCGAACACTACTGCACTGCCCTAAACCCTGAAACACCATCCCCAGCACGACCCCCTACACTGCACGAACACCACTGCACTGCCCTAAACCCTGAAACACTACCCCCAGCAAGACCCCCTACACTGCCCGAACACCACTGCACTGCCCTAAACCCTGAAACACCACCCCCAGCAAGACCCCCTACACTGCCCGAACACCACTGCCCTAAACCCTGAAACACCACCCCCAGCAAGACCCCCTACACTGCCCGAACACCACTGCACTGCCCTAAACCCGGAAACACCAGCCCCAGCACAACCCCTACACTGCCCGAACACCACTGCACTGCCCTAAACCCTGAAACACCACCCCCTGCACGACCCCCTACACTGCCCGAACACCACTGCACTGCCCTAAACCCTGAAACACCACCTCCAGCACGACCCCCTACACTGCCCGAACACCACTGCACTGCCCTAAACCCTGAAATACCACCCCCTGCACGATCCCCTACACTGCCCGAACACTTCTGCACTGCCCTAAACCCTGAAACACCACCCCCAGCACGACCAACTACACTGCACGAACACCACTGCACTGCCCTAAACCCCGAAACACTACCCCCAGCAAGACCCCCTACACTGCCCGAACACCACTGCCCTAAACCCTGAAACACCACCCCCAGCAAGACCCCCTACACTGCCCGAACACCACTGCACTGCCCTAAACCCTGAAACACCACCCCCAGCACGACCCCCTACACTGCCCGAACACCACTGCACTGCCCTAAACCATGAAACACCAGCCCCAGCACGACCCCTACACTGCCCGAACACCACTGCACTGCCCTAAACCCTGAAACACCACCCCCAGCACGACCCCCTACACTGCCCGAACACCACTGCACTGCCCTAAACCCTGAAACACCAGCCCCAGCACAACCCCGTACACTGCCCGAACACCACTGCACTGCCCTAAACCCTGAAACACCAGCCCCAGCACGACCGCCTACACTGCCCGAAAACCACTGCACTGCCCTAAACCCTGAAACACCAGCCCCAGCAAGACCCCTACACTGCCCGAACACCACTGCACTGCCCTAAACCCTGAAACACCACCCCCAGCAAGACCCCCTACACTGCCCGAACACCACTGCACTAAAGCCTGAAACACCACCCCCAGCAAGACCACCTACACTGGCCGAACACCACTGCACTGCCCTAAACCCTGAAACACCACCTCCAGCAAAACCCCCTACACTGCCTGAACACCATTGCTCTGCCCTAAATCCTGAAACACTAGCCCCAGCATGACCCCCTACACTGCCCAAACACCACTGCACTGCCCTAAACCCTGAAACACCACCCCCAGCACGACCCCCTACACTGCCCGAACACCACTGCACTGCCCTAAACCCTGAAACACCAACCCCAGCAAGACCCCCTACACTGCCCGAACACCACTGCACTGCCCTAGACTCTGAAACACCAGCCCCAGCAAGACCCCCTACACTGCCCGAACACCACTGCACTGCCCTAAACCCTGAAACACCAGCCCCAGCATGACCCCCTACACTGCCCGAACACCACTGCACTGCCCTAAACCCTGAAACACCAGCCCCAGCACGACCACCTACACTGCCCGAACACCACTGCACTGCCCTAAACCCTGAAACACCAGCCACAGCACAACCCCCTACACTGCCCGAACACCACTGCACTGCCCTAAGCCCTGAAACACCAGCCCCAGCATGACCCCCTACACTGCCTGAACACCACTGCACTGCCCTAAACCCTGAAACACCACCCCCTGCACGACCCCCTACACTGCCCGAACACCACTGCACTGCCCTAAACCCTGAAACACCACCCCCTGCAGCACCCCCTACACTGCCCGAACACCACTGCACTGCCCTAAACCCTGAAACACCACCCCCTGCACCGCCCCCTACACTGCCCGAACACCACTGCACTGCCCCAAACCCTGAAACACCACCCCCAGCACGACCCCCTACACTGCCCGAACACCACTGCCCTAAACCCTGAAACACCACCCCCTGCACGACCCCCTACACTGCCCGAACACCACTGCACTGCCCTAAACCCTGAAACACCACCCCCTACACTGCCCGAACACCACTGCACTGCCCTAAACCCTGAAACACCACCCCCAGTACGACCCCCTACACTGCCCGAACACCACTGCACTGCCCTAAACCCTAAAACACCACCCCCAGCATTACCCCCTACACTGCCCAAACACCACTGTACTGCCCTAAACCCTAGAACACTACCCCCAGCACGACCCCCTACACTACCCGAACACCACTGCACTACCCTAAACCCTAAAATACTACCCCCAGCACAACCCCCTACACTACCCGAACACAACTGCACTGCCCTAAACCCTCAAACACTCCCCCAGCACGACCCCCTACACTACCCGAACACCACTGCACTGCCCTAAACCCTAAAACACTCCCCCAGCATGACCCCCTACACTACCCGAACACCACTGCACTGCCTTAAACCCTAAAACACTCCCCCCAGCACGACCCCCTACACTACCCAAACACCACTGCACTGCCCTAAACCCTAAAACACTACCCCCGCATGACCCCCTACACTACCCAAACACCAATGCACTACCCTAATCCCTAAAACACTACCCCCCGCATGACCCCCTACACTACCCTAAACCCTAAAACACTACCCCCGCATGACTCCCTACACTACCCAAAGACCACTGCACTACCCTAAACCCTAAAACACGACCTCCTACACTACACAAACACCACTGCACTACCCTAAACCCTAAAACACTACCCCTTTACTACACAAACACCACTGCACTACCCTAAACCCTAAAACACTACCCCCAGCAGTACCCCTACACTACCCAAACACCACTGCACTAACCTAAACCCTAAAACACTACCCCCAGCAGTACCCCCTACACTACCCAAACACCACTGCACTACCCTAAATCACTACCCCCAGCACGACCCCCTACACTACCCAAACACCACTGCACTACCCTAAACCCTAAAACACTACCCCCAGCATGACCCCCTACACTACCCAAACACCACTGCACTACCCTAAACCCTAAAACACTCCCCCAGCACGACTCCCTACACTACCCAAACACCACTGCACTACCCTAAACCCTAAATCTACCCCCAGCATGACCCCCTACACTACACAAACACCACTGCACTACCCTAAACCCTAAAACACTACCCCCAGCACAACCCTCTTCACTACCTAAACACAACTGCACAATTTGTTACAGGCGTTGCAACGCAGGCCTGTGGTGCTTACTGGAAGTACCTAGTGGGCTAGTTGGGCCCCAGGGACCCTCAGGATTCAAGGTGACCTAATCCCCCAACATAAAACGCACCACGGGGCGCGTTTGCACAGTGGTGAAGGGAGGGGGCGGGGCCTCAGGTGACATGTGCGCAAACACGCCCTGTGGTGCGTTTTAAGTTGGGGAATTAATTCCCTTTGAATCCTGAGGGACCCTGGGGGCCAACTAGCCCACCAGGTACCTTCAGTAAGCACAACAGAGTTGCGTTGCAGAGAGGTGAAAAAAGGTGCGTGGCCTCGGAACGCCTCTCTGCAACTCAGCTCTGTGGTCCTAACTGTAGGTACCTGGGGGCTAGTTGGGCCCCAGGGACCCTCAGAATTCAAGGGGACTTAATCCCGCAACTTAAAACGCGCCACGGGGTGCGTTTGCACACATGTCACCTCAGGCCCCCCTCCCTTCACCACTGTGCAAACGCGCCCTGTAGCGCATTTTAAGAGGTAGTTTTAATCCCCCTGCCCTATTATGTACTAGGGACTTGCAGAGGAGGTCATGCTAATCACAGGGGTACCCCAACGCATAGTGTTCCCTAGTGTATGTAGGTGTTTTCACTGTATTCTAAGTGTCTTTTAGCATAGCACTGGCTCTGGTTAGTCAGTGTCAGTTACCACCAGTACCCGTCTGAAAAAGTTGTGGGCACAGGATGATTTTGCAACAAGGCCTCTTTCTGCTCCTTGTTGGTTCTTTCTGCACATCTTTTGCTTCTTTCTGTGCGTTTTTTCTTCTTTCTTCACATGTCCTACCTCTGTAGGCATAGTTAGAAACTAGCATTTAAAAAAACCTTTGAAATTCACTTAAAAAATCATAGGTTTCAGGCACGTTATAGTTAGAAATTAGCATTTAAAAAACCTTTGAAATTCACTGAAAAAACCATAGGTTTTAGGGACAGTTATAGTTAGTTGGACATTTCACTCGTACAAAACCATAGAAATTCCCCCGTTATAGTTAGTTCATCTAACTATAACTCGCGCCCCGCAATGCACTGCTGATGACGTCACATATTACATCACTCATGACATGGTCAGTGACATCACTGATGACATCACTGATGACATCTCAAATGACATCACAGATGACATCATCCATGTGATAATTTCATGCATCTTCTCACACCCTAATATAACTTTTGATACACCCACTCTAAATTACAGACTGCCATTCTCAAAACCATAGACACTCCAACACCAAAAACTACATACCCACTCACTGATTCTTAGGTCTACACACACATCCACTCACTCACCCGTACAGTCACTCATACTTAGTCACTCAGTACAGGACTATCATATGCACTCATACACCTATATAAACACTCACACACCGCCACTCATCCATAGAGGTACTCACACACCTAGTCAGTCATGCAAAAACTTAATCACACACCCATTTACTCACCTATACAGTTATACACACACCAGCTCACTTACTCATACAAATACTAGCACATTCTTACACTCTTATACAATCACTGATACAAGTACACACTCATCCATACAGCCACTCTCACAATCACACACTCTCACTTATAGCCATTTATATACTCCAACACACATATATACTGCCTTTCACATATGTAGTTACTCACACATGTACCACTGAGATATACATTCAATCACTAACACACCCATACACACACTCACCCACCCATACAGTCCATCACAGATGCACTGTTGAAACCATGCACCCAGTGAATCACCAACTCACACATCTATGCACAGAGTCACACACACCCCACCCACACAAACACTCAGGCACCCATACAGATACTCAGACAATCAATCAATAACCCATGTAGACACTCATGTAGCTATTCAGAAAGCCATGCAGCCGCTTACAAACCAACAGACAGACGGATACAGACATTCACACAGTTTAGTCACTAACCCATGCTTTCAGTAAGATACATTTAATCACTCACTTGTAGAGTCAGTCACTCACATACTAAATCATCCATTCAGACACTTATACACCCACTCATTCTTCAATACGCCTTTCCCAATATATATTAAACATATTTAACTTTACAGAAACACACAGTCACTGGATGATGTCATCAGTGATGTCATTTGAGATGTCATCAGTGATGTCATCAGTGATGTCACTGACCATGTCATGAGTGATGTAATATGTGACGTCATCAGCAGTGCATTGCTGGGCGCGAGTTATAGTTAGCTGAACTAACTATAACGGGGGAATTTCTATGGTTTTGTACGAGTGAAATGTCCAACTAACTATAACTGTCCCTAAAACCTATGGTTTTTTCAGTGAATTTCAAAGGTTTTTTAAATGCTAATTTCTAACTATAAAGTGTCTGAAACCTATGGTTTTTTCAGTGAATATATATATATATATATATATATATATATGTTTATATATATATATATACAAATATATGTGTGTGTGTCTGTATATTTATATATATTTATATTTATATATATATATATATATATATATATATATATATATATATATATATATATATATATATATATATATATATATATATATATATATATATATATCTTCACCAATACCTCCTTTTAATAAACAAAGAGTACTGGCACTCTGAGGAAGGTGTGGCAGTGAATTTATTAGTAATCTACTGCTTGCCCAGAGCCGCATTTCAGCTTTACAGCCTTTTTCAAACTGACACCAACAGGCATTTCAAATGTAAAAAGTTTGTAATACTTCCATGCTTGTAAGGCGGAACAAACACTCCACGTTTTCTTTTTTACTCAGCAAACCTGGCGTTCTGGTTAACGAAGTCTCCGGTATGCTCGGTGAGTGTTTGTGTGTCAATTATATGCAGGAAACACAATTGTGGTTTTCATTTATAAAGCAGCAGTTTTTTCAATGTTAAAAGTTCACCTCATGTTTGTGAGTGGCCAAACACCTTCCTCCCACTGCATTGAGCTTCAGTGCCCTGCTCCGTGGTCCATTCTCTGTGGGCAGGCTATCGACTGGCTCTCTCTGAAGTGCCAGCCAGTCCATCAAGCACCTCTAGCCATGTTCCCAGCCTGCTGCAGTATCTGGCACGGGGGCTGGACGGCTGCTGCTAACACTCCACCGAATTTGCGGTTCTGCCGTCCTGCACCTAATCGCAGGTGGTGCTCACGTGACGCATACCGCTATGCGCCTAAACTTCACCAAAACCTCCTTTTAATAAACAAAGAGTACTGGCACTCTGAGGAAGGTGTGGCAGTGAATTTATTAGTAATCTACTACTTGCCCAGAGACGCGTTTCAGCTTTACAGCCTTTTTCAATCTGACACCAACACGCATTTCAAATGTGAAAAGTTTGTAATACTTCCATCCTTGTAAGGCGGAACAAACACTCCACGTTTTCTTTTTTACTCAGCAAACCTGGCGTTCTGGTTAACGAAGTCTCCCGTCTGCTCAGTGAGTGTTTGTGTGTCCATTATATGTAGGAAACACGGTTGTGGTTTTAATTTATAAAGCAGCAGTTCTTTCAATGTTAAAAGTTCACCTCATGTTTGTGAGTGGCCAAACACCTTCCTCCCACTGCATTCTAAGGTTTTTTTAATTCTAGTTACTGACTATAGTGACTCTGTAACCTTTGTTATTTTCAGTGAATTACTAAAGTTTTTTTAAATATTTTTTTCTAACTATAACATCCCTGTAGCCTTTGTTTTTTTCAAGTGAATCTATCTGTCTATCTATCTACATATATATATATATATATATATATATATATATATATATATATATATATATATATATATATATATATATATATGTATATATCTCTATACAAAAGGTTGCCCTTGTGGAGCCGCCACTCAAGGAAGGGTTACCGCTCTCGACACCACAGGTAGTAGGCTGTCAGCATGACACAGACCCTTACAACAGCCATACGCGTTTCGAGCCTGAAGGCTCTTGTTCACTGGCAAGCACGATGAAAGTGAGCCGGTACGTTCTGAACAACTGTTTAATTACAATCAAGAGTCCCGCCCATGTGGGCGTTGTCACGGGCATGCTGGTAATAGTAGTCCTGATATGCCTGAAGACTCGGAGTTTGTTAAAGCAAGTGCGCCGTTCATCTCATCATGTTCAATAATAATCCCGGTTGAGCAAAGGGTCCTTGTAGCATGCCAATCAGCTTCCCAAATATTCGCCTGTGGCTCAGGCCCCCTCCTTTCCTACGAGTGCTCATGGTAATAAACACACAGGATCCGCTGGCAGCGGCGGGGCAGCTCCGCGACTAGAAGAGCCGCTAAATTTCTATACAAAAGGTTGCCCTTGTGGAGCCACCACTCAAGGAAGGGTTACCGCTCTCGACGCCCAGGTAGTAGGCTGTCAGCATGACACAGTCCCTTACAGCAGCCATACGCGTTTCGAGCCTGAAGGCTCTTGTTCAATGGCAAGCATGATGAAAGTGAGCCGGTACGTTCTGAACAACTGTTTAATTACAATCAAGAGTCCCGCCCATGTGGGCGTTGTCACGGGCATGCTGGTAATAGTAGTCCTGATATGCCTGAAGACTCGGAGTTGGTTAAAGCAAGTGCGCCGTTCATGTCATCATGTTCAATAATAATCCCGGTTGGGCAAAGGGTCCTTGTAGCATGCCAATCAGCTTCCCAAATATTTGCCAGTGGCTCAGGCCCCCTGCTTTCCTATGAGTGCTCATGGTAATAAACGCACAGGATCCGCTGGCAGCGGCGGGGCAGCTCCGCGACTAGATGAGCCGCTAAATTTCTATACAAAATGTTGCCCTTGTGGAGCCGCCACTCAAGGAAGGGTTACCGCTCTCGACGCCACAGGTAGTAGGCTGTCAGCATGACACAGTCCCTTACAGCAGCCATACGCGTTTCGAGTCTAAAGGCTCTTGTTCACTGGCAAGCACGATGAAAGTGAGCCGGTACGTTCTGAACAACTGTTTAATTACACTCAAGAGTCCCGCCCATGTGGGCGTTGTCACGGGCATGCTGGTAATAGTTGTCCTGATATGCCTGAAGACTCGGAGTTCGTTAAAGCAAGTGCGCCGTTCATCTCATCATGTTCAATAATAATCCCGGTTGGGCAAAGGGTCATTGTAGCATGCCAATCAGCTTCCCAAATATTAGCCTGTGGCTCAGGCCCCCTCCTTTCCTACGAGTGCTCATGGTAATAAACACACAGGATCCGCTGGCAGTGGCGGGGCAGCTCCGCGACTAGACGAGCCGCTAAATTTCTATACAAAAGGTTGCCCTTGTGGAGCCGCCACTCAAGGAAGGGTTACCGCTATCGACGCCACAGGTAGTAGGCTGTCAGCATGACACAGTCCCTTACAGCAGCCATACGCGTTTCGAGCCTAAAGGCTCTTGTTCACTGGCAAGCACGATAAAAGTGAGCCGGTACGTTCTGAACAACTGTTTAATTACAATCAAGAGTCCCGCCCATGTGGGCGTTGTCACGGACATGCTGGTAATAGTAGTCCTGATATGCCTGAAGACTCGGAGTTCGTTAAAGCAAGTGCGCTGTTCATCTCATCATGTTCAATAATAATCCCGGTTGGGCAAAGGGTCCTTGTAGCATGCCAATCAGCTTCCCAAATATTCGCCTGTGGCTCAGGCCCCCTCCTTTCCTACGGGTGCTCATGGTAATAAACACACAGGATCCGCTGGCAGCGGCGGGGCAGCTCCGTGACTAGACGAGCCGCTAAATTTCTATACAAAAGGTTGCCCTTGTGGAGCCGCCACTCAAGGAAGGGTTACCGCTCTCGACGCCACAGGTAGTAGGCTGTCAGCATGACACAGTCCCTTACAGCAGCCATACGCGTTTCGAGCCTGAAGGCTCTTGTTCACTGGCAAGCACGATGAAAGTGAGCCGGTACGTTCTGAACAACTGTTTAATTACAATCAAGAGTCCCGCCCATGTGGGCGTTGTCAAGGGCATGCTGGTAATAGTAGTCCTGATATGCCTGAAGACTTGGAGTTCGTTAAAGCAAGTGCGCCGTTCATCTCATCATGTTCAATAATAATCCCGGTTGGGCAAAGGGTCCTTGTAGCATGCCAATCAGCTTCCCAAATATTCGCCTGTGGCTCAGGCCCCCTCCTTTCCTACGAGTGCTCATGGTAATAAACACACAGGATCCGCTGGCAGCGGTGGGGCAGCTCCGCGACTAGACGAGCCGCTAAATTTCTATACAAAAGGTTGCCCTTGTGGAGCCGCCACTCAAGGAAGGGTTACCGCTCTCGACGCCACAGGTAGTAGGCTGTCAGCATGACACAGTACCTTACAGCAGCCATACGCGTTTCGAGCCTGAAGGCTCTTGTTCACTGGCAAGCACGGTGAAAGTGAGCCGGTACGTTCTGAACAACTGTTTAATTACAATCAAGAGTCCCGCCCATGTGGGCGTTGTCACGGGCATGCTGGTAATAGTAGTCCTGATATGCCTGAAGACTCGGAGTTCGTTAAAGCAAGTGCGCCGTTCATCTCATCATGTTCAATAATAATCCCGGTTGGGCAAAGGGTCCTTGTAGCATGCCAATCAGCTTCCCAAATATTTGCCTGTGGCTCAGGCCCCCTCCTTTCCTACGAGTGCTCATGGTAATAAACACACAGGATCCGCTGGCAGCGGCGGGGCAGCTCTGTGACTAGACGAGCCGCTAAATTTCTATACAAAAGGTTGCCCTTGTGGAGCCGCCACTAAAGGAAGGTTTACCGCTCTCGACGCCACAGGTAGTAGGCTGTCAGCATGACACAGTCCCTTACAGCAGCCATACGCGTTTCGAGCCTGACGGCTCTTGTTCACTGGCAAGCACGATGAAAGTGAGCCGGTACCTTCTGAACAACTGTTTAATTACAATCAAGAGTCCCCGCCTATGTGGGCGTTGTCACGGGCATGCTGGTAATAGTAGTTCTGCTATGCCTGAAGACTCGGAGTTCGTTAAAGCAAGTGCGCCGTTCATCTCATCATGTTCAATAATAATCCCGGTTGGGCAAAGGGTCCTTGTAGCATGCCACTCAGCTTCCCAAATATTCGCCTGTGGCTCAGGCCCCCTCCTTTCCTACGAGAGCTCATGGTAATAAACACACAGGATCCGCTGGCAGCGGCGGGGCAGCTCCGCGACTAGGCTCCACAAGGGCACCTTTTGTATAGAGATATATATATATATATATATATATATATATATATATATATATATATATATGTTCCAACAAAACAATGAAACGCGGCACACACCTTAGCAGTTGAAAGGCTTTTATTCAACAAAAGCTCTCCTCCTCCCTACGCGTTTCGAACTTCACGTTCTTGGTCACGGTAGTATTACGAGAGTCCCTTTACTATTTTCTCTTTTATACTCAGTATCCACGTTAGCCCATTATGTGGCATTGTGGTCCCTGTAGTATGCTGAATTCAATCAAACTTTATTACTTACAATCTGTGCACAGCGGGAGATAACAAACACGTTTAAATATTGACTGTTGTAACTTATTATACTTTGAGCATTATTTTGAATTATCGTAATTCATGTCAACTGTGCCATTCAATGTCGCTAAATTCATGGCTAAGTGCCCTTAGAATCTAATAGCTCTGAGACAGGTTTATTTATTAATGTATCTGTACTGCTCCCTCATTAAAATTCCACAGTCAATGTCCATTTTACTAGTTTGCTTAGTGCATATACATTATTTAATCTTATTTAAATTGAATCACCCTAGGTGCACAGAAACAAAAAAACTACTACTACTGATACCATACTAATTCTTGTGTTCACATTTCTGCGGTCTCATGGAATATTGCTAATTCAGCAGGGATAATGTCTCGTCATTTTCACAGTTAATCAATGTCCCAATTAAACAGGTTCTTCAGATGATGAATCTTTTTCTACAGGTGTACATACATTTCTTCGTCCATGTTTAATCCTCCCGGGGTCTTTGTCTTGAACCGGATAATAAGTTTAGATTCCAAACGTCTTAACTTGAGCATTCTATTGCCTCCTCTCTCATGTTGTCGGACTGTTGTCAAACCTGAGTATTTAAAATCTAGCCATGTTTTGCCAGGATGAGTGCTCATATGTTTGGCCGTAGCATACGAAATGTCATGATTGACTGTGGCTCGTACATGCTCTAATATTCTTTTCTTGAGTGGGCAGATGGTACTGCCAATGTACCTCTTCCCACAAAAACACTCGATTAGATAGACAACATAAGATGTTTCACAGGTGATTGTTTCCTTGATTTCTAGTGTGCCTCCTTTGGGATCTTTGATAGATTTGAGGTTCTGTCCAATTTTGCACGCTTTGCAATTCATGCATTTCACAAATCCCCTTTGTTTGATTTGTAGCCAAGATTCTTGTTTATTCATCCGAAAATGACTGTTTACCAGTGTATCAGACAATGACGGGGCCTTTCTAAATGACACCAAAGGATATTCCCCTGCCAAATGGCCAATATCAGGATCTTTTTTTATTACGCTCCAATACTTGGTGAGGATTTGTCTGATTTGAAAACTTTCACGGCTATATGACAAAATCAGGCGTGGTGCATCTTCTCCTGGTTCTGCTTGTTTGTTCTTTTCTTTCCTGTTATCTATTAGTGTCTCTGCCCTTGTTTTTGACCTCGCTCTCTGTTCACCCTTAAGTACATCTCCATATTTATATCCTCTTCTGAGGAAGTGTTTTTTGGTTTCCAGAAATTTGATTTCCATTTCTTTTAATTCGGAACAATTTATCTTCATTCGAATAAATTCTCCGTATGGGATACTTTTCTTTAGAGATGAAGGATGAAAACTCATTCCATGCAATATGCTGTTTGTTGCTGTCTTCTTCCTATGGACAGTTGTGTGGATTTTATTGAATTTGATATATACTTTAGTATCCAAGAAGTCAATCTCTTGACTGTTTATGTTGTGTGTAAATTTTAATCCCACTTCGTTCTCATTAAGGATTTTTAGATATTCCAGAAATTCAAGTTCAGTACCTCTCCATAACAGGAAGAGATCATCAATGAAACAAAGCCATAGGCCTATCTTGGACGTATGATGGTCGTTCTCCTCTCTCCAAGCTATGCTCCTCTCCCACCATCCCATCATGAGATTAGCATAGCTTGGAGAAAAGCCCATCGCAGTCCCACATTTTTGGCAATAGAGCTTCTTATTAAACAGGAAGATGTTATTTCTGAGACACAGCTCAATCATGTTCATTAACATCATGGTATGTTTGTATTCCACTATTGGTCTTTGTTGACGCGTTTCGATGGTTAGTAGATAATACCATCTTTCTCAAGACAAAAACAATTTTCCGACTCTCAAGCAATTAAAAAGCAACAGTGCTGTAATCAGGAAGCACCAATGATAATTAGGGTATGCTGCTGTGACTTCCAGAAGCTGGTATGGTCTTATAAGGATAGAATGAATCCTTCAGTCATCGAAGAAGTAGAAATGTATAAATATCTGAGTTCTAGAGTTCTAGATATTAATTAGCCGCCTCGTTATTCATGAAGCCAAGAAGTAGACGTTTCTAGGATGGACTCTATCTCACGTCAGTTCCTCATATACTGATCAAAGAGTCACAAAGAACAAGGTTTTATTTATCCTTGATACTTATTTTCATTTTTTCTTTTCTTTTTATTTGATTTCCACGTGACCTTTTATAATTAGGATGTGTGGCAATATTCTCCGATAGTTCTAACGTCTTCCTGATGGTATGCGATGGCGGGAACTGTCATTTAGAAAGGCCCCGTCATTGTCTGATACACTGGTAAACAGTCATTTTCGGATGAATAAACAAGAATCTTGGCTACAAATCAAATAAAGGGGATTTGTGAAATGCATGAATTGCAAAGCGTGCAAAATTGGACAGAACCTCAAATCTATCAAAGATCCCAAAGGAGGCACGCTAGAAATCAAGGAAACAATCACCTGTGAAACATCTTATGTTGTCTATCTAATCGAGTGTTTTTGTGGGAAGAGGTACATTGGCAGTACCATCTGCCCACTCAAGAAAAGAATATTAGAGCATGTACGAGCCACAGTCAATCATGACATTTCGTATGCTACGGCCAAACATATGAGCACTCATCCTGACAAAACATGGCTAGATTTTAAATACTCAGGTTTGGCAACAGTCCGACAACATGAGAGAGGAGGCAATAGAATGCTCAAGTTAAGACGTTTGGAATCTAAACTTATTATCCGGTTCAAGACAAAGACCCCGGGAGGATTAAACATGGACGAAGAAATGTATGTACACCTGTAGAAAAAGATTCTTCATCTGGAGGAACCTGTTTAATTGGGACATTGATTAACTGTGAAAATGACGAGACATTATCCCTGCTGAATTAGCAATATTCCATGAGACCGCAGAAATGTGAACACAAGAATTAGTATGGTATCAGTAGTAGTAGTTTTTTTGTTTCTGTGCACCTAGGGTGATTCAATTTAAATAAGATTAAATAATGTATATGCACTAAGCAAACTAGTAAAATGGACATTGACTGTGGAATTTTAATGAGGGAGCAGTACAGATACATTAATAAATAAACCTGTCTCAGAGCTATTAGATTCTAAGGGCACTTAGCCATGAATTTAGCGACATTGAATGGCACAGTTGACATGAATTACGATAATTCAAAATAATGCTCAAAGTATAATAAGTTACAACAGTCAATATTTAAACGTGTTTGTTATCTCCCGCTGTGCACAGATTGTAAGTAATAAAGTTTGATTGAATTCAGCACACTACAAGGACCACAATGCCTCATAATGGGCTAACGTGGATACCGAGTATAAAAGAGAAAATAGTAAAGGGACTCTCGTAATACTACCGTGACCAAGAACGTGAAGTTCAAAACACGTAGGGAGGAGGAGAGCTTTTGTTGAATAAAAGCCTTTCAACTGCTAAGGTGTGTGCCGCGTTTCATTGTTTTGTTGGAACATATTATTGCGGAGAATGGTCTTCTCTCCGCCGTGAGCACCGGCTGTAAAGTGTTCCCTCGTGTGAAGATCAATTTGTTGTTTATATATATATATATATATGTACATATATATATATGAATATATGTGTGTGTGTGTGTCTGTATATATATATTCACTGAAAAAACCATAGGTTTCAGACACGTTTTAGTTAGAAATTAGCATTTAAAAAACCTTTGAAATTCACTTAAAAAACCATAGGTTTTATGGACAGTTATAGTTAGTTGGACATTTCACTCATACAAAACCATAGAAATTCCCCGTTATAGTTAGTTCACGTAACTATAACTCGCGCCCGCAATGCACTGATGATGACGTCACATATTACATCACTCATGACATGGTCAGTGACATCACTGATGACATCACTGAAGATTGTGCTAGTATTTGTATGAGTAAGTTAGTTGATGTGTGTATAACTGTATAGGTGAGTAAATGGGTGTGTGCTTAATTTTTTGCATGACTGACTAGGTGTGTGAGTACCTCTATGGATGAGTGGCGGTGTGTGAGTGTTTATATAGGTGTATGAGTGCATATAATTGTCCTGTACTGAGAGACTATAAGTATGAGTGACTGTACGGGTGAGTGAGTAGATGTGTCTGTTTTGACCTAAGAATCAGTGAGTGTGTATATAGTAATTGGTGTTGGAGTGTCTATGGTTTTGACAATGGCAGTCTGTAATTTACAGTGGGTGTATCAAAAGTTATATTAGGGTGTGAAAAGATGCATCAAATTATCACATGGATGATGTCATCAGTGATGTCATCATTGATGTCATTTGAGATGTCATCAGTGATGTCATCAGTGATGTCACTGACCATGTCATGAGTGATGTAATATGTGACGTCATCAGCAGTGCATTATGGGGCGCGAGTTATAGTTACGTGAACTAACTATAACGGGGGAATTTCTATGGTTTTGTACGAGTGAAATGTCCAACTAACTATAACTGTCCCTAAAACCTATGGTTTTTTAAGTGAATTTCAAAGGTTTTTTAAATGCTAATTTCTAACTATAACGTGTCTGAAACCTATGGTTTTTTCAGTGAATTTCAAAGGTTTTTTAAATGCTAATTTCTAACTATAACGTGCCTGAAACCTATGGTTTTTAAGTGAATTTCAAAGGTTTTGAAATGCTAATTTCTAACAATAACATGCCCCGCCCCCTCCCTTCACCACTGTGCAAACGCGCCCCGTGGCGCGTTTTAAGTTGGGGGATTAAGTTCCCTTGAATCATGAGGGTCCCTGGGGTCCAACTAGCCCACCCTGTACCTCCTGTATGCGCCAGGAGCTGCGTTGCAGAGAGGTGTTCAGAGGCCACGCCCCTTTTACACCTCTCCGCAATGCAGTTCTGTGGCACTTTCTGGACGTACCTGGTGGGCTAGTTGGCCCCCAGGGACCCTCAGGATTGAAGGGGATTTAAATCCCCATCTTAAAACGCGCCATGGGGCCTGTTTGCACACATGTCACCTGAAGCCCCGCCCCCTCCCTTCACCACTGTGCAAACGCGCCCTGTGGCGCGTTTTAAGTTGGGGGATTAAGTCCCCTTGAATCCTGAGGGTCCCTGGGGTCCAACTAGCCCACCATGTACCTCCAAAAAGCGCCACAGAGCTGCATTGCAGAGAGGTGTAAAGGGGCGTGGCCTCTGAACACCTCTCTGCAACGCAGCTCCCTGGCGCACACTGGAGGTTCCTGGTGGGCTAGTTGGCTCCCAGGGACCCCAGTATTCAAGGGAATTACTTCCCTTCTTACAACGCGCCAGGGGACGCGTTTGCAGAGTGCTGCAGGGAGGGGGCGGGGCCTCTGGCACAATGCCGTTTTTTTTTTTTTGCTTTCTTTTTTTTTTATGGGAGGGGGCTGCGTGGCCCCCCTTCCCTCGTCCACTTTTGTCCCCGGGGACCCCATCCCCCGGGGCCTGAGGCTGTTCTTTTATTTTTTTATTTTATTTTTTTTAAACGGGAAGGGGGCCGCGTGGCCCCCTTCCCTGGGCCTGTATTTGCCCCGGGGACCCCATCCCCCGGGGCATGCCCTCTTTTTTAAAAAAATATATATATTTGGAGGGGGGCTGCGTGGCCCCCCTCCTCAGGCCATTAAATGCCCCGGGGACCCCATCCCCCGGGGCCGGCCTTTGCGTCCTTTTTTTTTTTTTTTCTAAAAGTCCTTTTTTTGGGAGGGGGGCTGCGTGGCCCCCCTCCCGTGCCACTAATGGCCCCGGGGACCCCATCCCCTGGGGCCTGGCCACACGTTGGGACCGTGGGGGGGTCCCCAATCCCCGCACGGTCCCGCCGGCTCCCCGCGTCCTGCGGGAGCCGGCATTGCTTTTCCATAAGGAGCTGCTGACATGCAGCTCCCCTTATGGAAAGCAATCTGCTTGCTTCATTGAAGCGAGAGCAGGTTTCCCTGCTCTCGCTTCAATGAAGCAGCAAGTTTGCAATGGCAGGACGGGGCCGCGAGGCTCCCGTCCTGCCATTACAAACAGCAGTGTCCCGGGGGTAGGCACCCCGGGACACTGCAGGAGCCAGCCCTGGGGGGTGGCGGTCCACAGGGCCATCAATGGCTCCAGGAAGGGGGCCACACGGCACCCCTCCCATGTCTTTAAAGCCCGGGGAGGTGGTGATCCCCGGGGCTCGGGAGTCCGTTACGGACCCCCGCATTTACTATTAGTGCCCCGGGGAGGTGGCGGTCCCGGGCGTGTGGGGGGGCTCGAGCCCCCCCACACAGGAAATGTTTTAAAAAAAAAAAAGAAGCCCCGGGGAGGTGGTGGTCCCCGGGGCTGCGGGAGGGCCGAGTGCCCTCCCGCACCATTTTATTTTAAATTGAAAGCCCCGGGGGGTGGCGGTCCCCGGGGCTTGGGGGGCCCTTAGAGGCCCCCCCAGCATTATTTAAATAAACCCCGCATGCCCCCGGGACTTGGGCCACCCGGCGGCAAAATAACATCAAAGCGCGGGAGACCGCGCTTCGATTTTTTTTTTTATCAGTGGGATCCGCGCACCCTAAGCGCATCCTGCCGATTTTTTTTAAAAAAATGCTTTTTCTGCCCAGGGGTCCTTGTGGGACCCCTGAGCAGACCTAGGGGGTCAGGGTGTTTCTACCCTGCCCCCTTTGTGCGTTTTGCGCACTTGTTTCTGTCCCTCGGTTCTACCGAGGGACAAAATGGCTGCCAACACTTCCTGATTTGGAGTGTTGACAGCCAATTAACATGAAGCTCGTGATCGGGAGGGTGCGCGAATCCGACGCGGCCATAGATATATATGTGATTTTCATTTTGATTTTCACAGGAACTACTGAACGGATTTACACCATTTAACAAAAGGGTTCTTTCTGAACCAAGAACTACCTCTTTGCCAAATTTGGTGTAATTCCGTTCAGCAGTTCGGCTGTAGCCATGGCTAAAGTTTCCTATGGGAAAATGAATGGGGAAAACACGTTTTGGGACCCCCTTTTTTCTCGGCCCCTGCTTGACGAATCACCCCGAAACTTTCAGGGTAGGAGCGGACCGGAGCGGGCCATAAAGTTTGAAAATTTCGCGTTGATTCGTCAACCGACGCAAGAGTTATTTCAAATAGAATGTTGCGGATTTCCTATGGAAAATAGGTCCTAACTATAACTATCTACTGGCGACCGCCAGTAGATAATATATATATATATATATATATATATAAATAGAGAGAGAGAGAGAGATGGAATAATTAATAATTCCATAGTTATGCCAAAATCTCTTGAATATGTTGTATAGAAAGAGTCTTGGTCAATTACATCCTTAATTTGTTTAAATGTCTGAATAGCAAAAACTGTGCTCAGAAGAATTTAGTATATATGTTGGATTTAGAAATTGTAGATGATACAACTACAGGTTGTATGTAATAACGTGTTCAAACAAACCCATCTAGGGCCCGTGTCCCAGATAACAATCTAGCAATAGTAATTTTATTATTGTCTGAATTGTTTTACAGCTATTGAATTGATGGGTGAAAAGATGAATTTTGTTCCATATGAACAGGGAGGGTATAGATAAAAAATTCTACCATCGATCATTGCTTCACTTTTTGGAAGACTTCTCAGAGTTCCATTGAGTTGGCAGGATCATTGGACTGCTGCTTCGCAGACTTTGTTCAGTTTTTGATCTGTTTTATTGTGAGTGTGTGGCTGAACCTATTGGGTTGGAATATTCCTCCAAGGCTTCTTTCTAATCTCATGAAATTACATTCTAATAATAGGAACCAGTTGGAATGTGATACAAAACGATGCCTGATGGCTCAATTACTAGTAGAGACTGGTTTGAGACAAGAGTGAGTCTTTGCTCTAACACTTTTTGGGATATCTTTAGCAGACCTACTGGTGCGATTGTCTATCTTTTTAGCTAAAATAGGGACGAGACATTTAGCATGCCTCTTATATGCCAACAATGTTGTCATTGTGAGGTATTGCCTAGTAGGACTACAAAGTAAGCAACTAGTCCTACTCAATAAATTGATAATTGCCACTGATAAAACTAACACCATGATTTTTGCAAGGAAGCCCTTACCTTCCTCATGACTGTCAAGCATAAAGCTTGAGCAGGTGACTACATACCAATACCTTATGCATATCCTTTCTGCAAAACAAGCCTTACTTTGCTAGGGCATTTTGATAAGAAATATGGAGGCTTCTCCTCAGCCTCAGTGCTTAAAGCAGTTTGGAGTAAAGTAATTCAGCATCCCTTTAGGGAATTGAAAAACTAGTACTTGATGAGAGAGTCAGTGGATGACATTAGAGAGTCGTTGCTTGAAATCTTTGCTTCTTCTAACCTCTAACTGTACGGTTTCAAGCACTAAGACTGAAATTAAACAATACAGGGGCAGATTTACAAGCCCCCTGCGCCACCAGTACGTCACTTTTTGTGACGTACTGGTGGCGCAGGGGGCTGCTCCATATTTACAAGGAGGGGAAAAGCCACCCTGCGTGACTTTTCCTCTCCTTGTAAATACGGCCCCTTCACACGCAGCACTTTGCGGTGAAGGGGCGTTCCATGGGTGTTGCTGTGGGTGTTCCCACGCAACACTCATGGAACAAGACACATCTCCAGAATTACGAGAAATTGTAACTCTGGGGATGCGTCTGAAAGCTACGCCACCCTAGAGGTGGCGTAGCGAGGCGCACCGAGGAGAAATGTTTTCATTTCTCCTCGTTTTTTCCTCTTTCAATGCGTGCTGCAATCTGCAGCACGCATTGAAAGAGGAAAATGGTTGTAGTGATTGTTTTTGTGCAGGAAGGTTACCCTTCCTGCACAAAAACAATCTCCCCACGACGCAGGCATACTTGCACCATGGTGCAAGGGTGCCTGCGCAGGCGCATGGCTGCAGTTTGTGCGCCAGCGCAGGGGGAAGCACAAGGATGCGACATATTCTTGTAAATATGTCGCATCCCTGTGCTTTCCAAACTAAC
Source organism: Calotriton arnoldi (assembly GCA_963921515.1). Lineage (NCBI taxonomy): Eukaryota > Metazoa > Chordata > Amphibia > Caudata > Salamandridae > Calotriton > Calotriton arnoldi. The sequence goes on from CAWUFW010004061.1 coordinate 1,049,384, forward strand.
GCAGCATGGCGCAGCAAAATGACTTGCTGCGCCGTGCTGCGTTAGTTTATTGTAAATCTGCCCCACAGTTTGGGCTATTTCTGCACAGTTTCAATCTTTAAGATTTATGTATTCGCTTAATAGTCCTACACAACAAGAAAAGCTTTCTTGTATATGTTGGCAGGCATTAATAAGGGGGGGTCCCACCTGCTTGGATTAAAGCTGTTAGTGAAAAGTAAAGAAATTGTCTTCATCAGTATATTATGTGATTGACAATCAACAATATAGGTGACATATATAAGCAACTTCTAAAATGCCAAGCTCTCATTTTTAGCAGGAAGTGTGATATAGTTTAACTTTTAAAAAAAAAATTATAGCCCATTTTTATCTATATTGAAGGCAAGGGAATTTTTTTTCTGTTTAGAGAACTTGCAAGATCAGGTTTGCATTTGCAGATTCTGCACTTAAGAAAAGGAGTAAATTCTACTTGGAAAATCAAAGGATTAATTCCAGATACATAAAGAAGAAATAGGCTTTTTGTATTCAATGTGTGTTGGAGTTCCAAGATATATATTTGCAGAACTAGATCTACTGCAACCTGTTTGTTATGTCACATTTCTTATAAAGATATTATTATTGCAATTATGCACTTTTAAAAAAAACTTTTTTTTTAAATGCTACTATGATTGGCCTACAATGGTATACATTTTATATTATGTGTGATGTTGTGATTGTAGTATTTTTATATTTTATTTATTGTGCTTTATAAGACAAATTACTTCATAAGCAAATAAATAGGTAAATAAATAAATAAAGAAATGAAAAATACATGAAATAAGGAATCTATACCAACCTCCATTCCTAAACCTTGAGTACTGTTGGAATTCTTTCAGAGAGTGATACATTATTAGAAAAGTTAATGATAACATTTGTTTTTGATGAACTTGGGGTGCAATGACAGGATATATCAAGTAGGTAACTGAATATGAGTGCAAGACATATTTTACTCAGCTAAATCTTCATCGCCTCTATTCTATATTGATTTATTAACCAAAGGTAACAATATATAATATTGCTTATGGACTACTGAATTATGCCTTATGATCTTCTCGTAAGCAGAACAATTTCTCTGTTGATTTCTATTTTATGGTTCACATTTTTTCTTTTTGACACCACTGTTGTAAAAGACCATCTTTTGTGTGGCATAGTGCCACATTTTTGCCTTGATTATTTATGTTGGTTGTAGAACTTTGTGCACTTTACCCCTGCTAACCAGTGTCAAAGGACCTGTGCTCCCCCTTTCAATATGATTAAATTAGCATACTCCTAGCTGGCATATTTAACTTACATATAAGGTTCTAGTCTATTACTTAAAAAGTATACCCAATGCCTGTAAGGTAAATGTCACGAGTGGGCTGCAGCACCCATTGCACCACCGACTGCAGTGACAGTGCAAACATGGTTGCAAGCCTACCCTCTGTAGCCTAGCTGTGCAGTTTACAACTGCAAATTCAACCTGTCAAAATATCCCCTTTTGACAGACCTTAATCCTCCTCTTAAATCTTAATAGGTCATTCCTAAGTAGGTCTTACTGCCCCTGAGAGAGGGTGCATTGTATTTAAAAGCAAGAGATGTAAATTTAATGTTAAACATGTCCTTACAGAAAAAACGTCCTAAAAGCTATTTTCACTGTGGCTAGGTTTACTCTTCCGTAGGAAAACATTGTGATGCAGATACATTATTAAATTTCCTAACATTATTTCTGACTCGGAAACACCTACAAATTCATTCTTGGACTTTTTAGAATATTTATTACAAGCTCAATTCAATGGTGAAGTTGGACTTGTAATAAATATTTTGGAATGGGCACTTTTATAAAGTTCAAAAACACATATTAAATGCATAGAGTCTGGTTGAAGCAACCTAACACTTGGAGGGGCTCACAATTTTCATGTCTCTTTTTGAAACACCCAATGCGTTTAGGATGAAATCCTTATCCACCCTTAGGTGGTGTGCTTCATTATAGGGTTCCTCCTCACACCACTCAATAGAATGATAGTGATGTGGGCTACAACTCAACCAGAAAGGAAGAGGAGATCTTTAAGTTGTACTTGAGGTGTTAAACACACATGTGAGCTGTCTGGTGTGAGTAAGAGTGGGCAAAATGTGGTAAAGAGCAAGCAAGATATGTTGAAACTGCTTTTTGGTGGACTAAATCATAACTTTATGAGCTGTCCCCAAGCAGCATATTAAAAATGAAGAAGGGGGATGTGACTTCAATCCATTTGTGAGACTAGGGTCAACATGTTTCTGCCAATTCTTATGCCTCTTCAAAGAGGTGCAAGGCACTCTTCATGACCTAATATGTAATCTTATAACTCTGCAGGTAGAGGTGTGGTAGTAAATAACAAAAAAGAAGAGGTAAAAACGTACAGAGGATAGCCCACATTCAATGTGGGTTGACCACCATTGTCGGCACCTGTTGGGAAAAAAACAATCAAGAAACAAATAAAAAGAATTAATGTGGTGGCAAGTATCATTTCAGGCAAGCACATACACATCCCTTTCCATAAGTTATAGTCATATCAACCTCCCCACTGTGCCACAGAAAATGCCATAGGGTCAGACATTCAAAACAAAATCCCAGTAGTAGTGTCTCTGTAAAAACACTTCCCCCGAAAGTCGGGTATTTGGCCTCAACTCACCAAATCTTAGGCAGACTAAAAGCTGGGCTATGTGTTAGAAGGAGGTAAAGCTTGTGAAAAAGTAAACAGTAACAGTAACATTGTATTAATTGTCCAAACAGGGTAAGTGACTTGTAGCGATCAGCTCTATGAAATGTATCAATATCCTCATTGTCAGGGAAATATAAAGCCAATACAATTTTAAAGCCAGACAAAAAAACACCGGAACATAAAAGCCAAAATGGAGCCAAAGCTATCAAGCATAATGTTGTTTATGTAATTGATATAAAATGTCTTTTATTGTTCTAAATTGGTTTGGGAATTTTCTTGTTTTATGTTTTGACTTTATTGCTGTTTTGGTACTGCATAAATACTTTATGCATTGCATCTAAGTTAGGCCTGTCTGCTTTGTGCAGACAGGCCTTTGTGCTTTTGGTGGTTGAGCTCAGGTTAATTTAGTGACTTTAAGGGTTCACTCTGACAAGATCTTTGGTTATTACTTAAGGTGGGTTCTCAAACCCACACCTCAAGTAATACCACAATTTCTTACACCCAAAATAAAAAAGGTATATATACTTATATGTGACTTATTGACCATATCTAGCAACAGAGCACTTTACAAAAGAGGGGAGAAGGTTATAAGATAGGTGGCTGTGAAATGAGAGGGTTATACACAAGAGAGGAGGATTTTAGAGGGTTTGGGATGGAGAGAAGGGTGTCAATAAGGACATAATATGGTTCATGCTGATGCTGAGAACAGATTAATGCATTTATTTGCCTGTAGAAGAGGTGGGCAGAGGGCGGTTGAATGCTTTCTCCAGGTGCTCCCAGTGAATTAGGTTTTGAAAGCCAGATAAGGAAGGTTTATCTTTTATCTCGAAGGGAATACAGGAGGAAAGGTAGGTCAAGTGGGATTTTCTGATTGTGAGTGTGCTCCTATTGAACATCTAGAAGCTGCTGCATGGAAAGTGATTTTCAGAGTGGTGAAGTGGGATTTTGGCACACTTCTCAGGAGTGTGTTGCCTTGATCCAGGTGTTCGAGAAGCAGAGCTTGTACAGCAGAAGTTTACTTCAGGAAGGTAGGGCTTAGCTTTCAGAAAACAATCGTTTGTGCCATGTGGTTTGCCTATTTTGAGCAATGTTGTATTTAATGCTCAGAGAGCTGTCAATGTGGAATTCAAGCAATTTGGCACTGTTGATCAGTGGAGTTTAGAAGTGAGCAACATTTACAAATAGTGGCAGTCAAGAAATATGTTGTCATGTGCAATGAGATTCAACTTGTTTTTTTCTTTGTTGGTTGAGTTCAGACAAGCTTTTAAAATCCAGACTTGGATAGTCTTCAGACAGTTTCTTAGACCATCTGAAATGTGTATGAATTTAATAAGCAGGTATAATTGCGTATTATTGTGTGTCTTGATCTCCTTGTGAACCAGAAGGTCTCAGACAGACGCTGGAGAAGAACTCCATTGAGAAGATTGAGCGTTGGGCTTTGACAAAAGTCAGGGAAATGGGTTCTGATGTAGAGGTGCCCATATGAACATGCTGTGCTGTGTTCAGGACATGAAATGGGTTATTTTGCTTCAATTCATATTTGGCATGGGAATCTCAAGGAATATTATGTTTGGATAGTATTTGCACCTAGTTTGATTTTGCATTAGAACTTCATGCAGAGCCAGAGAAAGCTATAATAGCTGATTTGCTATACATGAAATCCTATTGTCTTTTGTGTTCGCCTCTCCCCAACACACCTCTTTTACATATATAATAGCAGGGGGGTTGGTCACACAAATGCAAGGCATTTTGGCACAGCGGTTACATCATATTTTTGTGCAAATTAGCTTTTGCACACAAAAGTTGATTGACATTGCTGTGAACACCAGTTGGGAGTTCCTAAAAGGTATGTTCAATTAAGAAAGGTTTCAGAAGAAACTGGGTATCACAAATATCACCCAGATGGTGTCTGTGGAGATGGAGGACTATCTGATGGCAATTGGTGTGAGGCTTACAAGGACCTCTTTTTATCTTTCAAGGAGCAATGATTTGGCCAAAATCTTTCAGAAGGTGATCAAAGAGCATTTCCAAATTGCTTTTATCAAAGGGCTGCATTGTATGAGAATGCTAAGGGAATGGGTTTTGAAGGTGTTCACCATTCCTTATACCTGATTATTGTATTTCTGATAGACATGGTGGCTAGCATCATGTTGAATCCGAAGTGGAAGGATTGAAAGTAAGCAAATGTGAATGAATGAGTTAGAAGGTGTGACTAGTGTGAGGCCTATTGTGCAGAAAATGTATGTGGTGTAATTGCAAGAGCAGTGATGGTAGGTGTATGAGAAATTGTGAGAGTATAAAAAAGAGTATTGGTTTGCAAGAGTGGGAAGATATTTTTCACACCCAAATAGTGGTTAAGGTGAAGAATAATGGTGTCATTCTGGATGCTGAACGAGTATGGAGCATAGAATGATGTTTGTTGGTTTGACTCTCGGTTTAAGTCATTTAATATGATGAAAGTTGCATGTAATAATTTACTGGATAAGTACTTTGGCGATGAGAAGAGCAACCATCCTACAAGATGATTCACCAAACCTATGTGTTTGAAAATGACATCACAATGTATTTTTTCCTGTGTAAATTGGTATCCGCTTTGTACATTGTTGTTTTGTGTATATTGTGGGTGTAAAAGAGATGGATTGCTTGCAGCTATGTGTGAGGCTGAACTGGGAACCAAAAGTTTGCATAATGGCATGACTGAGCAAGTGAGCCTGAAGGCTACTAGCAGCATTTGAAATGTTCTCCAGCCCAGTAAGTGTTGCAAAAAATGGGGTAAAATAGAGCATTTCAACACATCTAGCAGGATCTGCACTTTCTTAACTATTGTTTTCTAATTCAATAGCAAATATACAGCAGATGTATATAAATATTTAGAGCAACAAACCAGTGATCCAATAAGAAATGGCTTAAGACGATTATGACTTGGTATCTCCTCAGACAAGACAATGCTCACTCTAGGGATGTTACATGCCATCTACAAGGGTAAGAAATCAATCAGTGAGGGAATATGACATGGAATCTGAATAGGTAGCTCCAGGGACAGCTGATCATTTAACGAGGATATATTATATGTTTTCATCAGTGACAAGAAAGCCCTTACTGAGGCAATATTGCATGTTATCGATGGGACAAGACATCACTCACTATATGAATGTCACATGACATTCCTTCAGACAAGATATCATACATCCACACCCCAGACTGTGAACATCACTACAAACATCCGTGCATTTGTGCATCAATCTACACCCCACAGTATTCTTCACTTCCTAGTTTTCAAACGCTTTAGCCCGTCCCTTTACCTGATCTTTCCTCCCTTTGCACAGTAACATTGCATTAATCACTGCCATCTCCAACACTCTGTATGTGTCTGTCATCATGTACATGTTATAGGTGCACTTTCTGATGTCCTGTTCCTGTTGTGTGAGCTATAACTGGTGTACCATAAAATGAGAGATCGAATTCTCTCCGAACCCCAGTCTCCTGCAGGAGAGGGTGTGAGAGATGTGACAGCTGCAGGGGCATTCAGGTTGCCTCACACAGAGCAATGAGGCAATAGCTGGCCCTGTTCAGTTGTTTGATTAATAAGAAGTACATCACATGAGAGTGATCAACTGAGTTAGAAAATATGCAGGACAGTCCAATGTGTACATTCTAGACGGTATACCCCTAATACACTGTTTTCTGGGCCCACTTGCTTACCATTGACCCTCCAACGGACTTTTCTATCCAACTGAGAGGTGACAGGAGTTAGCAATATCCTTCAATCAAAATCAATTAGCAGTGCAACTCATTTGGCTACTAATGAGGACCAGGAATCGGTAGCTATGGGTTGATAAGGTTTATTGCAAATTCAAAATTAAATTCCAATACATGACTCTTAAAAACCATGCTATAAAAATACAGAATAGTCACAGGCAGTCCAAACCTGCGAAAGAAATTAAGGTGGACCAGGATAAGGCAGACAAGCAATTCAGTGACAGCAATGCAAAAGATTAATAATAACACTTGATGATCAGAGAAGAGTTGCAAGTTCTGTTGTCTATGCATGAATGAATCTAGACTACCTAGGATAAGGTTCCTACTAAAATTCAAAAATCTAAAGAGTCTCAATCAGGGATTTCCATAAAGGAAATTTAAACAAAGCAAGGAAAAAAAGTTGGAATGGTGTCTGAAGCTCGGTCAAGAGTCTTCTATGAGTCAGGGATAAGTGCTAGCCTAAGCCACACTTAAGAAGAATTCAGGGGAAAGCATCGGGATCTGCAAAGAGGGGCTAGAAGGCTCCAAGAGAACATCTGAAAGAAGTCTGGAAGGCATCCGTCCAGAGTGAAAGGGGCACCTGAAACTCTAACGGTGTGAATACTCAATTATAACACACAAAGGGGGAGATTTACCATGCTTTCACGTAGCAACTGCAGCAGCCGCAAATGCTGCGCTGCGCCGCGTGAAAAGGCGAGAGAGGGAGAGAACCTCAATTTACTAAATAAGGCCCTCTCCTCCCCTCTCCCTTGCGCCGGCTCTGAAATCAGCTACTGTGCGTCACTGAGACACCTTTGTGCCATGGTGCAAGGGTGTCTCTGTGAGTCTAGCATAGGTTTTGTACTGGAAGGGAACACTTCCAGTATGAATTAATATGCTTAGACTGACTTGAAGCTTTTTCCCACTTTGTATGTGTACTGTACACTGCAGTCGGAAAAGGAAGGAGAAATGAAAGCAGCTCTCCTTCCTTGCGCCTACTTTGAAAGGGCGCAGTTTTCTCACGCTAAACCCTGTTTACTTTCTTTAGTAAATTGGGTTTAGTGTGAGAAACCTTGAGTGGATGCATGGGAATGCCCATGCTCCACCCATGGTATTCCCCCTAGGCGCTAAGTAATGCAAAGCAGCACTATGCGCTGCTTTGCATTATTTTTCCATTATTTCCAGCGCTAAACAAGTTTAGCACTGGAAAGTAAATCAGGAAAAAAGATTTTGCGTCAATCTGCGTCACTTTTGTGACACAAAAACAGCATAAAATCTTAGTAAATCTCCCCCTTCGTCCACTAGGTAACACCCCCTTTGTACGCATCATCAGGGGTCCATTGTTCTTACATAATTCAAATGTTGCAGATTACAAGATCGGCAGGTTATCCCACACTGGACATGGGAACAACATCTCCTTCTCACGCACACATCAGTTTGCTAAATTTGTCTATAGGCGTTTCCTTTGACGCTCTGTTTCCCCATGTTCTTTCCTCAAGGTCTTCTTCTCAGGCTCTTTCTCTATCTCTAATACAGTAATGCATCTATTCTACAACTAGCAAAGCATGTGAATACCTGCAAAAAATGTCACGTTAGCAGAAAATTAAAAACAGCTTTATGCAGCATGGTGAGATACAGGCCTACTTAGGACAAGTGAAACATTAACTAAATGGTGCACATTTAATATGTGTGTGCACAGTTAAACACAGGTGAATGTAAGTTTCTAGTGCATTACATTCACATTACATGTAACATTCAGTAGGTCTTCAAAATAATCGCATGTCAGTATAACTAAGAATTACATTTTGATCAAATATATGAAGTATTAATGCACACAGTACATAATTGTTTTATCGTTTTAAGCAAGATGACATTCTACATTGTTGGGGTTGATTTCTATCCCGTTATCTACGTAGTAAGTGTTGTTTAGGTATCAAAGCACACATTATGAAAGTCGAAATTCAACTTCATAGTGAGTACATTGTCTACTAAATGAGAATGGTTTAATTATCACAGTCAGTTATGGTAAAACACATTGGTATGAGTAAATTCTCTATTCCTACAGTAAATGCACTCTTTAATAATGATGTCAAGTGCAACACTTAAACACAAGAAACATGTGCCAAGTGCACTTTCATACCATGTGTCTGTTAGGTATTTGTGGCGTATTAAGGGTGTGCAACTTTTGTGCTGCACTAATCCCCCCTCTGATGGCGAATTAAGCCATCAAATCAATGTCTTATCAGATGGGCAAATCACAATCTGATTGTTTTCATCATCTTTCTTCTAGAATCCTCTAGAAATGTCATGTCATCATAGTATTTGCTCTGTCTATACTCCAATTTCATATCTGCTCTCTTTCTCTTCACTCATTTTTTGGGTCGAGCCTGAACAGCGTTTGCGCTCTCTGCAAGACCTGTTGTATCTCTTTTGTGGGCTTTGGCAAACCTACTGATTGTCAATGGTTCTTTCTTGTGCCATTCCGAAATGCTGGCTTTCTATTGGTCCATTGCTCTTAATTGTCCCTCCTTTGGGTGCTTGTTTCAGCTGAGGCGATTTCACTAAGTGATTGTTTTTGTTGGCCATCCCACCCTTCCTCCTCGCACACCACGTGGGATGGCCCCTCCTCCAGTCTGGGCACTGAAGCACTGCAGACCAGCACATGGATTGCGAGTTTAGCCCATGAAAAATGTGTGGATGTGCATGGAAGCCCTGGATTGAATGAAAATGTGAGGTCGACTTTTACGTGCTTTATGTTGCAGTGATTTACTTAAATTACTTTGCTATTGCTGTATAATGGCCATCGCAACACATTCTTCATGTCCCGTTAAAGCCCCACCTCCTCCCGCTGCTCGTTTGTTTCAGTTTTTGAGTCACTTTGTAAAGACTCCCTAATGTATTACTTGGTTGGTCTGCTGAAGCCCTGTGAGGTCTTTTTAAGTAAAGACGCTTCTAATAGCACACACATAGAGCTAAAAAAAGGGCTTAAAGGGAGCAAGAAATGTCCAGCACGGGTGAAGATCCCCTCAGCAACTGATGCAGGTAATTGCATATAAACGTAGCAATCTTTGGCATCCATAGTGCCAACATATTCATAAAGTAGTTTTGAATAAACATTCTATGAATATTCTCCTCCAGAAGCATCTACATGTAATTCTTTCTCATCTATTGCAGGTGAACTATTGACAGTAGGAAATGGTATTTGAGGGGCATGTATAGCGCTAAGCTCTTCTACCTGTGAAGCATGGGGTAGACTCAATATCCCAAGTAAAGCAATTAGCATTAAAGTCACAACAACAAATATTCCTACACATGTCTACGTTTATTAGGATTTGCTGTGAGTTCTTTAGTGACAGACTGTGTAACTAGACAATTGCTCCTCAGCTCTTTCATTTAGTTTCCACAAACAGCAAATCAAAGTTCAAATGTCTTTTCCAGTGAGATATGCACAATGATCTTCATGAAAGTTCCTTAGCCCACCTCCATGTTCTTCTAAGGGACAACCCATGATCCGCACCAACTCAGGCCTTGGTACTCTTTTTTGTAGTTTGGGCAAGTCTATTAAGCTCTGTCTCTAAAAAATGCACAGTCCAAACTCACTAACAATCACTTCCAGAAACAATTGACTCAGCCTGTTTAGTGGCAATGCAATTTCAAAACTCAGTTCAGCCACAAAGTTCAATTCAAGGAGGCTCATTCCGATGTGAATAGTTATATCAAAAAGATAAAAAAAATTCCCTCCCAGTCATTGAATGCTAGGCAAATCCATTCAGGTGAAGAGTACCTCTGACAGGGTGCTCTAGATGTCTTTCATCTCCTTACTGTTGGTTCTTCTTCATCACTGTCACTGAGGCCAAATTGTTCAGTATCTTGTGGGATAGTGTGTGGTGCGTGCACTTCAGACAGACTGCGTTTCCCTCGCTCCTGTCTTCTTGGCCACCGGTCTCCAGGTACAACTCGCATTCCAACTGCACCAGGCCTTTCACCATGGTCTGAATCTGGCACAGTCAGCACTACAGGATGGGACCCTTCTCTACCAACTTCAACTGTTGACTCTTTTAGACCCCCGTCAAGCCGAACAAATGCTGTCCCAGCATCTTGCTGATCCCCAACAGCTTGACTAATGTGCTCCCTCTGTCTCACTGTAAGCACCGGCTCATCAAGAGCAGGTGCTGTCATGTCATCAAGAGGACAAGGGACTCTGCGAGTATGGGCAACATGTACCCAATTGGGGAGACCTCCGCACTTCACAGCAGTTGTGGTGACCAAAATCACTTGGTATGGCCCAAGCCACTAAGGCTTCAAGCATGACTTGCGCATGTGCTTCTTTACCATAACCCAGTCACCGGAACTGAAGTCATGGCACTGCTTCTTTTGAGGTGGGCCTGTAGCCTCTACAACCTGTGAAATACAGAATACATCACACCAGCCAGTCCTTTGCAGTAATCAAAAATAATTGCCATCTGTAATGTTCACAAGAGCATTTGCAGGCACACCTGGGAGTCTCATGGCCCTTCCCATGATGATTTCATGTGGTGACAATCCTGCCCTCCTACCTGGAGTACTCATCTGTACAAGGGGCAAAGCATCAGGCCACTTCAGAGATGTTGAAGCACACACTTTAGCCAATCTGTATTTCAATGTGCCATTCACTTGCTCCACGATTCCAGAAGCCTCTAGTCGGTAACTGCAGTGGAGCCTCTGTTTGACTTGTAAAGCTGCACATAACACCTTCAGTACCTCATTATTAAAATGAGTTCCTCGGTCTGAGTTCAAAGTCATGAAACCGAAACGCAGAATCAACTCCCTTAACAACTACTGTGAGACTATCATTTCTCCTAGTTGGGTAAGCTTCAACCCACCGTGAAAAGATGCACACAACCACTGGGACATATCTCAATCCATTGCACAAAGGCAACTCAAAGAAGTCCAATTGCATCCTGTTGAAGGGACCTCCTGATCTCCCTATGTGACTCTGTGTTTCTGCTGCTCTTCTGCCTACATTCAGCTGTTGGCACACAACACATTGTGACACAAACTTTCAGCCTTAAATCTGAATCTGGGGTTAAAGCATGTTTGCCTAAATAGGCGCACCATGGCGTCTCTCCCTACATGTGTAGGGCCATGATAATGTCTTGCCATTGGAGATAACAAGCTATCTGACTAAACACAGGTCTTCCATCACCTGAAACCCAAATGTCATTCTCATCTCTTTTGACCCAACCTGTTAGAATCCAAACATGCTGTTCTGCTTCTGGCACTTCTTCATGTAACCTCTTAACTTACTCCCAAGTATCAACTGCTGTCAACAACAGATTGCAATTTGTGGCATCTGAAATTTTATTGAATTATTCCCCATTAAAGGTGCAAGAATTCAGAGCGTAGTGTCTTACTGTTTCATCAGCCTACCTATTGCCGACTGTCACATAGTCATTGCCCTGTCAATGTGAGGCACACTTAAACATGGCAATCTGGGGAGGTAATTGTAAAGCCTGCACAATATTCCTCATGCTCTCACCATTTCTGATGGGTGAACCTGAGAAGGTCATAAAGCCACTTTGTGACCATAACTGTCCAAATTCATGAACAACACCAAAGCCGTACTGACTATCACAGAACATGTTCACTTTCAGCTGGTCTGAAACACAGCATGCTCTAGTAAGAGCAATCAATTCTGCCACTTGTGCTGCAAAATCTTCTTCAAGCCAGGAGACTTCAACCACAGGTTTCCATCTTTGTCTCGTATGCAGGAGCATAATAAGAACAAACAGCACACAATCGGATTCATGTAGTGGCACACCTTGTATGTCAGGTCTTGGCTTGGTGCATAGTTCAGTAAAATCAAAAGGAGTCATGCTCAACTTCATCTTCAACATTTTAATTTCAAGGCATGGACAATAAAGTAACAGGATTTAGTACAGTACATCTCCTTAAATGTTAGATTCTCGGCTCCAAAGATGACATTAACATCTTGACTGAGTGGGGGACAAAGACAGTCTAAGGGTGATCCATAACAATGCTCTTGCACTGCTCGATGCTGACACTACTGCAAGCAACAGCTTTATGACAGCCAGGCAAAGCAGCAGCTACGGGATCTAGAGTGGCAGAAAAATAGGAAACAGGCCAGCAGGCATTCCTGTGCATCTGGGTTAGCACTAAGAGAGTGCAGCCCTCTCACTCACTGCAAAATAAAGCAAAACATTTATTATAATCAGGCATTCCCAGGGCCGGGGTGCGGCAGAGACATGCTCTCAGCTCTGAGAAGGCACGCATGCAGCTGTCATCTCATGGTACCTGACCTGGCACCTCCTTGTGTGTCAGTCTCTGTAAAGGCTTGGCCATCAGGAAAAAGTTGGGACTCCACTGTTGACAGTAGCCCACCATTTCCAAGAACTTCCTGACATCTTTCTGTTTAGTCAGTGGATTAATTTTCAGAATCGAAGATATTCTCTCTTGTGACACTTTCCTTGCTCCTTTCTCAATGTGATGTCCTAGATACAGGACCTCTTTCTTACAATACTGCAACTTGGTGGGGGACACTCTACACATTCCCAGCTAAGTGTTTCAAGAGCACAATTGTGCTTCGCTTGCAAGCCTCCTGCATATTTGATGGCAGCAATTGGTCATCAATATATTGTATTAGAACTGAGGAATAGGGCATCAACAAGGACTCCAAATTCTTTTTGAGTATCTGGTTAAAGATTGAGGGTCTCTCCTTATACCCTTGTGGGACTTGACAGAAAACCACTCGGCCTCACATGGAATCTGAAACAAAATCACAGCTGGATTTGGTACGACAGGACAACATGGAACAACAATAGAATGAACCTTTCTCAAATCCTGCACTATGCGGTACTCTCCATTAAGTTTCTACAAACACACGATGGGATGTTCACATGGAGTCCACATAATCTCCTTCAGAATTCCTTGCTCAATCATTGAGCCAATCACAGGAGTAATTCCAGCAATGGTTTCAGGGATCAGATCATATTGTGGGATTCTCAGGTACTCAGCATTTGGCTTCACTATAATGCGGACTGGTTCAACACCTTTGATAAGTCCGATGTCTTTACCTGAAAATTCCCAAACTAGAGGTAACACTGTGGAGCATATTTACAAGGCAATGGCACAGTGCGTCGCCACATTTTGCAGTGCTGCGCCATTTCCAAAACATAGGGATGCACTGTATTTCCAAGGATACGCCGCACCCCTGTGTTTCCCCTAACGCTGGTGCTAAAAATAGCTGCCTAGCATGAACACAGACACCCTTGCGCCATAGTGCAAGGGTGACTGCGTTGCTGTGATGATTATTTATGTGCAGGTAGGCACACCTTCCCACACATAAACAATCATTAATGGCGTTTTGCTCTTTCTTTGTGTGCAGCACACACTGAAAAAGCAAAACCGAGGAGAAATAAAAGTATTTCTCCCCGTTGCGCCAATCTAACACATGCTTTTGAATGTTTTTGGTGCTTCCTCAGATTTCCAGATCCTAGTAAATCTGGGGCAGTGTCAAAAAGCAATGGGTGTTGCGGTGGAACGCCCACAGCAACACCCGTAGCACACCCCTTTCGCGCAGATACCTGCGTGAAATGGTACCATATTTATAAAGCAGTGTTAAGCCACAAATAGTGGCTTAAAGCCACTTTGTAAATATGGAGCAGGGCATTGCGCCACCGGAACGTCTGTAAAAGTGACATTCCGCTGGTGCAATCCACTGGTAAATATGCCCCTGTGTCTCTCAATTCTGTGGGCAAATAGTCTTTTTGTCCACATACTGTACATTCCGTTCTATAATGTCTGTCTGACAAGTTTAAAGGCAATGTCCTCATCATGAGTCTGGAATTCAATTCTGTTTGGGGTACAGTAAATGGAACAATACCGCTTGAACAAGAGATCTATCTCGTCCAAGCAGATTTACAGGACACAAATCACACACCACAAATTGGTAAATCTTCTCAAAGGACCCTATCTTGACAGGTACTGCTTCTGAAACTGGGCAAGTCATTTGTTTATTTGCAACTCCTACAACTTGGATTCTCTGTCCCAAGAGGGGTATGTTGGGAACCTCTGCTGTTCTTACAGTAGAGCGGGTAGCACCAGTGTCAATGAGGAATGAGACAGGATTTTCATGCACCTCACCATCCACGTATGGCCCACTCTGATCTACCTCTAAGGTTGCGTCAAGTATGGAGTCCTCCTCCCCTCACAGATCCCTCCATTGCGACAGGTCTGAGCTGAAATAATATTCTGCCTGAATCATGAAGTACTGTTGAGACATACCCTGATTCACAAAGGGATTAGTGTTTCCACTGGGGATCTGATTTGCATTATATCTATGCACATTTACATTTTGCTGTGGTATTGGGGCTTGTGGAACATGCATCACCTGAGCTTGGGGCACATTGGGATTTTGAACTCACTGTCTCTATACTTGCTTTGTCTGAATCATATTAGTTCCCTGTGCTTACACAAATCCATCATTCTGAACCTGATTACCATTAACCATGTTACCAGTATTAAACCACAGACGTGGCAGGGATTTGTTTTCTTCAAAGTTGGCACCTCAACACCTGTATTCGGATCACTCAGGACACCACGTCCTCTACCTTGTGGTTAAAACCCTTGCTGTTAAATCCCATTACCACCTTGCATCATCTGGGCACCATGCTGATATACTCTATGCATAGGAACAGCATTCCCAATGAACTGTGGATTCTGACCTCTCTGTGCAGCTTTCATCTGGGCTATCTTTAATTTCTTCTCCAATTCTTGTGTTTCATCTCCAATTCATCGCTGCAGTACTTAGCATAAATCAATATCCCATCAATGGGCAACCTCTGCCAACAAATCAAATGATGCTGAATCCTGGAATTAAAGTCAGGCTACAATCCATACACAGACCTGTAAAGAAAGTGCCCTATACATATTGCCTTAATGGTCTCTGTCCCACTGAACTGCGTAAATGCCTGCAACAGTCTCTCATAGTAAGCATGGATTGACTCTTTGGATTCTTGGGTCATTCTGTCTGCCTTGACCCAATCAATCTCTTTAGGAGAGATTTTAATTTCAGAAATGTAGTCACCTGATTATACTTCTTCATTACCAGTGGTTATGGAGCATCTGATTGAGTATGTCTCATCGGCTCCACCTCACTAATCCACAAAAACCTTGCATTCAACTCACAGATCACATGGTACTACAATTTCAAACAATATGTCCAAATCTTTCCATATAATGCTTGATATTTTCACAAATCAATTGACCTGTCGTACCATTCCACTGGGTTCTCTCTCAATTTTGGAAAATCATTTGTGAATGATGTAAGATCAGTCCTGCTCCTTGGTATATGGATATACCCTCCACCAGGTACTTCTCTCATGGGAAGCATGTGTACATCCTCATCATCCTCCACCATTACAGAAGGAGGTATTTGCACCCTAACTTTCTTTGGTTCCTTTTTCTTTGACTATTGACCTTCCTATTTTTCTAATTCACTCAATTTTTGAACATATACAATTATTTCCTTGATCTGTAGTTTCATTCCTAGTGGTCCCTGTCACTAAAGCTCATCCTGTAACTTTTTTATAGGGCTTTGGATTTCTGTAAGTCAATACCATGTCTTTGGACCAATTCAGATAATCATTCATGAGCCTGTCCTGCCCGTCTAGTAATGTCTTTACACAGGAATAATAGCTCATCATCCTGGTAGGTATTCAGTCATGACAAATCAAGCGCTCCATTTATAATTACTTCTAATTCTATTTTCAATTTAGCAAAACCAAAGGGGATGATGGACGGAGTGTTGAACATTGCAAGCACTCACCCCCAGTCAACTGATCTGGGTTTAATCCATCATCAATCTTTAGCTCACTCCGCCACCCCAGTTCAGACATGGCCATATGCAAATCAGTCTGACCCTGTGCCTCATGGGAACAGTCCAGCCCGAACTGCCAAGCCATGTATTCCCTGGACCGGAAACAAGCATCCTGGGACCGGTTTCTGGCTTACAGCCATCATCAGCCAGGCTATCTTGAATCCAGTGGCAAAGTGAGCAAGGGACCCACGCCTGGGCATACTCTGCCAACTTAAGGCGAACATAGCAAAACCAAAGGGGATGATGGACGGAGTGTTGAACATTGCAAGCACTCACCCCCAGTCAACTGATCTGGGTTTAATCCATCATCATTCTTTAGCTCACTCCGCCACCCCAGTTCAGACATGGCCATATGCAAATCAGTCTGACCCTGTGCCTCATGGGAACAGTCCAGCCCGAACTGCCAAGCCATGTCTTCCCTGGACTGGAAACAAGCATCCTGGGACCGGTTTCTGGCTTACAGCCATCATCAGCCAGGCTATCTTGAATCCAGTGGCAAAGTGAGCAAGGGACCCACGTCTGGGGATACCCTGCCAACTTAGGGCAAACATAGCAAAACCAACGGGGGTGATGGACGGAGTGTTGAACATTGCAAGCACTCACCCCCCAGTCAAATGATCCTGGTTTAATCCATCATCATTCTTTAGCTCACTCCGCCACCCCAGTTCAGACATGGCCATATGCAAATCAGTCTGACCCTGTGCCTCATGGGAACAGTCCAGCCCGAACTGCGAAGCCATGTCTTCCCTGGACCGGAAACAAGCATCCTGGGACCGGTTTCTGGCTTACAGCCATCATCAGCCAGGCTATCTTGAATCCAGTGGCAAAGTGAGCAAGGGACCCACGTCTGGGCATTTCCTGCCAACTTAGGGCGAACATAGCAAAACCAAAGGGGATGATGGAGGGAGTGTTGAACATTGCAAGCACTCACCCCCAGTCAACTGATCTGGGTTTAATCCATCATCATTCTTTAGCTCACTCCGCCACCCCAGTTCAGACATGGCCATATGCAAATCAGTCTGACCCTGTGTCTCATGGGAACAGTCCAGCCTGAACTGCCAAGCCATGTCTTCCCTGGACCGGAAACAAGCATCCTGGGACCGGTTTCTGGCTTACAGCCATCATCAGCCAGGCTATCTTGAATCCAGTGGCAAAGTGAGCAAGGGACCCTCGTCTGGGCATACCCTGCCAACTTAGGGCAAACATAGCAAAACCAACGGGGGTGATGGACGGAGTGTTGAACATTGCAAGCACTCACCCCCCCAGTCAAATGATCTGGGTTTAATCCATCATCATTCTTTAGCTCACTCCGCCACCCCAGTTCAGACATGGCCATATGCAAATCAGTCTGACCCTGTGCCTCATGGGAACAGTCCAGCCCGAACTGCCAAGCCATGTCTTCCCTGGACCGGAAACAAGCATCCTGGGACCGGTTTCTGGCTTACAGCCATCATCAGCCAGGCTATCTTGAATCCAGTGGCAAAGTGAGCAAGGGACCCACGTCTGGGCATTTCCTGCCAACTTAGGGCGAACATAGCAAAACCAAAGGGGATGATGGACGGAGTGTTGAACATTGCAAGCACTCAACCCCAGTCAACTGATCTGGGTTTAATCCATCATCATTCTTTAGCTCACTCTGCCACCCCAGTTCAGACATGGCCATATGCAAATCAGTCTGACCCTGTGCCTCATGGGAACAGTCCAGCCCGAACTGCCAGGGAAGACATGGCTTGGTGATGGATTAAACCCAGATCAGTTGACTGGGGGTGAGTGCTTGTAATGTCAACACTCCGTCCATCATCCCTTTGGTTTTACTTTGTTCGCCCCAAGTTGGCAGGGTATGCCCAGACGTGGGTCCCTTGCTCACTTTGACACTGGATTCAAGATAGCCTGGCTGATGAGGACTGTGAGCCCGAAACCGGTCCCAGGATGCTTGTTTCCGGTCCAGGGAAGACATGGCTTGGCAGTTCGGGCTGGACTGTTCCCATGAGGCACAGGGTCAGACTGATTTGCACATGGCCATGTCTGAACTGGGGTGGCGGAGTGAGCTAAAGTATGATGATGGATTACCCAGATCAGTTGACTGGGGGTGAGTGCTTGTAATGTCAACACTCCGTCCATCATCCCCTTTGGTTTTGCTTTGTTCGCCCCAAGTTGGCAGGGTATGCCCAGACGTGGGTCCCTTGCTCACTTTGCCACTGGATTCAAGATAGCCTGGCTGATGAGGGATGTGAGCCCGAAACCGGTCCCAGGATGCTTGTTTCCGGTTCAGGGAAGACATGGCTTGGCAGTTCAGGCTGGACTGTTCCCATGAGGCACAGGGTCAGACTGATTTGCACATGGCCATGTCTGAACTGGGGTGGCGGAGTGAGCTAAAGAATGATGATGGATTAAACCTAGATCAGTTGACTGGGGGTGAGTGCTTGTAATGTCAACACTTCGTCCATCATCCCCTTTGGTTTTGCTTTGTTCGCCCTAAGTTGGCAAGGTATGCCCAGACGTGGGTCCCTTGCTCACTTTGCCACTGGATTCAAGATAGCCTGGCTGATGAGGGCTGTTAGCCCGAAACCGGTCTCAGGATGCTTGCTTCCGGTCCAGGGAAGACATGGCTTGGCAGTTCGGGCTCGACTGTTCCCATGAGGCACAGGGTCAGACTGATTTGCACATGGCCATGTCTGAACTGGGGTGGCGGAGTGAGCTAAAGAATGATGATGGATTAAACCCAGATCAGTTGACTGGGGGTGAGTGCTTGTAATGTCATCACTCCGTCCATCATCCCCTTTGGTTTTGCTATTTTCAATTTAGCCACATCCATGACCTTTTCTCTCTCTGGGACTTGAGTAGTTGTCCTACTTGTTACAGGATTCCCACTACTTGTCAGGGTGTCCATACTCCTGAGCCAATCATCAAATTCTTGGGCACAAAGACTTGGTTGTTCTACTGGGGTATTAAGGATTATTTCTCCGCTATAGGTACCCCTACTTGCACCAGTCGGTGATTTCAAAATGAACATGTCAGAAGTTGGCAATCCCTTTGGCACCTCTGCCCTAGGGATACTGTAATTCACTTTTAGAGGTGCAATTATGATGGGCAGAAACAAGGATTCTCTGAGGAAATCTCCTTGTCAGGTCAAACCTGGTCTGATTTAATGTAGGGTCTGCACTCGCGCACATAGAGTATTACCTTGTGTCAGAACCTTGGCAGTGTGAGGAATCGGTCTCATTGTGGAGCCCACTGAATTCCCAGCTTTGGCATTTATTCCAGTAGGAACAGCCAAAGTATGTGTAGTATTTCCTGCTACTCCTGGCTTATACAAAAGAGCTACATGTCTAATTGTGACAGGAACAGTCATTGCATCTGTACATTTAGAGCATGTGAAGTTGAAGGTGCTGTAATTTCTGAATTCTCTCCCATCGGATCAGAATTCATATTTACTGGTTCCGTAGGCACATCAAAGGTCTCACTTCTAGGTACAATACTCGCTCCACCCATCTGGTTATCATTGTATGGAGGTGGGTAGTTTAACCGTAATTCGGTTATAAAGTCTTCATCTGAATCACTGTCATTATCCTCAGCTATGTTCTTTATGTTATCTGCCTCTTTCTTCTTTTTCTTAGCCTTACATTTACCTTTTCTCTCTTCTTTGCGTGTCAATGCAGGATATAATCTAGCTCCCTCAATCACGTTAGTTCTGCAGGTTTCTGTTCTGTATCCCATCTAGCATCCGCACAAGTGGGTATGGCTTTCTTGACTCTCCCTTGAAATCTCTCTCTCTGATGAGCCATATGGTCCCAGGCATTAAGT
This sequence comes from Calotriton arnoldi, assembly GCA_963921515.1. Taxonomy (NCBI): domain Eukaryota; kingdom Metazoa; phylum Chordata; class Amphibia; order Caudata; family Salamandridae; genus Calotriton; species Calotriton arnoldi. Next base: position 1,069,517 of record CAWUFW010004061.1, read on the forward strand.
GCTTCATATTGTGTAGGTCTAGGAGGCAGTTTCATTTCATACAACTACCTCCTTAAATGCTCAATGATTCTCAAATTAAATGTCCCACAATGGGGCAATGTCAATGCTTCATCTTTCTCAGTGAGCTTACGTCATTGTGCGAGCCAGACACATGTATGAAGACCCAAGTATATCTCCATAGTACGACCTGGTGTGCCTTTGAGTGGTGCCTCTTCTCCCTTTCTGACAGGCACAGTCTGACAGGCACAGTCACATCTCCCTTCACTAGGCTTTGTAATGCTTTAAAGAATTTAATCTTCAATCAGTATGCAACATTTACAAATGACTCTTCGTTAAAACCAGAAAATGATTTCCCCCCATAATTCTCTGTTCAGTGATTGCAACCAATACCAGCTCTCTATGACGAATTCAACCAATATCGGCACGGCTTTACAGCAGCCGACCTATACCAGCTCGGCACACTGTGGTATCAATTTCACTCCTTGCAGCAGCTCCCTCTCCTTTACAATTTTCTCACTAGTACGTTCTCTAAGCAATTTACGCAAAACAAATGAAAGCAATTTCAACAACTAACTTTATTTGCTCCACTAAAGAAATGAAAGATTTTCATACGCACCAGAGAAAATTCGGAACAACACTTTCTGACCTATTCTAGCATTTACTTCAAGTGAAACTTCGAACTAGTGGGATCTCACTTAGTTCAGTGCAGTTATTCCCTGTGAACTGAGATCAACTATACCAACCACATCTCACAATCATACAAAGATAAAGTCCCTATCTCAATAATGCTGTTGACAAAGTCTAACGATTAGCACCACAAAACAGCACACAACTACCCCCAGTGTCTTCTACAAACCTGACTTTTCATCTAATACTCCTGGATCTTCGGCCACGACGGACCCGTTAACCACTTCAACTTCTCTGCAATAAGTGCCACATTCACATATCCACTTAAATCAGCTTCACATAACACCACACAGCCATTGCAAAATACTGCAATCTAAGCACAAACAACTGCAACGTGCAACCCTACTGATACAACACTCTGCTCAAGTTGTTTCTGTACCAGTACAACTCCATCAACCGTTCAACCAAACCATGGGCTTTTAAAGTTTGGACTGCGCTTGGGCAATTTCTAGATAGGACACCCTAAGTCCCTCAAGCCAGTGGAAAACCATTGGACGTGCTACCAGGTTTGATACAGCGTTTTATGGGCCCACTTGCTTACCATTAGTCCTCCAACTGACCTGTCTATCTGACTGAAAGGTGACAGGAGTTAGCATTAAACATCAATCAAAATAAATTAACAGTGCAACCCATTTGGCTACACAAAGAGGGCCAGAAATCGGTAGCTATAGGTTAAGAAGGTTTATTACAAATTCAAAATGAAATTCAAATATACAACTCTTAACACAATGCTATAGAAATATAGAATAGCCACAGGCAACCCAAGCCTGCAAAAGAAATTAAGGTGGACCAGGATAAGGCAGACAAGCAATTCAGTTACAGCAATACAAAGACTATTAATAACACTTGATGCTCAGAAAAGAGTCACAAGTGCTGCTGTCTATGCATGAATGAATCTAGGCTACCTAAGATAAGGTTCCTACTAAGGATGGTTCAAAAATCTAAATAGTCTCAATCAGGAATTTCCATAATGGAAATGAAAACTAAGCAAGGAAAAAATAAGTAGAGAAGGTGTCAGCATCTCAGAAGCTCGGTCAAGAGTCTTTTGTGGGCCAGAGAGTAAGTGGTAGCCTAAGCCACACTTAGGAAGGATTCAGTGGAAAGCATTGAGGTTTGCAAAGAGGGGTCTGGAAGGGCCCCAGAGAGAATCTGAAAGAAGTCTGGAAAGCTTCCATCTAGAGCGAAAGGAGCATCTGAAGCTAAGCTAAGAACTACATTTTAATCAAATATATGAATTAATAATGCACACACTACATACTTCCTTTATTATTTTAAGTAAGATCACATTCTACATGGATGAGGATAATTCTATCCAGTTATCAAAGCAGTAAGTGTTGTTTAAGGAATTAAAGCACACATTATGAAAGTCAAATTTCACCTTTATAGTGAGGACATTATCTACTAAATGAGGATAGTTAAATTATCACAATTAGTTATGGTAAAACACATTGACATGAGTACATTCTCTAACCCTACAGTAAAATGCATTCTTTAATAATGATGTCAAGTGCAACACTTACATTATTTTGTTAAACCATACAAGAAACATGTGTCAAGTGCACTTTCATAGTGTGTTTTTATTAAGTATTTGTGACGTACAAAGGGTGGGCAATTATTCTCTGCACCACCCCCACTGTTTCAAAGGCATTATATCACAAGACAAAAGTATTTCAGATACTACATCAACCTAACCACTATACCACACAGAAAGTCTAGGTAAATTGATATGCATGTAAGACTAGTAAATATATAATTACCTTGACCATCTAGTGGTAAGTAATGCAGAGGTGGCGATGTAATTGTCGGTCAATATTATCAACATTGATACAGTGTCATGCAATGATCCATGACTCACATGCAGATAAAATGCTCCCCATTGCATGGCTTATGAAAACCCTCCAGGAACAGGTGTGTAGTGTTGTAATGGTAGCCTGACTCTGGCACACTACCCTTACAGAGTGCTCTGTATTTCTTCTATGAGTTCTGGTGTGGGTTGTGTGCATTGCATACCATAACTGGCAGATTATCAGTGGTCATGCTTGTTTGAACCAGAACCATAACTCAGAATTCAACTGCTTTTTCAGTGAGTATTCACACACACACACACACACACGCACATGCGCGCACACACACATAACTACAGTTCTACTGTAATTATGAAGCCATAATAAAATAATTGTTACCAACTACAGTTATTGAGAAAATACATATTCATGAATTTTCTTCAGAATGCTCCTTATTTCCTGTAATTTTTCAATCTTCAATTAGTATAATACACAGTTGTGCGTCCAACCTGTTAATATTATGTTTCTGACAGTTGATTGAGTGGGCAGCACTGTATTTTATGCACGGCGCTGCGTGAGGGAGCATTGCCTGGCATTCCATTATTAAGTTCGGACACGTGTGAATTGTGCCTGTGCCTAATTGTGATGCCATTGTGGTATGTGCCCTCGGTAGAGTTCATCATCTTCCTCTCTGCAGCGGCTGTCAGAAAAGCATGCCATTAGCATTCTTGTAAATTTCAAGCTGATGCAATGTTTCCCCGCCACAGACCTGAAATGCAGACATTAACTGGCTTCAACATTTGCTCGTGGCATACGGCGCTGAAACTTTCCACTAAATCACTCAAGATGGGCTGTCTGGCCTCAAATGAAAGATGTTTGCCCGTTTTCTTGGCGAGACAGAAGAGCTCCTTATCAAACGCATATTAGCATATTTTGCCTCATTAATAACTTCAGTGCAGCATTAATTTGCTTAATTATCACATTTACAATTCAGCAGGCGAGCTCATTAATTCACAGCCTGAAAGATACATCCAGAATTCTTAAACACTGGTGCGTGCCTCCGTTCCTTTTTAGCAAGCTTTATGCAATTATTCGGTATTGTTCAGGTGTCCATGAAGCAATACAAAGTGCTGTACTAACTATTTTAAAATCCAACACTAAGTACTAGTTAAGGCTTGCTGTTGCACTTGTACCTCTTTTTAACAGCTGATAGTAATCTGTGAATTTAACCTCTTTTATTACCTGCATATTGGGGGCCATACAGCATATTTAAAATTTCTTCGAGCGTCCCAAAGTGGTTTATTGAAGATGAATCGCTCTATCATGCACCAATGATATTTGGCGTTCTATGGACATTTCATAAAAATAAAAAAATCTAATTTAAATGTGCATTTTGTATGCACTTTAATTTATGGGTATGTAATAGCGTGAATATCAATTATTATTGACACGACATACTTGCTAGATTTCACTAGATTTCACACTGAGGAAGACCATCATAGAAACAGATAAAACATTGAGTTATCAGCATCATAAAGGCGTGTTTAATAGGTAGAAAGGGTAGGATTAATAAATTAATTGTTTTAAGAAGTAAAACTGACCAATTATTTTACTCTATTAACAATGAAAGTTAAGAAAATGATGATAACTTAGCATTGCTGATTGACTAAATTGACTGGGGTTTTAGCAACTCGTTTTTGGTGCAACTCTTAATTGGAAAGTGGTGAATGACTGAAATGTTAGGTAATACTTAACATAGTATACAATGTTTGTGTCAAGAAGCAAATTTGATTTAATAATGTTTAGAATTAGTTTACATGTTGCTACTTTTGAAAATCATATGAGTAGGCCATACTTAGGATTGTTTATTTTCTTCAAAATAATCACTGATAATCCTACTATTATTTCCTTATTATGAACTGATTGATTTACTTTACTATGTTTGAATAGTAATAATAAGTTGAATACTAAAAGAAAATGATCTTAATGTATTGAAATCTCTTGCTTACGCTGCACAATTCATAGCCTAGAGAAATTAACTTTTGACAAGTTTCCTTCAAATGTTGCTTTAACTGTTCCTGACTAATCTTGCAATTCAACTATAAATGAAGCCTTATTTCCTTGTGTGTGAATTGGTGAGAACTTCCTTTGTTGACAAACCTGTGAAAATGGAAAAGACAGTTGTTTCTATTGAGATGCATGAGAAAACATGCAGAAGTATCAAATTATTGTACCTTATGATCAAATGTGTGACCACACGGCAAACTGACCAATATGGGGTGATGACTGGTCACCAGAAGCGTCATAAAGCCTATAAAAGGAGAGACCCCAAAGTAGTGGCAGCCAACACTTTCCCCCAGAGCTCGGAGAGAGACAGCGACACATGCTATTTTTTCCTTTTTGGAGATTACTTTTTGGAACTCTCAGGCAAAAGCTTCTCCTATGATTTAGGAACCATCCTCTTGGCTCTTATTTATGGACTATCTTTACTAATGATTTTGCCTGCCAAACTTTTGTAGACTGTCTGGTGAGCTACCAGATCTGCTCTTTTACCATTTAGCTTATGTCTATGGACTTGCCCTTAGAGGACTTTAAACTTAAGCCTTTTTGACCTGATTAGTTAGATCTTTTTTGAATCTTGTTAAGAAAGCAAATCGTCTTACTGCCTTCAATGATGGTAGGAATCTGTAACTCTGTAAAGCACCCTCTTCTGTATTAGAACTTCTGACTAAATGTTTGGTTTGATACTACATGCTGTAAGACTTTTGACTGAAATGCTTAAAAGACTGCTTGTAAGCATACATTTTGGATCATTAATACAATAACAAAACTTTCTAAATTGCCTGAGTCCATTATTGCATCTCTGTGTTATTTTTCTTCAATTGTGCTTATAGTTTGATTCTAAATGAGTTATAGAGTGTTTATGGAGGATGATAAAATTGAATTTCATTTCTGACTTGTGAGTTGGCCACTAGTTAATGGTCCTCTTTAAGTGGCTAACACCTCTGGACATCCTATTGACTCACTCCTCACTATGACTGAGAACGATTCATCAGAGGACCAATGCCTCAGTGAGTATTGATAGATTACTTGTGATAGGTAGCAGGAAAACATGTCCATGGGCTCAGTGCAGAGGTTGAAGTAAAGTAGAGGAAAAAGGGCTTCCGCTGAATCAGCTACCTACCTGATCTTTATTCGTTATGTGCCTTCAGAAATTTCAGCAATTAAGCAGAATTAGATTTTTGTCTTTGAAATGTTTAATACAAAGGGTCATAGTTGGGGGGGCGTCCGGACACTCAGTCCCCGACTGTGATGAAGTATTCTGCTGTGCATTGTGCAATGCTGAACTTTTCTTGAGTTGTCTTTTCGCAGACTGTTTAATTTAATTACATAATTCTTTTTAGTACGTAAACGGCATGACCGTGTACAAAATGAGGAGGCAGACTATAGAGCACAATGTTTTTATTTTGTGATTTTCATGGCATGCTTATTCAAATTGTTTTGCTATATCCACAATTTTTCTGTATTGAACTGTGCGTCATCTGATTTTGGCATTGTTTCATTCTTAGGTCTCGCCTGAAGACCGTTTTAGCTCTCTATTGTCGAAAGAGCCTTTGTGTACAAAATAAATACTTACAATTGGCTTTGGGTCAACGCCTTTCTTGTCATTGGTTGGCTTTACTGTTAATCTCATTTACTTGCTTGTTATTTGAGGGCTTGCTTCCTTTTCACGTGTTTGTTCCGCTCCTGGAGAATGGCTTCTTCACCACCCTTTAACTGGAATAATATATCCTTCCTGTGCTTACAGTCAGAAAATTACATTGGAGTGTATTTATTTTATACTTCCCCCCTAACAACCTGCTTGCCTGGGCTTTCTATATTGCACCCTCTCAGCTCTTCTTTAGCTTACCCCGTCCTTCCAAACCTGCTTGGCTTTTCTTAATACTTTTTTCTTTATTTTCCCAACGCTCCTATTTTGTGCCTCCATCCCTTGCTGTTCATCCTTGATTCATGCCACAACTGGGCAGCGTTCGGTTGATTCCATACATTCATTGTTCCTCTGCTCCTCCCCATCCTGTTTTATTGTTGTTTATTTCTTTTTTGAAGGCCCAGTACCTACAATTTGCCTACGGGCCATCCCTTCTTAAATAATATGAACATTTTTCTTTTAAATTTGCCTCTCCAAATTGGATACTGCCTTCTTGAAATGATATATATATTTTTTTAAAAGGCCACCGCAGTGACATGATGTACATGTGTGTAAGTGTGGTAATACATGCATGTATATGTCATCACACTGGGTCTGTAATAACATCATCGTGCATACGTGCGTAAGCATGATAATACATGCACACATATATGATTGCATTAGAGCTTTATGCCAATGCTGTTCTACATTGCTAATCACCATTTGAAAAAAATTGCTGATGCTGCGCAGCATCAGAAAACGTTTTTGGGACACAATTCTTGGTGAATAATTCGCAAACCAAAATACAATTGGGCAACAAATTATTGGCAAACTGAACCTAATGATAATCACGGTGAACCATTGCTATGATGTAGATTCACTGCAAGCAGTGACTGAGGGTAAAGGTCCTTGGACCTATAGAGCATCACAAGGACACATGCAGCAGACCTCCCTCCCCATGTCAGTTTTAAACTACTGATTCTAACAAAATGAGAACACAGTCTGTTATCAATAATCAGCAATGTAAGCTTTTATTGTCTTGCAGAGAGAGATTTGGGTGATATGATACTTACTAAGGGGCAGATTTACAAGCCCCTTGCGCCACTTTAGCGCCGCCGTTGCGTCACTTCTGTGACGCAACAGCGGCGTAAAGCCAGCGCCATGCTGCGGGGTATTTACAACGTGACGCATCTAGGAGATGCGTCACGTTGTAAAGCCCTGCGCCACATGAAACCTGCGTCAGGTTTCATGTGGGCGTTCCCGAGCAGGGGGCGTTCCGGCGCAGGAACGCCTCGCAAAAGTGGCTGAGTGAAATCTACTAGATTTCACTCAGTCACTTTTCCGACCCGGTGCGTCTAAACCTTGCGCCTGCATGAAGCAGGCGTAAGGTGTGACGCACCATGTGCAAGATAGGCCGGGTCGGCACAGTGCTGGAGTTGCGTCGCGCCCGCGACACAACTCCAGCACTGCGCCAACGTTACGACGGCAGATGCGACACGCATCTGCATTTCCTTGCGCCATGATGCGCCGCATTGTAAATGCGGCGCATCAGTGGTGGCGCAAGGATGGTGATGCGTGTCGTAAGTTTCCTGGCGCATCCCTGCTGATTTGCAGGGATGCGCCAGGAATTGTAAATCTGCCCCTACGTATATTGAATTTTCTAAATGCTTAATGTTTATTTTTTCATGTGCTACAATTGAGCTATTCTTTCTTGCCACTAAAATGTTTGCTATGTATGGTGTATGGCTTCTGTCAGAAGCCATTAGTGTGAATAACCAGGCTAAAACCCAGTTAGTTACTGCTATCATTTAACAATACTAGAAAACATAAGTTGCTGCCCTCTGTTGTGACACCAGCAGAAGTGCTTCTTGTGTTCTGCCACTTCACTGGGTCTCAAGATTGCTGCCATTTTCTGTTTGATATCTCTCACAATTCCTCTGTAAAAACACCCTTGATAGTCACTACTATTTATAGCTCTATAAGTTATATATGGGTTCCATACCCATCCACTATCCTAAAACGGCTTTTCAAAGTGTTGTTATTCTTTGCAATTACACCAGTGAGATACAAAGCTTGATCTCCACTACTGTGATGTAACAATGCTCAGTCCTAGAGTTGAGGTATACTCCCTTCAGTTTACCCGCATCTCTATGCATAAAATACCAAAATGTAAAAAAAAAAGTGTGTTCGCAATAGTCGACGAGTTTGCAAACCATATGCAGCATAAATTGTAGATATATAGCTGTGAATAAAGGGGATGTTTTGCACTCCGAATTCGGAGTAACATTACAGATAACTTGAGCGTGAATCGCACTCTATTTATTCATGTCACTTTGACTTAGTGAAAAACATCCCCTTTATTCACAGTTACCTATCTGTATTCTGTAAATGGTTTATCTCATTTTCACAAGGAAATTGTGTCAAAAAAGAAAGATCCTGATGAAGAGGAGAAGTACAGGACACACTAGAAGATCAAGTAAAGTCGGAAGAGACAATCAAGAGATGTGACATGATAGTAAATGTTAGATCTAGAACAGGACTCAGAGACCATCATACTGCCTGAAGCGGTTTAAGGGGTGTCCTATAATAAAGAACAGAAGAAGGAAATACCGAGAAATGACTTGTGACAGCCCTCATTATCCAACTGAAAAGGCCATACACCACTGTGGCTCAATTTTATTCACCTAATGAGAGCATTAAGTATCAGAAGCTTGAAATGAAAAAGAATCTAGTGAAGACACTCCTTCATTCCTTAATATCCACTGTACAAAATGTTTATATCGCTCTCAGAGAGAACACAGATGAATCAAAGATTATTTGTTAGGCCACAGTGAGATGCTTGTGTGTATTAGCCACAAACATGCATAGACTGAGAAAAAGGTACACAATTTTGAAAGAGGTAGCCATAGTTGAAAATGCAAGTAACACAGATGGCACTGACTCATCACATAATGAATATGCGATTTACGTGTGGGCAGCACCCACTATCTGTTGTGTGCGCTGAGTGTGGTGACCATGACAAAAGTAATGAAATAGCATTTGATGTTGGTACACCCCCAACTGTGACTCCTGATGTGAACAGTCCAACCAGTTGCTTTTTCGAGGTGGGTAGGTGGTTAGTTTAGTAATAAATGTGTTCAAATTTTTTCTAAGTTTATATACTATTTGGGTAGTTGCTTAATAATAAGAAAAAATGCAGCTATCTAGACTGTACAATGACAACGTAAGAGAATGTGAAGTATCTGTTTTGGGTTATAGGAGGCTGCATGTGAAATTCGTATGCCAAAGCCTAATGCAGGCAACATGGGGTATGGAATGAATGGTATTGTGATTGGTTTGTGATTGGTTGTGCTGCAAAGTTCATGCTTCAGAACTGGAGTCTGGCTTCTGCATAAGGTTATTTCTATGGCATTTAATGTTTTGATTGGTGCATCCTTAGAAATCATTTTAATGAGGAGGTACATTGTCTGGCCTAGGTTTGGCAAGTCTGTTATCTTTCAAGCCTTCTATTGCATCCTTTCATTGCATCAGACAATGTGTGTCTCAATAGAAATCAAAGCCTACCTATGAAAATGTTGGATAGAAGCACGGTTTGTAACTATAAATTGAATTGATATTCGATTAGTTCAGAACGCTGGCACGGAAAAGGCAGACACCACTTTAAAATAGCACAACAAGACCGGTATCACTTTTAACTTTATAAACGACATCACAAAACATAATTTTAAGGGCCGGGAGAACATGTTTATTTGGATATAGCCTTATACGTGATAGAGAGATGCGTTTTGTACAATGTTGATGGCACCTCACTGTTGTGTGGGTTATCTAAATAAAACAAGACGTGGGATTTGGCTCGGTTCTGAGCTGGGCTCCTATACAAAGACAATCAGCAGATATCCAATGATAAAATCTGTTGGTTGAGAGAGCAGCAATAAATATCTCCCCTTAATACCCATGAGCAGCGGTTGAGGATGTGACTCACCAAGATGTTAAGACATACACTCCTCTAATAGCAGTGGCAATAATTTGGAAGATCGTATGTTTTCAAACATGTCTGAGTGATAGGCATTAGGAACGAATGTTATTTCTGTGCTTAACATGTACGATTTTGCAATTGGAGAATGTCCCTTATCTTGAAAATCTGAACGAAATAGTTTGTAACATTAATTTTCAAAAGTGGAATTCAACTTGTTTGTTTTTCTCTGAAGACACATACAATTAGCCACAACCGAGGACTGGATCGATGGTGTGCCCATGGTAAGGGCTCTCTTCTTGCTAAGCAGCATGCATTTGTGACTGTTTGTGAATTGTGCATATCAGTATGTGTGTCCCTGTGTTAACTATGTGCATGTGAAACTGTACATTACAAGCCATTTTAAATACATTATTTAGCCACAAATAGTCTTCTGAGCCTAAAAAGAAATAATTAAAATGCATTAATTAGAAAGACAAAATGCCAGACTTCAGTAGTTTATCTTCTTTGCATTTTTGTACCAGTGTTCCTGTATGTCTAACGGGAACATTAGTGCAGGTCCCAAATGCAAATAAAAGATAGTACTGGATGAGCTGCTTGCTCTCATCATAGGACAGCTTGAAACCTCTTCTCACATGTACTTGTACTTGTGTCGGCCTACTGTGAATCAGTGGACCATACCCATAGTACATCACCATGGAACGCCAGTGCATATCATTCTGTGACTCGAACTGCACATCAGTCCAGGCCTCATAATTTAAAGTAATTTACCCTTGAACTCTACACATCACCTAGGGCAACAGTGATGCAGAAGTTAGTCTATGGAAACAGATCATCACACTTATCTGTGGCCCTCATTACGAGTGCCCCGATCATTTGAATGAGCTTAGTAACAGGAGATACTGGACTCATTGGAAGTATGAGTTGTGGTGTTTCACAGGGATAAAAACATTTGTAAATCGGTGCAGGAACACTAATTGCTGCATATTATTTCCTAAAATCTTTTAATCTGCTGTATCTCCCTACCACGGCTCTACCGGAATGCCCCATAATGGTAATTCTAGCGCAGGGAAACAAAAACAGGGATTATTCTGGGTGACTCATAATGAGGGCCTAAGTGTTTTAAATCCTATCAGCATATGCATCAATAATTATCTAGTACATCAGGCCATTTAACATTTCCCCTCATTCAGAATGCCCTGGTTGGCTTTTTTTGGTGACAGCAGCCAAGCTGTGGCAACCCTTCCTACTCCCCCACTCCCCCACTCCCCACACTTTAGATCCATCTGGAGAAAGCCTTCTTAAATTGAGAGCATTATGTTAAAAGATTTGTAGCTGCCTTTGCGTTCTTCTCTTTGCATGTCTGATACTACCCTGGTGCCCTCTGGTGAATGTGTCAGGTGCTGGCACTGCTTTGTGATCTGCCACACCTTGGTAACACAACAAACGAAGGTATTGGTGTTTAGAGACACCTGATGCCTTTAATCAGTAAAGAAGAGCTGGGTCTTGCTCAGACTGTAACACACATGATGATATCAAGACATCTAGTGTGAGAGTATTACAGAGTGCAACTCCCTAAGAGGGGAAACTTCAGTCATCTTCATCATGCATCTGATTGTTAGGGCTTTTGACATGCAGACACGAAGCTGAGGTCAGTGGGAGAGTGAGCTGATAAGGGTCACTTCAAGATTTCATTTAATCTAGAGACAGGGCACGCAACCATGTTAGTGTAACGCTAGCAGGTTTAAATTAAATTCTCTGAGAGAAAGAAGACATTGTTGGCCTCAACTATATCAGTTGTTCCGGTTAGGTAAAAAAAAAAATCTACTGCTCATATTCTAAACTTTTTGAGATGAAAGTCAAAAAGGGAAACCTATATGTGGAGATCTCTAGACACAGAAACTACGATTGGGTGGGAACGTATTCACAGCACAGATATGAGTCTTGATTCGTTTAAATGAGAGTGTGGAGACTATTAAGGTACGAAAGGGGTGACACAGCGGCCAGAATGGCTGACTCTGGAGCGTAGGGTTCACGGTTCGATCGCCGGCGGCAGCTTCGCATCATGTGACTCTGGGCAATAACTCACTTAATTTCCCTCACGGCCCTCAGCGCTTTGAAACCCTTAAGGGGGTGATATGTTCGTGCTTTACAAATAGGAATTATTATTAAAACAGAAATTATGATAATAAAGGTATTAGAAGCAATTTTACTACTGGATTTCTGATCTGCTCCTGGTGGAAATCTCTGAGGCGGAGGAAGAGATTGCCACCTTCACTACGGAAAACTCAGAATGGAAATGTATAAGAAAGCAGCATTCACCTGATATAAATCACACACCTGACTTACATTATTCCAGCAAACAAATAAATCCAGCATGCACCCTAGCTCTCCCCTAGTTCCCTTGAACTGTTTGACTTTCAGGGTGCATGACTACAGCTCCTGCCTCCTGAATGCAATCCACTCCACTCAAGAAGAAGAGGAACTACACTTAGGAGGCAGCCCTTGTAGTTACCTTTGCTGTGGATCATTACAGAGAACTAGGTTTGCTTCTAAACACCCCCAGTTTAGCATAGTAGGCTGCCATATGGCAGGAATTGCACTCGAAATGGAAGTAGGCACTGTAAGGTATCTGAAAATAAAAGAAGGAGGTATTGGAAGGGAAAGTTCTTCACGTTTAGGTAGCAAAGGTTCTTCCTGGAGGCAGACCTGGTTCCAGTCTCTGTCTTACCCCATCTCACCCTGATGAATGCATTTTCTCCACCATGCAACATGCCCTGATAAATGGCCTGCCTGTTACAGGGAATTCCAACATAAGGCCAAGGAAGAAACTATATTCTTTCATTTTACCAGTACATTTCCACTCCCCTCCACACTTATGTCACACTCCCTGCACACAAACACTTCCACTTCTCACACTGCTCCCTCACACATAGCGTAACAACTCATCTTTAGAGATCATAATGATTAGAGTTGTCTTAATGCACTCTTTTTATGTTTCGCCTGCTTGCACTGTGCTTGAGAAATCTATTGTTTTTAATATAAACTTAAATGGGGCATACATCCCGCCTCCTCTCTTTCGTGGCTTCTCATTGGTTCCTGTGTGTGCCACTTAATTTTCCTCCCTTTCTATTGGAGACAGCATATTTTCCTGCATTTACCAATGCTTGTTCCTTGTCTGCTTCTGTTATCAGTTTCCTGTCGCCCAAATACCGTTAACATCCACGTAGGTGGAACTATTTTTTCCATAAAGTTGTACCTCTTAATGCTTTTTTGTCTTGCATCAGATTTATATAGCGCATCTGTATCACCAGGAATAATTAAGTGATTTGCCTAGAATCACAGGATGTTGCACTGCGCCACCGAGACTTGAAGCGGGATCCCCAGTTCTCGAGTCAGCAGCTCTGGCCACTGCACCACATCCTCTCCACTCCTGTGATTCTTATTTGGTTTGCCATAGCTTTGACATGTCTATCATGTTTGATGTATCAGACAGCTCCTGTTTTCTTTTACATGTTTTTTTCTGATTACTTCATCAACAGTAATACCCTAGAAACAACATATGCCATTCATAGTGTTTCCATGACATTAGATTCTCGTTATTGTATCATTTAGAAGTGCAATTTCAAGGCAAGCAAGAATGCAATCATTGCAGTGATGGAGGTATGTTAGCTGTGTGTACCACAGAAGATTATGTCACTGTATTTAACCTGCTTGCAGTGCTTAATTTGTAAAATATTAAGTGCCAGGGCTCTGACCAGGAGGCCACTGCAGCTTGCACCACCCATCGCCCTTGTTATAGCTGCCAAAACAACAAGTAACCATCTCTCCCGCATGTGAATGCGACAGTTTAGATTATTCCAGGTTCCCAAAGCTAAAGGAATGGCTGGGGAAGCAGGTATGAGCAATTTTAATGTATATTGTATTCCTAAACAACTGTTGTTCTGCTCATCTCTAAATTAGATGAGCAGCGCCACCATGTGGTAGACTGTTCTAAATATGGTGTTGACAATTAGGTGCCGGGGCCGAGCACCGGAAACCAATTAAGTGCCGGTGCTAAGCACCAGAAAGCACCGGCTCAAATTAGGCACTGCCTGCTTGGCTATTACCAATGTGTTAAAGAAGTGTGCACCATACATGATTTGTTATACACTCATTAGCTTACTATGATGCAACAAGTTTTTTCCTGTACTATTGTAGCATACGTTATAAATCCAAGCTGCAGTTTTGCAGCGTTTCTTAGTTCCTGGCACATTGATTATAACAAACGCATTTGGTTTGAGGTCATCAGTATTAATGATGTTTATTTCATGGGTTCGCAGGGAGGGGCTTTGTAACTATCACATACTTTGCCACACTAGCTTTTCCTGCTTTCGGATACTCTCTTTGTACTTCGTTAACCTGTCTTCAGTTTCTATCATTGTGCACGCACGGCACATCCTGCGCCTTAAATCAATACACCTTTTTGAATGTTACTTTGTCTTCTGAACCATATTAACAAGGGTGCACACTAGCGGGACAGTTTGATTCACGGACATTTGGGTGAGTTATGGCGGTTTCTAAATCCTGTATACTGGGCGTACATGTAGCAATTCATAACTTATGGTTGTTCACCTCTTCTCCTATTTTGCTTATGAAGCGGTCGACTGATCAGTAGTCCAGATATTCACCACCACTTTTTTTCACCTTGAGAGCACTTATATTTTCACCTCCAACTAGTGTCACAATGCTTTACCCTTTGTTTTTAGGTTTCACCTCCACTCTTGTGATACTTGTAAGGGAGCTCTTTTCTTTGTCCCGGGCGATGATTGACAAAAAAACTTATTATTCATCACATAGGCGAAACCGATGCATTACCAATGCTTGTTTAATAGAGTCACCTTTTCAAGCGCATTGGTAGAAACAGTAGAGGTATCATCTCCTGTGGAAGATGACAATCACTATGTACATCTAAACACATCATAACGACACACACAGGTATGCCATGCTGATACCCATGACACTGACATTCTTTAAAGTTTGTATGTCTTGGTTTTTCATGCCTCAACCTGATATGTTTTTGTCTTTATTATCTACATTGATATGTAACATACTCAGGGCCTTATTCATGAAGCCCTGTGTCACATTTACGCCACCGTTGTGTTACTTTTTGTGACGCTATGGCGGTGTAAATAATGTGCCACATTGCTCCATATTTACGAAGTGACGCATCTAGGCAGATGCGTCACTTCGTAAACCCCTGCGCTACATTATACGTCATCAAAGCCTCGTAGAAGTGGCCTTTACTCATAGTGGCATCCTGAGGATGAATAGCCTGGCGACGAAGCCTTATCAAGCACAAGTGGAAGATGGCATGCAGTCTTGGGAGGACATCCTATCCTCAATGTCTCATGTCTGCTACCTTCACTACTCAAGGCAAGGAGGAGAAGGAAGAGGTGATTATTGGTCCCATCCAGAAAGCCATCTCCAAAAAGACCTCAAAGCCAACCACACGTCTCCTTCCTCAGTAATTACTAGCGATGGCAAGCCACCAAGCAGGCAAGTGACCAAGCAAAATGTATTAATGCATGAATGCTTTAACAGCTATGCAGGGCTCCCCTCATCCAACATCACAGCCTACAGGTACTCCAATTTAACCCTCTGCTGCATCCTCCAATGCACATGCAAATTCGATATTTTCGATATTCTCTTCCTCTATTGAGGAAGCGGAAATGACTGGTGAGAAGGAACTCCCCCATAATAAACAATCCCCTCCTACAACAGCTCATATAGCAACCCTCTAAAAAACGGACAGCCTGTCTGCATTAATAGTCAGCCATACATGTGGGGATAGTGAGAGTTGGCATGGCTAACTCCTGTCCTCTGTGAGGGGTGCAGTTTTTCCAACAACAGTCATTCGAGCAGGGGGATATCAGTCAATTGCAACATCGATTTTCACCAGAAAAGGTTTAGTAAGGTTGATAGAGAGACAAACAGATAACGTAGGCCATATCTCACAGTGTCAATCTGTCAGATTGAACTGGGGGACAACAGAAGCCTGGAGGGCACAGCCCTGCCACAAAACCTACTAGACAATAACCACTACCCTGAAGAACTATGGGGCTTATTTATGAGCCCCTTGCAACACTTTTGCGCTGCCATTGCTTCACTTTTCGTGATGCAGCGGCAGCGTAAACAATGCGCCACGTTGTGCCATATGTACAAAGTGATGCATCAAGGCAGATGCATCACTCTGTAAACCCCTGCACCACATTATACCTGCGTTAGGTATAATGTATGCAGGGTGGGCGTTCCCCCGCAAGAAACCCTCGTAGAAGTGGCGCAGATTTCACTGCGCCACTTCTAGGATGCCACTGCGTCAAAACCTTACGCCTGCCTCATAGCAGGCATAAGGGTGACACAGTGCAATAGGTAGAGGCCTCCCCCATGCATTGCTGGTGTTGCATCATGCTTATGACACAACTCTAGCAATGTGTGAGTTTTGCGCCGACAGATACGCCAAGATTCCTGACACATCTGTCAATCCTTGCGCCATGGAGCGCTGTATGGTAAATACGGCGTATCCACAGTGTCGCAAGGAGGGCGCAGTCAAAAGTGTTGCATTGCTGTTTTATCGCAGTGATGCAACACGTTTCCTAAATGAGGCCCTATGAATCTACCACTCAACCCCCCTGATTCCAAAACACACTCTGGTTGTTAAACGCACCGATCCTATAACCTTTTTGTTCCTCCTTTTAAAAAATCGCACTTATCTTTAACCCGTGTGTCTTGTATGGTTGCCTACCCATGAATATATTTATTTTAGAAAGATGTATTGCATGTGTTAATGGGGGACATTTAAGCTTACAATAACACAATCACATACAACTATAAGCACCCCCCACATAACCAAATGCAACATTTTATTTAAGTTTGAAATTACATTTTAATAATTTGTTTTCTCACAAACTTACCTGTCTATATGAATGGCATACATAACATGAATCGGGCATTAGTCCATGGAGGTTGAGCTAACTCACATTTAAAAAAAAAAAAAACATCAGAAACAGGAGACAGATCAATATACAAAGCCAACAGGGGGTTAATGCTGTTAAAAAGGCAAAAGTCCACAGAATACAGTCTGTAATAAAGTTCAACTTTCGTAAATGGATGCTCAACTTCCAAAAAATAAACTAGTCCAAAATAAATGTAATGTCAATCATCCAACCCAGATGAGTGCAGAGAAGGCTTTCTTGGGTTGAGAGACAATAATCCTTGCCATCTTCCTCTTCGCAAGAGACCAGTACCACCTGGATCTCCTTCACAGGAGCAGGCACTTGTGGTCGAGGGAAGGTACCAGATACCATTTGAGGATCTTCATACTGTTGAGCATATTTAGGATCAGATGGGGAAGAGATACTGGGCTCACACCAACACAGATAGGAAGGAACGGAATACAGAATGCATGGATTTGGCTGCAGCCAAGGAGGCAGCAGCGCTTTCCATGCTGGTCCACATACTCTTCTTAGTGTGCCATCACCTCTTGAAGCCTGAAAGATTGCTTACTGGCAGCCCTGGTCACATAATCTGGAGACAAAGTCGGACATACATGCTCTGAGGTGTCTGTGGTCAATCATACCCTATGCCACTTATCTTAGAGGCGCAAACTTACAGGAGGAGGAGGGGTAACAGTAGGTGAATCTGAAGGCCCTGTTGTTGTGGGATCCACTTGAGAAAAGGAGGGGGTGTCTTCAGGACTAAATTATGATATTCAGTACCATAAGACAACACAGATTGTTTTTCCTGTGGGTCAGGAGGAGGCCTATCATTTGCTTCCTCTTAGAAAGAGGTATCCAGATTATTCACCTGCTTTGTTGTCTCCTCAGCCTCCACCCAGAGTCTTTTGGATTTTGACTGAGTCACTTTCCAGGCGGGTACTCTCACCCTGCATCCTACCTGTTGGTGAATGCTCTCTCTTTCTTTGTGTTGGTGCTGTGGTGTTAATCCTGGGGCTGCTAAGCAACCAGGGTCCTCCTTCATCTTCGCCTCTGATCCCATTTCCCATTTCTTGTTCCCTGACTGCCCTCTGAAAAAGAAAAAAGGAAAAGTATGCATACACAAGTAAATATGTCAACATCTTCATGTAAATTAAATTGACTTTTAACAAAATCTTTAAAAATATGATAATGCACGACAATGTGACATAAGCAAATGATCCCTTACCATGCGAAGCACTAAAATGAAGCAATCACTTTTAACAATGTGTGACTACAATTATCAAAGATACTTATGCATTTCACTATCTTTTACATGTGCCTGCTGTAGAATCAGTAAAAGCAAAAATAACAAATGATAGACGGAATGCTGAACAAATCAAACATTCACCCCGGTCAGAGATCTGGATTTAATCCATTGTTTTTCTGTTCACCATGCCACCCCAGTTTGGACACAGCTGTATGCAAATCAGTCTTGACCTAGCTCCCCATGAGAACAGTCCAGCCTGAACTGCCAGGCCAGGTCCTCCCTGGTTCAGAAGCAATCATCCAGGGGCCAGTTTCGGGGTATCACCCCTCATCAGCCAAGCTAGCTTGAATCCTGTGGCATAGTGAGCACGGGACCCATGTCTGGGCATATCCTCCCACTCAGGGCAACAAAAGCAAAAAGAACAAATGATGGACAGAATGCTGAACAAATTAAACATTCACCCCCAGCCACAGATCTGGGTTTAATCCATCCTGTTATGTTTCATATAGGTACCATAATACAGGCCTGGGGAACATCATACCCCTTCACCTACATAACCTCCCCTACACTACACTGTAACAAGCCTTTTAGGATTGAACCGTTACCTAGTTCTAGTCCTGGGTGCAGAAGGAGGGTGTCTCCTGAATAATAGAGTCCTATAACTCTATCAATAGACTCACACAGTATGAATGGATATTCATAAGGGTTCTTGGAAACCAGGCTGGGGCTGCAACACCTTCCTCCCCACATCTACGTACACGGTTCATCCCATACGTCATCGTCAAATCCAACAATGGCTAATACAAGCAACAAGGGACGAAGGAGCCCTAGATACTTTCTGTATAAATATAGCACCTCTTGCTAGTGTTAGTCAGAGGGAACTGATAATTCCAGGCCGACACACTGACCAGAGACGCTGAGGCTCCTGCATGCAGACGCTCCAGCTGACAGTGGTCTGAACATCCCTCGCGGGGTGTCCAGCTCAAGACCAAGAAGGGCTCCTACATTCTCACTTCAGGTAATGGGGTTCGACTAAATCCTAGAGGAATTCTTGGCTTCACACCTACTCACATGCTAGGTACACTTAGGTACATCTAGATAGGCATCGTAGGAGTATGCGCTTTCATTTATCAATGCATTTTATATTCATGTATTTATTCATACTTATTGCAAGATGGTAGAACTGTACTATCCATTAATATTCATAGTACTGCTAATCATATATCTCTGCTACTGTCTAATGGTTGTTGCAGCTCATATATTCTACACAAGAATAACGACTGTTCAATAAACCCTTATTGAAACGCCCAGGCTGTTTATTCTGTGTATCTCTGAGACGAGATAAGTGAGCACGAGAGACTGAGCGAAAAGTAGTACATTGTTTCCACGATCTTGAGGGATCAGGGTTGTCATGTTCTGAGGTTGCCAGAAACTAATCTCTTCCCGATAAGAGGAGACACTAGTGGCACTGTGAGCTAGCTTATGCAAACAGGCTAACATTCTCTGTGGGGGTGCTCAGAGTCAATCTGCCACCAAACCCACAGTTCATGTTATCCGAACACGAAGGTCCTGTATGGGCAATATAGGAACTACACGACATGGCGCCACCAACGATGGTTGGGCTCTTATTTAACAGTAGAATCTGAGTAGTTCAGTCGTGCTATTCTCAGAGATCCCTACTCACAAAACACCAGAGACGTCTGGAGTGGGTGGGCACAAAACTCCGCCACAGCTGAGTAGGCGAGAAATCCTATTTATTGGCTGTTGGTTAATCAAGCTTGAACGACATTTTGTTCCTAAAATTGTGCATAACACCTTATCTTAGTTCCCTTGAACAAAACTTCTCCTTTTACAAAATGACTGAGGGCGAAGATAACCCGGTGGTGGCTAGACGCCTCTCAGTAGAGGATGAAGAGGTGGATGGAATACTCATTGCACCTAAATTCAGATGTACTATCACCCTGAAACTACTAGAATATGGTTTAGCATCTAGGGGTGGCTTAGTAGCTTTCGTGATTGAGGCACACGAATCAAACAAAACAGAGATATTTTATTCGTGGGTTACATTCCCAGCAGCAGATGCAAGAACACAGACATTTCACTACTATACAGAAGGAGATGCACCACGGGAATATGGTCCTTGTGAGGACATAGAAATTCCACTTACTTACCAGGAACACCTATACTGGTTTAAAAGCGCCCTACCCCATATAAGAAACAGAGTAAGATTAGGTCAGCTCGGAGGAGACGGTGCAACATGGCCAATATTAGCGGCCTACACACCACATCCTGACATTGAAACAATGCCGCAGCCAGACTTACTCTTACAACACAATGATGTAATTAAAATCTACAGAAACCTGACACAATATGTCATGAGGACTTTCACAGTCCAACCAACATCAGTTGTAACAAATGGAACTCAAATTCAGGGTACAGCAACTAAAATTACACCACAAACATTACACGCGGTAATGGGCAAAATGCCCACAAAACGTGAACAAATGCCATTATGGATAGCTCAGAAAATAACTCAGCTCGAGGCAGTATTCACGGATCCTACCCCGTTTGAAAAACACAGAATGCTAACAATCTGCTTGCCCATGGGGATAACACCACAAGTAGAGGACTGCACCTCTTGGGGTACAGTCTTTGCTGCCATATATACCAGAACACATGGTATTCCTTCATTAGCAGTAATACCAGACGTATTGAGACAAATACAAAATGAGTACGGAGCAGAACCTGCCCTGAACTTAGGGATGAAGTTATTAAATAACTGTGACCAGGTATCAGCCATAATACTAGCTAATATTAAAGGGGAAGCAGCTTCAGTGGCAATCCGCCAACGCCTAAGGGAGTTCAGTCCATTGGATCAACAACACGAACTGCCCAAAATAATTGAAACTGCGTATGCAGAATTAGGCAGAGACAGTTTGGGTGGGAAAGCATTAAAACCACAACTAATGGGCAGTCCTGAAAAGGACACTACCAAGCAGACACCTGCTTCTTCTAAAATGAAGTGGGATAATAAAAAACAACAAAACTTTAAAAACAGATCTCAATCCCAAGGCAGATCTCCTCCACAGGAGCCCTCTGAAAAGAGGTACAACCTTAGGAATAGGGATAATATTAGGAAACCTGACAAGTATCAGGATACTGATACACGTTCCTCTTGTTCCTTTCAGGGCTCGATGAAAAACTCAGAGAAGGACAGTCAGAACACAAAGAGGAGCGTACAAAGTCCAGAGACAAGCAGCACGCTCAAGACTATACTTCCAAAAAAGAAGACAAGCCAAAATCAAAACCTCAGTTTAAGAAGAAGAAAGTTGCAGGCATAAAGATCATACATGCCCAGAATTCTGAGGACGCAGCTTCTGAACGGGGAATGGGCTCTGACGATGCTAGACAGTGCGGCAGAAGTAACAATAGCTCGCCAGAACCTGATGGAATTTCTGGTGACAGCGGACTTGAATGATTACATCACGGTGGAAACACCAGACACCAGGGTGAGCGTCCCACATAAGTTACACGAAATAACACTCCAAATGGAGGGGGACAAGCCCAGGAAAGTTAAAGGTCTCTTTTGGGAAAATCTGTCATCTGGTTATGACATCCTATTAGCAGAACAATATTGGCTGCCAACATTTGTTATGGAGTGCCCCAGGGGAGAAACTGTAATTTTTCCATCATTCTCCGACCTCGTTCCCATACATCTTAAACATGCTTATGCACAGGAGTGGGCGGTTGCCCTAGCTCCAGCACTATACAAAAATCATGCTGGTTGGGATGAGGATTCAACCCACCACATGATCCCGTTAAAAGTTTCACCAAATGCTCAGAGGCAAAACCCAATAAAGCAAGAAGCTAAAAAACAGGTCAGGGAGATCTTAGATCAACGTGAATACCAAGGGGTGATTGAAACATGCACCTCACCAATGAACAATCCTTTGTTTCCAGTATCAAAACCGGACAACTCATATCGTCTAGTTTTAGATTACAGACATTTAAACTCATGCACAAAGACATTCGCTGTCCAAAATGCACACAGTGCCGCATTAATGAATAACATTGTGCAGAAAAAGTACAAAACCACACTTGATATCTCAAATGGATTTTTCTGCCAAAATATAGCTCCTGAAAGCAGGTATTTGACTGCATTCTCAGCGTTGGGGTCTCAGCTGCAATTTTGTTGCCTCCCCCAAGGGTATAAAAACAGCCCAGGGGTATTCTCAGCAAGAGTAACAGAGTTACTCCAAAATTTTGATGAAGAAGCATTGTCCTATGTGGATGATATATATCTGACGGATGATGACTTAAAAAAGCACTTGACCAGGGTGAGCACCATTATCATGGGATTCGCCTCTGAGGGCTACTATTTGAATTTTAAGAAATCTAAAATAGCCCACCTCAATGTCCTGTTTTTAGGATACAAGCTTTCAAGTGAAGGGAAAAGCCTGGCTGCTAACTTTTTAGAAAAGTGTGCACTGCTCCAGCCTCCAAAATCATTAAGATATCTGCAATCAATACTGGGATTTCTGAATTTCGGCAGAACATACATTTTAGATTACGCAGAAAAAGTAAAACTTTTCTACAAATTAATCAAACCTGACTTTTCAGTCAGACATTGGACACAGGAACATTCAAATATCCTAAGTTCATTACAAGAAGACATGATTGCTTCCAAACACTTACAGACACGCGTAAACGTATGCAACTTGGTGATCCGTGTAATAGCGGGTCAATGCGGGTACACATACTTAACCTTCAATGAAGGCGAAACCGTACCGATCGCATACAAATCACACCTGTACACAAACGCAGAAATTCGTTTCACTTCAACAGAAAAAATCCTGACAGCAGTTCAGACCGCTGTAGCAAGAGAAAGAGCACTGGCTCAGGGGAAACACATAATTGTCGTAACCCCGGTACCAGCTTTAGAAGCTGTTACAAAGGCAAGCATTCCAAATGCAAAAGCCTTACATCCAAGATGGATACAATGGGTTAATTCTCTTACCGCAACGGATGTTGAATACAGATTTGCTCCAAGTCTAAAAACACAAGCATTCCTACAATACGAACAAGAATATCCTCTACCAATTGAGATTTTGCCCCTATATCAGTATGAATATATTATTTACACTGACAGATCTGCTCAACCGGCCATAGGGAGTAAGCAACAATACAGCGCAGCGTGTGCAATCGTTAAAGGTCGCATGCAGGATGGAAAGTTCCATCCGAGTTGCACCAAAACGCAATCTCTAGGAGACTGCACGGCTCAGTTGGCAGAGTTGAAAGCACTGATACTGGCACTTGTAAATACGGATCACGAATTCCCCACACTAATTGTGTGTGATTCCTTTTACTGTGTATTTGTATAATTGGGTTTAAAGATGCAAAAGGTGGCACAATTAAGCATAAAATGCTATGGGAACAGGTAGTGGAGTTGAAAACAGCCTACCAAGGGCTCATGTGATACACACACTGAGTCATCAGCGTGATGGCGTTCACGTTGAAGGGAATTCATCGGCTGATGAAGCCACAAAGGGGGCTGTGCGAACGGCTTCCATAGCTGCAATCACTCGCTCAAAAACGAGGATAGACGGTGAGATTATGGTGGCTGTTATTGCTTCAAGCAAAAACAGCGGTGCAGTACCAAAGAAATTTCCACTCAAATACTCCTACAAGTTAGATGCAAACAACATTCCATTTGCTCAGATTCTTGGAGTGGGGGATAGAGTAATACCAAATATGGATCGTAGGCAAGGTTTAATACTAGCAGCACACGAGGGTTTGGGCTCCGCACATACAGGTGTTACAGCGACTATTTCATTGTTGAAACAGCGCTATTTGGGGCCCGGTCTAACAAAGCAAACGAAAGACAATGGGGTCGATTCCGATCTTGGTCGGTAGGGCTCCGAATCGGATTCGGCTTTACCGGATCCGAGTCAGAGGCTATGTTTCCGACCGATTCGTACAGTCATCCGAGCGAGCAAGTACGATGCGCTTGAACGCGAAATCGCCGACCGACTCGTTTCCGGGTTCGAACCGCTCCGTCCGACTCGTTCGCACTCGATTCGTGGCGAGCAATGGAGACGTTTTACGACCGAGCCAGTACGATGCACGATCCGGACAGCCGGATCGAGTCGGAGCCTCCGACACAAAAAAGCTGTCGGAAGCGGACTTTGGGGGTCCGTGCCGGACCCCCCTTCACCCGTAGCCATACGAGTCGGACACAGGGGGGACCCAAGGGTCCCCCCTATACATGCGTGTACGGTGCGGATGGCACCAACGCGTACCCACTACAGGGGGCCCCCTTGTGCGCAATGTACCCATTGAGTCAATGGGAGCCCATGTACACGTCGTACGACCGGCTCCCACTGACTTCAATGGGAGTCCGACCGAACCGGGTCCGGCAGCATACGGCCGCATCGTACTCGTTCGGTCGGACTGCAGGGGTCCGGCTCGGTCGGAAACCAATCTGGATCGGTCGGAGAGCTTTCCAACCAAGATCGGAATCGGCCCCTAGGTCTTGAAATGCAACATCTGCCAACAGATGAAAGGCTCCACCAGAACACGCCCGGCGCAGACACCGTTGCTAATATCTGACAAACCTCTTGCATGCGTGTATCTGGACCACTGCGGCCCCTTACAATCTGATGGGGCCTACAAGTATATCATGGTTGCAGTGGATTCCTGCTCAAGATTCCTATGGGTTTGGCCTCAGCGCTCGGCTGACGCTCGAACTGTTATAAAAGATTTGCGAGTCTTTATCGGGACATACGCAGTTGGCACGTTACATTCTGACCGTGGCCCGGCGTTTAGCTCTCGGGCTTACAAAGAGGCCATGAAAAATATGGGCGTTGCACTGCGGTACTCCTCTCCGTACCATCCTGAGGGAAATTCGGTTGTGGAGAGGAAAAAACGGGACTTAAAGCAATCTTTAACAGCTAGGGTATTAGGCAAGGGCGGTGGTTGGGTCAGTCACCTTTATGGGTTACAAAGAGCACTTAATAACCAGCCAAGAAACTCTCTAGGGGGGTGTCACTCCATATGAGGTCCTATTTGGGACAAGAATATGGGTAGTTGATCTTGAGTATGAAGGCACAGTGGTGGTTGAGAAACCATTTGATATCCATGATCGTTTGGCTGTTTTACAGGATCTAAATGAATCCAGGACACAACAAAGCAACGTTGTCCAGAAACAGACCGCCACTGGGGAAGTCTAGGCAAACACGGCAAGACCTGTCTGGATCCCAAAAGTCAGGGATCTGGTCAGAGAGAAAATAGCGGACAAAAAAGAATTTGGACCATCATACAGAAAGCCTGTACCTGTCCTAGCAATTCAAGGAGCACAAACTGTTCTTTTGCCGCCTCTTGCCGGGAAAAAGGAGAAAAGATTTATCTCAATCGACTTAATCGACTTAATCAAACCACACTATGTGGCCGATACTGAACAGTAGGCCTCGTGCACTCCACAGTAGCAGACGCCCTCCTCTAGCTGCAATCCAAGAAGTTCAAACAGAAAGACTCATCACGTTTGAAGAGCCTCCTGTGAGGAATGAAGGACTAAGCAACAATGCTATGGAACTCGTTCCCCTTGAACCCGAAATTCATCTACAAAATGAAACTCAGAACAACACTCAAGTTGCAATCAGACCAAAAGCAGACGTCTACGTAAACATGCCTCGACGAGAGCAAAATGCGATTTCAACAAATCCCAATGCAATTCCTACAAATGATCGAACTGCTTCTGGCTACTTCATGAACTTTGATACATTTTCCTTGGATCCAAGTGAACCGGAAACAACGCCAGCCCAAAAATCACGTAAACAGCAAGCTAAAGACTTTCTGAACTTTCTTAAAAATATTTACCTGGTATCGCCTTGGATTGAACTTTGGGTAATTACTGGAATTCTATTTTTTCTTTTCTGGCTAGGCTTAGTAATAACTTTTAGCATGCTTATTAATGGACGATATCTTCAGCAAAGCTCTACAGCCCCGAAAGTTAATTTGATTTTAAAACCACATCAATCGTCTCATCGTGAACAGAGAGACTTGTTATCAGTGAACATCACAGCGGTTCCTATACCGGACGGTATAGTTTGGGACAAAGTTGATTTCGAAATATTCGGTCCGACTGAACTTTTAAAAATGTCTCATTTATTTAAAATTTTATTAAGTGATATCATTACCTCCAGTACATTTTCTGATGATTGGGACTCTGAAACTGTTAATAACATGTTGTCTGATTTAGAAAAAACTGCTGCATTTCCGAACACTGAAATGTTAGAAAGTAATTCAGACTATGACACTTTGTACTGTTACCAGCATTATGGTCATCATTTCC
Organism: Calotriton arnoldi; assembly: GCA_963921515.1. NCBI lineage: Eukaryota > Metazoa > Chordata > Amphibia > Caudata > Salamandridae > Calotriton > Calotriton arnoldi. Next base: position 1,096,222 of record CAWUFW010004061.1, read on the forward strand.
TGCACAAATCTATTTCACCTAGAAATGTTTTTGAGTACCATCAGTGGGAACATTGCCCTACACCACCAAAAGGTAGTTCGCATACATTTGCACAGAAATTTTCATATTTTTCAGGTTTTAACACCACTGACCCAACCTCATATTATTATAAGGTTACACCAACATCAGCACTGAAAGTTATGTTGACAAACACCAAACAGATTTACTCTGCTTCCTTTATTGCCCAACTGTCGGAACAGGGTTTTGACCTATGGAAGGACACAATAGACTTAAAATCAGTCTGGGGTTCTAGGGACTGGCAAGTCCAGGGAACAGAAGCGCTATTTAGAGCATGCCTCATTCCACAGCAGATGATATTTCTAAACAAAACTGTGCAACAGACATCCTGTCTTGGATTAGCCAAGATCAGGGACCTAAACACACATCGATTTCCAACACCATCACAGATGGGAGGGTGGCAAAATTCGACTTCACAGAAAGGGGCAGCAGTAGATGACATTTTACAGTACAATAGATCAGACCCTGATTGGGAAAAATGGGTGGTTTGGCCCTTAGAGACAAACATATGTCATAAACGATTCTTGGGTATTACCAAAGGGTACAGGATCCACAGGCCACACCCACGTTATGTACAAAGAGAACATCCAGGGGTAGTGACATCCTACAGTGTTGGGCAGTTGTGCCTTGATTGGCTAGAAACCTCAACACTAACAGAGGTGAAACAACACTTAGCCTTACTCTCACAAGACATGGATCTTAGGGATTTTTACAAGGTCCCAGGAAACAACGTCAGAAACGTTTCATATATGCTGGCATCTATGCTGCCTATAATGAAGAGTGGAAAATATCACAACAAGAGGCCGCAGAGAGAATACGGGAAATAGACCGTATTAACTTAGAAAAATCGTTGTCTGTGGTAGACAATGGGTTAACAACTTTGTCCTTCAGAATATATTCTTTGTGCAATTTTGTGTCTTCTGCGATAGATATCCTAGAACAAGATTTGGCCATACTACAACACGGGCAATCTCAATTACGTTCTATCGTGTTATTGAGCTGGACGCTGCAATCTTTGCGTGCAGGCTTTGTGCTTTGGCCTTTTATAAACAGTACGTCTCTGTTTTCTGAATATAATCTAACAGATAAACAGGTTGAAATGGCACAAAGGGGAGATAAATATACAATGTTGCGTATTGAAAAACTGGACCGACTATCATTTACAGTAGCGGAGGCTCTGTCTACTGAATGGCTAATCTATGGCCACATAACTCTACCGGTCACTACTTTTCAGTTTCAATATTGCCTTGAACAACGGCAGGCGGGCAAATATGAAAAGATGGGTAAGGAATACATTAAGGAATCCTGGGATTTACCGTATAGATTTCGATGCCGGAGTGGGGATTGAGAAGTGTTTCTAAGTTGTACAAACTGCAAGAGCGCTTTGAGCGGTTCTCTCATGTGCCGGGACATTACATTGCACGGAGCGTGTAATGGTTTGATAGCAAACATGTCCTGCCACATGAAAGGGACTCCAGCTGCCGTGATGAAACCGGTATTCGAGCTGCTCTCAAATGGGAGTTAATTGATGCTGAACGATCAAGGTTGCTGTGGTATGCTTCCGGGCATTGCCTATCTGGTCACTGTGAACTCCAGGGTTACTTGCTGTATGCAAGTATTGTTTCCCCCAACAAGTACAGTCAGGGAGGTGCCGTTATGGCCTTCATTGAATGTTTCCTTTATACAATTTGATACTTTGAGCAGACTGAAAGCCATGCTTTTACAGCAGACCGTATCCTTAACCTACGCTCGAGAGACCTTTGATCTTCAAATCGCAAGGACCTCGACTGAGATACAGGCACTTATATGTACAAACTGCCCCATTCATTTTGCAAAAATGGTGAGTCGTATCTTTAATATGTCTAATACGAGTGGTATTGTACACCTATTTAAGACCATAGGGTCAGGACTTCTTAGCACCTTTCAGACAATCCTTGGAGTTATCCCGAACTTTGTCACTCCGTATTTAGAAGCATTTTTGGAGGTCTACCTCTGATCCTGCTATCAATAGCGGGAGTCCTGATTGTCATTTACCTACTACGCAATGGAGGGCCCAATTACAAACGAGATGGCAAAAGCACTCCTGAAGCGGAAATACCGTGAACACATGGTACAACATCTGGGCACACCTCTCCTGAGGGAACTAAGTGCCTCTTGGTTCCTATCAATTAGACCAGTCTGGATGGACTGCATCCTACCTGTTCTTCGATGCCTGTTTTGCGGTGAAGAATGCGTGTTGGACCTCTGTCTGACACTTGCAACGGACATGCCTGCGGACTTGAATACCAGGCTGGAACCCTTGAGGGCCCATGCTCGGCAATGTCCCCAGCGTATTCCCATCTTGATGGCTGCATTCCTCGAGAATCCGCAGGTGCCTTTTACAACTGGGGTAAGCTTTAGCTCCACCACTAGCACCACTAGCACCGAGGTATCGACTACAGCACCGGCTGCCTCTACACCAGCGATTTGCAGTACTGAATATCTTCTGTGCTCCATTGACGTACTCTGTGAGGTGTTACAAGGACCGTCCCCTGCAGCAGCAAGCAGCGATGATGTTGTGTCTCCCAGCCAGGACTTTTACTATGTAATTGGCTCATCGTGTGCTGGGAAAGAATTCGGATTTTCACTTTTTCTAAAATTAACTAAATTTGGAACACTTTCTAAAAATTGACACTTTCTCGCTGAAAAGCATGGCCTTTTGATGCTTGTAGACATTCAACTTATATAAACGAACTCAATTAGGACTGTGGCATAAAGCAAGAATTCCAGACAACTAATTTTCATAGTAATTTTTTTTTAATTTTTCCATTTTTAAGCAGTTTTTAAGATAATTTTAATACAAGATTTTAACAAAGCTCTTTGAAAAATGTTCCATGCTCTACTATCTAGTAAAGAGAATAGTCCACTAGCATTTATTTCATTGTTGACTGTTCGGAAGAGGAGTGGGTGTTATGTTTCATATAGGTATCCTAATACAGGCCCGGGGAACATCATACCCCTTCACCTACATTACCTCCCCTACACTACACTGTAACGAGCCTTTTAGGATTGAACCTTTACCTAGTTCTAGTCCTGGGTGCAGAAGGAGGGTGTCTCCTGAACAATAGAGTCCTATAACTCCATCAATAGACTCACTCAGTATGAATGGATATTCATATGGGTTCTTGGAAACCAGGCTGTGGCTACACCACCTTCCTCCCCACAGCTACGTACATGGTTCATCCCATACGTCATCGTCAAATCCAACAATCGCTAATACAAGCAACAAGGGACAAAGGAGCCCTAGAAACTTTCTGTATAAATATAGCACCTCTTGCTAGTGTTAGTCAGAGAGAACCGAGACTTCCAGGTCGACACACTGACCAGAGACGCTGAGGCTCCTGCATGCAGACGCTCCAGCTGACAGTGGTCTGAACATCCTCGTGGGGTGTCCAGCTCGAGACCAAGAAGGGCTCCTACATTCTCACTTCAGGTAATGGGGTTCGACTAAATCCTAGAGGGATTCTTGGCTTCACACCTACTCACATGCTAGGTACACTTAGGTACATCTAGATAGGCATCGTAGGAGTATGCGCTTTCTTTTATCAATGCATTTTATATTCATGTACTTATTCATGCTTATTGCAAGATGGTAGAACTGTACTATCCATTTAAATTCATAGTACTGCTAATCATATATCTCTGCTACTGTCTAATGGTTGTTGCAACTCATATATTCTACACAAGAATAACGACTGTTCAATAAACCCTTATTGAAACGCCCAGGCTGTTTATTCTGTGTATCTCTGAGACGAGATAAGTGAGCACGAGAGACTGAGCGAAAAGTAGTACATTCTTTCCACGATCTTGAGAGATCAGGGTTGTCATGTTCTGAGGTTGCCAGAAACTAATCTCTCCCCGATAAGAGGAGACACTAGTGGCACTGTGAGCTAGCTTATGCAAACAGGCTAACATTCTCGGTGGGGGTGCTCAGAGTCAATCTGCCACCAAACCCACAGTTCATGTTATCTGAACGCGCAGGTCCTGTATGGGAAATGTAGGAACTACACGACAATCCTGACATGGAACCTGTGGCATAACTCTATGTGACTGATATGTCAGACCCCACTAGAATGGTTGAAATACTTTGAAGTAAGTGGATCAATTTATAATATATCAGGAGTAAAATTAAGCTGGTGTGAATCTCTGCTGTTACCAGCAAATACACTGAGGGGCATGTTTATCAAGTAGTTGTGTCACCTTTGCACCACGCAATGAGGTGCAAGGGCCACATCAGTATAAAGTAATATTTATGAAGGCATGCAAGACCACCTTGCATTCCCCTGCGTCGCTTGATAAATCTAGAGTAACACAATGCAGTGCAAATCGCTGCATTGCCTTACTCTTCACTAGGGAGGCATTCCATGGGTGGAGCGTGGGAGTTCCCATGCATCCATCCTTTGTTTTTGGGGCATTCCCGGATTTACCAACACTGATAAACCTGGGAATGCATCAAAATGCTAGGCCTCCCCCAGGTGAGGCGTAATGAGGAGAAATATCTTTATTTCTCCCCTGTTTTTTTCTTTTTTATGTGAGTTGTATTTTTCAGCACACATAAAAAGAAGAAAATGCCTCCGAGGATTGTTTTTTTGCAGGAAGGTGACCCTTCTTGCACAAAACCAATCTTGTTTACAATTCAGGCACCCTTGCACCATGGTGCAGGAATGTGCCATATAATGTTAAGTACTGTGCATTCCTGCCCTTTCCCTATCATGCAGCGCAGCAATGTAGTTTGCTGCATTGCGTTATTTTTTTATAAATGTGCCCCTAAGTTGTAGACAAAAACAACACCACTACTCCCACTTCATTGGGGAACCATTTTGATATTTGGGCATTATCATCACAAATGAAGATGTTAGAAGCTTTAAATTTAATATTAGAAGAGTGGTGTGAAACTTAGAAAGTCAGTGGATTTTTGAATACCTCTACCACTCTCCCTAATGGCAGGAGCAGCGTTGTTGAAATTAGCTTCATTGCTGCAATGCCTTTATATGTCTCAGTGCTGTATGTGCTGACAACTCTTTGGCGACCTAAAAAAATGATTGAAACACCTCTTAAGGGAAGGAAAATAAACAGAGTAGAGCTTAGTACAATAAAACCTAATGATGAGAGAGGAGGACTGGGGATTCTTGACATGGGACCTTGTTGTAGTTATATGTAAGTATTCTCCTTTAAGCATTGCCAGCAGCTCATGCCAGGAATGTTCACAGTCTCCACGGTGAGGGTTCTAAGGTGTTCAGTTGAAGACTGGGAGCACACTTGCTGGCAGCTGATGTTGGTGGTGTATTCAAGACGACAATAAATAATACTGAAAGAATACTGCATACAGCGTCCTAACAATGGCAACGAGTGACGCTTGATTGGGGACAAGCTTCATCCCCAACTCCCCTGAGAACCCACGTATGAGGTTTTTAAAAACACTTACCCGCACTTGTGAATTTGTAAACTTACAGACTCACAGATACAGGATCAGTTGGTAAGGTGTACAAACAGCTCCAGGGTACAAGAGAAACTATTATTGAGGAATCCTTCGCTCAAATAAGCAGTTGCCCTTCTCGAGGGAATGAAAAATACATTGGGCTGGGTAAAAGAGATGAAAACTCACATGATGGTAGCTGATAATGTTCCTACACCTAATAGTATACACAAGGTGGTGGAGAAGGAGGTGCAACAGGATTCAATTGGAAACATTTGTAAAGTGACCCATGGAGGGAAAGTTAAGGTTCCATCGGAGTCTTCTAAAGTGAAATGTTACCATTGTGGAAGTTTCAGTCACACTTCTGGCAATCCTACCTGTTATGCAAAAAATTCCACATGTCATAAGTGTGGCCTTAAAGGTCATTATGCAAGGGTTTGCAGGTCTAATGGGAGAGTACGAGCTGTGGAAAATGTGGAAAATGTAAGCAATAATCCGAGAACGGTGGTATCGAATGTAAAAAGTGATGGTGAAGTGGATGCTGGTTATGTGAGCATGCCAGAGTGTGAAGTTGATATTGGTGGTAAGCAATGTGTGGTTCTAGCGGACTACACTGGTTGGAAATGAGTTGTAGGACACAACATTTACCAATATGCAGCTCTGTTCTCCGGACATTAACCCGGTTAGTTATGGGGTTCACATATTGATATCTTAGGTTATGTGGTAATGAGGATAGAATTCAAAGGTAGGGAGACCATTGGGAAAGTGTATGTGGCCAAGCGAGGCGACAACCTCTTAGGTTGGAGACATTAAAGAGATTTGGGGATTATGTTAAATCTGAATGCACGCAATGCATGTGACCACGTCATGCTGGTGGATAATAGTGAGAGTGGAGATAATTTCTTCAAGGATTTACCGCAGGTATTTAGTGAGGAGCTGGGATTACTCAAAGACTTTGAGCATCAGATTGTGCTAAAAAAGGATGCCAAACCTTGTGTGCATAAAGTGAGAAAAGTTCTTAACATGATGTTGGAACCTTTGAGAGGGGAACTAGACAGACATGGCTCTGAATGTAATAGAGGAAATTGAATCCTCAGAGTGGTTGGCTTCAGTGGTTTTGGCACGTAAGGATGGGGGAAAATCTGTCAGAATGTGTGTGGACTTGAGAAGCCTAAATAAATGGATCTGGGTAGATAGTCAACCACTCCCTAGTGGAGAAGTGTGGCTCAATGGTTAGAGCGGCAGACCCTGATGCAGAGATCTGGCCCGGGACCAGGGTTCAATTCCCGCCTCGGTGAGTCTTGGGCTCAATTTCCTCGGACCTGATAATTCTCGCCTCGGTGCCTATTCTAATCATGGGTCCCACTCTGCAACTCTGGGCAATAGCTTGCTTAATCTCCACAACGGCCCCAACAGCGCTGGGATGCCTGGCTTCACCCTGGGGGTGCCCAGGAGTGGACATTTCACAGGGAAAAGCCAGGAAGGGTTCCACAGCGGTATGCGTACAGCGCCAGGACACCCCTTTGGGGGTATAAGTGCGCTTTACAAATTTCATTTTATTTCCCCAACATTGCTGAATCCATCACCATGCTGGATGGTGCAAACATTTTTACTGTGTTAGATCTTTCTTCAGCGTATCATCATGTGCAGTTGCACTGATATTTGAAGCGCCTGACTTCCTTTGTGACGCTGTTAGGTGCATAAGGTTTTGTGAGAATGCCATTCGGGCTGGCCTGGGCTACGGCCTGCTTCCAGCGAATTATGAAGATGGCACTGGGTGATATGCCTAATGTATTATTCTTTCAAGAAAATATCCTGGTGTATGGTAAAGATGTGACTTCGCATGACGGAATGTTGAGAAGGGTGTTGGCGAGACTGTCAGACAGAGGTCTCACTGTAAACAAACAGAAATGCAGAATTGGAGTGACGTCTGTCACATATTTGGGTCATGTTATATCGGGGAAGGGCATTCAACCCAAACTTAAATTAGCGGAGAGTATTGCGAATGCTCCTACTCCCTCTGACAAGGTGCAAGTGAGATCCTTTCTTGGACTTGCTGAGTTCTACTTGAAGTTCATTAAAGGTTTCACCAGCATTGTAAAACCCATTAAGATATTGTTAAAAAAGGGGACTCAGTTTGCCTAGTTTGATGACTGTGAAGTGGCCTTCAAAGCTGTGAAGCAAGCAATCAGTAAAATGCCTACCCATGGTAATTTTGACACCAAAAGGAAAATCATCCTCACCACTGATGCCAGCCTTAAGGGGTTGGGTGCAATTCTTACTCAATTGGATGGGGGTGAGGAGAAGGTGTTTGTGTTTGCCTCCAGGGCACTGAAGAAGGCAGAAGAACAATATGCCTTTATTGAAAGGGAAGCCTTGGCTATAGCCTGGGCAGTCAGGCACTTCAAGTTTTATCTGTGGGGCATTCCCGTTTAAGTGAGAATGGATCATTGTCCTTTGGTGCAGATATTTTCATGCAGCCAAAGTGAGAGGCTAACATAGAAGGTTTGGAGGAATTTCATTTTCAGGTCCAGTATCTTCCTGGTGTAGCAAATAAAGCAGAGGACTGCTTGTCTTTTTGTGCCAGTGGAGGGCAGATGTGATGTTGCTACTATTGAGTCAGCTGGTGTGAATTGGGTTAAGGTAATTACCATTACAAAAGAGGAGTGGGAAAAGGGAAAGGAGGAGGATATGTTGTTTCCTCTGGCCGTTAATCATGTTATTAAGGGCTGGACTGATTACAAAAGTCTGGATTCTGATTTGAAGCCTTTTTTGTCAATAAGGAAAGAGCTTACACTACTTCAGGGAGAAATCATGCGAGGTGTGAGGGTAGTTCCTCCCAGTGGCATGAGATCCAAGATAATAAACCTTGGTCATGAGGAATATCTGGGGAGGAGTCTGACCAAAGCTCGTGTTCGTGAGAGATATTGGTGGCCGGGCATGGATCGCCAGCTAGAGGCGGTGGTTCAAGAGTGCTATCAGTGTGCTTCCAATGATAAATCTCGTGTTTCCAATTCTGCTCCTCTTTTGCCTGTGGTTATCCCAGGCAAACCATGGACTAAATTAGGCCTAGACATAATGGGCCAGTTTGACTTTTTGCAGCCATCTGAGAGATTTGTGTTATTGCTGGTGGATTTCACTTCCAAATGGGTATCTACAAGGTGTGTGAGCACGGTGAACACTAAGGTGGTTTTGGAGTTTCTCAAAGATGAATTTCCGAGTGAAGGGATAACCAAAGTTTTGGTCACTGACAATGGGGTGCAATTCACCTCACATGAAATGCATGAATTTTCAAGAGATTTTGGGGTCACTCATCAGAGGATATCTCTGTATGCGCCGTAGGCCAATGGCCTTGCGGAAAGCATGAATAGAGTGGTTAAAGATTGTGTACAGAGAGCCTTAGAAACAAGAATTCCCTTCAAGTGCGTACAGCGTCCTAGCAGACCTCATTGCGAGTAGTGGTATTTTACCTGGTGCTATAACTGGATGAAATACCACAAATCGGAACTACAAGTTTCTCTGGGCCACAGAATTATCGTCTTTGAAAATTCTGAACCTGATAATTCTGGACCAGGAGACAACCGACCTGGCTTTGCTGCTGTTGCAAGGGCTGTGGGCAGCAGTACAGCTCCTGCCCCACCTGTCCCCTGCAGCAGCACAAGGGTAGCAGACAATTATATGAATAAAGGCTGATAGGTAGTAGTGTTCCCTATGAGGGAAATAACCGCACATCAATGAGATCAACGTATCTATAACTGACAATAATAAGCGTGAGAAATATCATATATGTTGCTATATTTGCAACAGGGTGCAAAGGTAGCTTCGAACACCTACTACCCAGAGGTGCTATCAGCACATTACAAAATAACATGCATATCAATATACAGAAAAAGAAGCTGTTACAGCACACCCATACCATGTAAAATAATCCCAAAACCAGTATTGGACAAGTATTAAATAAATCCTAAAGTCCAATTAGTTACTAAACACATGAGGATAATACAATAAGACACATAATATGTAAAGCATTCAAATAGCCCAAAAGTCATCAGTTGATAATTCCTTGTCTTTTTAATGGTTTCTTAAAGATTCCCAGCACACGATTTAGTCGACACGTGTTTCGTCTGTACTCAGACTTTTTCAAGGCAAGATGGGAATATTGACGAAATATAGTCCAATAAGGATCTGTCCATGTAGTACGTCTGATAGCGTAATGCAAATATCCACAAAGTTAATACGTTTGGTCAGATGGTCTTACAAAATAAACAACAGTGGTACGTCAAACGACACAATAAAGAGTCGCGAATTCCAATTTAGTAACTATATGCTGCTACGGTCTTGACCCGTAAGTTTTGTCATTTATGTCTCCAAGTAGAAAAAATATAATAATGTAGACCATATATATCGTTTAAAGCGCGAGGCACAACCCTGGTAAGTATGCGACCCTATAGACGATAGTATCTCCACAGCACAAGCATGTGTGAATGCTCGTAATCTAAGCCTCGCGCTTTAAACGATATATATGGTCTACATTATTATATTTTTCTACTTGGAGACATAAATGACAAAACGTACGGGTCAAGACTGTAGCAGCATATAGTTCCTAAATTGGAATTCGTGACTCTTTATTGTGTCGTTTGACGTACCACTGTTGTTTATTTTGTAAGACCATCTGACCAAACGTATTAACTTTGTGGATATTTGGATTACGCTATCAGACGTACTACATGGACAGATCCTTATTGGACTATATTTCGTCAATATTCCCATCTTGCCTTGAAAAAGTCTGAGTACAGACGAAACACGTGTCGGCTAAATCGTGTGCTGGAAATCTTTAAGAAACAATTAAAAAGACAAGGAATTATCAACTGATGACTTTTGGGCTATTTGAATGCTTAACATATTATGTGTCTTATTGTATTATCCTCATGTGTTTAGTAACTAATTAGACTTTAGGATTTATTTAATACTTGTCCAATACTGGTTTTGGGATTATTTTACATGGTATGGGTGTGCTGTAACAGCTTCTTTTCTGTATAAGGGTAGCAGACAATGCCCTCCAAGGCAGTCAGAAGCTTGTCCAAACATTCAGGCCTCCACCCTTCTTACCCCTCCTCACCTTGGACCTCATGTTGACACTTCCCACCTGCTCAGAGCAGGCACAAAATGTCAGCATTTATTTTCGCCTGAATCAGAAAAAACTCCCCAGCAAAGTACCTGCTATCTCTGGGATGGAGCAAATAATCCCCATTCAGAGGGAAAAAACTCACAATTACTTGAATTTGATGGAAGTCCTGCCTGAAATCATAGAGCCTTCCGCCACGATATTACTGCACGAAATTCCTTCCAACTTGTAATGAGAACCATGGAGTGCTGCGACTTGGCAGCACAGATACAATTTGTGGCTCGCCAGTTTCAGTTGGGAAGAGACATAAATAGGGATTTACTCATCTGGTTGATCACCGAGAGAGAACTGGGTAATCTACCTGTGACCACTGCTGGGCCAAACTAAGGATTAACATTTTGACTGATCTAGCATAAAGGCAAGTTATCAGCTCTCGAGAAAGGATAGAGATGTACAGCGTTCCTATTGAAGCCTCCCTAATTTTTTTAAGTCTCTGGTTGATATTCATTCAATGATATGTGAAGAGGGAGAGTGTAATCAGATAGATGACTTGTCCAATCACAAGTACATGGCATGCCAAGTATACAGTGTTTATTGTGTGATAGATTTCTTAAAGCAACAAAGCCATCTAAGACATGACAAGTACATACATAAGGCAAAATCCAAAATGTACAGAACAATATGCAAAAATGTGATGGAATCTAGGAGGGACAAATGGGAAGAGTATTGTAATGGGGTAGAGGCCTGTAGTGGGGTAATGGGTAAGGTCTACAGTATTAATATATCCAACTACCACCATGCACAGCCTTTGGCCGTGTACGGCGGAAGTTGGCCACAGTCAACCCTTATAAGCACCCAACTCTCACCACGCACAGCCTTTGGGTGTGCGCAGCAAGGATGGCTGTAGCGCCTGGCCTGTGGCCAGTCCCTGCAAACAACCCACTATAAACACGCATTCCAAAATGTGGTATAACATAAGAGTATGCAACAACACGCCCTGGGTGATGGTTGCATCCTATCAGTTTCCTCATTAAAATATGACTGAACAGGCTCACACAATATTTCAATATAAAATTGATGGTTATTCTCCTTTGTTTACCTTATACCTACACAGAAACTATGAAGCCTGTTGACTGTGTTGTGCTATACACAGTGCATTGTTTCCTATGCATTATTCTTATGCCTAAATTACATATTTCGTTCTAACCATTTTTTATTAATCTTCACCTAGGCGAGGAGACAAATCGTTATGATAGTAGTAGGATGAAGAGAATATACTAGATAGGGAAACCACCATGAAAAAAGCATATGGCTGCTAATTTTCATTATGTTGCATATTGTAATTACGGAAAATTGGCACTGTGCCCGACTTGCAACCTCCAAGCCCCAGAGCCTCATTTACTTTTTATTAGCATAACCTTGTAACATGGTTACAACATTGCTACAATGATCACGTCATGCTCTGTTTCACTGTTAGTGTTTTTTATTGATACAATAAATAGAACATAATAAAAAAATAATCATGGATATTAGGCTGCCATTGCGAATAGCTTGTCTAGGCCAGTGTTTCCCAAACAGTGGGTCGCAAGCTAATTTTTGGTGGGTTTCAAAAGCCCAAGCAATAAATAAGGATGTCTTTAAATTCTGCATTTATCTTGTCACATTCACTGCACTTCAAACAAAGAGGTCTTTGTAGTCAGGAATATATAGTCTGCTGCTTATTTTTTTTTCATAGGGACTGGTATTTAAAAACTCCTCTCACTTTGCAGTCAGAGAAAGTAAAGTAAAGTGAATTATGCACCAATCTTGCTGTGGTACATGAAGTGTGAAAGGAAAGAATGTAGGATGTAATTTTTTCGTAACACACAACAAAATGTAAATACATGTAAATAAACTGTACACACTCAGCATTTAGGAAAGCAAAAATGAAGCACATTATTTTGTTATTCTGAAGTGTAAAGAAAACAAAGATTTTAATAGGATCAGAACAAATCAAGAGTCTTCACTTGGTGATGCACAAACAATAAATATTCACTGAAACCCTATTTCCACATATTTGAGTGCAATATAGTTTTATCAGTAAAACTATCCCTGTGCAAATTTAGTGAACATATCACATGGAAAATGTGCTGCCTGTAAATGACAACCCACTACCACACAATGTTTTAATGACATTCAAAAGTATCCCACCTCATGCCTATTAAAGCTAGATGGGTCGAGAAAGTTTGTCATACTAAAAAGTGGGTCATGATTCTAAAAAGTTTGGGAAGCCCTTGTCTAGGAGGATAAGCGAAGTGCAGAATTTTTCTATTCATTCATTTATTCACTAATGTAGAGTTACTGATGTGATTGATAAAAGTCTGTGTTCTGTGGCGTTCTCGTTTTATTAGTTAGTATGATTCATAAACTATTGCAGTCACAGAAATATTCTCAAAATATGACTGTGAGATGGAAATAGAAAGTATGCCAGTGACAGACATAGAGTTCATGTATGCAACATAATTAAAATGAGATACTAATGCAAAAACATGTTCATTATTATTTTCTGCTACACCCATCATCTCTGCTCATAATATATTGATCACTTACTATCAATAGGGTAAATCTGTATTCCTCAGAACCTGGGTACTGTATGGTAAATGCAAAATGGTTCTGTTAAACTAAAAATGCATTTAGGTCAAAACATTCATATCGTTTTATCACTATTGCTTAAGTCAATTATAATAGAATGAACATAAATTTCAGATAAATGTAGGCCTGACCACATACATTTTTTTAAATGATGTATTATCACAATTGGTAGAAAAATGACAAATCAATCTTTACATACACAAGGTGATCCATGAGTGATATGTGCAAGAAGTGTTCGTGCAGTGTAATAGAAAAGTGACTACATAGAAACATAAAAGTCATAAAGTTAAAAACTAAGGGGCCTATTAGCAATAACCGGCGATAATTATTGCTAAGCGCAGTTAGCGCTAGGATAATTATCGCCGGCTATCGCAGGTTTCTATCGCGGAGATAGCGTGCTATCAGCAACGCTTATCTCCAAAGCGATAGAAACCCTGGAGAACAGTGTGAATATCGCTTGAAAACAAGCGATATTCACACTGTGACCAGTGTTAGCTTGGCGATAGGGCGAGGGGATTTAGCCAAGTAATCCACCTCCCATTGGATTACATGGCTAAGTCAGGTTTAGACCAGGTGTTAACAAACCAGCGCTAAACGTGTTTAGCGCTGGTTCGTTAATCACCTCCCCTGCCTCGCTAATAGGCGATAGCGACCTTAGCGACTGTTTCCAGTCGCTTTTAGGTTGGGAACGCCTACTTTGCATGCCATTAGCGATAAATATCGCTGGCATGCAAAGCGGCACCCAACCCGGTCGCTATCGCCTAGAAGCTGTCGCTAACAGCAGTTAGCGACAGCTTGCTAATAGGGCGATTGAATTATCGCCGCTTTAGCGGGAAAAGTCCCGCTAAAGCGGCGATAATCACGTTGATAATATGCCCCTAAGTATTTTTAGAGTGGCCCCGCCCACTGCGAAATAGTCTGTTTTCTCTTCTGTGGGTGTAATCTTATATTGTGCATTATTGCCAAATACGAGAAAATACAGTGCAGGCATCAATAATGATCATCTATATTTTGACCCCCTTCATACAGTGTGTGATTCCCTTTCATCTATTGGGGTCTTCATCAGGACATTGCAAGAAACAACCTGTGCACAAAAGCACATATGATCAGGCCTCATGCTTAGACATTATTTGCTTCAGCCTAAAATGAGTCCAGTAACAACAATGTAACTGACCTCTAGTCGATAACTCAAAGCAATCCAGAGGCCACAACTCGTTCCTCTATGGCACGCGGAATCAAGCATAAGAGGGGACCACCCAATGACTATCTCTCCCCTGCAGGGTTAAATTCCTAGAAAACGAATAAAATTCTTTTATGTCATAAACCCAGAAGAAGTGACACTTCTAAAACTTGAGGGCCAGCTGGACTCCCTCAAATTTACCCAGTCAATGCCTCTATTGCACTTCAAGATTCCTGGTCACCTTGCAAATACACTCAACTCTGTGAAAATACAAATACCTTTTTAAAACTAGTTTATTAGTATAAAACCAAATTGTTAAAGGATGTAAATCAGAGAGCTGCCTACTTATTAGCAGAATAACAGCTCCCTCTCAGTGGAAAGAACAGCTGTGAATGCGAAGTGGCTCACAGCTAACAGATAATGAAGAGGCGGCACGCTGATGTGTGCGCACACGCCTGCCCCAGGAGAAACCTCTCACACAAGGACGGCGACCCCAAGGTTAGTGCTCTATGCGCTTCTATCCATTACTAACATGTGATACAATGTAGCAAGACTACCAGTCATAGTACAAATACAGTAATGCATGAAAACCAGGTTTGAACACAGACTGCCACTGTGAGAACACCGAGCCAAAAATTGGCGTACTTCCATCTCGGTGTTAAATTTGTTCGGGAGTCTTGTGGGTACAAAGGAGAGGCCCTTGGATAAAATATTTTGCTCACCTTTGGAGATTGTATAATCTGACAAGTTAATAATGGGATTGTCCCTTGCTGCTGCCACCCCTGGTGTTATCACTTGTAGTGTTGCTGCCTCGTCTGTATTTCTGCATTATTCTCTGTGGTGTAAAATTGCACTGCTCTCCGAAATCTGCCCCTTCCTCTGTTCCAACCTTGATCCCAATCCCTTGTTCTGCTCCATTCTTGGTCCGTCCCCCTCCTCCTGTTGGGTATCCATCAGTCCTCCCCTTTTAGTCAGGACCAAGGCTGGAGCAAAACACAATTTTTTTCAGGACAGTGAGGCTGAGTGATAAGTTCAGCAAGACTCCTAGGGGCATATTCACAAGCCCCTATCGCCACAGGAAAGTCAATTTTAACAACGTTCCTGTGGCGATAGGTGCTTTGCCTTATTTTCAAGGTGGCGTTACGCCACTTAATGTGGCTTAACGCTGCCTTGTAAATGAGGCACCTTTTCATACTATATTTAGCGTGAAAAGGGTGGGCAATGGGTGTTGCAGTGGGCGTTCAGCCGCAACACCCATTGATTTTGACGCTGCCCCCTATTTACAATAGTGGCGTAAATAGGACGCAGCGCCAAAATTAAGACCAGGGAAAACATAGTCTTAACATTGCGAAACGAGGAGAAATGCTTTTTTCTCCTCGTGTTTGCTGTTTCTATGTGTGTTGCATTGTGCAGCACACATAGAAACAGCAAAACACCATGAATGATTGTCTATGTGCAGGAAGGTGTGCCTTCCTGCACATAAACAATCATCAAAAAAATGATGAGTGCAGCTCGTCATTTTTTTGATGATTGTTTATGTGCCAGGTCGACATGGCAGTAAAAACTGTGTGCAGACACTGCGGTGGCAGGTCTGAGAACCCTTTGAAAGGCTGCTTGTGTGGGTGGCACAATCAGTGCTGCAGGCCCACTAGCAGCATTTGACTTACAGGCCCTGGGCACACACAGTGCACGGTACTAGGGACATAGTATTAAGTCAAACAAGCCAATCATGGAAACACCAATCCATAATAACAATTTACACAGAGAGCATATGCACTTGAGCACTGATTAGCAGTGATAAAGTGCCCAGAGTCCTAAAACCAACAAAAACAGGGTAAAAAACAGGAGGCCAAAAAGCAAAAAGTCTGGGGATAAACCTGCTGGAAAAGCCAGGTCTAACACAACCCTCTTCCAGCCTAAAGCCAGGGTAGAATAATCAATTCCTCGATGGACTTCCCTTCTTTGGGCGATAGAACCTAGACCCACAACAGCGGGCGCATGTTCTGGCTCTATGCCTTGCTGAACCCAGTTGGATCCTTCTATCCATACTCTCAGGTCCCACTATGCTAACGCATTGGGGAACCCTCCTTCTCACCTGGGGACCCCATCTGTGCAGCACCTAACCGTAGCTTGCTCACATGTGTGTCCCCGCAGGCAAATAGTACCCACAGGGCCAGCACAGTGGTGTGGCCCAGTCCACCCCTGGGGTGTGACTCTTGCCCCCCCCAGGGGCCACGCTGTCCACCAGGACAGCAAGCCACAGTGGCCACTGGCAGCTGTCAGTGATGAGAGGCAGGCCTTATTCCTCTCAGGGCTCTCCAACCTCTGTGGCTTCAGGGAGTAGGGGGCGGTAGCCCCTGATGCCTTCCAGCCATTGTCCACTCTCCCTTCTGCCAGGTCAGGCATGGTATCCTGGCACTGGTCCACGAGCCCAGTGTCTGTACCCGGCAGCTGGATAGGAGACTGGGGTGGGCTCTCCCACACCCAGTCCTCCTCCCTGGGACTATGCACCCTCCCACTTGGAGCGGTACCCCCAGAAGACAAACCAGTAGGGGTACTGATATTAGTCAAACCTTCCTCCTGGTCAGTTGGGACAACCTGAACCTGGCCCTCCAACCCAGGGTCTGCACCCTTAGGTTGGACCTGTGCCTGGCAACCCAGGACTTCCGGGGGAGTACACCAACACCCCCAAGGGAAACACACTCATCAGGAGTTGTGCAGGAGTCTGCCTGGCGCAGGTCTCCAGCCTCCTGTCCACCTGACAGAGCATGAAAACCCCCAGGTCAGAAGTGGCCTCATCGGGGTCAGTCCTGGGGTGCTCTGGCCTCAGAGCTGGCAACTCCTGACCCACAGGTCCTTCCACTGGGGACTGTGTCACCCCTCTCCCCTCTCTCTAGACTCATGCACCCTCCCGAATGGAGAGGTGCTGCCAGACACCAGAACTGGTGGGACGCTTGTTACAGCAGCCCCCCTAGCTCACCTGACACCTTGGGATCCCCCTCAGGGGATGGCCTCCCATTGCAGACCAGGCCCCCCTCCTGGTGTTCCCTCATGGAACCAACCAGGCCTTAAGACTGGGTTTCGGGCACCACGGGACACAACCCACTCCCACTCCTTCTCTTAGACAGGACATGGAACCCTACACCCCTACCACTACTTTGGGACCTATCTGGGTTACCACAACCCTCCCCTACCTCACTTGGTTGGGGAAAACCTGAGCCACCTCCTTCAGGATCACCCCACATGCTTCTTCAGAACCTCTGAAATTCACCAAAGGTCTGCCTCCGGTGCTAGCTCCCTGGGGTCAGAGAACTCACACTCAACCAGGTGTTGGCATAGCTCTGAAAAACAGGGACTTAAGATATGCTCTCCAACAATTGAATCACACAGCCCCCACTGGTGTTAACCAAGATACTCTTTGACTCACCACCCAGTGCTTCGCACAAGTACCCCACATCACTCTCCTGAGACTGGCAAGACAGTGTCTGACTGTCTCTGTCACTCAACCCACACTCTTCTGGGCGATCTCCACACTCACGTACCAGGACTTCTACCATAGGGGAACCCCTCTCCCTGCACCTCTCATCTAGAGTCAGTAGAGTGTCCCTCCTACCACTAGGAATATGATCCCCTGTGCCAGTTCCCCAATCCACCTCAGGAACACTGCGCACCACTGGAGCCACCTCATAAACCTGAACCCCCTGGTGTATGTCGACCCCCTCCTTCAAGTCAGGCACCACATCTCTGGGTGTATGTTCTTCTCCCTTAGCACAAGATAACACCTTTTTGCTGCCACCATCTGAGCTAGACTCAAGCTCCAGCCAAGCTCAGTTCTTGAGCTACACACATTTCCATTTCTTGGGCTAAGGCCCTCTTGGTCTCACCCCTCTTGAGTTCCCGGTTGAAGTCTCTCAGCCTCCGCTCACCAGCTAGAAGTCACCCATTTTTCTCTGTTTCTCCCTCATTGTCAGAGAAGTCCTCCTCCTCAGAATCATCTGGTAGTGTTGCTTCTCAACGTGTGACCTCATAAGAATACAGGTGTGCCTCAAGATCCCTCATTGTGGATCCTTTCTCCTCAGGCAGCCCCTTCTCCTTGCAAAATGCTTTTATCTCCTTCATTGTGTAGATGTACAGGTGACAAAAGTTGATTTCCATTTTGTCAAGACTTCAAAGGTGCAACAGCTAATCAGAGTCTCAGTATCAAAAATACATCCAGGAGGACACCAGAAAACAGAAAAAAACAGTATGTGTTTTTTTGTTTTTGTTTTTTTTTCTTTGATTTTTTTAAAAAAAGGACACCACAATACATCCATAATAACCAAAAAGTTACGATACACAAAAGTACATCAGATGCATAAACATAATCATACATTTCCCTCTTTATCATCAACGAAACCAAATCACATCAAATTATAAAGACAAGACAACTAAAAGCCCTCATTCTCCCTCAATGATCATCTGGATTCGTATCAGAGCCACCGAGTGGCTTCTCGCCTATGCATTCGTATCACCCATGCTGACCGCACCCTGCCCACCCAAAACCACCCAGTGCGAAACAGGCTACTCAGCCTCAGCTGCTTCAGACAATAGATAGAGCCTCAGGGGTTCCCAAATATCCTTAGGTCTTGAGATCTTAGGCAGACCCTCCGCGTATGTCTCTAGGTTGTCTTTGCAATAGACCAAGTCCTTTATCCATTGGTCCACTTTCGGCGCTCGTCGCCCTCCCCATGTAATTGCTACCCGCCGTGCGGCCATGAGCAGGGCCAGTCTCACGAATCTACCAGTCACGCCCCGGACATGGGGTACACAGCACAGCAGACAAACCAATGGAGTGCACTGTAATTCAACCGCAGCCATATTCTTTACATCGCTCACCACAGCCTCCCAGAATTCAGCCACCCTCCCACAACCCCAAGCGAGATGTAAGAAGTCAGCGTTTCCCTGACCACATCGCGCACATGTATCGGACTCCCACAAGCCAAATCGCAGCAGGTGGGCAGGTGTATGGTACACTTGATGCAAATATTTGAAATGTATAATGCGTAAGTGTCCATTCATGACAAGGGTACCCGTCAAGTCGCACACATACTTCCAATCTTTCTCAGATATGGGCTCAGGCAGACAGGTATTCCATCGCTCCCAACTTTTGTCAGGCAGACCTGGGCATTCATCCCGGACCATCTTATATAAGCGGGATAGCAGTTTTTTATTGGTGGGAGTGGTGAGCATGAACTGCAGGGACAGCAGCGTGGGAGGCTCCAGGGGGTAGGTATCATAGTGAGCCCTGACCACATGCCTAAGTCTGTGCATAGCAAATCTGAACAACAGTGTTGATTACTAATATATTGCAAGGCGCCTGGTGTGATAAAGGACCCCTCAGGGTAGAAATCCTGCATCCGCTGGAAGCCCGCCTCCTCAATCAGCCGCATCGATGGGGCTTCGTGGGTAACCGACAGCGCGGCATGATATGTTATACGCAGGGCTGGAGCATACAGCGGCAGCTTGAGCACAAGTCTTCCCACCTCCTGCCAAGCAGCAACAGTCGTGTTCACTGTATTTATCTCCGTCCTCGGAGTCCCACGTGCCCCATGTGTGAACACCCTATGCAACGGTATTGGAGATACATCCCCTCCTTCCACCGCGACATGTGGTGTGTAGGCGTGCGGTCTCACCCAATAAAATGCATATTGGGCTTGTGCACAGAGATAATAATATAGAAATCCGGCGCCCCAAAGTCGCCTTTACCATAATCACTGGTGAGCACCGACCATCGCACACGAGCACTTTTGCCCCCTCAGACCAGCCGGAGCAGTGTACCACGAAGTGTATTAAAAAACCCCTTCGACAATAGAATAGGGATGTTAGTAAATAAGTACAAATACTGAGGCAGGACCACCATCTTAATAAGTGTGATACGATCCGCCAAGGAGAGCGGTAGGCCTACCCACACATCCACTTGTTGTTCCGACTTAATGTGCGCCCTCCCATAGTTCTCGCGCACCACCCTGTCCGGGTCCCGGTGGATCCAGACCCCTAGATATTTTATGGGGTCCGCTGGTCATACCAAGGGAAACTCCATATCAGGTTGCGTCATGGACTCCGTCAGTGGGATGATGTTAGACTTATCCCAGTTCACTACTAGGCCCGACAGGCGACCAAAGCGCACGTATTCCCTCAGCAGCTGTGCTAGGTACCTGGATGGCTCACGTACAAAAAGCACCATATCGTCCGCATATAGCGAGATGGCGACCGGGCGGTAGTTAAAATTTAGTGCTGTTTCCCTATGTCGCTGCCTCATAACACACACTAGGGGTTCGAGTATAAGGGCAAAAAGCAACGGGGACAACGGGCAGCCCTGACGAGTGCCCCGCCGTATAGTAAATGGGTCGGATGTTAACCCCCCAACACGCACCCTGGCTGAGGGATCCGCATATAACACTGTTATCCATTGTAAAAATAGAGGCGGGAAACCCATGCGCCGAAGAACAAAAAACATATAGCTCCACTCGACAGAATCAAAGGCTTTGGCCGCGTCCAGCATTACTGCCGCAGCAGACCTGCTAGGCTCAAGGATGTGAAACATTGAAAAAATTGTCCGGAGATTGTGTGAGGTAGATCTATCGGGTATGAAACCCGATTGGTCGGGTAGCACCAGGCACTGCATCAGGGGTTGTAGTCGGACCGCCAAAATCTTGGCCAGCACCTTGGCATCTATATTTATCAGTGACAGCGGGCGATAAGAGTCACATTGATCAGGAGGCTTGTCCTTTTTAAGTAATGTAATAATCAATGCCTGCCGCAACGAGGGAGGCAATGTCCCCGACTCATGGGCCTCAGCATACACCTCCAGTAGATATGGAGCTAATAAATCAGCGTAGGCTTTATAAAATTCAGCCGTAAGGCCGTCGGGCCCCGGTGCCTTGCCATTAGAAAGGGCCAGTATAGCAGTCTTGACCTCCGCGACAGTGACGGGTAAATTGAGATAGTCCCTATGCGCGTCCGAGAGCCAGGCGCATGCCACATCCGCCAAGTACTCTTCGAGTTCAGCTGCGGACGCCTCCCCTTTGGACTCGTACAGGTCAGCATAAAAGTCGCGGAATTGCTTGGTAATGGCAAGGGGGTGATAGTGCTCCCCCCATTGGAGTCCGTGATCTTATCTATTGGAGGCTGTTCCATGCGACTCTTGATTTTGTTTGCGAGTACATGGCCAGGTCTCCCGCCCTCTCCATATCTGCGCGCCGTATGTCTGCGCGTGAGGTACCGTACTTCAGTGTCAGCTAGGGTATCGTACTCGAGAATTAACTCATGTATGCGGGCCAAGGTATCGGCTGATGGGGCCGCCACGTAACCATGTTCCAGCGCCCGAAGAGCAGCTTCCGTCTTGTGCAGCCGCTCTCGGATATCCTTCAATATGCCTGCCGTAGTGCTAATGCACACCCCCCTGATTGTGGCCTTAAAGGCCTCCCACATAGTGGAAATGATATCCACAGAGCCCTTGTTCAGTACAAAATATTGTTCAATGGCTTCTCGCACCGTGGCTTCGTACACCGGATCAAGCAATGCCTCCGAGCGGAACCGCCAAGTAAAGGGGGACGCATGGCTGTCGGGACCTGTAAGTCTAACTGAACCGGATTGTGGTCCGATAGGGTCCGCGGCAAATGCTCAACCCCCAGTACCCAGCCCGCCGCGTCCCCCCCAGTAACCAATAATCGAGGCGCGACCAGGTGTTGTGCAAAGGCGTTGCATGTGTCCCTTCCCTCACCATAGCATTCCGCACCCTCCAGACATCACTCAGACCAAATTCTGCCACAGCACTCTGCACACAGCGGGCCACTCTGGGAGTTCGGTGTGACAGTGGATTGGACTTATCCAGCTCAGGATTCAGGTAAGTGTTCAGATCCCCCCCCCACAGGGTATTTGCCTCTGGCCAGGTCCTCAATTTAGCATACATCTGTAAAAAGCACTCCGGGTCGTCTGCAATAGGTCCATACATATTAATGATAGTGACTAGAGACCCCCCCAGTGTCCCCTGCACCATCGCGCATCGTCCCCCTTCATCAACATGGGTCCGGGCAGACACGAATGGCACTCCCCGTTTAATCAGTATTAACGTACCTCTGGCATAGGAAGAGAAGGACGACGCCAACTTAAACCCCGCCCATCGTCCCGCTACACTTTGTGCTGAATGTTTAGTGAGGTGCGTTTCCTGTAATAAGGCAATGTGGACATCATGGCGGGTCAGATAGGCCAACACCTGCCGCGTTTTCTTGGGAGAATTGAGTCCCCGTACATTCCACGTCAACAGCCGATATCGCTCACCCATAATCGGACCGTAAATCCTCGGTCAACCAGGCACACAGCTCAGCCAGCAATAGGAGGGCAGGGCCAGTATCAGACACAGTCAGCACATCGAAACGAACAGCTCTCACTCCAACCAACATCAGTGCAAGAAACAGGCGAAAATAATAAGACACAAATCCCCAACTAGTCTCCCACTCCAACCTCCCAATTAGGTCGAGAACGGTACCACCCCCCCTCCCGCACATTTACCCCTTCACACATATTGCTCAACAGAAGGGGATCACCCGCTGGGGAAGAGGAGACGGCAGCGAACATTCCCACCGTAGTGAGATGTGCCGGACTTCAACTGTGTGACACACCTGTGTGCCATGAACTAGGAATGTGGTCAGCAACCACGGCGTTGAGCCTGAACAATGACATACAACTACATGCAAACATATGAGAACAATAGGCTGGAACCAGTCATTATAGGCTGCACCTCATCCATGCAGAGGTAGTTCGACAAGTGCCCCCAGCTCCCATACTCCTGAGCTGTTGTGGTACATGCAATCAGCAACCAAGAGGAACCGCTAATCCGTGTCGTCTAGAGTCGAGGAGGCGGAGGGGTCCTCCGTCTCACGCTGCCGGCGTTCAGTCTTACAGATGTGTTTTGAAAACTTTAGGGCAGAGCGCGAGTCCGTGAAGAAATGCGCTTGACCCTCATGGGTGATTTTTAATTTGGCCGGGTACAACATAGAGTATGGCACCGAGGCCGTCTGCAGCAACTTCTTTACCGGCACAAATTCCCTTCTCGCCACTTGCACCATTGGTGTATAGTCTGGAAAAAGGACAGATTGTCCCCCTTGTAGTTGATAGGGGCCTTGACCCTGGCCTCTTTCAGGATAGCGTCTCTGTCTGCATAGTTCAAAAGGCGGGCTATGATCGGGCGCGGCGGCGCCCCTGGTTTAGGCCGACGGCCGAGCGATCGATGTGCTCTTTCTACAATCATAACTGTGGATAGCACTGGCCCGAACAATTCCCGCAGCAGGCCATCGATGAATGGCTCCATTCTGGTAATGGGGGTGGATTCCGATAGGCCCAGTATGCGGAGGTTATTGCGCCTCGAGCACGCCTCCAAATCCTCATTTTTGGCTTTGATAACCTCCAGGATCTTTTCCATATGCAATATTTGAGTCCGGGATTCCGCCTGCGTGTCCTGCGTATCCGATAATCGGTTTTAAAGGACATCTAGTCTGTGCTCATGTTTCTCCACTTTCTTTTTAACAACATCGAGACCAGCTGCCAGCGCATCTATTTTACTGTCAATAGATTTCATCCCGGATCGCAATTCGAGCAGGATTGTCCGGGTGTCATCCGCCGATTCATCCACCGGCCCGAAGCCCCCTGCGAACCAGGGTGGTCCCCCATGGCTTCGCTTGCACGTGTACTACGTTTGTTGTCGAACTGGAGTTTCGGCTGCTTAGGGTCAGCCTTTCCCATAATGGTAGCTACCCTTGAGCAGAGCTCTATGCGCCACTCCGGCCTCTCCGCACTGACAAGGCCAAGGCCCTCAAATCCACCGGGTCTGTACTCGCACGCTCCAGCAATGCTATGTGTCTCGGTGGGCTGGCGAGAGCAGCACTATTGAGGGACGGCTATCCTCCGCAGGCACACCGGGGCGCGGCTAGGGACTGCCACAGCAGCACCTCCGACCTCTCAAGGCCGCTCCAGGCTCCACATTGGCGCCAAGGATCACACCCGGCCCCCCACCCCGCAGCCCGAAAAACACCTGCGACGCCCCGGGCACCTCAGCTCCCACAGGCAGCCTTGAGCTGGCACCAAGGCAACACTGACGGCACTTCCGCGCTACAGGAGGCAGACCCGCGCGACCCCCCCCAAGCGAGTAGGAGAAGCTCCGCACCTCCGCACCCGATGCAGGCAGCCCGCCTAGGCCTCCCCGAGCACCACCGCACAAGGAAGCAGGGGCGTCGGGAACGCACACCGCAGACCGAGCTACAACCAGGTCAGAGCGCAGCTCCCGCCCCACTCACCGTAGTCGAGGCTCGACCCTCATCAGCACTCAGCCGGGCTCCGCCCGTACCGCGCTGTTCGTCTCAGGGCTCCAGGAGTCAATGCACCGCAGCCACGGCCCTCGGTGCTTCAGCCGCTGCTCAGGAGCGACGGTCCCACTCCGCCTGTCAGGCGTCTTCTCCCGGGGCACAGTGTAATGTTCACCGTGATGGGCACCCCCGGTGCATGCGCGGAGCCCCGTCCCAGCTAGCAGTGGAGCCTCCCAGCCCCGGGGACTCGAGCAGGTGCCATTTTCCTCGTGATCGGGCGCGAGCGGGCCTCGCCGATTCTGGCGGTGCTACTGCTCCGATGTGGCCAGGAACACCCCCGAGCCCGTCATGGGGATAGCGGCACTGTTGCATGCAGTGTTCCGGCAGCACAGGCGGTCATGATGGATGGTATTTGCCAATTTTTCAAGTCCGGCGTGCGGAGCTCCCTCAAGAGGCAGCCATTCCGCTTCGCGCCGTAGCCACGCCCCCAAAAACAGTATGTGGTTACGTAATGATCTGTACTGTACTAATAGTGTACACCAATCACTGTATGTTAGGCACAAATGCAAGTCCTAATCTTCAAAGCTAACCACCAGTGTTAGAAATGGGGGTCTCTAGTTGGCAATGGTTTGCACCTTTGTCCAAGTAGGGACCCATGCTTCTAGTCAGTGTAAGGGAGATATGCCCTTAGACAACTCCTGCTCACCCCCTTCGTAGCTTGGCACGAGCAGACAGGCTTATGTCAGAGGCAGTGTGTAAAGCTTTTGCACACACATACAGTAATACAGTGAAAACACTACAAATGGACACCACACCGGTTTAGAAAAACTGGTAATCTTTATCTAAACCAAACAAGACCAAAACGACAGAAATCCATCATACATATGTCGATATCATCAAAAATAGGTTATTCACAAAAATAAAGCTTGTAGCAACAAATAACTCCACCTGGAGCTATTACGACGGCGAGACAGATGAAAATCCCAAAGTACAGCGCCGAACGCGAGGTGCGCAGTGTCAGGCCCAGAGTCACACAGACCCCAAAGAACAGTACCTTTGCAAATGATGAAAACAAAGACGATGCACGGCGTTGTTGAGGTGATGCTTCATTGGCACCAATCGGCGTCGGCTCCTTACAACCACAGGGGAGGTGATTCGTCGTTTCCTTACGACCCCAGATGAAGTGAGGCCCCGGTTCCTTACTGCGATGCAGGGGAGGAGAGGCATCAGTTCCTTACTGTTGTCGGGGAGGTGAGGCATCGGTTTCTTACTGTTGCCGGTGAGGTGATGTCACGGTGGCGACGAGGCATCGGTTCCTTACGACGGTGCGGGATCGATGGATTCAGAAAGTCACCCATGTCCAGTATCTGCTTTGTGATGATGAAGCACAGGTGTCAAGGAGGTCGGGCTGCAGTGTGAGTCAGGGCGGTGCGTCATGAGCATCACGAGCGGTGCCCTCGGCTCCGGTACAGGCAGCAACCTCGGTGCCGGTGTCTGAGTAAATACGGTGCGGCAACGGCAGGCGGCAGAGCTGCAGTGCAAATCGGGGCAGTGCGTTGTGCACTTCACGAGCGGTTCCCACAGCTTTGCTGCAGATCGCGGCATCGCTGGCCGGCGAGGGGGTTGCAATTTCCCTCTGTGACAGCTGAAACAGCAGTTCCAGCTGCAGGAGGACAGAGGAAATTATGTCTTTGTGTCCCTAAGACTTCAGAAGCCCTTGGAGCTTTTCTTCAAGAAGGATACACAGCACACAGCAAAGTATTGGCCCTGTCCTTGGCAGAAACAGCCACTGCAGGCCAACCCCACACAGCTTCTCCTTCAGCTTCCCAGCTCTTCTCCTTGGCAGAGGTTCCTCTTGAGTCCAGAAGTAATCTAAAGTTCTGGGGTCTCGGCCCCAATATTTATACAGCATTTTCCTTTGTTCTCTGGTGGCAGAGAGGCTCTGTGTCCAGTCAAAACCAGTTCTGTCCTCCCTGGACCAACTTCCCAGCAGGAGGTGGAGACAGCATTTTGTAAGGCAGACCAAACCTATTCAGGTGCAAGGAAATCTCCTCCCCAGGTCTATTCAGCCCAGCCCAGACTCATCCAGGAAAGATAGGACGCACCTAACCCCCCCCCCCCAATGGCTCTCTACAGCGAATGCACATCCCCAGCCCCTGTCACTCAAAAGCCAGACAGTCAATCCACAAACCAGCAGAGGCACACAGGATTGCTAAGCAAGAAAATACCCACTTTCTAACAATGGTATTTTCAAACACACAATATAAAAATCATCTTTACTAAAAGATGCAATTTTATATTCTGAGTTCAGGCAAACTAAACTCCACCTTTCTATCTTGTCCCAATGGGAAGTTATACTTATAAGATGGCATAAATAAACTCCCATTCTATCCTATGAGACTGATAGCCTTTCAAAAGTGAAAAATGAAATACACTGTATTTCACTATCAGGACATGTCACACACATCAGTACATGTCCTACCTTTCACATACACTGCACCCTGCTACACCACCTTCCTCCCCACAGCTACGTACATGGTTCATCCCATACGTCATCGTCAAATCCAACAATCGCTAATACAAGCAACAAGGGACAAAGGAGCCCTAGAAACTTTCTGTATAAATATAGCACCTCTTGCTAGTGTTAGTCAGAGGGAACCGAGACTTCCAGGCCGACACACTGACCAGAGACGCTGAGGCTCCTGCATGCAGACGCTCCAGCTGACAGTGGTCTGAACATCCCTCGCGGGGTGTCCAGCTCGAGACCAAGAAGGGCTCCTACATTCTCACTTCAGGTAATGGGGTTCGACTAAATCCTAGAGGGATTCTTGGCTTCACACCTACTCACATGCTAGGTACACTTAGGTACATCTAGATAGGCATGTCTATATAATAATGTAGACCATATATATCGTTTAAAGCGCGAGGCACAACCCTGGTAAGTATGCGACCCTATAGACGATAGTATCTCCACAGCACAAGCATGTGTGAATGCTCGTAATGTAAGCCTCACGCTTTAAACGATATATATGGTCTACATTATTATATTTTTCTACTTGGAGACATAAATGACAAAACGTACGGGTCAAGACTGTAGCAGCATCTAGTTCCTAAATTGGAATTCGTGACTCTTTATTGTGTCGTTTGACGTACCACTGTTGTTTATTTTGTAAGACCATCTGACCAAACGTATTAACTTTGTGGATATTTGGATTACGCTATCAGACGTACTACATGGACAGATCCTTATTGGACTATATTTCGTCAATATTCCCATCTTGCCTTGAAAAAGTCTGAGTACAGACGAAACACGTGTCGGCTAAATCGTGTGCTGGGAATCTTTAAGAAACCATTAAAAAGACAAGGAATTATCAACTGATGACTTTTTGGGCTATTTGAATGCTTAACATATTATGTGTCTTATTGTATTATCCTCATGTGTTTAGTAACTAATTAGACTTTAGGATTTATTTAATACTTGTCCAATACTGGTTTTGGGATTATTTTACATGGTATGGGTGTGCTGTAACAGCTTCTTTTTCTGTATAAGGGTAGCAGACAATGCCCTCCAAG
The DNA here is from genome assembly GCA_963921515.1 of Calotriton arnoldi. Taxonomy (NCBI): domain Eukaryota; kingdom Metazoa; phylum Chordata; class Amphibia; order Caudata; family Salamandridae; genus Calotriton; species Calotriton arnoldi. The sequence goes on from CAWUFW010004061.1 coordinate 1,124,583, forward strand.
GCAGTCAGAAGCTTGTCCAAACATTCAGGCCTCCACCCTTCTTACCCCTCCTCACCTTGGACCTCATGTTGACACTTCCCACCTGCTCAGAGCAGGCACAAAATGTCAGCATTTATTTTCGCCTGAATCAGAAAAAACTCCCCAGCAAAGTACCTGCTATCTCTGGGATGGAGCAAATAATCCCCATTCAGAGGGAAAAAAACTCACAATTACTTGAATTTGATGGAAGTCCTGCCTGAAATCATAGAGCCTTCCGCCACGATATTCCTGCACGAAATTCCTTCCAACTTGTAATGAGAACCATGGAGTGCTGCGACTTGGCAGCACAGATACAATTTGTGGCTCGCCAGTTTCAGTTGGGAAGAGACATAAATAGGGATTTACTCATCTGGTTGATCACCGAGAGAGAACTGGGTAATCTACCTGTGACCACTGCTGGGCCAAACTAAGGATTAACATTTTGACTGATCTAGCATAAAGGCAAGTTATCAGCTCTCGAGAAAGGATAGAGATGTACAGCGTTCCTATTGAAGCCTCCCTAATTTTTTTAAGTCTCTGGTTGATATTCATTCAATGATGTGTGAAGAATGGAGAGTGTAATCAGATAGATGACTTGTCCAATCACAAGTACATGGCTTGCCAAGTATACAGTGTTTATTGTGTGATAGATTTCTTAAAGCAACAAAGCCATCTAAGACATGACAAGTACATACATAAGGCAAAATCCAAAATATACAGAACAATATGCAAAAATGTGATGGAATCTAGGAGGGACAAATGGGAAGAGTATTGTAATGGGGTAGAGGCCTGTAGTGGGGTAATGGGTAAGGTCTACAGTATTAATATATCCAACTACCACCATGCACAGCCTTTGGCCGTGTACGGCGGAAGTTGGCCACAGTCAACCCTTATAAGCACCCAACTCTCACCACGCACAGCCTTTGGGTGTGCGCAGCAAGGATGGCTGTAGCGCCTGGCCTGTGGCCAGTCCCTGCAAACAACCCACTATAAACACGCATTCCAAAATGTGGTATAACATAAGAGTATGCAACAACACGCCCTGGGTGATGGTTGCATCCTATCAGTTTCCTCATTAAAATATGACTGAACAGGCTCACACAATATTTCAATATAAAATTGATGGTTATTCTCCTTTGTTTACCTTATACCTACACAGAAACTATGAAGCTTGTTGACTGTGTTGTGCTATACACAGTGCATTGTTTCCTATGCATTATTCTTATGCCTAAATTACATATTTCGTTCTAACCATTTTTTATTAATCTTCACCTAGGCGAGGAGACAAATCGTTATGATAGTAGTAGGATGAAGAGAATATACTAGATAGGGAAACCACCATGAAAAAAGCATATGGCTGCTAATTTTCATTATGTTGCATATTGTAATTACGGAAAATTGGCACTGTGCCCGACTTGCAACCTCCAAGCCCCAGAGCCTCATTTACTTTTTATTAGCATAACCTTGTAACATGGTTACAACATTGCTACAATGATCACGTCATGCTCTGTTTCACTGTTAGTGTTTTTTATTGATACAATAAATAGAACATAATAAAAAAATAATCATGGATATTAGGCTGCCATTGCGAATAGCTTGTCTAGGCCAGTGTTTCCCAAACAGTGGGTCGCAAGCTGATTTTTGGTGGGTTTCAAAAGCCCAAGCAATAAATAAGGATGTCTTTAAATTCTGCATTTATCTTGTCACATTCACTGCACTTCAAACAAAGAGGTCTTTGTAGTCAGGAATATATAGTCTGCTGCTTATTTTTTTTCATAGGGACTGGTATTTAAAAACTCCTCTCACTTTGCAGTCAGAGAAAGTAAAGTAAAGTGAATTATGCACCAATCTTGCTGTGGTACATGAAGTGTGAAAGGAAAGAATGTAGGATGTAATTTTTTCGTAACACACAACAAAATGTAAATACATGTAAATAAACTGTACACACTCAGCATTTAGGAAAGCAAAAATGAAGCACATTATTTTGTTATTCTGAAGTGTAAAGAAAACAAAGATTTTAATAGGATCAGAACAAATCAAGAGTCTTCACTTGGTGATGCACAAACAATAAATATTCACTGAAACCCTATTTCCACATATTTGAGTGCAATATAGTTTTATCAGTAAAACTATCCCTGTGCAAATTTAGTGAACATATCACATGGAAAATGTGCTGCCTGTAAATGACAACCCACTACCACACAATGTTTTAATGACATTCAAAAGTATCCCACCTCATGCCTATTAAAGCTAGATGGGTCGAGAAAGTTTGTCATACTAAAAAGTGGGTCATGATTCTAAATAGTTTGGGAAGCCCTTGTCTAGGAGGATAAGCGAAGTGCAGAATTTTTCTATTCATTCATTTATTCACTAATGTAGAGTTACTGATGTGATTGATAAAAGTCTGTGTTCTGTGGCGTTCTCGTTTTATTAGTTAGTATGATTCATAAACTATTGCAGTCACAGAAATATTCTCAAAATATGACTGTGAGATGGAAATAGAAAGTATGCCAGTGACAGACATAGAGTTCATGTATGCAACATAATTAAAATGAGATACTAATGCAAAAACATGTTCATTATTATTTTCTGCTACACCCATCATCTCTGCTCATAATATATTGATCACTTACTATCAATAGGGTAAATCTGTATTCCTCAGAACCTGGGTACTGTATGGTAAATGCAAAATGGTTCTGTTAAACTAAAAATGCATTTAGGTCAAAACATTCATATCGTTTTATCACTATTGCTTAAGTCAATTATAATAGAATGAACATAAATTTCAGATAAATGTAGGCCTGACCACATACATTTTTTTTAAATGATGTATTATCACAATTGGTAGAAAAATGACAAATCAATCTTTACATACACAAGGTGATCCATGAGTGATATGTGCAAGAAGTGTTCGTGCAGTGCAATAGAAAAGTGACTACATAGAAACATAAAAGTCATAAAGTTAAAAACTAAGGGGCCTATTAGCAATAACCGGTGATAATTATCGCTAAGCGCAGTTAGCGCTAGGATAATTATCGCCGGCTATCGCAGGTTTCTATCGCGGAGATAGCGTGCTATCAGCAACGCTTATCTCCAAAGCGATAGAAACCCTGGAGAACAGTGTGAATATCGCTTGAAAACAAGCGATATTCACACTGTGACCAGTGTTAGCTTGGCGATAGGGCGAGGGGGATTTAGCCAAGTAATCCACCTCCCATTGGATTACATGGCTAAGTCAGGTTTAGACCAGGTGTTAACAAACCAGCGCTAAACGTGTTTAGCGCTGGTTCGTTAATCACCTCCCCTGCCTCGCTAATAGGCGATAGCGACCTTAGCGACTGTTTCCAGTCGCTTTTAGGTTGGGAACGCCTACTTTGCATGCCATTAGCGATAAATATCGCTGGCATGCAAAGCGGCACCCAACCCGGTCGCTATCGCCTAGAAGCTGTCGCTAACAGCAGTTAGCGACAGCTTGCTAATAGGGCGATTGAATTATCGCCGCTTTAGCGGGAAAAAGTCCCGCTAAAGCGGCGATAATCACGTTGATAATATGCCCCTAAGTATTTTTAGAGTGGCCCCGCCCACTGCGAAATAGTCTGTTTTCTCTTCTGTGGGTGTAATCTTATATTGTGCATTATTGCCAAATACGAGAAAATACAGTGCAGGCATCAATAATGATCATCTATATTTTGACCCCTTCATACAGTGTGTGATTCCCTTTCATCTATTGGGGTCTTCATCAGGACATTGCAAGAAGCAACCTGTGCACAAAAGCACATATGATCAGGCCTCATGCTTAGACATTATTTGCTTCAGCCTAAAATGAGTCCAGTAACAACAATGTAACTGACCTCTAGTCGATAACTCAAAGCAATCCAGAGGCCACAACTCGTTCCTCTATGGCACGCGGAACCAAGCATAAGAGGGGGACCACCCAATGACTATCTCTCCCCTGCAGGGTTAAATTCCTAGAAAACGAATAAAATTCTTTTATGTCATAAACCCAGAAGAAGTGACACTTCTAAAACTTGAGGGCCAGCTGGACTCCCTCAAATTTACCCAGTCAATGCCTCTATTGCACTTCAAGATTCCTGGTCACCTTGCAAATACACTCAACTCTGTGAAAATACAAATACCTTTTTAAAACTAGTTTATTAGTATAAAACCAAATTGTTAAAGGATGTAAATCAGAGAGCTGCCTACTTATTAGCAGAATAACAGCTCCCTCTCAGTGGAAAGAACAGCTGTGAATGCGAAGTGGCTCACAGCTAACAGATAATGAAGAGGCGGCACGCTGATGTGTGCGCACACGCCTGCCCCAGGAGAAACCTCTCACACAAGGACGGCGACCCCAAGGTTAGTGCTCTATGCGCTTCTATCCATTACTAACATGTGATACAATGTAGCAAGACTACCAGTCATAGTACAAATACAGTAATGCATGAAAACCAGGTTTGAACACAGACTGCCACTGTGAGAACACCGAGCCAAAAATTGGCGTACTTCCATCTCGGTGTTAAATTTGTTCGGGAGTCTTGTGGGTACAAAGGAGAGGCCCTTGGATAAAATATTTTGCTCACCTTTGGAGATTGTATAATCTGACAAGTTAATAATGGGATTGTCCCTTGCTGCTGCCACCCCTGGTGTTATCACTTGTAGTGTTGCTGCCTCGTCTGTATTTCTGCATTATTCTCTGTGGTGTAAAATTGCACTGCTCTCCGAAATCTGCCCCTTCCTCTGTTCCAACCTTGATCCCAATCCCTTGTTCTGCTCCATTCTTGGTCCGTCCCCCTCCTCCTGTTGGGTATCCATCAGTCCTCCCCTTTAGTCAGGACCAAGGCTGGAGCAAAACACCATTTTTTTCAGGACAGTGAGGCTGAGTGATAATTTCAGCAAGACTCCTAGGGGCATATTCACAAGCCCCTATCGCCACAGGAAAGTCAATTTTAACAACGTTCCTGTGGCGATAGGGGCTTTGCCTTATTTTCAAGGTGGCGTTACGCCACTTAATGTGGCTTAACGCTGCCTTGTAAATGAGGCACCTTTTCATACTATATTTAGCGTGAAAAGGGTGGGCAATGGGTGTTGCAGTGGGCGTTCAGCCGCAACACCCATTGATTTTGACGCTGCCCCCTATTTACAATAGTGGCGTAAATAGGACGCAGCGCCAAAATTAAGACCAGGGAAAACATAGTCTTAACATTGCGAAACGAGGAGAAATGCTTTTTCTCCTCGTGTTTGCTGTTTCTATGTGTGTTGCATTGTGCAGCACACATAGAAACAGCAAAACACCATGAATGATTGTCTATGTGCAGGAAGGTGTGCCTTCCTGCACATAAACAATCATCAAAAAATGATGAGTGCAGCTCATCATTTTTTTGATGATTGTTTATGTGCCAGGTCGACATGGCAGTAAAAACTGTGTGCAGACACTGCGGTGGCAGGTCTGAGAACCCTTTGAAAGGCTGCTTGTGTGGGTGGCACAATCAGTGCTGCAGGCCCACTAGCAGCATTTAACTTACAGGCCCTGGGCACACACAGTGCACGGTACTAGGGACATAGTATTAAGTCAAACAAGCCAATCATGGAAACACCAATCTATAATAACAATTTACACAGAGAGCCTATGCACTTGAGCACTGATTAGCAGTGATAAAGTGCCCAGAGTCCTAAAACCAACAAAAACAGGGTAAAAAACAGGAGGCCAAAAAGCAAAAAGTCTGGGGATAAACCTGCTGGAAAAGCCAGGTCTAACACAACCCTCTTCCAGCCTAAAGCCAGGGTAGAATAATCAATTCCTCGATGGACTTCCCTTCTTTGGGCGATAGAACCTAGACCCACAAGAGCGGGCGCATGTTCTGGCTCTATGCCTTGCTGAACCCAGTTGGATCCTTCTATCCATACTCTCAGGTCCCACTATGCTAACGCATTGGGGAACCCTCCTTCTCACCTGGGGACCCCATCTGTGCAGCACCTAACCGTAGCTTGCTCACATGTGTGTCCCCACAGGCAAATAGTACCCACAGGGCCAGCACAGTGGTGTGGCCCAGTCCACCCCTGGGGTGTGACTCTTGCCCCCCAGGGGCCACGCTGTCCACCAGGACAGCAAGCCACAGTGGCCACTGGCAGCTGTCAGTGATGAGAGGCAGGCCTTATTCCTCTCAGGGCTCTCCAACCTCTGTGGCTTCAGGGAGTAGGGGCGGTAGCCCCTGGTGCGTTCCAGCCATTGTCCATTCTCCCTTCTGCCAGGTCAGGCATGGTATCCTGGCACTGGTCCACGAGCCCAGTGTCTGTACCCGGCAGCTGGATAGGAGACTGGGGTGGGCTCTTCCACACCCAGTCCTCCTCCCTGGGACTATGCACCCTCCCACTTGGAGCGGTACCCCCAGAAGACAAACCAGTAGGGGTACTGATATTAGTCAAACCTTCCTCCTGGTCAGTTGGGACAACCTGAACCTGGCCCTCCAACCCAGGGTCTGCACCCTTAGGCTGGACCTGTGCCTGGCAACCCAGGACTTCCGGGGGAGTACACCAACACCCCCAAGGGAAACACACTCATCAGGAGTTGTGCAGGAGTCTGCCTGGCGCAGGTCTCCAGCCTCCTGTCCACCTGACTGAGCATGAAAACCCCCAGGTCAGAAGTGGCCTCATCGGGGTCAGTCCTGGGGTGCTCTGGCCTCAGAGCTGGCAACTCCTGACCCACAGGTCCTTCCACTGGGGACTGTGTCACCCTCTCCCCTCTCTCTAGACTCATGCACCCTCCCGAATGGAGAGGTGCTGCCAGACACCAGAACTGGTGGGACGCTTGTTACAGCAGCCCCCTAGCTCACCTGACACCTTGGGATCCCCTCAGGGGATGGCCTCCCATTGCAGACCAGGCCCCCTCCTGGTGTTCCCTCATGGAACCAACCAGGCCTTAAGACTGGGTTTCGGGCACCACGGGACACAACCCACTCCCACTCCTTCTCTTAGACAGGACATGGAACCCTACACCCCTACCACTACTTTGGGACCTATCTGGGTTACCACAACCCTCCCCTACCTCACTTGGTTGGGGAAAACCTGAGCCACCTCCTTCAGGATCACCCCACATGCTTCTTCAGAACCTCTGAAATTCACCAAAAGGTCTGCCTCCGGTGCTAGCTCCCTGGGGTCAGAGAACTCACACTCAACCAGGTGTTGGCATAGCTCTGAAAAACAGGGACTTAAGATATGCTCTCCAACAATTGAATCACACAGCCCCCCACTGGTGTTAACCAAGATACTCTTTGACTCACCATCCAGTGCTTCGCACAAGTACCCCACATCACTCTCCTGAGACTGGCAAGACAGTGTCTGACTGTCTCTGTCACTCAACCCACACTCTTCTGGGCGATCTCCACACTCACGTACCAGGACTTCTACCATAGGGGAACCCCTCTCCCTGCACCTGTCATCTAGAGTCAGTAGAGTGTCCCTCCTACCACTAGGAATATGATCCCCTGTGCCACTTCCCCAATCCACCTCAGGAACACTGCGCACCACTGGAGCCACCTCATAAACCTGAACCCCCTGGTGTATGTCGACCCCCTCCTTCAAGTCAGGCACCACATCTCTGGGTGTTTGTTCTTCTCCCTTAGCACAAGATAACACCTTTTTTGCTGCCACCATCTGAGCTAGACTCAAGCTCCAGCCAAGCTCAGTTCTTGAGCTACACACATTTCCATTTCTTGGGCTAAGGCCCTCTTGGTCTCACCCCTCTTGAGTTCCCGGTTGAAGTCTCTCAGCCTCCGTTCACCAGCTAGAAGTCACCCATTTTTCTCTGTTTCTCCCTCATTGTCAGAGAAGTCCTCCTCCTCAGAATCATCTGGTAGTGTTGCTTCTCAACGTGTGACCTCATAAGAATACAGGTGTGCCTCAAGATCCCTCATTGTGGATCCTTTCTCCTCAGGCAGCCCCTTCTCCTTGCAAAATGCTTTTATCTCCTTCATTGTGTAGATGTACAGGCGACAAAAGTTGATTTCCATTTTGTCAAGACTTCAAAGGTGCAACAGCTAATCAGAGTCTCAGTATCAAAAATACATCCAGGAGGACACCAGAAAACAGAAAAAAACAGTATGTGTTTTTTTTTTTTGTTTTTCTTTGATTTTTTTTAAAAAGGACACCACAATACATCCATAATAACCAAAAGTTACGATACACAAAAGTACATCAGATGCATAAACATAATCATACATTTCCCTCTTTATCATCAACGAAACCAAATCACATCAAATTATAAAGACAAGACAACTAAAAGCCCTCATTCTCCCTCAATGATCATCTGGATTCGTATCAGAGCCACCGAACGGCTTCTCGCCTATGCATTCGTATCACCCATGCTGACCGCACCCTGCCCACCCAAAACCACCCAGTGCGAAACAGGCTACTCAGCCTCAGCTGCTTTAGACAATAGATAGAGCCTCAGGGGTTCCCAAATATCCTTAGGTCTTGAGATCTTAGGCAGACCCTCCGCGTATGTCTCTAGGTTGTCTTTGCAATAGACCAAGTCCTTTATCCATTGGTCCACTTTCGGCGCTCGTCGCCCTCCCCATGTAATTGCTACCCGCCGTGCGGCCATGAGCAGGGCCAGTCTCACGAATCTACCAGTCACGCCCCGGACATGGGGTACACAGCACAGCAGACAAACCAACGGAGTGCACTGTAATTCAACCGCAGCCATATTCTTTACATCGCTCACCACAGCCTCCCAGAATTCAGCCACCCTCCCACAACCCCAAGCGAGATGTAAGAAGTCAGCGTTTCCCTGACCACATCGCGCACATGTATCGGACTCCCACAAGCCAAATCGCAGCAGGCGGGCAGGTGTATGGTACACTTGATGCAAATATTTGAAATGTATAATGCGTAAGTGTCCATTCATGACATGGGTACCCGTCAAGTCGCACACATACTTCCAATCTTTCTCAGATATGGGCTCAGGCAGACAGGTATTCCATCGCTCCCAACTTTTGTCAGGCAGACCTGGGCATTCATCCCGGACCATCTTATATAAGCGGGATAGCAGTTTTTTATTGGTGGGAGTGGTGAGCACGAACTGCAGGGACAGCAGCGTGGGAGGCTCCAGGGGGTAGGTATCATAGTGAGCCCTGACCACATGCCTAAGTCTGTGCATAGCAAATCTGAACAACAGTGTTTGATTACTAATATATTGCAAGGCGCCTGGTGTGATAAAGGACCCCTCAGGGTAGAAATCCTGCATCCGCTGGAAGCCCGCCTCCTCAATCAGCCGCATCGATGGGGCTTCGTGGGTAACCGACAGCGCGGCATGATATGTTATACGCAGGGCTGGAGCATACAGCGGCAGCTTGAGCACAAGTCTTCGCACCTCCTGCCAAGCAGCAACAGTCGTGTTCACTGTATTTATCTCCGTCCTCGGAGTCCCACGTGCCCCATGTGTGAACACCCTATGCAACGGTATTGGAGATACATCCCCTCCTTCCACCGCGACATGTGGTGTGTAGGCATGCGGTCTCACCCAATAAAATGCATATTGGGCTTGTGCACAGAGATAATAATATAGAAATCCGGCGCCCCAAAGTCGCCTTTACCATAATCACTGGTGAGCACCGACCATCGCACACGAGCACTTTTGCCCCCTCAGACCAGCCGGAGCAGTGTACCACGAAGTGTATTAAAAAACCCCTTCGACAATAGAATAGGGATGTTAGTAAATAAGTACAAATACTGCGGCAGGACCACCATCTTAATAAGTGTGATACGATCTGCCAAGGAGAGCGGTAGGCCTACCCACACATCCACTTGTTGTTCCAACTTAATGTGCGCCCTCCCATAGTTCTCGCGCACCACCCTGTCCGGGTCCCGGTGGATCCAGACCCCTAGATATTTTATGGGGTCCGCTGACCATACCAAGGGAAACTCCATATCAGGTTGCGTCATGGACTCCGTCAGTGGGATGATGTTAGACTTATCCCAGTTCACTACTAGGCCCGACAGGCGACCAAAGCGCACGTATTCCCTCAGCAGCTGTGCTAGGTACCTGGATGGCTCACGTACAAAAAGCACCATATCGTCCGCATATAGCGAGATGGCGACCGGGCGGTAATTAAAATTTAGTGCTGTTTCCCTATGTCGCTGCCTCATAACACACACTAGGGGTTCGAGTATAAGGGCAAAAAGCAACGGGGACAACGGGCAGCCCTGACGAGTGCCCCGCCGTATAGTAAATGGGTCGGATGTTAACCCCCCAACACGCACCCTGGCTGAGGGATCCGCATATAACACTGTTATCCATTGTAAAAATAGAGGCGGGGAAACCCATGCGCCGAAGAACAAAAAACATATAGCTCCACTCGACAGAATCAAAGGCTTTGGCCGCGTCCAGCATTACTGCCGCAGCAGACCTGCTAGGCTCAAGGATGTGAAACATTGAAAAAATTGTCCGGAGATTGTGTGAGGTAGATCTATCGGGTATGAAACCCGATTGGTCGGGTAGCACCAGGCACTGCATCAGGGGTTGTAGTCGGACCGCCAAAATCTTGGCCAGCACCTTGGCATCTATATTTATCAGTGACAGCGGGCGATAAGAGTCACATTGATCAGGAGGCTTGTCCTTTTTAGGTCTTGCGCCTAGCGTTGCAGTGCTCAGCACTGCTCGCACAGCGCGAGACCTTTAGAAAGGGCTTCTGAAAACGACCCACTCGCTCGTGCGTGTGGTTTGGTTTTCAGAAGCCCACATTGGCTGGAGCGTGCGTTTTTTAAAAAAAAAACGGCACGCGATTGGGCAAAGGCGGGCGCATGTCCCGCCTTCGCTCCTCCCATTCCCGACGGTGGCCAGAACGCGCAGCTGCGCGCGTTCGCCTCGCTGTCGCTGCCGCGCTCCCTCCCCCGCTCCTCTGTGGTGCGCGCGCATTTACCCAGAGTAAGTACAAGAATATCCCGGATGTCCATTATTGTCAAGTGCTTTAATTCGACTGCATCGGGACCCCACTAGAGATCTTGTGCACACAGTAATGCGATGGGCTAGACACTTCATACACCAGGTGAGCAATACACTAACAGAGGTACAGGCACATCGCTGATGACCAGAAATTGCTACTTTTCATCATTGACCAGAAATTGCTACTTTTCGACGTCTCCGCCCTTCCTGTGACTGCGGTGCAGTCTGGGAGTGTGAGCTTACGTGCGGCCTTTTGTGTCTACTTGCTGGTGGCTGTGTCTTGCCTGTTCTGTGTTTGCCCCTTCTCTGCAGTACTCGGCCCGTGGACGACATGGGGCGGAAGAAGAAGAAGCAGCTCAAGCCTTGGTGCTGGTATCCTTTGTTCGGTGCATGCGGCAGTAGGGGATCACGCGGGGTTGGGAGCGCATATTGGGTAGGGAATTTACTTGTGTGTGAGGGGCAGCGGTGCGGAATGGAGGCACAGTGTTTGATGAGGGAAGGTCTCTTTGTTTTAATGATAAGAAGGATCGCCGCGTTTAGGAGACTGCTCTGTGTAAGCTGGGTGTACTTACTGGTAGCAGCGAGTATGACTGTTTAGGGTCTTCGTGGTTGCAGGAACATTGTGGGTGTTAAGGAGGCGAGCGCTTAAGGTGTGACCTGGTGAAAGGAGCAGAAGCTGTGTAAGAAGGCTGCGGGGTGTTGTAAGTTGTGGTCTCGTGGGTGCTTTGTAGATTGGGAACCATGTGTATGTTGGGATTGGTTTGCTGGGTGAAACGTGTTGGTCTCCAGATAGGTCGTTTTACCATATGTTCTCCTAACATCCTCCCTTTTGCGGTTCTCAACCGATTTAAGCTTATCTGTGAAATACGTGAACTCCACCCATGTTAATACTGTTCACTTTCTTGGTACTCAAACACTGCCATGTTCTCTTCAGGGTACTCTTGACTACCCCTTGCTGGTGTCAAGAATTCCCCTGTCCAATCCTTGGTGGCTATCTCCGACTACTTTAATTTCAACGACTTCTGGGCAGAACCCCTCCTAGCCTCAAATGTATAATCTGTTATTGCACACACAATTTTGTACAGTATGTCCCCGTACCCAGTCCTCCATGCCTGTGCCCAGGCAAATAAAAGGAGAATGTCCGTTAGTTGGATGCAAGGAAAGGACTTGGTATATGTGTAAGAGGCTAAAAGGTTCTGGTGCAGGCTGGGGGCTTTGTGTTTTTATGTGGTTCTTGGATGTAAGGCAGGAGAAGTCTTGCTGGCTGCAAGAAGTGGGATCAGATTCAGGTGTTGGACAGAGAAAAGTGCTTTTCTGTGCGAGTAGTGCATGTGCCGCTGCTGTACATAGGGCACGTAGCTTTCTGATTGTTAAGCGTGGGCCTGCTGTGTTGTGCGCCCCTTAGTTTCTTCATGCCAGAAAGTATTTACTTGAGTATGGCAGTGTACGTCACCTAGTTAACATTACATTTGGGTCTGTTAATGCTCCCATTAATCCCGTAGTGATGATGGTGCAATATGGTACCTGCAAGGCCACTTGAATTATGCAACAGGAAAGGAGCCAATTATGTTGCAGGATTGACTAAATTATGGAACACAGCAAAGCACATTATGTTTGTGATGGTATTGCTACATTAGTTTATCATTTGTACATGTTAATACTGCATGGACAAAGGTTTTACACCATTAGTACCAGTTTAACACGTGACTACAGCCATAAGCAACAGAGACCAGTCAACATTTGAGAAAGGGCCATCCAATGCGCAGCAACAGTTGCCGCAGCTTTTTTTAATTAACTTTTGACCTGTTTCAGCTAGAATCTACATTTCTGCTGAAATCTGCAGATTGTGCAGCAGATGATGCGTTATGTGGCAAAGGAGGCAACCCATAATTGTGCAGGAAACTGCACTGCCACAGAATTGTATCATTAGCGTGGCCCTGGGTACCATCCCTTTCCACCAATATTTGCATTGACATCGTGGTGCAAACACACATGGGATACATCTTTTGATATTTGTCACATGTATGACTTTCAGGTATAATTAGGGTTCCCAGTTTTATGGTATTTTGTGTTTGCCATTTCTACATATTTGTTTTTGCTAATTGTGTATATATACATTTATCCATATTTAGTTTGGGTTTTGTGAATAAATGGAAGTTGAAACTAGTATATTTCTACATTTATGTAACCAATAAATGTGCCTACATGCTTGAACGCCTGGTGGGTTTTAATGATATGACCACCCACAAATGATAAATCAATGCACGTATATGAAAACATGAACATTTTAGTATCAAGGTTGTGCAGATCTACTAAAAATACCTTTTTTAACTCACTTACCTGTCAATCTGCACTGCTATTGAACAAGCAGTCATGATGGACAGTATTTAGAATCACTCAAAAGAATCCAATTTCTGTTTTTATCCACATTTAAAAATGGTTGTCTGTCTGTATCTGCAAAAAATAGAAATTAGGGAGCCTTTGGTATAAAGTAACGGGAGACCAGGAACCCCTTTTCCTGGGGTTAGATACACAGTTAATAAAGCAGTGGAGGCAGGGGTTAAAGTAATTTTTGCTCATGAATTTGTTTCTAGTTCAAGTCTGCTGAACTCACTGTTTTTGTACTTATTTTGTAACTTGGAGTCTTTGTAATTTGGGGGTCTTGTCTAGTGTCTCAGAGAATTTAATTTTTGCCGTAAAAAATCACTTTTGCCTAGTCTGCATGTCCTTTAGTATAGAAAATAGTCAGGTGTAATATGTATACTGGTGACGTTTCTGTAGCCTGTCTGGGGATTCTGTCTTGCGTAAGGTGTCTGATTAAAGTCTGTTAGAATGCATGTTGGGCATAGTGTGTGTTCTGTGATGACCTGAGCTTTTGCCTAAAAAGTGATACCTAGTTTAACTTTGTGGCAAAGGAACCTTCGTCAGAGTCCTGCGTTTCTATGCGATAGAAACCCGAACTTCAAAAACAGGAATGTAATGAAGGCAAAGGGAGATTTCAATGTAGTGCTGGTTTTGTTTCTATCAGAAAGCAAGATGAGAGCTACAGTACAGTCCTGCGTTTCTTTCTACGCGCATGCAAAGCAGGACTGTAATAAAGGTAGGTTAGCCCTCTCATCATCCTTTCCATTAGAAACAAAAGCAGGACTATATAGAAGTCTACTTTGTTATAATTACAGTCCTGTTTTTGTCTCTATGAGAACTGAAGTTCGGGATGCAAGGCAGTCTTCAATATAGTTACACGTTTCTTTAGATGTCACAAAAACAAGAGGATTATAACAAATCCTCTCTTGCCATTTGACTTTCCTTTCACATACAAAGAACAGGACTAAAACACGGGGAAAAGAGTCTTCAATGCAGTTCTGATTTCATGTCTACACTGCACTTTGTCTTGCTTTAATGAGCCACACAAGCGTGCACATATGCACAATTGTGCATGAGGTTTTTGTATGAGTTAGCACATTAGCCCCAGAACTATTGCCGCTCACAATGCTTGTTCCATTTGGAGGTTTTTCTTTTTATTAATCATCGGTGTATTAATCCAGTTGGGTGATATAAAGAGATCAAAATACACCTCTCCCAGAATGCACTGATCTGTAAAGGTCCAGGACTGAGGGTATAGGTGTACGGCTAACCTGGAAAAATTTGACAACTGCAGGTGTGGTAATGTGTGCTGTATTCGATCTGTGCCCTGTCATAATAAGCAAACCTGGCACCAATTTAATCAGTAACACTGACACCATGAATAGCCCTGGCAAACTGGAATAGCTCTACTGGTATAAATGGTAGGTTAAGTTCAGGATAATGGAGGGAGCAGGGTGAAATAAGTAGTGATGCTGTCGATGTTTGTCTAGGAGAGGGAACAACATACCTTGGTCTTTTCCACTACCATGTGAAAAACCCACTGTTGAGTTAGATGCACCATGATGGAGTAATTGGCAGTGCAAGACTGGTATACGTGCTCAGGGCACATGGATACATCATAGAACCATTTCCAAAGGCGTGTCCCAGGAGCAGGAGACTAAATTCAAGGGTCTCTCCCCAGCCACTTCTGGTCTCCTCTTTTGAATCATGGACTGGTGGACGTAGCTGTCACTTATCACTTAGGGAGCAGTGTGCTATATAGTTAAACATGCATGTTGGCACAGCTTTCACTGCACTCTTATACATCAGTAGGATCCTTCATCCTGCTTCAAGGCACACTGCTTTTATTTATGTTTTGGTTTTTGAAACCTAAATAAAACGCATTGTCATTTACAATGCCAATAGCTTAAACTTGTTACTCTTGCCTTGCTCCCTACTTCCTTCCTCCTCCTCACCATACTTTGCTATCCCTTCCCAACTTTCTCTATCCTTTTTACTCTTGCCTTGCCCCCTACTTCCTTCCTTCCCCCTCACCATCTTTTGCTATCCCTTCCCAACATTCTCTATCCTTTTTACTCTTACTTTTCCCCTACTTCCTTCCTCGCCCTCACCATCTTTTGCTATCCCTTCCCACCAAACAGATGTGCACTCCCGGCTGCTCGGGCAAATCTTGGGCATCTCATCCAGACCACATCTGGAAAAATAGCAAGGAGAAATAGGGGATGGACAGACACTTTTGTTTTTTAGTGGCTAGCATTCATCCCTCATTTTGGATTAATATTCACACAAAAGGATGTTTGCACTCATCTGTGGGCAAACCAAAGCGGAATCCCAAGTAGTAATTGTAATAATGCATTATCAATATTTAGTCCGGTCTAAATAATACATGAATTATTACAATTACTACTTGGGATTAGGTTTTGAGCCACAGATCATCCATCACTTGCTGTTGTTGATAAGAATCTTACAGTTCCTAAAACCTTGGTAGAACAGTGAAACAAAGCAGACCGGCTACCTCACCAGGCTCAGGCCCTCACAAGTTAAAGGTGGGAGTTACCTCTAAACCCCCACCAACAGCCCCCCATCTTTATTGTGGTTTAAAAAAAACGGAACATTCCAAAACCTCAATATAGGAAACTTATTGTAGGTTTGTATATCTGTGAATGCCTGTAAGACTATCTGGCATGGCATAATTGTTGTTTTCCACAAAGAGTGGTTCTACTACGCAATAAGAAAACGAGCATTTGCTATGCAATAGGTGTCGCATTTGCGAGAGTTTGAGCTATTGGCATTGTAAATACCAATGCCTTTTATTTCTGTATTTTACAAACCTGCAAGCGGTGCGTAAACAGGCACTTTGTACTTGCAGTCGTTGCTTACGAGAAGCAACGCTGGCAGTAACTATGCCTCTTTTACTGCCAGCCTTCTTTTTCGTAAGCAAGGACTATAAGTACAAAGGGCGTGTTTATGCACCGCATACAGCTTTTCGAAACACATAAATAAAAAGCATTGTCGTTTACAATGGCAATAGCTCAAACTCTTGCAAATGCAACACCAATAGCTCAAACTTTAATAATGCGAGACCTATTGCATTGCAAATGCTTGTTAAGTAATGTAATAATCAATGCCTGCCGCAACGAGGGAGGCAATGTCCCCGACTCATGGGCCTCAGCATACACCTCCAGTAGATATGGAGCTAATAAATCAGCGTAGGCTTTATAAAATTCAGCCGTAAGGCCGTCGGGCCCCGGTGCCTTGCCATTAGAAAGGGCCAGTATAGCAGTCTTGACCTCCTCGACAGTGACGGGTAAATTGAGATAGTCCCTATGCGCGTCCGAGAGCCAGGCGCATGCCACATCCGCCAAGTACTCTTTGAGTTCAGCTGCGGACGCCTCCCCTTTGGACTCGTACAGGTCAGCATAAAAGTCGCGGAATTGCTTGGTAATGGCAAGGGGGTGATAGTGCTCCCCCCATTGGAGTCCGTGATCTTATCTATTGGAGGCTGTTCCATGCGACTCTTGATTTTGTTTGCGAGTACATGGCCAGGTCTCCCGCCCTCTCCATATCTGCGCACCGTATGTCTGCGCGTGAGGTACCGTACTTCAGTGTCAGCTAGGGTATCGTACTCGAGAATTAACTCATGTATGCGGGCCAAGGTATCGGCTGATGGGGCCGCCACGTAACCATGTTCCAGCGCCCGAAGAGCAGCTTCCGTCTTGTGCAGCCGCTCTCGGATATCCTTCAATATGCCTGCCGTAGTGCTAATGCACACCCCCCTGATTGTGGCCTTAAAGGCCTCCCACATAGTGGAAATGATATCCACAGAGCCCTTGTTCAGTACAAAATATTGTTCAATGGCTTCTCGCACCGTGGCTTCGTACACCGGATCAAGCAATGCCTCCGAGCGGAACCGCCAAGAAAAGGGGGACGCATGGCTGTCGGGACCTGTAAGTCTAACTGAACCGGATTGTGGTCCGATAGGGTCCGCGGCAAATGCTCAACCCCCAGTACCCAGCCCGTCGCGTCCCCCCAGTAACCAACAATCGAGGCGCGACCAGGTGTTGTGCAAAGGCGTTGCATGTGTCCCTTCCCTCACCATAGCATTCCGCACCCTCCAGACATCACTCAGACCAAATTCTGCCACAGCACTCTGCACACAGCGGGCCACTCTGGGAGTTCGGTGTGACAGTGGATTGGACTTATCCAGCTCAGGATTCAGGTAAGTGTTCAGATCCCCCCCACAGGGTATTTGCCTCTGGCCAGGTCCTCAATTTAGCATACATCTGTAAAAAGCACTCCGGGTCGTCTGCAATAGGTCCATACATATTAATGATAGTGACTAGAGACCCCCCCAGTGTCCCCTGCACCATCGCGCATCGTTCCCCTTCATCAACATGGGTCCGGGCAGACACGAATGGCACTCCCCGTTTAATCAGTATTAACGTACCTCTGGCATAGGAAGAGAAGGACGACGCCAACTTAAACCCCGCCCATCGTCCCGCTACACTTTGTGCTGAATGTTTAGTGAGGTGCGTTTCCTGTAATAAGGCAATGTGGACATCATGGCGGGTCAGATAGGTCAACACCTGCCGCGTTTTCTTGGGAGAATTGAGTCCCCGTACATTCCACGTCAACAGCCGATATCGCTCACCCATAATCGGACCGTAAATCCTCGGTCAACCAGGCACACAGCTCAGCCAGCAATAGGAGGGCAGGGCCAGTATCAGACACAGTCAGCACATCGAAACGAACAGCTCTCACTCCAACCAACATCAGTGCAAGAAACAGGCGAAAATAATAAGACACAAATCCCCAACTAGTCTCCCACTCCAACCTCCCAATTAGGTCGAGAACGGTACCACCCCCCCTCCCGCACATTTACCCCTTCACACATATTGCTCAACAGAAGGGGATCACCCGCTGGGGAAGAGGAGACGGCAGCGAACATTCCCACCGTAGTGAGATGTGCCGGACTTCAACTGTGTGACACACCTGTGTGCCATGAACTAGGAATGTGGTCAGCAACCACGGCGTTGAGCCTGAACAATGACATACAACTACATGCAAACATATGAGAACAATAGGCTGGAACCAGTCATTATAGGCTGCACCTCATCCATGCAGAGGTAGTTCGACAAGTGCCCCCAGCTCCCATACTCCTGAGCTGTTGTGGTACATGCAATCAGCAACCAAGAGGAACCGCTAATCCGTGTCGTCTAGAGTCGAGGAGGCGGAGGGGTCCTCCGTCTCGCGCTGCCGGCGTTCAGTCTTACAGATGTGTTTTGAAAACTTTAGGGCAGAGCGCGAGTCCGTGAAGAAATGCGCTTGACCCTCATGGGTGATTTTTTATTTGGCCGGGTACAACATAGAGTATGGCACCGAGGCCGTCTGCAGCAACTTCTTTACCGGCACAAATTCCCTTCTCGCCACTTGCACCATTGGTGTATAGTCTGGAAAAAGGACAGATTGTCCCCCTTGTAGTTGATAGGGGCCTTGACCCTGGCCTCTTTCAGGATAGCGTCTCTGTCTGCATAGTTCAAAAGGCGGGCTATGATCGGGCGCGGCGGCGCCCCTGGTTTAGGCCGACGGCCGAGCGATCGATGTGCTCTTTCTACAATCATAACTGTGGATTGCACTGGCCCGAACAGTTCCCGCAGCAGGCCATCGATGAATGGCTCCATTCTGGTAATGGGGGTGGATTCCGATAGGCCCAGTATGCGGAGGTTATTGCGCCTCGAGCACGCCTCCAAATCCTCATTTTTGGCTTTGATAACCTCCAGGATCTTTTCCATATGCAATATTTGAGTCCGGGATTCCGCCTGCGTGTCCTGCGTATCCGATAATCGGTTTTAAAGGACATCTAGTCTGTGCTCATGTTTCTCCACTTTCTTTTTAACAACATCGAGACCAGCTGCCAGCGCATCTATTTTACTGTCAATAGATTTCATCCCGGATCGCAATTCGAGCAGGATTGTCCGGGTGTCATCCGCCGATTCATCCACCGGCCCGAAGCCCCCTGCGAACCAGGGTGGTCCCCCATGGCTTCGCTCGCACGTGTACTACGTTTGTTGTCGAACTGGAGTTTCGGCTGCTTAGGGTCAGCCTTTCCCATAATGGTAGCTACCCTTGAGCAGAGCTCTATGCGCCACTCCGGCCTCTCCGCACTGACAAGGCCAAGGCCCTCAAATCCACCGGGTCTGTACTCGCACGCTCCAGGAATGCTATGTGTCCCGGTGGGCTGGCGAGAGCAGCACTATTGAGGGACGGCTATCCTCCGCAGACACACCGGGGCGCGGCTAGGGACTGCCACAGCAGCACCTCCGACCTCTCAAGGCCGCTCCAGGCTCCACATTGGCGCCAAGGATCACACCCGGCCCCCCACCCCGCAGCCCGAAAAACACCTGCGACGCCCCGGGCACCTCAGCTCGCACAGGCAGCCTTGAGCTGGCACCAAGGCAACACTGACGGCACTTCCGCGCTACAGGAGGCAGACCCACGCGACCCCCCCCCAAGCGAGTAGGAGAAGCTCCGCACCTCCGCACCCGATGCAGGCAGCCCGCCTAGGCCTCCCCGAGCACCACCGCACAAGGAAGCAGGGGCATCGGGAACGCACACCGCAGACCGAGCTACAACCAGGTCAGAGCGCAGCTCCCGCCCCACTCACCGTAGTCGAGGCTCGACCCTCATCAGCACTCAGCCGGGCTCCGCCCGTCCCGCGCTGGTCGTCTCAGGGCTCCAGGAGTCAATGCACCGCAGCCACGGCCCTCGGTGCTTCAGCCGCTGCTCCGGAGCGACGGTCCCACTCCGCCTGTCAGGCGTCTTCTCCCGGGGCACAGTGTAATGTTCACCGTGATGGGCACCCCCGGTGCATGCGCGGAGCCCCGTCCCAGCTAGCAGTGGAGCCTCCCGGCCCCGGGGACTCGAGCAGGTGCCATTTTCCTCGTGATCGGGCGCGAGCGGGCCTCGCCGATTCTGGCGGTGCTACTGCTCCGATGTGGCCAGGAACACCCCTGAGCCCGTCATGGGGATAGCGGCACTGTTGCATGCAGTGTTCCGGCAGCACAGGCGGTCATGACGGATGGTATTTGCCAATTTTTCAAGTCCGGCGTGTGGAGCTCCCTCAAGAGGCAGCCATTCCGCTTCGCGCCGTAGCCACGCCCCCAAAAAACAGTATGTGGTTACGTAATGATCTGTACTGTACTAATAGTGTACACCAATCACTGTATGTTAGGCACAAATGCAAGTCCTAATCTTCAAAGCTAACCACCAGTGTTAGAAATGGGGGTCTCTAGTTGGCAATGGTTTGCACCTTTGTCCAAGTAGGGACCCATGCTTCTAGTCAGTGTAAGGGAGATATGCCCTTAGACAACTCCTGCTCACCCCCTTGGTAGCTTGGCACGAGCAGACAGGCTTATGTCAGAGGCAGTGTGTAAAGCTTTTGCACACACATACAGTAATACAGTGAAAACACTACAAATGGACACCACACCGGTTTAGAAAAACAGGTAATCTTTATCTAAACCAAACAAGACCAAAACGACAGAAATCCATCATACATATGTCGATATCATCAAAAATAGGTTATTCACAAAAATAAAGCTTGTAGCAACAAATAACTCCACCTGGAGCTATTACGACGGCGAGACAGATGAAAATCCCAAAGTACAGCGCCGAACGCGAGGTGCGCAGTGTCAGGCCCAGAGTCACACAGACCCCAAAGAACAGTACCTTTGCAAATGATGAAAACAAAGACGATGCACGGCGTTGTTGAGGTGATGCTTCATTGGCACCAATCGGCGTCGGCTCCTTACAACCACAGGGGAGGTGATTCGTCGTTTCCTTACGACCCCAGATGAAGTGAGGCCCCGGTTCCTTACTGCGATGCAGGGGAGGAGAGGCATCAGTTCCTTACTGTTGTCGGGGAGGTGAGGCATCGGTTTCTTACTGTTGCCGGTGAGGTGATGTCACGGTGGCGACGAGGCATCGGTTCCTTACGACGGTGCGGGATCGATGGATTCAGAAAGTCACCCATGTCCAGTATCTGCTTTGTGATGATGAAGCACAGGTGTCAAGGAGGTCGGGCTGCAGTGTGAGTCAGGGCGGTGCGTCATGAGCATCACGAGCGGTGCCCTCGGCTCCGGTACAGGCAGCAACCTCGGTGCCGGTGTCTGAGTAAATACGGTGCGGCAACGGCAGGCGGCAGAGCTGCAGTGCAAATCGGGGCAGTGCGTTGTGCACTTCACGAGCGGTTCCCACAGCTTTGCTGCAGATCGCGGCATCGCTGGCCGGCGAGGGGGTTGCAATTTCCCTCTGTGACAGCTGAAACAGCAGTTCCAGCTGCAAGAGGACAGAGGAAATTATGTCTTTGTGTCCCTAAGACTTCAGAAGCCCTTGGAGCTCTTCTTCAAGAAGGATACACAGCACACAGCAAAGTATTGGCCCTGTCCTTGGCAGAAACAGCCACTGCAGGCCAACCCCACACAGCTTCTCCTTCAGCTTCCCAGCTCTTCTCCTTGGCAGAGGTTCCTCTTGAGTCCAGAAGTAATCTAAAGTTCTGGGGTCTTGGCCCCAATATTTATACAGCATTTTCCTTTGTTCTCTGGTGGCAGAGAGGCTCTGTGTCCAGTCAAAACCAGTTCTGTCCTCCCTGGACCAACTTCCCAGCAGGAGGTAGAGACAGCATTTTGTAAGGCAGACCAAACCTATTCAGGTGCAAGGAAATCTCCTCCCCAGGTCTATTCAGCCCAGCCCAGACTCATCCAGGAAAGATAGGACGCACCTAACCCCCCCCCCCCCCAATGGCTCTCTTCAGCGAATGCACATCCCCAGCCCCTGTCACTCAAAAGCCAGACAGTCAATCCACAAACCAGCGGAGGCACACAGGATTGCTAAGCAAGAAAATACCCACTTTCTAACAATGGTATTTTCAAACACACAATATAAAAATCATCTTTACTAAAAGATGCAATTTTATATTCTGAGTTCAGGCAAACTAAACTCCACCTTTCTATC
Organism: Calotriton arnoldi; assembly: GCA_963921515.1. Lineage (NCBI taxonomy): Eukaryota > Metazoa > Chordata > Amphibia > Caudata > Salamandridae > Calotriton > Calotriton arnoldi. Next base: position 1,146,916 of record CAWUFW010004061.1, read on the forward strand.
TTGTCCCAATGGGAAGTTATACTTATAAGATGGCATAAATAAACTCCCATTCTATCCTATGAGACTGATAGCCTTTCAAAAGTGAAAAATGAAATACACTGTATTTCACTATCAGGACATGTCACACACATCAGTACATGTCCTACCTTTCACATACACTGCACCCTGCCCACAGGGGTACCTTGGGCCTACCTTAGGGGTCACTCACATGTAATAAAAGGTAAGGTTAGGGCCTGTCAAGTGGGTGCACTTGCCAGGTCGACATGGCAGTAAAAACTGCGCACAGACACTGCGGTGGCAGGTCTGAGAACCCTTTGAAAGGCTGATTGTGTGGGTGGCACAATCAGTGCTGCAGGCCCACTAGCCGCATTTGACTTGCAGGCCCTGGGCACACACACTTCATGGTACTAGGGAATTAGTAGTTAGTCAAACAAGCCAATCATGGAAACACCAATGCATAATAACAATTACACAGAGAGCATATGCACTTTAGCACTGATTAGCAGTGGCAAAGTGCCCAGAGTCCTAAAACCAACAAAAACAGGGTCGAAAACAGGAGGCCAAAAAGCAAAAAGTCTTGGTATAAACCCGCTGGAAAAGTCAGGTCTAACAGTCAGGGGGTGAATGTTTTGATTTGTTCTGCATTCCGTCCATCAATTGTGTATCTTTTGCTAACAGTCAGGGAGCATGTTGTTAGTGCTTTATTGAGATCTCCAGAATCACCGGAATTACTGCCCCAATGGAGTTTGTCTCTGGTATTGGGTCTCTATAAGTGAGGTAAATGTATAAAATGTGATTGCACTATGAACATCAAGGAATTCTCTCACACTTCTAGAAAATATATTCTTTGCAGCCATACCAACTGTAACAGCACTGAAGTCATTTATGTCATTAAATGCCATTGTGTCTTGGCTTATGTTGGACAGATTTGCTAGAAGGTGAATGTACGAATTTTGCAGCATTGCAGCAGGATATGCTGTAAAACCCAAGGGGCACCTTTGGTGGTACACTTCACAAGGATGAACCATTCCACTAACAATTTGAAATGGTGGGTTATTGAAAAAATCAACAACAACCCCAGGGGGGTATTGCAAATGTTAAGAGAGTGCAAATGGATCCACTTATAGGTCACTGTCGCTAGAGGACTCAATGAATTGGAGGAGATAACTAAACTAGCGGCTGTGTTCAGCAGCAGTTGAGCAGAGACGTGCTCTTGGGTCTGGTTGCAACATTTTAATGTTCCACATTGATTGTTACCTACATTTCAAGACTGTTTTGGGTAGAATGATTCATATGAATGTCATACATTGTGGAGTGATGTCACTGATAAGATGAACTGTTGTATGCCTGCTATGTCATTCATTAAACCACAGCCATGACTATAAACTGATACCTTGTGTGGAGGCCAGTCATTACCCTAGACCCACATTCTTATTATTGTAATTTTATATTGAGGTTTTTGCAACTGAGGTTAGCAGACGGTGCACTGTGGACACACCACTGAGTACATTGGCACATGCCTGTTTTTCACCAATGGCATCATGCCAGCCTTTATAGATTATTGGTTTTTATTTGGCATTCACAGGTATGTCCCAGGGTTGTGGATAGGAATACACTCTCCAAGTAGCTAAGATATCTGAGGTGATTGTAGCTTACATGATCGCCCACTGTGCTTATCTTAAGGTTTTTCTTCATTTCGCTATAATAGAGAATTGTATTAAATAGACAGCGCATTGCGTGGTGTTTTTAGAGAATCAGAGATATTGGTCCAGTGTTCTTATAGTGGAGTTCTGTGATTAAATTAAACCTATTTTCATACATCACTGTATTCAGACTATGATTCCATAATAGAGGCTTGTATTAAATATACGGCTCATTGCACAATGTTTTTAGTTCTGTTGAGACATTGTTCTGGTGTTCTCACAGTGACTGTCTGTGTTTGAACCTATTTTTCATGCATTACTGTACTTTTACTATAACTGGTAGTCTCAATACACTATATCCTATGTTACTAATGGGCGGGAGCGCATATAGTGCCAACCTTGAGGTCGCCACCTTGGAGTGAGAGGCCTCTTCCGGGGCAAGCATGCACGCACAAGTCGGTGTGCCACCTCTTCATAATCTGTCATCTGTGAGCCACTTCGCGGATGCAGCTGTTCTTTCCACTGAGCGGGAGCTGTAATTCTGTTAATAGGTAGGCAGCTCTTGGATTACCATTCTTACACAATTTGGTTTTATCCCAATGAACTAGTTTTTAAAAGATATTTTTATTTTTATACAGTTGAGCATATATTTGCGCGGTAACTAGGAATCCTGATGCGCAAATAGAGGCATTGACTGGGTCAGTTTAAGGGAGTCCAGCTGGCCCCCATTTTTGAGAGGTTTAACTTTTCCCGGGTTTATGACATGAAAGGTTTTTATTCATTTCCTAGGAATTTAACCTGGGGGGAGAGATAGTCATTGACCAGTCCCCCTTTTTTGCTTGGTTCCAAGTACCATAGAGGAACAAGTTGTGGCTTCTGGATTGTTTTGAGTTATCGACTAGAGGTCAGTCACATTGTTATTACTGGGTTCATTTTTGGTTGTAGCAAATATTGTCTAAGCATGAGACTTGATCATATGTGCTTTTGTGCACAGATTGTTCCTTACAATGTCCTGACGAAGACCCCAATAGATTAAAGGGGATTACACGAAGTATGAAGGTGGTGTAAACATCGACGATCATTATTGTTGCCTGCACTGTAGTTTCTCCTATTGGGCAATAACGTACATTATAAGATTAAGCCCACAGAAGAGAGAATTTGTAGTATTACGCAGTAGGCGGGCCCATTCCAAAACAACTTTGAGCCTGATTACATTCTTGGCGGATGGGATACTCCGTCACATTTGTGACGGAGTAACCCTGTCCATCAAGTTCTTATTCAGGCCCTTTGTTTTTAACGTTATGACTTTTATGTATCTATGTATTCACTTTTGTAATGCACTGCACAAGCACTTCTTGGACATATCATTCATGGAGCACCTTGTGTATGTAAAGAATGATTTGACGTGTTTCTGCCAATTGTGATAATAAAGCATTTTTTTAAACGATTGCTGTGGTTAGCCTACATTTATCTGCAATTCATGTTCATTCTATGATAATTGACTAAAGCATTTGTGCTGTAGCAATATGAATGTTTTGACCTAAATGCATTTGGAATCCGACAGGACCATTGTTGCATTTACCATAATATATTGTTATCATCTGAGTGCAGTGTTTTCTACTCCTGGGCGACATCTTAGTGTGAGTGTGCTAGTTCTTCCATACCTTAATATATAGACTGAGGCTGTTACATGATGGTACATTTAGGACCCAGAAAACAATGAAATTTACAATTTTTGAGCCCTGAATGTAAAAGGCCGCTATGAAATAGTAGAAGTACCAGAATGTAAGCACGATTGCTTTTGCTGGTAATTCAGAATGGGATGAGGAAGTAAGGACATTTCCACAGAACTCCTGTAACTGAAATATTTTCCTTCTTTAATCTAAAATGAATATTCATCTGATGTAATATGGTCTGAATGAAAATCCTGAAACAGCTGTGGTTCATTTTGGGTGTTGGTAGGCAGTCATTCATTAAAGTATGGTTTTATACAAGACTCTAAACAAATATGCATACGTAGATTTGTGAATGTTAGTATCTTATTTAAGAAATATTAATACGCAAAGCCAGTTGGTTCTATTGTCGGCCTATCCTATGTGCTGTTTTGAGAAATACTTGAGGTCAATGTGTCAGTACCATGTTAATGTAGTTGTCAGATCTTTGTAGGAAGACCACTATCTCTGTAGGTATCTACAGACAAACCACCCAGTAAGAAAGATTTCCCCATAGACACCTACAACTGTGCTTATCATCTGTCTTGTAGGAAGAACTGGAATTTACATGGAAATGAAGATGTGAATGAGAAGGCGGCTTCTGACTCTAGTAGTGGGTCAATAAATACCAGCCAGGTAGGATTCACAGGTCTTCAAACATTGTTGTTTTCTGTGTCCACGGGTCTCAGAAGAAGTAACTTGGTTCGTGTTCTTTTTTTTTTTTTCTTTGGCAAAGATTCAGGGTCTCATTTATGAGGTTTTACCGTAGGGCAGCGCACAATGGTCTGCCGTGATCCAACGCAGGCACTTTTGCAGCATGGTGCAAGGGTGCTTGCGTTGCAGGATGATTATTTCTGTGCAGGAAGGGAAACCTTCCTGCACAGAAACAATCAGAAGAGACTTTTTCCTCTTTCTATGTGTGCTGCAGAATGCAGCACAAATAGAAAAAGGAAAAATGATATTTCTCCTCATTGTGCCTCCCTTACGACGGAGGCGTAAGCTTTTGGCGCTGCCTCAGATATACCATCCATGGATGTTGCTGGAACGCCGCCAGCAACACCCATTGCACGGCCCATTGCACGGCCCTTTAATGCAGAAAACTGCCTTAAAGGGGACAATATTTACGAGGCAGCATTAAGCCAAGTGCTGCCTCGTAAATATGGAGCAGGCTCCTGCGCCACGGAACGTCACAAAAAAGTGACGTTCCGACGGCGCAAGGGGCCTCATAAATGAGGCCCTCAATCGTCTGAAGCTATACACCTTCCTCTTCAAAGAGGAAAAGAGAAGCCATTCCCACGTTAAGCCCTCAAGATATGGTTTATAGAATTAACATGCGGAAATATCACCTATGGGGAATCCCATTCCTGCTCTTGAGGTAGTTCCTTGTGGCAATTTTACCGCACATTCTGCGTTACTGAGTTCAGAATGAGGAATAAAACGCATGCAAGATGCATTTTTTTTGCTCCTGAAATCCACACATTTGTCCCATTGCTGACAACATTTGTGGTGAAGGGCGTTGGTACCAAACAACTCCCGTAAAACAGTGCTTGCACCCGATCCCAGTAATTTAAAAACACTTGTAATGGGGGGCATAAATGTGAACCCTGCTGTTCAGCCTAGAGAGCTGAACACCTGAACAGTGTTATGACCTGGATATCTCCATTCAGCCTCCCCACCCCTTTCTTTTCCCTCCCTCCTCTCACTCCTTCCTATCACTTATCCCTACAGCCCACCATGCTCTTAAGCGAGCAGCAATTACCAATTAATTTTTAACGGTGAGGAAACATATACTCATTTTCGCATTGAGGAAATACATAATTCAGTTTTACAGTTTTAGTTCCGGATTGCTACAGCTTAATTAGGACAAGCAGCGATCAGCAACATCGATGGGGCCACGGGGGCTATGAAATTCAGGAGTTATAATGCCTTTTTGTGCCAGACTATCTTTCCCCTGGTGGGGCTTAATCTATTCTCACAATTATAACACAGGACCGCTCATTGCAGGGGAAAGGTAAGGCTGTGTAAGAGAGGTTGTCTTGATGAGGTATTCTGTCCCTGCATTATTTGCCTGATTCATTTACAAATGTGCTAATGATTCCCGTGGTTGTCAGACCTGTTCATTCCTCTCTGAGGTGAGTGGGAATGTATAATTAAGCTCATCTATCCCCATCACACTTTATGGTGCTGTTCCAGATGGCCCTGCGTGACTTGATTTAAGACTAATGATGCCACAAGGCAGGTATGTCACCAGCATCACAACTTGCAAAGTATATAGCGCTGCACCCACATCACTTCGCTGTGTATATTGCAGGTAGTTGTTGCACTGCATCGTACATTTGCATGTCCAGGTACAACTGCACGTCAAACAGGTCATCTCTAAGATCAAGGGCAACGCTGCATCACAAACATGGCGAATACCCCGTCCGCGTATTACAAGTGTACTTCTACTTGTAATACATTGGACCGGATATCCACCACGTTTTGAGGCAATATCCATTCAGCCAATCTCTAAATAAGACTCAGAGGGGGAGATTTACAAAAAAGTCACGCAACGCCGCCCCCCGCAAGGCTGCGCCGCATTGCGCGACAGGGAGGAAGCAGGATAGCGCCATATCTTCAGAGATATGGCTCTCTCCTCCCCTTTCCCTTGCACCGGCGCTGATTTCAGCAGCCGTGCGCCGTGCACACACCTTAGCGCCATAGCACTTGGGTGTGGTACATGAGTCTAGCATAGGTTTTGTACAGGAAGGGTACGGGTACCCTTCTTGTTCAAAATAGTATGCCTAGACATGATGGAAAGCTTTTACCACTTTGTATGCGTGAGGCACAGTGCAGCACGCATGCAAAGTCGGAAAAGCACGGAGAAATGAAAGCATTTCTCTTGTTAGCGCCTCCTTTAAAGAGGCGTTAACTTTTGGCACAAAACCATGTCTACAAATCTTTGTAAATATGATTTTGCTTCAAAAGGCATGGGTGGTTGCATGGGAATGCCCATGTTCCACCCATGTAACGCCCCCCTGCGCTAAGTAACGCAAAGCCATGCTTTGCGCTGCTTTGCGCTACTTTGAGGGTGCTTTCCAGGTCAAAACAAGTTTTGCGCTGGAAAGTAAAGAGCAAAAAAAAAAAAAAACACTTGTTAGCGTCACTTTTGTGACGCTAACCCAGCGCAATATGCTTGTAAATCTCCCCCAATAGTATTATGCAGATACACATTCTTGGTGGCATGTAGTAGAATTTTGGACGTGACCTTGGACTCGAAGAGTGATGGGAAGAAAACGGCGTGACACTAACAAACGTGATAAACAGTAAAGGAACGTTTCGTACAAAACAGACTGGAGAAACAACACATCAACCACTTCCTGTCAATAAAAGAAGGAAGGAAGGGAAGGGAACAGTGTAATGCACACATGAGAAGCGAAAGTGCACTTTGTCACATATAGGCTGGTGTCTGCATATGCTGTGAGTGGTAGTTGAAATGTGTATACTATGGTTAGACACTTGTTGGGTAAGTAGGCTGGGAAACCCGTTAACATTCATAGAAAACACATAAGTCTAGTTTAATCTGTTCGAGGTATTTGTATAGGGACAACTCAGCCAAAGGATCAGCAATGTAGGCTAGTACAACACAAAAGATCAGCAATGCAGGTGAGATAACTATCAGTACAGAATAAAGGCTGTAAGTATTATATTCCCACATCTTGTCTTGTCTCACAGAATCAAATTTAAAGGGGACCTCTGCATTACGGAGGATGCTTGTGAACAATTTAATGATTCATAGCTTTGATCACTCCTCCCTCTCTTTAGTGCAATACAAACCGTCTTCCATCTGAGCCTTCCAGCAACAGTTGTAAACCTCTTCGATTTCACAGTGAAATTCTGTGGTACATGAATGTAAAGGAATTAGAAGCCCGACATGAAGTGAATTAAGATGACAGACAGTTACACAGACAGACAAACAGACATACTTAAGATGAAAATAAGTGGCTTGTGAGGAACCTGTGATACCAAATTCAATATGAATAGGTACACCTTTAAGAGCTTTCAGTGAAAATGATGGAATTTTGTAACTAAGCTGCAGATTGAGCCACAGTGGTACCAGTGGAAAACATTTTTAAATAAATGTGGCTCCCAGTTACTCCTGGGAGGACCGAGCAGAATCTCAAGAATACTAGAAAGGGAGCACTCAGAAGAAGGTATTGCCCACTGAATTTCAATATGTCTTCTGTGAAGTATGGAGGGTCCCTTTTGAAAGTGACACTATGAGGCAAATGTATGTTTCAAAATGTTATGTTTTTTGCATTTGTGTCGTGGGCATCCTTCCACTGATGTGGCTTTGTAGCATTGCAGCAGGGCGGTTCATTTTCATATGCTTCCACGGTTTGCAAGTGGAGGCCCGATCCAGTTAGTTTTATGCTTAACTGGTATTGCATTCTGGTCATAGGCCTGCGTACATGGGTACGCAATGAAGTGTGCAGATAATGATATTGGTGTTCAAGGAATTAAGGCTGAGGATAAAAATATACTGAACATTTATTATTGCTTTTTCTTAGTGGTTAGTGGTGTTCTGAACTACCTGATAGCAGACAAAAAGCTAATTTTGGTTGTGTTGGATATGTGTTAGCGTGTTTTGGTGGATATAGTACTATCCTGTGGCAACAAATCACACAGTACAAAATATTATTTTGCTTAGCTAAAATGGCTATTAGTAATCTATGATGAGCATTGAATGAAAGTAAATAGGAATGGTACAAGCACACTATATGCGTTGGTGCAGTGAGTGTTATGAGAAAGGACACAATAGTTACCCCTAAGGTGAAATGCTGTGTTGGTGTCCGTGTGCAGAGATTTGATGTACATCCATGTTGCAGCATTCATTACTATTTGAAGTCCAGGATTTGAGTTTCTCGCTTGCTTATAGAGTTCTATCTTGCTCAAATTTAGCCAGAGAGCAGTGGGGCACTGTATATGTTGACAACAGAAGATCCTCACCACTATAAGCCCATAAGCAAGATGATGTGCTGAATAAAACATAAAGGCAGGGATACTGTATACAGTTGAACACATATGCTAAATGAGTATCCTGACAATTGACCGAAATCAAACCCGGTGTCATGTGCTGAAACTATGCAATCCAATCTTTTACAGGAGCAGGTTTCACTTATTCCCCCCTCCTTGCCTGAAAGAGGGCACTTTTGGGAAGTGGTTCACACCACTAACTCTCTCTCTTTCTCACACACACACAAAGGCTTCAAAAGGGAGACGATCTCTAGATACGCAAGTCTGAGTGGTGTCACAGCTAAATCCCTAGTCAAACAGCCGTGGGATCATACAAGAGAGAGAGAGAGAGAGAGACAAAATGTTTATTAGGTTATAGCCCTTGTGGAACAGCCCTGACGAGGCCCACTTTAAATGACTCTTTTGTCCTCTTCCTTGAATGCAAGTCTAATATAGTGCTTAAGATCTTAGAGATTCATGCTGTGTGCTGCAAATTTGAGGCAGTGTTCACCAGCCCGTCTCTTATGCTTTCAGCAATATTATTCCAATATTATAATGGAAGACTACACTATCATTGATCTATTTTAGCAGGGCATATGTCAAATTATAGATATACTGCATTACAGTATTTGATAGTCTTAGGTCTAATGAGTGACTACATTTGCCCAGCATTTGGGGATGAAATAAGTACTACTGATTACTTCAGCCTATATGTCGACTCTATCGATGGGTTTTTATATTTTCATATATCAGTCAATTGTGTATTTTGCTAGGAATTGTGTCTCAGACATTTGTAAAACTTGTTGACAATTTATGACATTCAATCAATAATGATGATGAAAGCAAACAAGAAATAATAACCAAAGGATAAGGCAGATCCACTGTTCTTAATCCTTAGATAAACTTTTTATTTAATTGAGATTTTGAAGCATCTTCTAAGAAATTAAATAGGCAGCATAACAAAAAGTGTTATTCACGATTCCTAGTGTGATTGAATTTTCACAAACAGATACAACTGACACAATATTTGTGGTAATCCCACTTAAGGATTTATTTATCAAATTTAACTTCTGAATATTGTTTTCAAGTTATGGCTTACATGGCTGTTGTGCACTTACTCTAGATGATGCTGAGGTAACTACTTTTGATTGGATATGATGATGAGGAGAACATCATAGACAGACAGAGACAGATAGAGAGATAGAGAGATAGATAGATGAAAAATACATGTGACCAGTTACTTAGAATAACCGTACTAATAAACACTAATTGACTCATTTATCATTGCAGTGGAAAAGTCAAATTCCAGTTTATTTACAGTTTATTACCACAATAGAGGAAATATGATGTGAGAACAATACTGTATACTGAATCAAAGATTATATATCACAGTTGGAAGCAACTGTAATAACTTTAACAAGGTCTCTTCAGTTTGATTTTAACTTAATGCATAAATGTAACCTTTACATCCTGGTTTTGGTTAAATATTTTTTTAAACCAATACATATGAAAAAATGTATTGGCATACACCATTCTTTCAGATGGGTGGAGTATAATATGCTATTTTCTAAATTGATTAGGGAGGGAGGAGGCATCGTAACCAGTGGCGGCTCGCCGAGGGAGTGCTGCGGGGCGGTGAGGCGGGGCGAGGGAGGGGCAGGGTGGGGGGTAGTGGACTCGGACTTACGACGGACAGAACTCCCTCAATTCCTGATATGCAGCCGATGAAGGGAATCCAAGAGTGGGCTGGTGATTGTCCTGGGGGGGGGGGGATGAGGAAAGACTAATCTACCTGCTGTGTTCTGCACAATACGTAGGCGTGACAGGAGTGACTCATCATTATGGCATAGTATGAGTGGTTAGTGATAAATGCTTGCATAATAGTATTCTGACACTACAGGGGACTCCATCTGAAGACTTTCCTAATCATACACAAAATGCCAAAAGAGAAGCCACAGACTGCCACAACCTTAATTTTTCATGCTAAGTGTATCGTCTAAGAAAATGCCTTCGTTTCTGGCTTTTTGGGGCCAGCTTTTTGGGGGCAGGAGTGGGGCCAAGTTTGTTTGGCCACCAATCATCTATCCAGATCTCATTGGCCTTTCCAAAAGGAACAATCTCTGTCTTCTCCCCATTTAGCTGGAGGCAGTCCTGATGCATCTTAAGAGCTACCCAGTGCAGGCAGTCACAAAATCTTGTTCTAGTCACGTCATGATTGTGGGTGATTTATACCACTAGATGAGCATCTTCAACATAAATCAGGATGTCAAGTATAAGATCCCTAAAAATTCTTGCCAGTGGAGCTACATAGATGTTAAAGAGAGTAGGGCTCAATGAGAACCCCTGTGGCACATGGCAAGTTGTGGTATGGTTACTGTTGTTAAGTTCACGTGTCGTGACTACGTCACTGTAGTGTCTCATTAGAATTTTAACTTGTCATGCTTATGTCATTTATAGCATGGGGGCTGTCACGATGTATTGTTATTTGAATATTGAAGTGAAGCGGTTGGATCTGGTGACGGCTGGGTGTGTTTTTCCTCCTCACCAGTGGACCCGTTATTGGCACTAATTAAACTTTATTTATTTTGTAGCTCTGCGACTCTGCCACTTCATTTCACAAGTGTTAATGATGGCCTTGGATTTAAAAGGAGAAATGAAGATGGCTTGAGTTCTCTGTGTAAAAATATCTGCAAACCAAGCTAAAGCATGCAACAATGTCAATTTCATGTAGCCTCTTAATCAGGACTGCATGTGAGACCACAGAAAGATCTAAAAGGAGGGGGGCAGCAGGCCAGCCCTCATCCATCCTGGTCCTGATCAAGTCAGTGACTACCAAAATGGTCTTTGTAATATACGCTGCCCTAAACTGGATTGTGACGAATCCAATATGTTCCACATAATGGAATAATTGTTTATTAATAATTTTCCCCAGTAATTTGGCTAGATAGGGCAGCAGCAAGATGGGACAATAGTTTAATAGGTTGTATGGAGATGCACAAGGCTTCTTAAGTATAGAAAGCACATTAGCATGTTTCCAAATCAAAGGAACCCTTGCTGTATTGATCAAGAAATTTAACATGTCAGCCAGTAAGGGAGAAAACAGAGCAAAAATGAAGAGACCACATCTGCTGGGCAGGGATCATCAGGAAATCCTGAATGAAATTAGGTAATCAGGCTGCTTGCTTCTTCTAATATGGTTTTCAGTAAACATCCTGAAATGATATGGGTTACTGGCAAGAGCATGATTATGAGAGGCGGTAAGCCCATGTGTTTCTATTTGACTCCCAAAAGTATCATAGATTTTGATAATTTAGTTATGGAAAAGGAGAATAAAGTCTCACAAAGTTCTAGTGAGACTAGAATCAATGGCCCACAAACCTCTGGTTGCCTAAAATCTTTGAGAATGCAATAAAGTTCTTTTGCAGGGGATTATCTTTTCTCAATCCCTTCTGCTAGGACATCCTACTGCATGCAGGTGCTTGTGATAAACATTAAGGACGTCTTTAAGTGCAGATTTATCCGGCACAGAATTAGAATGTCTCCAGGCTTGTTTCAATCTCTTCCACCCTTGTTTATCTCTTTTTAGCTCTTCTGTATACCATTTGGCCTGGGGAGTATTATGAAGAGCTTTCACGGTTTAAGGGGGGCTATAATATCTAAGGCCATAATCATTTCCATGTTGGACATGATCTTGGCTGTGTCTATATTTACAAATAGAGAACTATGACCTATGATATCATTAATTGGTTTTATGACATGTTGTTGTTAAATTATATTTCACTTTTAGGTGTTGTTTTTTATTGGTATTGATATTGTGAGGTCATAAGCATTTTATTTGTTATACGAGTTATGGTTTGGATGGTTATTGTGTAAGTTATGGATTGTGCTCCTAACCATAACGTGTGAATTTCAGTGTTTTTTACTTTTAATTCTTAATTATTACTGCACACTAAATGTGTTTTTAGGTGAATTACTCAGGCTTTTTAAAACACATTTGAAGTGTTATAACCAATATTAACTATTAGCCATAGCTTCACCTTAACCTTTTGTGTTTTTCAGTATTTTTTTAGTTTTTTTATGATCATATGCAAAATCAAAGAGTTCCCCTGCACCCAACCCTCTATGATTGGCTGCAGGGCCTGGCCTCCAGCCAGGTCCTGCCCGTAATCCTCTGAATGCGGCCATCACCTAGAGTTTATGTCTTTTGGTTGTACACAGAAGGGTTTGGCTGTGATTCCAGGGCGCTGTCCAGGTCCTGTGCCAAACACTCCACTGGTGAGTAACCTCCTTTGTTCATGGCCTTGTGCAGTATGGTATTGGGCATGGGTTGTGGCCTTTGGCTAGGATATGCACTCAACTCTCTGTTGGTGGGTAGCACTTGCAGTCCAAGGCTTTCGGCCATGGGCACAGGGGGTTGGCCTGTGTTGAACTGTCTATGGACAGCCAACCCCTGCTACACATGGACTTCGGCCATGTGCAATTTATTTATTTATTTGAAAGGTTTTATATAGCGCTGGCTAGACCCGGAGGTATCAAAGCGCTTTACAAGAGCAAGAGCAGTCACAAAAACAAACAATATTTCAGAGCAAAGAGAACGACAGTCAGGCAAGAGCACATCTCTCTATTATTCAAGAGAGGCAGAGTTCTGGAAGATTCAGGAGTTATAGTGCATATAGATATTAAAATGGAGGTAACGATTCAAAGCAGACAAAGAGTATCAACAGGGAGAGCAAAAATGAAGAGGTGGAGGGCAGGAGAACAGAGAGTGGGGGTGGGAAGCAAAAGGACAAGGACAGGGGAGAATGTCCTCAGACAGCTAAAGGAACAAAAGTTAGTGCTGCTAGGATAGAAGAGGGGTAGGGGAGTGCAAGGCAGGGGTACACAAGCGGGAGGAGTAAAAGGGGGAGCGAAAGGTCGAACTGGTTACAGAAAGGCAACCAATACAGGGGAGACAGTTCGCCCGGACAGAAGAGAAATTATAGACTCCAATATTTGTTGAGTAGGTGACATTTAAGGTCTTTTTTAAAGCTGAGGTAGGAGGGGTTGCAGCGCAGGTCCCTCGGGAGGGCATTCCAGATGCTCGGAGCATATCCAGAGAAGGAGCAAGTTTGGGTGGATTTCTTTTTTAGTAATGGGGGGACGAGGAGGAGTGCCGTGGAGCTTCTCATCAGTCTGGAGCAGCCCGCTATTTTGAGTTTGTTTGTTAGGTACGATGGAGATTGTGAGTGGAGAGCTTTGTGCGTGATGCAGGCAGTCTTATAAAAGCATCTACCTTCAATGGGCAGCCAATTTAGGGATTTGAGGGCAGGCGTGATGTGCTTAAATCGTTTACAGTCGGTAATGAGCCTGGCCGCCAGCTTGAGCACAGCTCTAAGAGGGGCAAGGTGGACATTGGGGGTTCCAGTGAGGATGGCATTGACGTAGTCAAGTTTGGAGAGTACTAAAGATTGTACTACACATTTGAAGTCGTCTTGAGGGATGAAGGGTTTGATTTTTTTGAGGTGTCTGAGAGTGAAAAGTGCTCCTTTGGCCGAGTTCTTAATATGGTCCTTCAGTGCCAAATTTTTGTCAAGAATGAAACCTAAGGATTTTGCTGAGTTGGATAAGGTGAGCGTACAGTTGAGGGCGTTGAGGTCAAAAATCCAGCCTTGGATGGGGAGATGGTTACTTTTAGGAGAGAAAAGAATAATTTCCGTTTTGTTAGGTTCAGTTTAAGATGGTTAGAGTAAAACCAAGATTGAATCTTGCTCAGGGTGTTGTTTAAATGGAGAACATCAGTATGGGGGGTTGCAGGGACTGGGCTCTGGCCAGGCCCTGACGCCTTCCCCTGCATGTCAGCCAACCCATGCTGTGCATGGCCAAAGGCTATGTGCTGCCAGGGGTTGGCTGCATGGCACGCCTACAAAGCCCTCCACGACACTGGACCACCATACCTGGACCATTGCCTCTCATTCCACGTACCCACCAGACACCTCCGCTCCACCCAACTGGCTCTTGCCACCATCCATCGGACCCGCAATACCAGGACGAGAGGAAGATCCTTTTCCTACCTCGCTGCCAAAATGGGAACACCCTGCCTTTCCACCTCAGGCTATCCCCGTGCACTGACCCAATTCAGGAAGGATCTCAAGACCTGGCTCTTCGACTGAACCACAGTACCCAGTCGAACCTGCAGCCCCCCCAAGTGCCTTGAGACCCTCATGGGTGAGTAGTCGCGCTTAACAAATACTGATTGATTGATTAATTGACTGCAGCCAGGCCCTGCTCCCACTCTGTTGCATGCAGCTGAACCCCATGTGTGGCCGTTGGCCAAGCACAGCATTAGTGCACTAAATACTTTATGTTTTTAGGATTCATGACTCTTAAGTGGTTTGCTAATCCTGAGGCCTAGGTGTGTGTTGCCAGGACCCAGGGAAGGTCTGGGATCTGCCAAGACTGGATAGGATTTGTGGGTCAGGTGAGAAAAGTATATATTTTTTACTGCCAGGGGTGGTCACTTTGGGGCCTCCACATGGGCCTGGGGGTCAGGGTAGTTTCACCCTGCCCCCTTATACCTTTTTCTTTTCTTTTTCAGAACATGGGGATCAATGCACCCTGTAAGGTAATGGCAGTCACTAAAGAAATGTTTCTGTGATGGCCAGCCAACCAGAATGTGGCGGATTCATGAATCCAGAGCTGGATTCGTAAATCTATAATGCAGAGACGGGGAAATGCTCTCTACTCCAATGGCATGCCTTTGCTTTTTAAAATGGAGACACAAATTCTCAGTGGATTTACAAATATGTGGAGGATTCTCAACTTCAATGTCCAGATATCTAAAATTTAACATGTTATGGCCAACTCAAGTACCTTTCAAAAGCGAATTTATTGAGAACTACTGAAAGGATTTACCCCAAACTAATGAAAGCACAATCTTTGTGCAATCTACCTGAGAATTAAATGAGAAATGGCACTTTTGGTATCCGCCCCCTTTTCTTTGTTTTAAGTTTTAAAGTTTTGTGCAGATTTGTTGAATGGTGCCAAAGTTATTGGGAAACAAGAATCCCTTTCCTCTGGAAACTCTGACTGAACCATAACTACCCTGGCACTGTAGGTCCTAAGTCCTCATCATATCTCTAGGTATGTTGTATTGCTTGCAGCAAATGTTGACTGTGGATTAATCTTATGAACTACAGAGTTGCTAAATAGGCAGAAGCCTCTATGTGACTGAGAGAACAATGTTCACCGTCAGGCCTTAGAAACCAATACTTTACAGCTAGAGGCCTGCATCAGCGGATGCCTCAAGAATGTCTAAGCAATTCACGAGGATTTCCATCTTTTTGATCAAAAGTTCATGATGGAAGTCATTAGAGAAATTTCAGTTTACCCTAATAATCCAGACTTTCTTATAAGGCATTATTCCTTATTGTGTCCCTTTTGATATTTTTGAGTTAGTGTCTGTCTCCATGTACAGTTTTAATGCATTTGGGAATGTCTTTTGATATTTTTTTGTTTTCTCTTCTACCATGCTGTTTTGGCTCTCCCTCTATACCACTATTCATGCATTCCTTTTCCAGTGATTCATTGGAACATTCTCTTTCCCTAGAAACTATCAAGACTCATAGGTTTACCCATACTTTGATCATTGTTCAAATTTCTAGACATTTTTTCTTTCAACAACACGATTGATTATTAGGGGAGAAAATTCAATATCTATTCTGAGACACTAAGGCTGCCAGGGAATTGGTGAAGTTCCCAAAAGTGAAAACGACTATTTTCCATTTTCCTGACAATTCTGCTAGACTCTCCCACATTTACACCTAAATCGTATGTTGGACTTGGCCCTCTTTGCAGGGTCACCTCCAAACGTTTTGTCTTCTCCCCTCCTGTTTTGTTGAATTTGTTTTTGTTGGCCTTAGGACTCTGTGCACTTTACAGCTGCGAACCAGTGCTAAAGTGCTTGTACTCACTCCCTAAAACATGGAAAAATTGTCTGACACCTAATTGGCATATTTAATTTACTTATGAGTCCCTAGTAAAGTGGTATAACATATACCCAGGGCTGGTAAATTCAAATCTTCTAATAGGCCTGCAGCACTTATTGTACTACTCACTTAATGATTCCTGTAAAATGTGTCAGGCCTGTCATTGCAGCCTGTATGAAGTTTGAAACTGCCAATTTGACTTGGCTAAATAATCCCCATGTCAAGTCTAAAACTCCCTTTTTATTGCAAATAATTCACCCCTAAGGTAGGCTCTAGACAGCCCATAGGGCAGGGTGCATTGTAATTCAATGTTTGGACATGTACTTTTAACTTTTACATGTCCTGGTAGTGAAAAATTCACAAATTCGTTTTTCACTACTTGGAAGCCTACCTCTTCAGTATCATAACATTGGGATATCTTTTTACAGTTAATAAATTATAACTTTTGTTTGGGAGCAGGCACAAATATCAGGTTTGGTGACTACGGAATTGTAATTTAAAATATTTTTCAATGGTAAAGTCAGATTTTAAGTCACAATTCTGAAAATTCCACTTTTAGAAAGCTGACATTTTCTTGCCTTAGCCATTTGGTGCCTGTAGCCTGTTTCCTGGATCACATGACTAGGTGTAGTTGGCTGTTGGTCTTTGTGTATTCCCCGAGACAGCCACATAATGGAGGGACTATGAGTTGGCAGGATGGGCTATCCAATACATGATGGAGGGTGATACTGTGGACAGCCCTACTTGCACTTCAAAGACACTGCCTCAGCTAACACACAAAAAACTTCATACTAGCCTATTGCACCTGCAGACTGACTGAGACCAGGGCAGGGAGGCAGGACATTCCAGACACTTCTGTGGGGGGGAACTTCAGAAGTTTCTTCCACTTCAAAGTGGGCACTTGGTATAAGAATAGGGCTCTAAGAGCCACTCTTCAGATCATTTCTGGACCTGTGGAAGACTCAGAAGGAGGGCTGCTCTGCCGCCCTGCTGCAGGAAGGACTACGCCTCTATCTGTCTGCATGAGGAAGGAAGACTGGACTGGCTCTTTGAACCCAGGACTACCAGAGTGACTCCAAGAGCTTATTGGCTGGCATCCTGTAGTGAGCTACAGGGACATAACAAGCTCCTACATACTTGGACCCTGCACCTGGACTCGACCTGCAGTGAGTCCTTCCCCCTCCAAGTGGTGTTCTCCAGTCCTGGACCCTTGGGAGTGGGGCTAAAGGTGCTGTACCAGCCTACCTGTGCGCTGCATCAAAACTGACGCAGCGTGATACAACCTGACACAGAACCTTGCAACGCAGACTTTACAGCCCCTGATCGGTGTCCTCATCGAAAATGAAGCAGCGTGATACAAATCGATGCAGGCCCTTGCAGCTCAGCACCTCGCAGCTTCCCATCAGATCCATCGCAGCACAATGCAACTCAACGCAGGACCTCGTATCGTAGCCATTGCAGCTCCTCATCGGAACCTACGTAGCACAATGCAACTCGACGCAGGACCTCACATCACAGCCCTCACAGATCTTTGTCAGAACCACAACTTTCAAAATTCATATCTTCAGTTCTACTAATTGGAATTTTGTAGTTTTGGTGTCGAAGAATTTATTAAATTTGATAAATTGGTGTTGGATTTGTCTTTTGTTGTGTTTTAATTTTATTACTGTTTGAGTGCTGCATAAATACTTTACACATTGCCTGCAAGTTAAGCCTGACTGCTTTTGTGCCAAGCTACCAGTGGGTTAAGCACGGGTTTATTTAGTGACTTTTTGTGGTTTACCCTGACAAGGATTGTGGCTGTTGCTTGAGAAGGGTTAATATCACCCTCAATCAAAAATCCAATTTTCCACATCGTACCTTTACATATGTAAGATCTCCACTATGTTGGCAGAAATCTCTGCATAGAAAAGATAGCAGAGGCAGTTCTCCGCGCATAGGTTTGGTAATAGCATTTTGTAGTACGTGAGTAGTATAGCTGAATTTATAAATAGGACCCCATGTGTTTCAGCACTCATTGCTACATAGTAGTATGCTTCTCTTGTGTTCACTGCTGAGAGCAGTGCCTCAGTGGCACTTTCAAGCTGCTCATTTACCAAGCACAAATACAACATTATAGAAATATATGATTATTTAAGCTTGATTTGGTTAATGTGTATTAAGAAGCAGTGAGTCATGCCCAAGGCTTGCATTTCCTGCTCTTCTGCTTGTTAGAGAAACACATAATTAAGAATCAGCACCAAGCCTTTTGCTCGAATACATTTTCATTTTCTTGCTCTTAGCTCAAGTCACTTTTCTCACTTCAAGTTTGAGTAATGAAAATATTTTTTAGGTTCTGTTTTGACAAAAAAAATTATAAATAATTTAATTTGTGGTACACATAGTCCCAGTATATTGCTTTATTGTTAACACTTAAGGGTAATGAAAGAGAACATTTGAGTTTGCATACATTCTACCCAGGATTGATATAACATTCATTCATTCATAAAATATTCCTTTCAATAGAATTCAGCAGCATTAAAAATTGTACTTGAAGAGTACATGTTGTTCTTCTTTTCAATTAGTAACTTATTTCAACTCAAAAACCTATTTCATTAGTGTGGAACTCAGGTGTGACCTAGTTAGAAAGCCACACCCGGTCAGAATCTCTCTGCTTGCCTTGAGGTTTCTGAACAGGAGACATCAGCATTTCTTCTAGCTACAACATTTCGGACTCAAGAACAGCTGATCCAAGAGCTTCAACATGTTCCTGTAGAACTTCATCATGCTCACCTTCTTGTCTCTTCTCCTTGAGAGTAATATGATGTTTTTCGTGCACAATCCTCTGGTGAATGCTTATATTATTTGACAAGATGGAAACAGGTTGCCAACTCTAGCTTTTCTGGCCAACAACATTCTTATGTGGATGGAGTTCCCTCTGCCTTCAATGACTCTTGTGAATATCTTAAGCAGAATTGATTTGAGTGTGATCTCTCAAAATTTTACGTTTCCCACACTCTGAGCCTGTGTGAGTGGTTTGGCTGTCCTTTGCTGAACATAATTTCCAGAAGGCAGAACAAAGTGTTTCATTAGATTTTTTTCCAGTTCGTAAATCATCTTGCTAGAGGTTGAAGGTCATGTTCCTTCAAAGGAGCCAGTCTTTCCTCCAGTTCCTTTGGTACCAAAAAGGTGCACATGTGAGAAGCACCTTTGAGCATAGGACCTGCATTTGTTTTGACATATACACATGGGAGGGTTCATAAGTAGAGACCAGACCCTTCCCCACTAAAATAGAAAAAGTGGGGCCCAATAAATATTGATGTGATGTGTAATGTGCAATAAGGGCTTTTTTTTGTATGAGGGGCCAAAAAGGTATTGGCCAATAGTCAGTGGGTTGGGTGGCACTGACCGTGATGGCTCATCTTTTAGTTTGCAGGATGTTTCCATCTGTTGCTCAGATTGGCGGTGGGAAATCGGTTACATTTCTCTCTTTGTGTGAGTCTTCTGCAGAAACCAGATCTGTTGCTGTCTCAGCTGTCCAGGCTGCAGTTAATGGTATATAGGCTGAGCAAAGTCCTGGCGTAGTCGGCGGGACTGCAGTGGTCTTCTCGACCATTGAAATGCAGCATCTAAATCGGCCAGGCGGACCGCCAGGTAGGCAGGCGGGAAGACCACCAAAAAAGCCCACTCCGTTGTGGTCCCACCAACTTCTAAATCCGGCCCTGAGTCTTTGATTTCTAGGTAGCTCATAGATATTCCTTGTTGAATCCACCCTGTGGGTTCTGGTTCCCTCTTATGATCCACCATATTTGGTGCAGTTTCTCCAAGGTCATATTCTGTGGTGCATGTAGGTGATCTGGGATCTTGGTTCACCCATTTTTCCATTTGTTCATGCTCTTCTAGATTCCTTGATGTTGATGCCTGGACCATCATTTCTTCCTACTGGCTGGCTACCTTTCATCAAAACTATAAGGCTGTTATGATTGGCTGGCCAGTGGCCATATATTTCCCAGCATTAGAGAGGTTTGTATGTCCGCAGTCTGTCTTGACCTATTTGCCTAATGAAGGAGTTCAGGGCTTGTAACTCTTTGTGTGTCACCTTTTAGGCCTGGCCTCAGAGACTTCAGCTACGGAGAGGCAGGTTTGTGTTTTTACTACTCAGGTCTATGCAGTAACATGGGGTGTTCTTCCTTTGGTTCAGGATCATTCGGCTCATGGGGTAAAGCTTCCTGGGCTTCAGATGCTAGAGTTCCTTTGAAGAATGTGTGCTGAGAAGCAATCTGAGCCTCTCCCACTAAGATTTTTCCTCAATAAAGGCTGATTTGCCAGTGGAAAGGACTGAATATGTTACTATTTATTTTTGATGTCAGCTGTGCCTAGCTCGAATACGTTTGCAACACTCTTTCTTCTCTTCCATGTTACACACATTAGTGTCTACAGTCTCACTCGTGGGCGTGTCTGAAGTAGGTGAATTAGGATTGACTTTGTTACAAATTGTGCCTAAGCTGATCCTCTCATACTAGAGGCTCTTAGAAAGGGGAGAGTTCTAGAAAGGGGGGCCATCCAGTCAAGAAAAAGTCTGAGGAAAACAGAACCCAATGGCTTTATAAATCTGATGGTATGTAGAATGACTCAAACCTAAAGAGTATTCAACAGATTATTAAGCTCTGGCATACTTACAGCCTCATTTGGACTTTCCAACTTTTCCTGTTTTGTGTTTCAAATGACAACTCAACATACTCCACATTAGAAACTGATAGCCAGTGACACTGCTCCTTCTAATATATGTAATATTTATAGTATGTATGTATATTACCTACTGGCGATTGCCAGCAGGCAGTTATAGTTAGGACCTCGTTTTCACAGGAAAGAGTTTTTTGTTTTGCCAATAACTTTGGTGCCATCTGACAAATCTTCAGTAACTTTGCAAAATGAGTGTGACGCTCAGTTCAGCTGCTGTGTTGAAAGTTTTATGGTGATTCGTCAAGTGGGGGCCAAGAAAAAGGGGGGGTTCCCAAAACACGTTTTCCCCATTATAATTCCCATAGAGATTTTAGAAACGGCTACAGCCCGAACCCCTGGATGGAATTACACCAAATTTGGCAGAAAGGTGGATCTTGGTCCAGAAAACAACCTTTTTATAAATTGGTGTTAATTCGCTCAGTAATTTTTTTAATATAAAGGGAAAACCAAATTTGGATCCAACAGTCCCTGTACTGAAATCTGATTGGCTGCCAACACTTCAACCAGGAAGTGTTAGCAGCGATCTTGGGACTTGGCTTCAGCCGAATCCCAGAAACAAATGTTTAAAAAAAGATAAGGGGGTAGGGTAGGAATAACCTTACCCCGAAGCTCTGGTCCTGGGGTCCTGCTGGGACTCCACCAGGGCAAAACACACGTTAAAAAATAATTGCCCCAAAATCACGACGGAGCCACGAATCCACTGCAACATTTTTTTGAAAAAGCAAGTATGTTCTCCTGTGCTTGTTTACATTATAGCCACTGGGGGCATTTCTTAAATGATGGAGGGGGGTGCAAGGGGCCCCCCTCCTAGGGCTGTTTTAAGCCCCAGGGGACCACCACCTCCCTAGGGCTTCATTTTAATATTGCAGGGTGGAATATTATTGTGATCTTAACAAGCCTCGTTAGAGCTAAGGAGCTGCAGTCAGGTGGGGGTCTGTGGCGCTGTGTGTACGGGGGTAGATCAATGGACAAAACTGGAATGTATGCACCGGGATAAAAAGCCCCCTGCTGAGGCAGTTTACACATGACTCGCATGTAGTTTCACTTCATTCTGCCCATCTGAACATTAATAGTGTAGAGGAAGAAAGGATAGATGAGATCATTTAGAACCTGTCTACCGGACCCTAGTGTCTCCATGTGTGCTGCAGACCCCGGGGTGGGAGAGGGTTGCACTTTGCCCCTGCTGAGAACTTTCAGACACCCCTGGACTCTGCATTAGATGCTGGTGCAGGATACCCCTCCCTGCTGTTTGGTTTAACCTGTTGGTGTCCCACTCCACCCATGGCTCTTTTGGCCACCAGCCGGAATGACATGATTTGTCCTAGCGTGAGGTCTCTTTTCAGCCCCGGCAGTGTGTCTATTAGCGCCAGCTCTCAATGCACCAATCCTTCTCCCTGCACTCCAGTCCTTGCTTCTAGTTCAGGTCAGAGTCATACTTTTAGTTTGTTTTAGCTGAAGTTGTTTTCATTGTGTATGCACAACCAGCTACAGCGTCTTGGCATTTCACAACCCACGTTTTAGAATCGGGCTTCGATGTCTGCAGATGAGTCAAAGACTTTTAAGCACACATTTAATGCTTGTATGCGTAGTGTGACTAGCAAACACATGCACGTCACTTACCAAACCTCCTCTATAAAAACCTCCACACAACATCTCTTCATAACACACAGTATACATACCATACACATACACATTCAAGCATGCATGCCACTCCCCCAGCACACACACAAAGGGACACAGGCACTCACGCATATGGGGACACGTGCACTCATGCACACCGGGACACATGCACACATGCAGACACAGGGACTCATGCACTTACACACAGGGACACACACACTCACGCATATGGGGACAGGCGCACTCATGCACACAGGGACACATGCACACATGCACACACAAGCTTACACTCACACACACAAACAGAGGCATACAAAACATAGCCACACCCTGGCACACACAGGTACCCACAAATATGCACACATCAAAACAGTAACAACACAGACACACACATCCACCCCAACCCACACACATACTGAAATTTACATACACAGACAGAAATGCAGTCACACACAGACACTCCAACAGACACACAAGCCCCTCACATAAGTATGTACATAAACATAAACACACGGAGACAAACAAACAAGCATCCACACACAAACACTAACTACCCAGATAGACAACCACCCACACAAATGGACAAACACACTCATGTACCCTACACAATCTGACTGCCTGCTTGACTTAGTTGCTATGCAACTATTTTTGCCAGGAGGTATGTTGCTTGTAAGAAGACTCACCAGCTCGAGCCGGGAGCCCTTTGTCGGTTTCTGTGGCTGTGGGGGTGTGATGTGCAGAGATTTGCATGGGTCAGGAGCACCTTTCCAGCTGCACGGTGTATATTAGAGGAGGAACCTAAACTGTTGGCAATTCCTTCAGAGGGAGCTGCTCATGAAATAATCCTGGTGGTAGCTGAATGGGTGCAGTGGGAAGGCCCAGTGGACTGGAAGAATCTCCCTGTATTACACATTTAGCAAATTTTCACTAAACTTCCATCTGCGCAGCTACACGTCTTCCTTGTGAGTGGCCGAGGGGGGAGAGAATAACATTGCATCTTGACTTTTCAGTTTACTCTTCTTTGTGCTTGACTTACATTTGGTTTCCAATATTACAGGGACATTATAGTTAGGAAATAGAATTTAATAAACCATTGAAATTCACTGAAAAAAACAAATAGTTACAGGGACGTTATAGTTTGGAAATGGAATTTTAAAAAACGTAGAAATTCACTGATAAAAACAAAGGTTACAGGGACGTTATATTTAGGCTCACATTTCACATGCACAAAACAATAGAAATTCAGCAGTTATAATTACCTGAGCTAATTGCAACTTACGCCCCCACACTGCACTGCTTAAGATCTAACATATTAAATCACTCATGACATGGTCAGTGACATCACTCATGACATCACTGATGACATCTCAAATTACATCACTCATGACATCATTGGTGATATCATCCAAAGAACCACTGACACACTCACTCACACTACCATGCAACCTCTTATGTACCCACTCCCACACAATCTGACTGCCCGCTTGACTTAGTTGCTATGCAACTATTTTTGCCAGGAGGTATGTTGCTTGTAAGAAGACTCACCAGCTCGAGCCGGGAGCCCTTTGTCGGTTTCTGTGGCTGTGTGGTTGTGATGTGCAGAGATTTGCATGGGTCAGGAGCACCTTTCCAGCTGCACGGTGTATATTAGAGGAGGCACCTAAACTGTTGGCAATTCCTTCAGAGGGAGCTGCTCATGAAATAATCCTGGTGGTAGCTGAATGGGTGCAGTGGGAAGGTCCAGTGGACTGGAAGAATCTCCCTGTATTACACATTTAGCACATTTTCACTACACTTCCATCTGTGCAGCTACACGTCTTCCTTGTGAGTGGCCGAGGGGGGAGAGAATAACATTGCATCTTGACTTTTCAGTTTACTCTTCTTTGTGCTTGACTTACATTTGGTTTCCAAGAATACAGGGACATTATAGTTAGGAAATAGAATTTAATAAACCATCGAAATTCACAGAAAAAACCAAATAGTTACAGGGACGTTATAGTTTGGAAATGGAATTTAAAAAAACGTAAAAATTCACTGATACAAACAAAGGTTACAGGGACGTTATATTTAGGCTCACATTTCACATGCACAAAACAATAGAAATTCAGAAGTTATAATTACCTGAGCTAATTGCAACTTACGCCCCACACTGCACTGCTTAAGATCTAACATATTAAATCACTCATTACATGGTCAGTGACATCACTCATGACATCACTGATGACATCATTGGTGATATCATCCAAAGAACCACTGACACACTCACTCACACTACCATACAACCTCTTATGTACCCACTCCCACACAACCACTCACATACCCATTCATAGACCCATACAAGTACTCCCACTCACTGATCTATAGAGCCACTGACACATACATTGACTCATACAGCCACTCACACAACCACTAACTCACTGTTGCAAGGTGAAAGTATTATGTGGCATGGCAGGGGTGCCTTACCAAGTAATACTTTAACAATACACAAAGACGGACCCCGGGCACTCTCTCATTGCACCTTCTCTCAGTCCTGGAGGAGTGGCAAAGATCAGACAGGCTACTTAGAGGAACATGTGTTAAGCATTTCACATCACCAACATGGATGATAAGTAATTGACACTACTCGAGAGAAATCCAACAGCAATTTATAAAAATAACACTGCATTTCATATATTTTTAGACACCCAAACAAAATCCATACATACTGTATAACTAGAGTTATCAATTTTCAAGCAATAAATAAATCAATACTTTGCAATGTGAAAAACATTAAGATTGCATTCAATGGGAAAAACACATATATGCAATCAATACTTTAGAGGGTGTGTTTAATGGAACCCACCTAGAGTTTAGGTCTCTTGAGTCTCGGGAGTCTTTAGACCAGTGCACAACAGCTAGCACAATTTTACCTGGCTCAGTGGAGCAGAGTGCAGAGGTGCACTTTAGCTGTCAAACATAGCTGTCAATCAGACTCACAGTATTGAAAAGGCTACCTTAGCAAAAAAGTACTTGTGGGGTGAGTTGAACAAAACCCTTTGGAAGTTAAGCCTGAATCTGGCCTTAGACCAGGAGCCTCCCGTCAGATACTTTCTACCTGACTCAGGGGGCTTAGGTGCAGAGGTGGTCTTGGCTATCCGTGGTGCTGAACTGGACCCGCAGCTGGGGTGCTGGCAGGCATGCCAAGAGAGGGTGAAGACAAATGCTGGATCTTTACAATGGAGCCACTGGGGTGGTTGTTTGTACTGGCAGCTTGATCTCTCATCTTGAACCATTGGATAAAAGTAGTTAGTACACGGACTGACCAGCAACAAGCCTTGGCACCAGCAAACATAGCGACTTGAGAAATCTCCTTACAGAGGACCAGGGGAGCAATGTAGACATTTGAGCCTCGCTGAGGGTTGAAGTCCTGCTCCTTGAAGACAAATGACCACTTATCTTTGGGCAGAGACACTCCGGTGCCCAGCAGACAGTCCTTCAGTTGAACGTGTAGGTGCAGTTGGGTCCTGTCGACTCAAAGGGAATAGTATCTTTAATCCTAAGGAGTTCTTGTGAAGTCTTTAGCTTGCAGAGGTGTTCACCTTCCTTTTGGAACTGGTCTCTGGTCCTGGGCGAGGCATAGTCCAGCAGTTGCAGGGTGGTTGTCACAGGTGCAATCCTTTGCGCCTCTCCTTTGTGCAGTCCTGCTCTTGAGCAGACACAGGTCTCTTCTTGTTTCACATCGAATCTAAGGTTCTGGTATCTGGGGTGCCCCTTAAATCCTGGATTTAGGGGGTGTTAGTGGGTGTGAGGACTATTAGCCAAAGGGCACTTTGTCCTGTGGCTAATCTGCCCCAATAATGACAACATTCTGTGAGTGTATGTCACTAAAACTAGTCAGAACCTGCTTTAAGACTAAATTCAAGATGGCCAGAGCCATCCTTGACTGTACACCTCAGCTGCAGCACCCTAGAGGTATGGTCAGCCTTGTGGAGTTGCACGCCTTCCTGCAAAGCTAATTTCCCAGCTCTCCATTAAAAACAGTGCCTGAGGCAGGGTGGGGGACAAGTTCCTTTCTCCAGTGGTGCCAGTGAAGCCTTTGAGGCTCACTGCCATACTGGTCTAATCACTAGCCATCCTCTGTGGGCAGAGGTGCCACCTCCTGCTCACACAGGCCTTTTATCACAGACCTCTGGGAGCAGCACACACTACCCCAGCATGAGGTCAGATTTCTGTCTTGGCGGCAAACGCTAAAAAAAGCCCGCTAAGGTACGAGAGCACTGGTTAAACTAGGTGGTTACTGTCTAAAGTACCACTGGGGTACCTGCTACGTTGACCTCGACACCACCATCGTGTCAGGGGTTAAAAAGCATGTAGGTCGGGCCATCATGGAGCTGGACATACAGGTAATGTCCTTATGCCAGCCCATATTATCCTATGGATCGTCAGTCACTTGCAGTATAGTTACGTGTTCGCTTAACCACTTAGACATAAGTATTTTTTGTGCACGAGAAATCCTCAATTTTCTTTAAATAGCAAAAAGTGATTTTTTTCATTTTTTTAAATCGAGTTTTAATTTAAATTGTTAGGGCCCCGTGTTACATCCCTATAACAATATTAAATACAAAAGTTTTTTAAAAAAATAGAACGTAGGCCAAGGTGTTTTAAAAAGCTTTTCAATTTTTAATAAGTTACCCACTTTCTCGATCAAGTAAGCACAATGCAGAGTGCCCCAGAACATGAGGTGGTCACTCTTCCAGCTCCCATGATCCAGGATTTAAGAGCTTTTTGCAAACTTAGTGGCATTGGTTACAAAGTCACTGCCAGAAAAGAGGCTATAGCACAGGCCCTCCAAGAGTATGAGGATGAGCAAGACTAAGCAGCTGACCTCTTATCAGGTGAGCCTCATACAGAGGAAGATGTTTTAGCTCAGCAAGTAGGGGAAGAGGATGAGAACCGAGATAACATGTCTTTTCCAAAACCACCCTTACCTGCAGTTAGTGGCAGAGGCCCCTCTAGCAGTAGAACTGTGAGTAGGGTGATAACCTTGAGGACAAGACTATCCTTAGAAGAGCAAAGGGCTAATCTGGGCATAGAGCCCAAGGATGGTAGCAGCAAAAGTAATAAGGTCAGGGAGACATCCTGTGACCCTAAGATTCCAAAACACACACCTCCAGATATGAAATCCAATGACAGGCCGGGCGCGCAGCGGTCAATGCAAGCACTGAGTCTTGCGCTTCATGTACGGCTCGATACAATTTTTTTAATTTAAATTTTAACTGCTTTGGGGGCTTTTATCTGTTTTTCGGGCACTTACTTACCTGTTCTTAGGCTACTTTGCTCTTCGGTCTGCCGCAGGTTTTCCTGTTTGAGCAGAGAAAGCCAACTGTTGACATTCTCTACTTCCCTTTGTACACCGCCATTAGAGAGGTTAGCGGTCTAGTTCACCGCACCTCCAGATATAAAATCTGATGACGCGCCCGGAGCGCAGCGGACGCGCACCAAAGGCAAGCCCATCTGCACCCGTCCATGCCCGAACGACGCCAGGAGCCAGGACCCCTGCTCCTTTTTCTCCTAAGGTTAGTCCTCCCACTAGTACTTATTCTTCTATGACACTTATTAAAATATGGGAAGACTGTAGACGCTCACTTTTATGGAATCAAGACTGCTTAAAATGCTTACCATCAACACTAGAGGGACCCATGAGTTGCCCTAAATGCAAATTTAGTTGTACGCCTCATGCTTCCAGCGATTTAAGGCCATATGCTTTGGCTATGTTGAAAACAGAGACTTTTCTTCAGTCCCAGTCTTCTCAATCCCCGCTTCTCACACATGGGATTAAGAGTTTTTTATGTAATGTAAGATTCCCTACTCAAGAACGCCACCAAATGCTGGGATCTTCTTTCTTCTCTTATGCCTGATGTTGGCTCCTTGATGGAAACATGGCTAAGTCACAGCTCTATACCTGCTATCACGCAGGCTCTCCCACAGAACTATCACATGATTAAAATTGATAGAGATAGGAAACCTGGAGGCGGAGTTGTGATTCTTTTTAGAGACTCTTTTTGAGTCTCACTTATAACACTAAATATGGATTGGGCAGAAATGTGTATTTTTAACCTAGAACTTTCCCCAAATAATCATTGGAAAGGTGCCCTGCTTTAACTTCCCCCAGGGCCATAAAAAAAGACTTTAGCCATCAGCTTATTGATACCATTGCATCACATGTGCTTTCGGCCCAAAACTTCTTACTATTAGGACATTTTAATTACCACTTCGATGACCCCTCAGATACAGATTTGTCCCAGCTCCTAGCTGATCTAGGCATGCTGGGCCTCCATCAGACAGTTATAGGCCCCACACATTCAGCTGGCCACACTTTAGATTTGATTTTTACAAACATCAGTGCATTATACTGTGAGCCACTACTTCCTCTCACATGG
Organism: Calotriton arnoldi; assembly: GCA_963921515.1. NCBI lineage: Eukaryota > Metazoa > Chordata > Amphibia > Caudata > Salamandridae > Calotriton > Calotriton arnoldi. The sequence goes on from CAWUFW010004061.1 coordinate 1,175,991, forward strand.
ACTGATCACGCACGGATCTGTTCCCAAATTACCTATCAGGAAAAGTTTGCCTTAAATCAACCCAGCCATTACAGACTGATGGGGTAACCCAAATAATGTCAAAGGACCTGGGTGCAATGTAGTAAAGACAACAGATGGTCCCGACGTACCCTTATTTGGCACAGCCAAATCAGGAGACAACTCAATGTGACCGTTCAAAATGATTAATTAAGTCACCGAAGCAAATTTCACATATAGTTTTTAAGAGCAATACATCCTTTTATAGAACACACCAGAGAGAAAAGACACAACTACTCCTTTTTCAAATACAGGTTTGAATCAACCCAGGAGCAAGGGAGCTATGAGACAAAAGCATCATGTCTCGCCAAACTCTTTCTCTGAGGATTTGGACTTTCCCAAGTGCAAACAGGACCTAAAAGTCATTCAAATGCTGGTGGAGTTTCAATCTGTTTTAAATTCTGCCTTTGATACTGCTGCACCTTTAAGAACCTGGTCTAATACTACGCTTAGACCTCTTGTACCCTGGTACACCGCAGAGCTTAAAGCTGGAAAAGCTCTCTGCAAGAAATTAGAGAGACCCTGGCGCCCGAACCATGACTTAGATGATAAAGATGCATATAAGGTGGCTCTCACTGCATACCATTGAAATATCTAAAAGGCGCGTTGTGAGAAGTTGGCCTGGTATATGCTGTTCACTAATTAAAGTGGACACCTTGCACCAGGGCAAATCGACTCTTATGGTAGATAGGTTTAAGACAACCTTTTAAAGAAAGCTATCCTAGTGGTAGCTGTGGAGAGCAGCCTTCAGGCTAAGTCTCGGAGGAATGTAAAGCAGCTTGTTTTACCATATAATCTCTTGAATCACCAAATGAAAAGACACCACACAGGTATATATATCAAATATATATGTATTTATTTCTAAATAACTCTCTACTAATCTCTTTATGAGATTAGAAGACAAACATATGCACAAATCAACGTTTCACAATAAGTTAAGCACAAAATATGGCTGGTGCCCTAGGGGCGTACCAGACCATATACTAAGTAAGAGACTTAGGGACAACGACTTGCAGGGAGACAAGGCCTAGGGCCTTCAGAAGTGCTGGGGCCTCACGAAACCACCCAAGGCAGGTAAGTAAAGGACCCACGGGGGACGCGTGCAGTGTGGTTACACAGGCGCGGATCGCCGTTGACTTCAATGGGGCAAGTCGCGGTTGGAAATAAAGAGTTTTAGGATACTTCGGGAGGACCTACAAGCAAGTCACTTACAGGGTAAGTAGTTCTAGGGCCCACACCCACAGGAGCACCGTAGTGCTGGAGTTACCTCACCCAGGGAAGCCGGGTGCATAGGTGTCCTTTGGCGTCGGGTCGCGGCGTCGTTTTCAATGGCGAACAAAGAAGACTTGCTGCTTGCGGGAGCTGAAGAAGTGTCCGGTGGAATCCAAGCCTGGATTCTGAAGAAGGATGACCTGAGAGCAGAGGGGACAGTGTTCAAAGTCACTTGGCAGTGACCCGGGGCAAGGAAGATGGATGCCCACCGTCGTCGGTTGATTCAGGTCGGTTGTGGGTGCCTTGACTCTTCAGCCACGTGGGCCAGGAGGTGTCGACGACGACCAGGAGCTGGATTCGGTGTGTCCCTCGACGTCTGCAGCTGACTGCGGTGTCGGCAACTCGATTGGAGCCAACAAGCCTTGGCAGCAGCAAGTCTCGGGGAGATAAAGAAAAGTCGATGGCGCAGACCAGCAAGGTCTGAGAGACTCACCCAGCGAGGGTAAGTCAGGGCAGGCCTGGAGCAACCAGGGGAGCCCTTTGGTTTCTTTAAGAAGTCTTTTGGGGACCCACAAGCCGGCGGGCAAGGGATCGCGAAGACACCTCGGGCGGAATCACTCAACAGGGGCCCACGGTCACTCGGGATGGTGTAGGCCTCTGATTTTCGGAGGGATTCCTGCTGGAGGTCGGGACCACACGTGGTCCAAAGCACAAGTTCGTAGAACGTTGTGAAGGGGTTGCACTTGACAATAGTGCACGGTACCCAGGGGTCGCAGTTCCTCGTTACTCGTGGGGTCCACTTGCCTCAGCTTCGCTGGGGACTCCAGATGGCCTGGGAGAGGTCAGGAAATCTACTTCTTGGGCTGCAGGGACTTCGGACTCCGGCGGGAGCGGCGTAGTTTGCGACCGTCGTTGTCGTTTTTGGTGCCTGCCAAGCAGGGGAGTCACTCCTTGACTCCAAGGGAGATTCTTCTGTCTTCCAAAGGTAGTGGAACGTCGAAGGGCCAGGATTCTTCTGTAGAGCGTCGTCCAGGGGTTATCTGCTTTGCAATGGCAAGGTTCCCCTCTTATACTAAACAGAGGGGATGGACTAGCTCTATGACCCCACCTATGGGAGGGTCAAGGGAGGGGGTGGCTACACCCACTTCCCTTTGTCCAGTTTCGCGCCAGAGCAGGGGCAGGTAGCCCCTGAGCTGGTTTGAACTGGCATATGCACAGAGGAGCCTTCTGCTCCCCCAGTGCAGGACTTCAAAGCACTCTAAGAGTGCACCCACCCAGCCCCAATACACTAAACCCTGTCTGGGAGGTGGTTACACCTCCCTGTGACAGGATGCCTATTGTTGGGCTTCCTCCACTGTGAGTGTCAGTCATCAGCAGGAGGGCAGCCCAGTGTCTGTGACTGGTGGCATCCATTTTGTGATGCCAGGGCTCTGCAGGATTCTACCGCGTTTCCACAGCAGGTACATGTCTTATCCCTCTAGAAGGGTGGAATGCTACCCCCGCCGCCAGCATTGGCGGGGGGTAGTATTCCAAGATGTTTGACACCAAACACGACATGTTTTGATGCAGCCATTCCAAAGTTAGCATTCTACCGCGAGGATATAATGCACTTAAGAGTATATGGTTTAACCGCATCCACAAACAGCACCAGAGAATGGACTCTGAGAACTGCAGAGGGGCCCTGCTCATGCAGAGGCACCCCCTCACATAGAAGCCAAGCACCCTGCCCTCAGGATTGATAGGGCCTGCCATAGGGGTGACTGATAGGGTTATATGTGTGTGCAGGAGAGATATAGGAAACCTATATCTCAGTGAGGGGTGCTAGCACCACCTCACCCAGGCTGCAGTAGCAGGCCTGTGGTGTCAGATTTAGTCTGCTTCCCAGGGGTGGCATAATACATGCTGCAGCCCCTGGTAGGCCTGTGAAGTACCTATGCCCTTGGCACCTAAGGTACCATATACTAGGGACTCATAAGGCACCACAGTAACCAATCACTAGTGCACCTAGAGTGCACTCCATGTCATTTAGAGAGAGCAGATAGACTGGGGCCCTGAATAGCAGGATCCCAGTCCAACTAAGTCATAAACCAGCAAAACACCACGTGCAATTCCTCTAAAGAATCTTTTAAAACACTTAAGGAATATTTCCATCCCCCTGCCTGTACACAGCCACTTTTAGCATCACAGGAACTATGTGACTCTCTTGCCTATTGCTTTGAGGAGAAGATCAATTTAATCTATCAAGCATTTCTGAATATCCCACTGTAATTCAGTGTGGTGCTTAACAACAGCCTCTTCCCTAAGTCGAGGGACTATAGGCTGAGCAGTTTCCAACCCTTTACCCTGGAGCAAATTCAGCAGGTGCTTGAAAGAGTGAAATCTGGATCTCCAACGGGCCGTGTCCACCCAGGGTTATAGCCCTATTGGCTAGCCAGATTGCCCCTGCTGTAAGTCTGTTGTTCAACACTTGGATAGAGTCAGGTATTATCCTTCCAGCATGGAAATCAGCATAGATTATACCAATTCAAAAAAGAACAATGTGGATTCACCAATCCTTTCGAATTACAGACCAATTTTTCTACTCCCTCTCTTAGGTAAACTGCTGAAAGGTTTAATCAACCAACAGCTGACTAAGTATCTTGAAGCTAACCAGATCTTGGACCCCTCACAATCAGGTTTTAGAGCAGAGCATAGCATCGAATCAGCCTTGGTTGCCATGAAAGAGATATCATTAGGTGCGAACTGGATGCTGACATGCTCTTAGACCTATCTGCTGCATTTGATACGGTGTTCCATGCCAAGCTAATCCTAACACTACAAGAGATTGGGATTACGGGGTCTGCTCTAGCTGTTTAAACTCTTCCTGAAAGATAGAAGCCAGTGAATCTCACTGGGAGCCTTTAAATCCGAACCTAGGTGAGTTGAGAAAAGGATACCACAGGGGTCATGTTTGAGCCCTACATTGTTTAACATTTATGTGGCACCCCTGTCCAAAGTCATTAGAGCCTACGAGTTTGATACTGTCTCTTACGCGGACGATATGCAGTTGGTCATTTCCCTCAATGTAAAAAAAAATGTAAATCCAGTATTTGTAAATGGCACAGCTACCTCCGAAGTGGTGTCCCGGCGCTGGGGGCCATCGGGAGGATTAAGCAAGCTATTGCCCAGAGTCACATGGTGCTGGGCTGACCTGCCGCTGGTGCCGGTGATCGAACCGTGAGCCCCAGATTCCAGCATCAGTCGCCCTGGCCACGGCGCCACACCTCTTCCCAATAGAGACATTGACAAAACGAAGGCTCGTTTCATGGCTGGTATGAAGGCGATTGCTGGCTGGATGCTAGATAACTTTCTCCAGTTGAACCCAGGTGTTAGAAGGTGGTTCTGACCATCTGAGCCACCGGGATTTTTCGCTTTTTGAGCACCTAATTGTTGAGCTTTTACTGTGGGAGTGCCTCAGAAGTTGGGACTCACCCACAGGGAACTCATGATGAAAGAGACTGCATGTGGATTTTACTGGTATCCCCCTGGCTTGACTAGGCCGCTGCGCTGCAGCTGGAGTAAGGGGCACCGGGCTGGTTACATGCAGACACATGTGTACATGCGTGTGCACACGTATAGGGGCTGCGCCGGGGAGATTCCTGGCGTGCGCAGCCAAGGAGAAGGTGCAGATAGAATGGTGTGGCAGGAGTTATGCAGAGCTGGGTGGTGACATGGAATAGGCTTTATACAGTGGGAAGAAACTTGCCAGGGAAAGTCAGTGTGCTTCACTGTTTTTCACTCCATTATTCTCCTATGAGGATGGGGAGCACATGGGCTAGTTTCACTTTCCTAGGGCCTACAAATTCCAGACACGCACTAAAGTCCACTGTAACTTATGTGAGAAGAAGTATTCTGCAGAGTCCAAAGCCATATCTGTACTGCTTTTGGGTCATACGGAAATGTCATATTTCTCTGAGTCAGCTCATAACCAGGGCCTGGCTGGGGCTGACCCAGCCAGGCTGAATTAATGACCTCCCTCTCCAAGCTGTAGCCTCAGAGGTCCAGCCCTGCACAACAAGCATTCCAAGGGCGAGGGCCTCCACTCCAAGAAGAGAAGATGGGTGGAGCTACAGGTTCATCCATCAGCAGCTGTCACCTGGTGCCAGGCACCAAGCTGCTCTGGAGAGAAGGCAGCGAGGGGGGAAGGGGCTCTCAGAGACCATGTGGCATGAGACCCCTGGACGCCACCATTTTGAACAAACCCAGAGGCCTGGGCAGGAAGGAGGGAGCAGGGGCAGAGAAGTGATGTGTCGCTGTGTGATAGGGCAAACAGAGACTTCCTGCCAGCCCCCTCCCCAATTCTTTAAAAAGAACTTGCACAGGAAGAGGAGCTCTCTCTGGGGTATGGTCTGCTGAGGCAGAGGGTGCTGGAGCTTGGCGCCATGGGCAGTTGGAAGGAGGAACACCTTGACTGTCCCAGGATCCTGAATAGCGCCAGGAGAGGAGTCCAGGACCAGTGAGCAGAAGCCTGGGCCTCTGCGCAAGGAGAAGAGAGGCCCAGGAGGAGAGCCAGGTGAAAGGCTGGTGCAGGGAGCCAGTGAAGACAGCTCCCTGCTGCATACATCCTCTTTGAGACAAGGAGGGCAAAGAAGAGTGCTCCCAGTGGCTGGGGAGTGCCACTAGGAGCAAGAAGAGGCCAGAATTATGAAGATCGGACCCCTGGGGGCTGAGATATGCCCCCCAGAAGGTAGGTGACCTTTGACCTCTGGCCGACCGACGAAGAGCGTGGGGCTCCACCGCCGGTCTCAAAGATGCCCCCGGGGTGGGTCAGGTCCCGGGGGCTGCCCCCAGAAGAAGTGAAGTCGGGGTGCGCCATCGCGCACCCCGTGAAGGTGCCCCCACGGGGTGCCAAGAGCCCACCCTGGCCCCCACCGAAAATGAAACCGGGGAGCGCCGTCGTGCTCCCCGTGAAGATTGGGATGGGGCCCGGGATCCCAACTCCGGGCCCCATGTGAGGAGGAGGAGGCGGGGAGCGTCGTCGCGCCCCCGCAAGGAAGCCTGTAGGGGCCCGGGACCCCAACTCCGGGCCCCGACGTCCAGAAGCCAAGCCGGGGAGCGCAAAGGTGCAAGAGGTGCAAGCGGGGTGCCAGGAACACACCCTGGCCCCCGAGGAAGAGCGGAGGTCGGGGAGCGCCATCGCGCTCCCCGGGAAGGAGTGCCTGGCAGCCCGGGACCCCATCTCCGGGCCCCGACGCGAGGAGAAGTCGGGGAGCGCCCTCGTGCTCCCCGTGAAGATGGTCAGGGGCCCGGGACCCCATCTCCGGGCCCCGAAGCGACGGAAGAAGGCGGGGGAGCGCCGTCACACTCCCCCGCGGCAGCGGGAAGGCGGGGGGAGTGCTGTTGCACTCCCCTGAAGACCCGCCAAGCCAGTGGCTGCCTCGTGTCTGCCCGCGCAGGCGGGCAGACCAGAAGAGATGTGCCGGCTCCTGCGGCAGCACGCGAGGGTGCTGGCCAGTCAGGGAGCCGGCGGGGGGTCCCCGGGCTGCCCTCCAGCGCGGCTGCAATGCAGGAGGCCCTGGTGGGACCAGGCCTCCGTGAAGAAATGAGCGGCCGGGGGTGGGTTCCCCGAGCCGAAACACTCACCGTGGCAGGAGCAGCCGGGGGTGGGCTCCCCGAGCTGCGATGCATCCCCTGGGGGTCCGGGTGGGACCGGCCCCCCAACGATGAGCTGGATGCGGCGAAGCCGCCAGCGGGGCAATCGCGGCTCTCCCCAACGCAGCGGGGGAGCCGCTACTATAATATTCACTGGAGCCGGGAGGAGAGCGCCCCATAATGCCTTGCAGGCCTGGACCGGCCTGCAAGGGAAAAACAGCTTTTTCTCTGTTTGTGGTGGCCCCAGGAGAACGGGGTCACCACCCAGTGAGTGCCCAGGTGCAGGGGGAGCTGCAGGAGCAACGCAGTCTCCCCCAGCACAACGAGAGAAAGTCCCCCCCTAAGTCTCTGGGGTCTCTGAAGAAATAAACCCTCAAGGGCTCAGCCAGCATTGAATCACCTCTTGGTCTGGAACTTTGGTTCTACAGCTGGGGGTGTATTGAGGAGTGCACCAAGGGATTGAAGGCCTGAGTTGGGGATGTCTGGAGAAGGGCATCCCCTGGAGGTGAAAAGGTGCAATTGCACGAGAAGTGCATTACTAATGTAATTTCTACGGAGGGACTGAAAGCCACATGTGTAAAGTGAAGTCATAAGCAATGAGGGGTTATGTTGCAGGACATTCCTGCTAGGGTGTCTGGCTGTACATGCTTAATCCTTTGATTTCATCTGCGATGCCTTTTAGAGGTTGTAATTGCAATGCATTATAAATGTTATCAAGTCTAATAAGTACCTCATTTTAAAGGGATGCCTAAACATGTATTCTTGCTGCTGCGTTAGGTGAGGAAGAACCCAGACTGTTAGCCCCTAAGATGTAGAGGTGTATACTTCATGGTCAGTATGGGATGCTCAGTCAGGGTTATGTGTCACCAGGGCAGGTGTGCCTATTTTAAATGCTGGTTGAGATAATGGGGTGGGTCGCCACTGGGAGGGTGCCAGTGCGCAGGGCCCTCGCTCCAGGTTAGGTTCAACTAACTGCATTAGGGGGCAAGATGATGTGCATACATGGGAGTGGTGGTACTAGACCCCACCCCCCCTTGCGGGAGGGGTGGAGATGTTATGCAATGTCACAAAGTAATTCCAACAGCTTATGTATATTTGTAAATTGGTGCATAGTATTGAGTAGTGTGTGTGTTTAATAAATGTACTCTTACTTTTATAAAGCAAAGTACAGACTGGACAATCAATTATTGAGTGATATTTCTGCGTACCTGTAAATGGCGATTACTAGCCCACACCACCTCCCTTGAGTAAGCCTTAGACTGCTCTGCAACGCTACCCTCTGAGAGTCAGGCGCTGCACTAGGGTGTTTGGTTCCCAGTGAAGGACAAATGTGACATGTTATTTGTGCAGGCCTCACAGATACTGCCTCGTTTTCCAACACCAGGTAAAACTGAGATTATTCTGTTGGGGAAAGCACAAGAACTGTGGACCCCAGACTGGTGGCCTCCGTAGCTAGGCAAGGCCCCTTCTCCCTGTAAGGTAGCAAAAAACCTCGTAGTTAAGATAGACCAGGAACTAAATATGAGGGAGCAGGTTCTGTCCACCACAAACATTTGCTTTTCTACATTATGCCTACTAAAGAAAGCCCTGTCGTTTCTTCCTCTGACAGCCAGAAAGACCTTGGTACAGGCTCTTGTGGTTAGTCAGTTGGATTACGGAAATGCGCTGCTGGCTTCTGTCAACGAGTCTTTAATAGCCAAACTACAAGTTGTGCAAAAAACGTCCGCACGGCTGATCTGTAACCAGCCTCCCAGAATGCCCTCGGCTCCTCTTCCACAATCCTTACACTGGTTGCCAGTAAAGAAAAGAATTGCTTTCAAAATGTGCTGCTTAATCTATAAAGCTCTTCAGGGAAAACCAATCCCAATACCTCTGTCAGAAACCTAAGTGTTATCTTTCCACTAGGAATCTGCGTTCCAGTGATAAAGAGCTTCTGTGAAACCATGCATTCGACGACCCAGACGTGGCGGCCGAGCCTTTTCTTTTGTGGCTCCCACCATCTGGAATAGCTTGCCTTTCTCTCTCTGAACTTGCCATGACTATAGCATCTTCAGGAAAGCACTAAAAACAGAACTGTTCTAAATCTTATATTCAGTTTTGAGTTTACCGGGCACCGAGATACCACTGTGGGGGTGATTCGTGTGTGTTATCAAATTGTATTGTATGTATTGAATGTAAGGGTATAGTACCCAGTTACAAAGATGGTTTGCAGTTATTTCGAAATGGTTTGCAGTTTTTGAGAGAGCCTGCACCATGAGAAGAGTAGGTCGCTAACACTGGGGCTAACTATTGTGGGAAGAACTACCAGTTAAGGGCAGGGATAGACTGCTGACCCGAGAGGAAGAGGTAGCTGAGTACTATCACCCTTATGGAAGGGTTTGGACTCACTGCAGTGGAGTATAAAATCAGATTTATAGAGACCCATAAAGGACAAAATCAAACTTGGGTAGATTTTGTTGACTCCTTAGTCAAGGCACTGAAGGCTGGATTAAAGGTAATGATGTGAAAACGTGTGAAAGGCTGTATAATCTTTTGATGAAAGAGCACATTGTAACAAATTGTTCCAGAGAGAAATTACGACAGCATCTGGTAGAGTTGTCTTCTCCCAGAGAGCTGTGGAAGATAGCTGACAAGTGGGTAAGGTCCAGGGTAACTCAGACTAAGTCCCATGCTGGAGGTAACTCCAAAAAGGAGGCACACTCTTCTCACCAGGGGAGAGACACAGGCACTGACCAAGATAAAAAGTCAGAGTCCTCTTCAGGCCACCAAAAGAATTCCAATGAGGGTGGGCCCAGAGACTCTTCCCAATCCAAAGTAAAGGGTACAAAGCAAAAAAGTGGATCCCAGGAGTGTTTTGACTGTCTCCAGCCAGGACACAAGCGAGGTGATGAAATATGCATCAAGCACCCTCCCACTAGTGGACAATTACAAAGGGATAGCTAGTGTGGGGATGAGCAGAGGAGAGTACCCAGAAGGTGGCTCCTCAGACGACATTATCGTCTTAGCTTTCAACTGGGAAGTAGGGCCTACAGGTGAGCTGGTGATTCCAGAGGGAAGCAGACACTTCCATCACATAGAGGTGAATGGAATTCCAATCACTGCCCTAAGAGACACTTGTGCCAGTCACACTATGATGTATGAATGGCTGATGTCTAAAGACCAGTAACTACCAGGGGAAACTCGAAAAGTAAGGGCTGTCCCAAGAGAGGTTACTATTAGACCCATGGCTCTAGTAGTGTTCCTGATAGAGGGTTCCCTTGGATGACAGAAGGTGATTGTCAGTCCTGACCTTCCCCTTGACTGTCTCATGGGCAATGACCTCCCCAAGGAAGTATTTACACAGTGCAATACTTCAACCCAAGTGCCTAGAGGTGGTGAGAGTAGGAGTAGACCCAAACAGAGAGGAAAGAAAGAGAAAGGTAAGACCACTGGGACACTTTTAAATAAAGTTGCAGTATGTCAAAGGCATTCTGTCACAGTAAGGGCAGACTTCAAAGTTGACACTGGTTAGTCCTCACTTGTCACCCCAGAAGTCCTGGTTCCTCAGGCAACTGTCAAGCAGGAGGGGGTGACATCTCAGCTGGCAGAAGACAGAGTGGAAGGAGGGTGGCCACTACAAGATGTAGTGAACCCCACACTCAGAAAAAGCAGAAGGCAAGCCTGAGCCCAAAGAAACCTGTGTGTTAGCACATTCACCTGTCAGTGGAGAGCTAAAGGTGTGGTTCTGGGTACTGACAGCTGTCAGGTGCTTCTGTTGTGTGCTAGCCTTTATGGCTGCACTGTCATTAGCATGGAGGTCTGACCCCATGGCAAGTAGCAAAGTAGGCCTACTGACCCTGCTGGTCATGGTGGGGTTACTCCAGTTCTGGATAATCTCTGTGGGTAAGCTAGGTGTCACCCTGGCTAAGGTAGGGATAGCAGAGGTAGGTTCCTCTAGCCCCCAAGAAAAGAGATTGAGCAAGGAAACCATAGAAACAGCAAAGATACAGTTGAAATGGAGTCCTTTCACTGTAGAGATGGGCCCAGTTCCCAGAGGAATTGTCCTGGACAGTGAAGGAAGTGACCCGATTAGGGCCTCCCGGGTCACTCGCTACCACCTCTCAGCCTTCCAAACAAATGAAGAGTCGGTCAGACAGTAGAGAATACAAACCAAAGTTATTTATTGGTCATACACTCGAGCGGAGTCCAGTCTGACCAGCCTCCTTGGATTGCTGCAAAGGGACTGCTGACCACCACCAACATGGTAATACATAATATACATTTCCAGTACCCCTAAGGACACGCCCAGACTGGAATTTTCCAGTTAGTAGCTGGTGAACAAAGGAGACACAGAAGGATGAGCTACAATCCTAAGACCGGGTACATGCTATCTCAGTTTCAAGGTTACTCTGCCCGTGCCCGCCATTCTAAGGGTGGGAGCAGGCCTATCTAACGGGAAAGGTATGTAATGACAAAACAGTCTATTCATTAGTGCAGCGAAGCTCAACCTTGGAGAAATAGAAAATAAATATCAAGACTGCTTTCTGCTGAGGCAGACAGAATGAGAAAGAAGTTTAGTTTCGATCATGGTACAACATGGCGGCTAAATGCAAAATGGTGCTGCAAATGCTAACTTAAATCGTACAATGCAAGGGGAACTCAACCAAAAGCATTTTCCATTCCAACAGACCCTCCTTTTAGCATTTGCTATTACATTTTGCAGATGAGGAGTGGGAAAGATGTAATATGCAGAGGAACGAAAAGGACATCAAGACTTAGAACTATCCATATATTCAGACTCAGGAATAGAAGGTGCAAGAGATGAGCTAGAACCAAAGATGCCTTCATCTATTTGCATCATTTTGTCAATGCGCTTCTGCAACATAATCGCCACAGTGTCATGGACTGTCTTCTGATGCTTAGGGTTGAGAAGCGTTGTACAGTAAGAACAGAATAAGGGGAGACACTGCACCAGAATGCAACAGACAATTAGAATTACAATAAAGTATATCACTCTTTCTAGAATCCAACCCCACCCACCAAAGAGGGACCAACTCCAATTTCCGCTTTCCATTCCTTTGACATTCTCCAAAATATCTAAAATGTGTTGGGTAATATTCTTTTCCATATTTGTGATCCCGACTACACACTGGTCTCGTACTACTGCGCACACACCACCGCTCTTAGCTAGGATGAAATCAACTGCATATCTTGCTCAGAGTATATTTGCATACTTTCTAATTGGGTGGTGATGTCTCGCAAAGCTACTATGGTGGAGTTAGACAGTATCTGCAGCTTACATCCAAAATATTCCCTAGCGATTTCACCTCTGGCCATAGCGGTACCACCAAAGGTGATAATGGAGAAAAGAATATACCCAAAGGTGATACCATTACTATAATTATTGACCTCCAGGTCTGTCACTCCGTCACAAAATTCCTTTGTTAAAGTCCTTTTAACCCATCTGATATTTGGCTTACTATACTTACAAGGCACCCCAAGAGGAAGCACCATTCCTAAAGCAACATCCTCAGTACCATTATATAGATTGGAGTAAGTACCATTGGACAGAAAGTAAAATCCTGGGTGTCCATAAAGTGGACCTTGATAATCTACAGGAGCATACCTGGTGTTCATTCCCACTGTACTCGGATCATTCTTTCTCACTAAAGACATTGTATTCTTGAACAATATTATTCCAGAACAATTTATGTATAGAAAAGCGTCAGCACTATTTACTATCGGACAGCATGCAGGGTAATAACCCGCCTTTCGAGTAACTGTCAAATCTTGATAATGCCAGCCCTCTAAAGTAATGTTCTGTTCATCCATGTATAAATTGTCACAATACACATTAATGTTGCAAACTGGGTATCCCTTCCCTCGTGGTTTCCTATAATACAAACAAGGACCGGGATATCCCATCCCAAACTCACCCTTTACCTCTACAAATTGTTGTGGGCGAATGAAAGACCTGGCATATCTGGGCGTGATTACCCCTGACTTTTTGCCTCTATCTCCTTTGTTTTTAGATGCTTTGGGTACTTTGCCACTGCTGATCAGTGTCAAAGTACAAGGGTTCCCTATGTAAAGTACAATGGTAATTGGTTGGCCATGATTGGTCTGTTTGCCTTACTAGTAAAAGTCCCTAGTGATGTGCACTGTGTGTGCAAGGGCTAGTAATGCAAAGGCACGCAGAGAAGGGAACTCAGGCCTTCAGTGTAGCACCTGCGCGCAGTTTGCTAAGTTAGCATGTTGTCCTGACAAGTGCAACCACTTGTCAGGCCTTACATTCCCTTTTGCGTACACTGGGGGCACCCCTGTGGTAGGTCCCGGGTAACCCCTGGGCAGGGTGCAGTTTAGTAAAAGGCAGGACATATACTGACGTGTGTAATATGTCCTGACAGTAAAAAAACACTCCATTTCGTTTTCGCTGGTGAAAGGCCATTCTGCCCATAGGACAGAATGGGGGAGGCTGGGTATGGTGTTTTGTTAGCCTAGTTTCCTATAAGTTTATAATGGAGAGGTGAAGTTTAGTATGTATGAACTCACAGTGTCATAACACATCTTTCTATGAAAGTGGTTTTGTCACTGTGTGTTCAGAAACCACTCTTTTAGAAAGTGGCTGAGTTTTGTGCTTTAAGCATTTCTGTGTGTCTCTGCTGAATGTGGATTGACTGTCTGGATCTGAGATGGGAGGGGTGAGATGGCACCTGGCTGACCAGCATCTGGAGAGTATGGGAGGAGAAACCCCGGGAGGTGAAGAGGCCTGGGTTGCAGCTATAAAACAATTGACCCATCTCCTGCTGAGTGATTAAGGGTCCAGACCCCCAGTATCAAAGGGAGAAAGGTGACACTGGGAGGGAGACACCCAGAACTGATTTAGGGAGGGGTCAGGGACCCCTGAGCACAACAAACTTCAGAGACATGAAGGGGTATAACTAAGAGAACTGAAGCCCCTAGAATTTGGTGTAATTTTGAATGGCGAAATGGACAGGTCGAGTCTGCAAAGGCTTTGACCTCTTTTGTGGTCAAGAAGAACCTCTGCCAAGGAAGAAGTTGCTGAAGAGACTGCTGGATAGGACTGACCCTTGCTTCGTGATATGGGGCTGGCCTGCAGTTTGTAGCTTTTACTAAGGAAGAGACTGAAGGGACATTGCAGTGGGTGGTGTCCCCCACTTCTTGAACAGGACTGTGCTTTGTGCTGTGTCCTGAACCCCAAGGGCCCGAGGTGAGCTGGCTCCCTGTTTGGAAACACAGGAGCATAAAAGTTTCCGGAGAAGTCCAAAGCAACGCGGTATGCACGTGCTTTTGCAGCTTGAGACCCTCAGAAGTTGTGCCTTGTGATCGTGGGCACGCAGGAGTAAACTGAGTCTCAGACGCTCAGGGTGCGTGTCGTGGTGCAAGCCGAGGGGTTGGTGAGGAGCGCCTAGTCGTTGTGTGCACCGGGAGACGAGGTGAGACTCGGACGCGCAGGGTGCATGTCGTGGTGCAAGTCGAGGTGTTGGTGAGAAGCGGCTGGTCGTTGTGTGCACCGGGAAAAGAAGTGAGTCTCGGACGGGCAGGGTGCGTGTCGTGGTGCAAGCCAAGGCATTGGTGAAGAGCGCCTGGTTGTTGTGTGCACCGAGAGAAGAGGTGAGACTCGGACGCGCAGGGTGCGTGTCGTGGTGCAAGCTGAGGCGTTGATGAAGAGCACCTGGTCGTTGTGTGCACCGGGAGAAGAGGTGAGACTCGGACGTGCAGGGTGCGTGCCGAGGTGCAAGCCGAGGCGTGGTGACGATCGCCTGGTCATTGTGTGCACCAGAGAAGAGGCGAGTCTGGGACGCACATAGTGCGTGTCGCTATGCAACCAGAGGCACTGGTGAGGAGTGCCTGGGTAGCGTGTGCACCGAAATCGAAGTAAGTCTCCACAAGTGCTGAGGGCGGGTCTCGGTGTCCACTGAGACAGCCGGAAGGAGGGCCAGGTCATTGGGCCCTCGGAGTGCAACAGTAGCAGCCCAGACCGGCAGTCCCGGAGGAGCGGAGTCGCCGGCCCGAGCTCGCCGTGCCCATTGACGGAGTTCTGGATCAAGGCCCAAGTCGCTAAAGGAGGGGAGGAGAGTGGGGTTGCGCCCCCCTAGGTAACGTGGATCACCACCTGGGGTGGGGTGCGGGCTCGGAGGGACACTCTCTCTGCCTCTCACTGCTGGCAGCTGCGTGAGCCTGTTGCTTTGGCTCGGATTGAGGCCCGTGCTGGCCCAAGGAGGGGCAGTACTGGGGCCGGAGTGAGAAGCGGTACTTTTGTGTCATCATTGATCCATGTCAGGGGCAACTGTTAACGGAGCACCTAGACAGTCGTATTACACTTTGCATTATTGCTGCTAACGAACTATCGAACTGTCGTATGACGCCTGACTCTATTTGTGCCTGACGAACTACATGCTGGGTGCGCTACGCACTGCGTTATTTTCCCTTGCAGAGTACATGATTGTAAGCGTGGCGCATTGCATTATTTCTTCATCGCACAGTACCTGATTATAATGTGGCGCATTGCATTATTTCCTCAGTGCACAGTACATGATTGTAGCGTGACGCATTGGTTTGTTTCTTCCTTGCACAGGGCATGCTGGTGGTGATACGCATTGCATTATTCCTTCTATTGCAAAGTACATGACTGTGGCTCTACATATGGCATTGTTTCTCTATTGCACAGTTCAGGAGTATATCGTTACGCATTGCAGTATTTCGTTTCTTTTGCAACGTGTGTGATTCTAGCGATACGACCTACCTAACCTTTTGGAAACGGTTAGAAGTCAGCTTAACTGTTGGTTAGAAGCGGTGGTTGGGATTAGAACCTACCAATCCACCGGGAGGAATACTACCCATTATTATATGTTGGTTTTGTAACGTGTGGTCATATCGTATATCTTCTTGTGTAAAGATTATACTCGTTTTATAAAAACTCGTGTGGAGTCTATTTGTGGTGACATCATTGGGTTGCTGTGGGTGTGGTTGCACATACTGTACACTCGTGCCTTGGAGATAAGCCTGGCTGCTCATGCCAAGCTACTAAGGGGGTGAGGAGGGCTATCTCAGACGGTGTCCTTACTTAGCCTAACGTTGAAACGAGGGGTCCGGATCTCGCACCTGGCAACAGCAGTGTGGGACGGGGACTCCCGCCTCTAGCATTTGGTGGCGGCGGTGAGGGATAAGGACCCCCACTTCCAACATTTGGCGGCAGAGCGGTGGGATTCGATCCTAATATAAATTAAATGTGTATGTGCAAAATCACTCACAGTAATTGGTGTTCATCATAAATTGATCGCAGACCACGACGCAACCACATATTGGGGTATATTCACAAGAACGTGTGATAACTACTGCAAGAGTAGCGTAACACAACTTTCAACATCGCAGCCTATCACGGGAAAATAACCCCGTGTCAACGTGGAATTCACAACAAGGCGGTAGCATGCGATAGTCACCAGATAACTCGTCAAATGACAGCGTGAAAATCAACGCCACGCCGAAAAAATGCGAAACGCGAACACGAGAAATCATGCGATGAAGACAATCGCGGTACAGAAATCAGCGAACACCAGCCACAGGCCTGTAAATCCCACGCGTCCGGCGGGAAAAAGCACCATAAAAGAAAGAAAAAAAAAAGCCCAAAAACAATCCAAACTGCGTAGCAACATGGATGAACCCGGACCGAGTGCAGAGGACAAGCCGAACACCACAAGCCCTACGGAGGACCATCCAGGAACCCCGCTTTCAGGGAAGGGCAAGGACAAGAGGAAGAGGAAGACCGGGTACAGTCCGCAGGAAGACCAGATCATCTTCACGGGGGTGACCGAACACCATCAACAACTGTTCGGCACCTCCACTGCGGCACTGGCAACCCAAACCGAAATATGGCAGACCATCGACACCAACGTCAATGCAGTCAGAGTGTCCAGGTGGTCACTGGAGGAGGTCAAGAGGCACTGGCATGATCTGAAAAGTCAGACCAAACATAAGCTCGCCGCCAACAGGGAGGCAGCAACGGCGACTGGAGGTGGGAGTCCTGCGACACAGGAGGAGCTGGATGAGCTGGAGCAAATGGTGGCCACAGTCAGCAGTGAGGAGATGGTGGAAGGATTGGGTGGCCTGGACACAGCACGATACGACCTGACCCAACAGCAACAGGGTGAGTAACCACTAGGGATGGGGGGACGGGGGGAGATGGGCACAATGGCACACATGCACAATTACGCGCAGCACACAGCACACCCACAATGACCGTGGAACATGTCCCTGATTGCCTTGGCACACTGCAGCACACATAGAAACGCCAAGTAGGCCCCCATCCACAATGTGCACAGAGGGGCCCCCCCCTATCACCAATATTACAACTGACCCGTGCATATGTGCTGAATCCAGCAAAGCAGCGGCTCCGTGACCCACACTGACTATGCAAGTAACACTGCATGTCCGATAGCATGGCAGCTGCCCCAAAAAAAAGACATGGCCCACGAAGCGACATGGAGGTAGCCAAGTGCGGATCACATCCGTAAAGGAGCAGGTCACACTCCGACGTGTCCACGTGCACCCACAACCCATGCTTTACAATACGCGCAGCAGACGAACAATGCACCAGGCCACAAAAACAGGCCGCGAGCACACATGACCCAAGTCAAAAGCAAATCAGGCCCGAAAAGCACACAATTCAAAGGCACCCCGACTCAAAGGGAGAAGGCTACACGAAATCAGAGCTTCAGGGGCAACTCCCCCACAATGCAGCACACACACATAGCAATCACAGAACATCAGCAATGAAGGCAATGTGGTACAAAGTGCAACACCACAGGACAGAGCTCACTACAGGTTCTGCTCGTGCGTAGTAACTGTCCACTCATATCTGGCATTGCCTGACACTGTGTGATGATAATGTACGGGTACTACCACACATCCGTCATGTAGTCGAAAAACACACTGACTGCCATCAAATAGCCAGCTCCCCCCAAACAGTCACAATGTACATTGGCATGCAGTCTGAATGTAAACATCCGCAAATCATCACCATACATGTGAAACTCTGTTAACCTGCATCTCCTCTTTACATTGCAGAGGGACAAACAACACCCAATGCAGAGCACACCACACATCCCACCATTGATGATGAAGAGGACAGCCTGCACATATGTCAAGACACCCTCCAACGGATGCTGGACAGCCTCTGCACCCCACCCCCAGGAGCAGGCCAGCTGCCTCGAGGTGACCCCACCACATGCACAGACCACACAGCAGGAAACACACACCACCACGGCTGTCTCCCAGGACCCCCGACCAATACATGGAATTCCAACGGCATGTGTTGGGTTGCCAGGTAGAGTTGGCTCATCAGCTGCGTGTGGGCTTCGAGCTCATGGCAGCCAAACTCGATGCCATACGTGGGTGTCTGAGTCCCATCAGGGACCACGTACAGTCCCTATCGGACACCCCCTGTACGCACCATGCTCCGCCACAGACCTTGGCTAACCTCACTGGTGCCATGAGTCTAATACAAGAACTGTCTGATCAGACAGGCACCAGCCATGACAGCACAGAGTTGGCACAGATGCGGAGGGCAATGGGGACCATGGAGCAGATGCAGGCTGGAAGTATGTCTGCCACGGCTGGACACCAGCGAGTAGTGGCTGGGAACAGCAACGCCCTGCAGTACTCCAATTTGCTATTGCTGCCACTGAGCCGTTCCCAGATGACTGCAGCGGGAACATCGACACACACAGCTCTGACCCCTGATGTGTCCGTGGCACACTGTGATGCTGCCCCATCACCTACGCAGTCTGATGTGTCAGGGGCACAGAGCGATGCAACCATCACCCCGCCACACACACCGGACACACCGGACACAGAACCTGTATCAGGGGAGTGAGAAGGGGATGGGAACTACTGTGTGAGGAAGGAGGCAGTAGCATCCATCACCACCATATGGCCTGTCCCTGCCTGGTCATGACCTATGCATCATGCCCTGGGAAATACCTCCTACTGACCCCCGGAACACCCTGCGACATTCACCCGGACCCCAACATGGACTGCCATTTCTTCACTTCTGGCCAATCACACAGCAATCCTGCTGCGGACTGCACTCTCCCTCTTCCCAATCACTGTGCAATCCCCAAAGGACTCTGGTTGGCCCACCACTGGGCTTCCATGTGATGTGGGCTTGGATGACCACATACAGCTCCAGCTCCATCAATCACCTGAATGTGAATAAAACATTCTAAATCACACAGATGTGTCATCACTATGTTCACTCACGTATGGAAGTATGGCTGGATGTGGGGACGATGATTGCACATGAAGGTACACCCTGGTAACTGACATCTATGCGCATGTGTATCCCTGAGACACATGGCCAATTGGATGACTGTGAAGGTGAGTACTAGCTGTGTCCCCATTGCACATCAACAGCAATCTCACAACACCCCAACGTAGGCACACGTCCATGTGTTGAATAGGGCCATGTGTAGGAGTGACCAAAACGGTGGCAGGCCAGGAGTGGTATCTCACACCACGTGTGACAGCAGAACTTCACGTCGCATACCGACTTACACACATCTGTGTGGACACATTCTGTTGTGATGTATGACATTGCTCCACATGGTCAGAGGTTGGACACCATACACACATAGCTGGAGTCATGTAAGTGCACATGTCGTCCAGCACCTATCCAAAAACAATGTCTGGCTCACAGAGGTGGAGCTTGCCAAAGGGACACACCCCCATTGCACATGCATCAGTCAGTTCCTCCCTGTGTTGGGACGATGCTCATTGTGGCACACAAGTGGACAATCTAAACAACACACCTCACAGTTAGACACCAGGCAGTGGGTGACCATCAATGGACGGAGGGTGGAGGCTCTGAGGGACACCGGAGCCAGTTTCACATCTGTCAGGTGTCAGTGGGTGTCTGAAGAGCAAGTAATTCCCGATGTGCTTCACCCTGTAATGTCAGCAGACAATTCAGTGCGCCTCTGCAAGGTGGCGCTAGTTCCCTTTGAATGGGGAGGGGTCTCAGGTTCTTTGAAGGTTGTTGTAAGTCCGTCCATGCCTGTAGACTGGTTGCTAAGGAATGACCTGGAGAGTTCCCCCTGGAAGGAGGTGGAGCGCTAGGCACATTTGGAGATGTTGGGTCTACCTGAGTGGGCTTGTGTGACCACTCGGTCTATGGTAGCTAGTAAAGGTAATCATGGGAACCTGGAGCCTGAAACAGTGGCCCAGGTGCCTGCCAGTAAGAGAAGAGGCAGGGGGCGCAGGAAACCGGCACCCACAGTTCCCACGGAACAGGAGGAGGCACCCTTTGAGGGGAATGCCCTGGAGCCTACGGGGGAACAAGTGGCTGAACTGGGGGACCTACCCGGGTTGATCGAATTGCAGCAGGAAGGGGGCCCTCCAGGGAGGAATTCTGTGAGGAGCAGAAGAAGTGCCCTTCTCTTGTGGGTTTGCGGCAGCAGGCAGCAAACCAGGCAGCAGGTGATCCGCCGGGATCACACTTGATTTACTGGGAAAACGATCTCCTGTATAGTGAGCCAAAGGTGGCTGAGTCTGGGTCAGCCCTGGCGCTGGCGGTACCCCAGCGCTTCAGAGCCTTCCTATTGGGGTTGGCTCATGATGTACCTTCGGCTGGACATTTGGGGCAGGACAAGACTTTTGAGCGGATTGTCACCCACTTCTACTGGCCCCAGATGTGCAAGAGTTCTGGTACTCATTGCATGACCTGTCAGACTTGTCAGGCAAGTGGTAAGAGTGGAAGGAAGCGAAGGCTCCCCTCCAACCTTCCCTGTGGTCAGCACACCCTTTGAGAGGGTGGGCATTGTCATTGTGGGGCCTCTGGATCCCAAGACAGCCATGGGCAACAGGTTCATCCTGGTCTTGGTGGACCATGCCACCTGCTACCCCGAAGCCATCCCTCTCCGCACGATAAGCCTGGCTGCTCGTGCCAAGCTACTAAGGGGATGAGCAGGGCTATCTCAGACGGTGTCCTTACTTAGCCTAACGTTGAAACGAGGGGTCCGGATCTCGCACCTGGCAACAGCGGTGTGGGACGGGGACTCCCGCCTCCACCATTTGGTGGCGGCGGTGAGGGATAAGGACCCCCACTTCCAACAGCGAACATATGTATAATTAACTAGTGACAACGGGGTAAGCAGTCCATAAACTCGTAACTGATTCAGTAGGGTAGCAAGCTGTACCTTCACCAAAGAATTTTCTATGTGTATCTAGAAATATATTGCTTGGGATTTTCCTTTTTGTACGAACTTGAGAAACAATCTTGTGTGTAGTACATGATGGGGCATTACAATCACACTCCAAAACCCAAGACACCCCCCCCAAAATCAACAACAGCAACAATACAAGAACAGCACAGAGCAGTTTTGTCATAGTAGACCAAACATTTCGTACGTGAACAAGGGGAACTGTTTGTTGTTCTTTGTCAGTAACCATTCTGCCAAAGGGGTGCATAGTGAATAGGAAACCAAGGGGGCAAATTTCCAGCAAGAGAAATATACAAGTTCCCAGTGTCTGTCAGAGCCTCACTGGTAGACTCCTATTGTTCATCAACTGGGGCTTTTGAGCACGGGCGGTGGAGCTATACGATCCCAGCTCTTAAGGAAATCTCACGTCGCTCAGGATAAGGTACCTCCCTCCAGGGAAGCACGTTCGATCTATCCTGTCCAATGTCCGAACAATGCACCAATCTCGCCTCTCCCTACGCTACTGTTGCCTGACTTATCGAGTCCATCCCTGCTAATCTGATTTTTCCTTTGGTGCACTGTTCCTCTGTCGGGGTCGCAAATTGTACCTAACTGCTCCAGGCAAATAGGGGTCAGGAAAGAGGGGCTCAGGGGGCTCAGACACAGAGGGGCCAATAGACTGGGACTCGAGCACAGATGGGCCAGTAGAACAGGGCTCCTGAATGGCCCTGACCTCAGGGGGCACTGCCGCATTCAACACTGCATCATTCTCATCCTCCATTTGACTCCACGTTAGCTGGGCATCCGAATAGGGGACAAAGCGGGGTACCTGCTCCCACTCCCAATCCCCAATGCCGTCAAGGACCCACTGGTCGTACGGCAGAGGAAGAGGTACTTTCCGGAAATGCTGACTGTGTATCCAATTCTTTCGGCCAGCAACCTTGACTGCTGTGTGGGTGGAAAGGAGCACCTGGACTGGCCCCTTCCACCTCGGCTCTAAGGCCTTCTTCCTCTGGAAGTTACGCGTCAAGATGTAGTCTCCGGGTCGAATGTTATGCCCGGGCCCCTCAGGTGCTGGCGGAAGTGTGTCCTGAATCTGTTGGTGAATAGAAGGCAGACCTTTAGTTAACTCATACAAATAATCCACTAACAGAGGATATTCAATCTCTGAAAATTTCCGAGGACGCGGGACGCCCCAGACATTTGCCGGGCTCCCAAACACGACCTCATAAGGTGACAATACTGTTCTAGAATGAGCTGTTGTTCTTGAAGACAAGAGGGCTAATGGTAAAGCATCTGGCCACTGCAACCCTGTGCTCTCCTGAATCTTTGCCAATTTCAGTTTGAGAGTACCATTGTACTTCTCAACCAGACCTGCTGACTGGGGGTGATTCGCAGCATGAAACTTTTGTTTGATGTGGAGTCCTTTGCAAACCAACTGTATGACTCTCGCGTTAAAGTGGCTTCCATTATCACTCCTAATCAAACAGGGCAAGCCAAAACGAGGAAAGAACTCCTTCATGAGTACCTTTGCAGTCGCTATGGCTGTATTTTCTTTAGTGGGGTAAGCCTCAACCCATTTACTGAATGCGTAAACAACCACTAACACATATTTCAAATTGTTGACTCGATCCGTCTCTATGTAATCTAATTGGAGGACCTCAAAAGGGAAAGTAGGTGGTGCAAAATTGCCAGGTGGTGTAGGAGTACCCTTCTCAGGATTGTGCATCCTACACACCATACAATATTTGACCAAATGGGCGGCCGTCTTTGGGATATTGTCATTGTGTCATACAGGATCTAACAATTTACAAATACCTTTTGCACTGATATGAGCTGGCCCGTGTGCCATAGTGACTACGGGGAGAACATATGCATCTTGTAACATTTATCTCTGTTTCCCTGACTTATCCGTCCAACACCCTTCCTCATCCAAACGTGCTGTGCTTTCCTGCCATACTGCTAACTCCTCGATCGTTGCCTCGCTCTGAATCTCCTTAACATTTGCCAACGTATCCTCAAACATAGTAACCTTGGGAACCCACCTAGCTGGACCTGCTACAAACATCCTTTTCATCTTTGTTCGGGCTGTTTCCTTAGCTGTCTGGTCTGCAAATGCATTCCCTCTACCCACATCATCAGTTATTGCCTTGTGGGCGCTACATTTTATTATTACTAATTTCTTGGGGAGCGTCAGGGCCGACAAAAGCCTATGTATAAGAGGGCCATTCTGTATCTTCATCCCATGGGAAGTGAGAAACCCCCTCTCTGCCCAGAGTACCCTAAAATTATGGGCCACTCCAAAAGCGTACTGGCTGTCAGTATAAATATTGACAGCCAGTCCCTCACTCAACTCTCAAGCTCGGATAAGGGCAACGAGCTCTGCAGCTTGGGGCGACTGGTAGGGAACTTGTGACATCTCAACTACTGTGTGTAGTGTTGTGATTGTGTATGCAGCTGTTGTAGTGCCATCTGGTAGCTTAAAACAAGAGCCATCGACGTATAGTTCCCCTTGGGAGTCAGATAAGGGAGCATCAGTCAGGTGTACCCGTCCCTTAGTCTCTTCCTCCGTCCGAAAAATACAATCATGTATATCAATTTCCTCACTCCCAGAAGGGGGGGGTCGCAACGTGGGTGGGTTTAGAATGGCACATCTTTTAATCGTGACATGTGGCGTAAAGAGGGTCAATTCATAACCTGTCAGATGTGCACTGGTGAGGTGCTGTATCTTGGTTTTATTCAAAAGTGTATCCACAGCATGGGGTACCATGACTGTGAGGTCGGTATCAAGTACGAGCCCAGCCGATTGCCTTGTAGAGATGGCCACTGCCGCGACCGCTCTTAGGCAGCTCGGGGGCTCTTGCGACAGGGTCAAGAAGAGCAGAAAAATAAGCATACAGCCGTTGCTTACC